>CM023959.1:22300637-22369303 GCA_013407115.1 Glycine latifolia | reverse complement strand
TTAATTGCAACACACCAACCACGCTTGTCCTTTCTTATGGTTGGATACGACAAATAATACACTTGTCTTACATTATGTGCATTGATGAAGGGGTCATACCGATTATATCTTCTATCCATTTTAATTTCCACGGTTCCATATTTTGGATCAACTCTTGTTCCTCTACTAGATGGATCAAACCATTCACAATAAAATAAAACAACTCGCTTATCATAGGTTGTACTGTTATACTCTAGCTCATAAATATGTTTAATGACCCCATAAAAATCATCTGATCCTCCTTCTGTAACGCCCTTTACGTGAACCCCACTATTTATAGTTTTCTTTCCCTCAGTCCATGCTTGAGTATGAAATTTGTACCCATTGACAAAGTATGTGTGCCACTGTTTAACATAACTCATAGGACCATATGATAAATCCCTCAAGTGTTGGTTTGACACATTTATACCCGAATAATGAACCTACGAATAATAAAAATAATTACTATGAGTTTTTGTTACTATAGAAAAAACTACAAACCTAAAAGAAAAGAGACATACTTGTTGATGAAACCAACTTGGAAATTCTGCATGTACATTTCGAGGATGGGTATTTGGTTCATGTAATTGTTGAGATTGCAGGAATGAACTATCCAAACAAAATGTATTAGTGATGACTATTAATGTAAAGAGTAATAATAACAATTTTGGCTTGCCTTCTACAGTACAAAGGAAGATTGAACAACTTACTCAAGGTATGGCTTAACTTCGGCACACAAGGATTTATTACTTTTGATGTGTTACACTATTTAATTATATTTATTAAAGGTTTGCAAACTCTAGCGAGAGACTTGTCTATTGAATGCGTTGTAGAAGAAATTGTTCTATCCGTGCTTATTACTTTTCATCTTGATTAAATTGTTAGCATTTTTCCTGTTGCAGAGCTCTTTGATCTTTCTTTTCTTGAGGGTCAAACTGTCAGGGAGTGGCTCGTCTTTGACAAGCCTAGAAGGGCATTTGAAAGTGGAAATAGGAAACAGAGATCACTTCCGGATTACAGTGGGTGCGGTTGGCATGAATCAAGGAAGCAGGTGATGAAGGAACATGGAGGGCAAAAGAGGTCCTATTACATGGACCCCCAGCCACTTAGTTATCTCGAGTGGCATTTGTACGAGTACGATATCAACAACCAGGATGGTTGTGCATTATACAGACTAGAATTAAAGCTGGGGAATAAAAAGAAAAGTCCTAAAGGAAAAGTGACCAAGGAATCTCTTACTGATTTACAGAACAAGATGGGACAGCTTAGTGCTGCTGTTCCGTCAACTGATGATGGACAACCAGTCAAGGGAAAAACAATGGCCAAGTCTGACAATGATGAATCTCCCTACAAGTAAATCAATACTCCATTACCATATTACTAACCAACATGTACATATTTGAAGATGGACGAGAGCTTGTGGAAATTTCTGACTTTCCTTGAACAAGTTAAAAGGCTAATAGAATTTTCTTGTGGTAGAAGGTGCTAATAAAATTACATAACAATGGGAGTTTCCTTTGTTGGCTACTTTCCTATCATCCAAATTTCTGACATATTCTTAAAATTTAGTAGTGTTTATTTGGTTGTACATGTTCTCTAATGGTGGGAACAGTTTTATCTTGTATTACTTCTACAAGGGATGCAAATTGAATGAAAAATAGAATTTATGTATAGATATACTATGCATGCACTTTGCCTTCTGTTGAATGAGACATCACTGCTCTTATTTTTCATGCATGTTTGGTTTTAAGTTTAGAATGTTCCAAACCATGGTTTGGTCAAAGGCTACTCACGTGTGAAATAACTATTTTGAAGGACAAAACGTGGTCATAAATAGAACAATCTTCATGTTTATGTGTTTGTTTTGCCCCCTTTTCTTTCTCTCCACTTTCATTCTATTATTGACCTATGCCCCTTTATTTTTGTCTTTGTTACTGTGATTAACAAATCAACTATCTAAAAAGACCTGTATGTCCTCAAACTGATAACAGATAAAGCTTCACAAATGATTTAAAAGAATTAAGTTGAAATACCTTCACTCCACAAAGTATAGGATCGTTACTGGTGAAGTCAATCAATGGTGGACTGCTTAGAGGGGTTCCTGTTGTCAAAAAGTCACCTTCTATTGGAGCACCAAATGCATTAGCTCCATCCCAGAGACTGATAACAACTAGGAAGAGGAAATAACAACAACAAGATGTATCAGTCTACAAAAAAAATTGAGAAATAATGCACTATATATAACCTGCTACTCCGATTTTACCCTTGATTCCAAATATAATACAATTTATCAGCACCAATATGGTTATTGTGAACAAAACATGGACATGACCAACAAGGGTAATAGTTCATCATATGTGTGTATAGAAGCATGAAGTTGCGTGGTCGATCTCTATGTAATACGCACATTAATTTACAAGTAATTGTAGTTTTACCTAGCTATCACGTTACCTAGAGTTAAGACTTAAAAATATACACACACCAATTAAACCAAGATCACATAAAGTCACCCTGTTTGGACGGACCGTTCCTATAATTTCAATAAACCATATAATTGAAGATGATTAGATAAATGATTTATAAAAGCTTTTAATGGGTTCTCTCTAAGCATACCGCAAGGAATCATGTAAATTGAATTAAATAACTTCGTCTAAAAGGCACACATTCAAAAAAGAATCATCTTAAAACCATGTGATCAACAATTTGACAACTTAATTATCGTAAAATTATCGTATATCTGTCAAAGGTCAAAAACAAAGTTGGAATTCAACCTTTCATGACATAAGTAGCTAGTCTCAAGTACTATCTATGCTTAACACATATGGGAATGTGTCAAAGTAGTCATTTAGCAAGCCATTCTATGATCATTTGCAATTTTAAAAACTAGCAGCAAGCTGTCTAAGACAAACGATACATACTGAGTTTTTTAAAAAAAAATTGGCAAAGACATTATATTAAAATGGTAACAGGAGTACCAGAGAATAGAGTACATGAGAATCTCAGGAAAAACCCAACACAACACCCCAAGGTTAGAAGACATTAAACTTCCAATGAAGAGACTAACCAAGGGTGGATATGGTGTTGGTCCCAAAAACCTAAATACATAAAAACAACACCACCAAAGAGCTAAGATACATACTGAGTAAAGCAAAGAGCTAACAAAAACACAAATTCTACAACTCAGTAAAGGAGAAAAAGTTATGTATAGTAGACAGTGATTCAAATCCGCTTCATAGACAGTTATGACAAGAAATTATGAAATCTATCACAAGCATAAGCATAACCTTTGAGCTTGTTGAGTGGAGGTCCGTGTTTCTGCCCAATTCTGTAATTATCCCCACTGGACACAAATGAAGAGGATAAGAACCAAAACCAACCAGACCCTCAGCTAAATACATCTATTTTGGACCTAACAATAAGAACAAATTAAGTTTCATAAATTAAATCCCTAATGTTCTGTTAAATGTTGTTACTTGTTTGTGGGACTAGACAAACCCGAAAGCGGCAAAGCGTACCTGGTCGTGGTTGGTGTGGTGGTGCTGTGGCGGTGCTTGGTGGTGTGCGTTTGGCTTCTGAGTCGCCGGAGACAGAGGAATAGGACACCACAACTGAGCTTGGTGGGACTGCGGTGCGGTAACAGAGGAAGAAGACACCAACCTGCACAGTTAAAGCTTCGGAAACGTGATTGAAGGTGCGCTGATGGTGGTTGAGGTCTTGCGGCGGCGGCGTTGCTTTGGGGTAAGAAGGCAACAGGCTTTCACGAAATGAAATTAAGCTTTTGTGGTTAATTAGGGTTTGGCCTTTTGTGATCCGTATAAATGAAATTTCCGACGGATAAAGCTGCTATCGGAAACTGCTTGTCGGAAACACCCAATTTTTCCCACCAACTAAGCTTTGTCAGAAACTCAGTGGGTAACGCTGCCAATTCCGACGGAAGGTAGTCCGTGGGAAATACTCCGTCGGAATGCCCCATTTTTCTTGTAGTGTGATGTTCGACGGCTTATCAATTCTTGGATTATGATGTCTTCTAATTATGGTTCTTTTATTTTCATTTCCAAATTTTTATTGAATCAAATCCTATTCCACAAATTCTCAATTTTCATTTCAACTAATCTTATGGATTATATATCTCAAAATACTTGTCCTAAGTGGAAAATGTAAGATACGGTTGTTTTTGTAACTAACTGCAAAAACATTGGCTAAAGAACTTATCAAGCCCGTGATTGAGAAGCCAATGGATGAAAGGTCTAAAACACTTTAAATTTTATTTAGTAAAGAGATACTTCTAAAAAAATACACGTTATTTAATAAACTAATTACAGTTATCTTTTTAATTTCTTTTATGTTTGTTTAAAGTTTAAACTATTATTATATATATAAAAATCTAGTATTTTTTAAAAAGTTCTTAAAAAAAATTAAACACTTTTTTAAAATTATTTTTTCTAAGATTAAACAAACGGACCCATGTGAAAGTTACTAAAAAGTTATATATATAACAGCTATATTTCACCTAGTTTATAAGATTGAAAAATTTGTTTTATTGTTTGATAAACTAAATACTTTTAGTAATTTCTTAGCAGTTAAACACAACTTAAAATAATGTTTTTTAAAATACAATTTTTTAACTTTTAACTTTTTATATTTTATTCTATTATTATCCTCAATATCAATATATTAGATTTTTTTAGTTACTATTTTTAAATAAATCATAATTGTATTATTTTATTGTTATTTTATACTTTTAAACTACTTTAACAACTAGTTTTTATCAAATATTTATAATTTTATAAATTAGTTTTTTACCTTTTAACTATCAATTTTTATCTAACTATCAATTGACTTTTCATCTTCAAATTAACTTTTTAGCTAATTTTACTTTAACATAACCATAATTTAAAAAATAAGTCATTTATAGTATACATGTCATTCTTGAGTAACATGGTCATATAAATTTTCCAACCATGAACCAAATCCTTAATAACATCATTTAATTTTTGTTTTTTTTAAGAAAACCTAGTAGTACAATTTTATTTTATTTTCCTTTTATAATTACAAGTGTATCTTTGTCACAATCTTTGACCCTGAATCTACGTGCCTATGACTTCGTTTCTCAAGAAATCCGCATAGGAAAATTTAAACTTTTCCACTATAAATACATGTTGTTTACATAAATTTGATTTCTCTCTAATTAAATGGAGAAAACCCATTTTCTTAATTTGTACATATTTTAACATAAATTTATTACTAAAATTAATTTAAACTATTTTTTATTATGCTCAATAATTGAAAATTAATTCTTCTAACTTTAAATAATCAGTCATAAATGTCAAAAAGATTTAGCTTAATTGACTTAGTCAAATACATAACCTATTATAACTTGTAAATTTCTTGTTAACTGTTTTTTATTTTTATGAATAAAAAAATAAGCATTGATCATAGATGGAATCTAAAATTTAAGATTATAATATATTTTTCGTCATCATATATATAAAAATATTTGAAATTTATTCCTGTAAAATTTTTAGTTAATTTTTCATCCTCACAAAATTAAAATGTGATTTTTTTTTCTTAAAGCAAAATTTAGATATTTGAACATCCATGCATGACTTTTTTACATCAATTATAAACACAATAAAAAATATCACATTTAATAATGTAAAAAGTCATCAGCCTGTACCAGACCAAAACAACATACATATTAATTTTTGTGAGGACAAAAAATATATTGAAAATTTTACTGAAATAAATTTCAAATATTTTAATAAAAAATATATTTTAACCAGAAATGAAAACAGTGTATTTGCCATTTGAGCCACGTCCTGGGTGTGGCTGTGATACGAGTTTGCGTGTGACTGACAGCAGCACCCTTTACAAACGCTGCACAATTTGGCGCCAAAAACGGTCTTTCCCATTTTCCGTTTCCCTTCCATGAATCACATAAAATCATGTACGAGGAAAACCTATCTCCACAACCTCGGCACCTTGACTTGGCCAAAACGACACCTTCATCATGTCGATGCTTCCATGATCAAGACAGGCTTCGATCCCAACACGTGCCGTTTCAATTTCCAAGTTCAGACCCATCTCCAGCGCGGGGATTTGGGCGCAGCTCGCAAACTGTTCGACGAAATGCCTCACAAGAACGTCATCTCCACCAACACCATGATCATGGGTTACATAAAATCTGGTAACCTTTCCACTGCTAGGAGCCTGTTTGACAGCATGGTTCAACGCTCGGTTGTTACCTGGACAATGCTGATTGGTGGCTATTCTCAGAACAACCGGTTCCGCGAAGCATTCAATCTCTTTGCCGATATGTGTAGACACGGAATGGTTCCGGATCATATCACCTTGGCTACTCTCTTATCTGGGTTCACTGAATTTGAATCTGTCAACGAAGTGGCACAAGTGCATGGCCATGTTGTCAAAGTGGGGTATGATTCCACCCTCATGGTTTGCAACTCGTTGCTTGATTCTTACTGTAAGACACACAGCCTTGGTTTGGCTTGTCACCTCTTCAAGCATATGGCAGAGAAAGATAATGTCACTTTCAATGCATTGTTGACTGGGTACTCCAAAGAGGGGTTCAATCATGATGCCATAAACCTGTTTTTCAAGATGCAGGATTTGGGGTTTAGGCCCTCAGAATTTACTTTTGCTGCAGTTTTAACTGCAGGGATACAGATGGATGATATAGAGTTTGGGCAACAAGTTCACAGTTCTGTAGTGAAGTGTAATTTTGTGTGGAATGTGTTTGTGGCTAATGCTTTGCTTGATTTCTACTCGAAGCATGATCGGATTGTTGAGGCAAGGAAGCTTTTTTATGAGATGCCAGAGGTGGATGGTATCTCTTACAATGTGCTCATCACGTGTTGTGCATGGAATGGAAGAGTTGAAGAATCTCTTGAACTTTTCAGGGAGTTACAGTTTACTAGATTTGACCAGAGGCAATTCCCATTTGCTACCTTGTTGAGCATTGCTGCAAATTCTTCGAACCTGGAAATGGGTAGGCAAATCCATTCCCAGACTATTGTAACAGATGCCATTTCAGAAGTTCTAGTTGGGAATTCTTTGGTTGACATGTATGCTAAATGTGACAAATTTGGGGAAGCAAATAGGATTTTTGCAGATCTGGCACATCAAAGTTCAGTTCCATGGACAGCCTTGATCTCAGGTTATGTTCAGAAGGGACTGCATGAAGATGGCCTAAAGCTATTCGTTGAGATGCACAGAGCCAAAATAGGTGCTGACTCGGCAACTTATGCCAGCATCTTAAGAGCCTGTGCAAATCTAGCGTCACTGACACTAGGAAAACAGTTACACTCACGTATAATCAGATCAGGATGCATTTCAAATGTATTTTCTGGGAGTGCACTGGTTGACATGTATGCAAAATGTGGATCCATAAAAGAAGCACTTCAAATGTTTCAAGAGATGCCTGTGAGGAATTCTGTCTCCTGGAATGCACTGATTTCAGCCTATGCACAAAACGGAGACGGTGGCCATGCTCTTAGATCATTTGAACAAATGGTTCATTCAGGTTTGCAACCAAATTCTGTTAGCTTCCTTAGCATTCTATGTGCCTGCAGCCACAGTGGTCTTGTTGAAGAAGGACTACAGTACTTTAACTCCATGACTCAAGTGTATAAACTTGAACCCAGAAGAGAACATTATGCATCAATGGTTGATATGTTATGTCGCAGAGGAAGATTTGATGAGGCTGAGAAATTGATGGCTCGGATGCCATTTGAACCTGATGAGATAATGTGGTCATCAATTCTCAACTCATGCAGGATCCATAATAATCAAGAGTTGGCAAAGAAAGCAGCAAACCAACTATTCAATATGAAGAGCCTTAGAGATGCTGCTCCATATATTAGCATGTCCAATATCTATGCAGCAGCTGGTGAATGGGACAATGTGGGAAAGGTGAAGAAGGCCTTGAGAGAACGAGGGGTCAGAAAGGTCCCGGCATACAGTTGGGTTGAAATCAAACAGAAGACCCATGTTTTCTCCGCCAATGACACGTCTCACCCACAGACGAAAGAGATAATGAGGAAGCTTGATGAACTGGAAAAGCAAATGGAGGAACAAGGGTATAAACCTGACTCAACTTGTGCCCTTCACAATGTGGACGAGGAAGTCAAGGTAGAGTCACTAAAATATCACAGTGAACGCATTGCCATTGCCTTTGCACTAATTAGCACCCCAATGGGGTCACCCATATTGGTGATGAAGAACCTACGAGCGTGTAATGATTGTCATGCTGCTATCAAGGTAATCTCCAAGATTGTAAATAGGGAAATCACAGTCAGGGATTCAAGTAGATTCCACCATTTCACAGATGGATCTTGCTCCTGTAAGGACTACTGGTAGGTTGCCTTTTGTTTCCATCAATAAAATCATGATTTTTTCTATATTAAAAAAAGAGAGCATATACACCACAAGTCATTTCAGAAGATTCCTGAAGATCACTGTACTATTCCAGCAAAACGAAAAATTAGATTAAAGTCAATTCTGATTGCTCTATTTGTGCCATGTCCCATAAATCAGCAGCTTCGCACATTCTTTTAACATGGCCACCCCCAAAAAATACATGCCACTAATTCTCGAAATTATCTTCATAGTAGCAACAAAAACTAGGACAAGAAACAGCTTTCAATATGAAGTCAGCTGCCTTGTTGGGAGGCAATTCCTCAGAACACGCCAAAGAAAATGTTTGACTTTGGGCGAAATGTGGCGGCTCCAAATGAGTGGCTAGTTGCCGTTAATTTTAAAAGCATCATTGCAAATCATAGTTTTCATGAGGTGGTGATATGCTGACTTTACACTATATTCTCCAATAGCATTTAATCTTCAAATGATATGATCACTGTCTGCAGTAGTTGTTAAAGGCAAGAATATGATGTTCTGGAAATCCACATTGCTAAATAATTGCTCAGCAACGTCCAATCTCCAGCTAGGATGACAATGATCACAACTTTAGTTTTAGAAGTGAGTTTTAGATGAAACCAACTAGGTTTGACAGCTTATCTATAATACTTCTCAAAGAGCCCGTTCATAGATCAACAGATTTAGTTTAAGATTACGTTATCATATTCCATAGAATAATAGCCCACAAATTAGATATCTAGAAATTTGGATCCTCTTCTCTCATGTTCCATCTCGCGATTAATAGAGAAGACACAACTTTTTTGCAAGGATTTTAGCAAAAGTTTTATAAAAACGATCTGCAACAGTAATTTCAACAACATCAAGATTTTCAATTGTAATTGCGCAACAGTTAGTTTTCGAATTATAACTAAATCACACTTTTGAGCCTCAATTCTTGTGTGACTAATTTTCAACATCAAGATTTTCAATTAAATTTTAACATCCAGTTTATCACTCAAGCCCCAATCTTTTGAGCTAACTACAGAACTAATTCACAATCTAAAACTTAATCACACTTAAAGCTTCTCAATCCTCTCCAAAGATTTCTAACCTAAGTTCTCTCTTACAAAATTAAGTTTTAGATTGTGATATAACAGATGATCATGAACCAACATTACCTAAAACAGAAGTGTAAATAATTATAGATCTGCTACTGATATGACAAAATAAGATGAACTGATCTCAAAAGCTCAGATTTTCATTTAGAAAACTCGAATTATACATGAGGTGAACTGTTGAGCCATTCCAAGAAAACTCAAATTACACTAAGTTTTGTTGTTCACAATGAAATGTAACTTCCATGACTAAAATTTGAATTGAAGAATAGGCAAATGGGAAATTTTGAATTAGAAACAGAAACTAATATATAGTTTTGCTTTCTCACATTCTTGCTTGACGAATTAACACGAATACCAGGGAGAAAGTCAACCAGAACTAAAAACAAAGCAATTGTGTGTATTCCTGTTACAATATGTTAGGGGTAAAACTAAAAAGCCAAATAAACAAACATACAGAAACATTTGGGTAGAATGCGTAACTAACAAGATTCATGAGACAGACTTATTTGATAGACCATGTGGATATTTTGTTTGCAACTAAAATTGATGTGATACACTTTCCAATATAGATCACGATCCTTTTGCAAAAGTATTTTTGTCTCAAAAGTAATTTTTCACCAGTTCCAAATTATAATCCCAAAGGAGCCGTATAATTATTTACACTTCTGAGTTAGGTCATGCTGGTTCATGATCATCCGTTATTTGTTGTTAACTGAGTCTCACCTATTAGATTCGATAAGTATACATATTAGTCACTGAAAGGGACAACCATGACTGAATTTTGCGATTACCATAGACTAAATGTGAAAGTTTTACTTTCTTAATTGAAACCTGAGGGAGCTCAAAAAGCAAACAACTAACAGTTACCACAGACCTTGTATGCTAATAATCAATTGAAATCTCAATACTACAAAAACTTCCACCGAAAAGCAATATATAAAAAACAAATTGAAAAAGAAAACAAACAAAAAATCTATTTCCTAAGCAACTCATCAGGAACAACCCTAAGCTGCTTCCTCTGCTTGGATTTGGCGATCTTCTTCAAAGTATTAGGGTTCGTAATCTTCTGGAATTTGGTTCCAGATCTGATAATGTTCTCCTGCTTCTTCTTCTCCCTCTCCTCCCTCTTCTTCCTCTTCTCGACCTTGTTCAATCGAATCTCCTCCTTCAGCTCCGTCATCCTCTCCTTGTACGCCTTCTTTATCACCTTCTCCCTCTCCCTCTGCTCGAACGTCGTCCCCTTCCGGCTCACCTGCGCCGCCGACGCCCTCCGCTGCCGCGCCTGCTTCCACTTCCGCCCCGACACCCTCCCGGCTATGACGCCGTCGTAGCTCGCCTGCCCGAACACCGGCTTGTCCGGATTCTCCGACGACGGCACCGCCGATCGCTTCGCCGGCGGAGGGAGTGCGTCGTCGGTGTCCATCAGAGAGGCGCCGTCGATGGCGTTGTCGTCGTGCGGAGGCTGCGACTGCTGCTCTCTCTTGCGCTTGTAGGTTTTGCCGCCGAAACCCTCGTCGAGGCAGCGAAAGTCGATTGTGCACGCCATGAGAGTGAGTGCGAAGAACGAAAAATAAAACCCTAATGGATTTTAGGGTTTTATAGGGTACGTGAATTGGATTCTCTCTCACTTGCTGGTCTTGTTTTACGAATATGACCTTCTCTTCACAGTTTTATGACCGTTTTGTCATTAGATAGAATAATTAGAGAATTTATATGGTATATGCATGAATTTAGAGTTTTATATATACAGGGTTACTTTTAAATATTAAAAATGTAAATTAAAATATATTTAAAAATATTAGCTTAATTGATAAAATTTTATTATCATTATTAACATAAAAATATAAAAATAGCTTTGTTTTTAATTTTAAAAAAAACGAATATAATTGATAGAAGATTCTTTTATTGGTGATGTTAAATATTTTATCATGTTTACTGTTGTTAAGTAAGTTTAAGTTGAATAAATAAATAAAAATTATATTTTGATTGAAAAGGACTTTCTATCTTTGGGATTTAATACTACACCGCTGCTCAAAATATCGGGTGTCATTTATAAGAAGAAGAAAAAATTGTTTTGACATGGATCACAAAATGAAAAAGACACATAAATACCTAAATAATAGTAAGCAACTATCTAACTCGGAAGAATATATTCAAAACTATTACATCCGATTCTCATTATAAGATATAACTAACAATAAGAAATTTAGTTAATTTAATTGAAAGCATTAAATTTATCTTAAATTTTCCAAAATCATCCACGCAAATACAATTAACAAACATTAATAAGTAATATTTTTCTCATTATCATGTCATTCTAAAACTAATTTTAATGAAATGTCTTTTTTTTGTGAAAAATAACTAAGTATCAAACATTTTAGATTAGACTTATAAATAAAATTAACCATTTAATCCTTTCAATTTTCTTCATCATTTATTTGTTGAGGCGTATCCTTCATAGCGACGCGTTACATCAGGTCCAGAGTGTAGCGAAAAATGGGCTAAGGCTTTTGCCACAAGGCAAGGCACTACATCAATCTCGGAATACAGTGATAAGTGAGCTAGGGTCCTTGCTTCAAGGCAAGACATCATGTCTTCACCTAGATTTAGTGACAAGTAGGTCAAGGTCCCAACACGCGTATGGGCAAGTGTGACGGGCAAACACCGCCCAAGGGTTAAGGATGCAATTGGGAAACAGGAACATGAGAATCTTAACGAGTAAACTGAGGGAGTTAGCAGATGTTTTTGCCAAAAGGAAAGTGAATATTATTTTCTTGCAAGAAACTAAGTGGGTTGGAGAAAAGGAGAAGGCAGTGGATGTCATCGATTTCAAGTTGTGGTATACAGGTATAAACAAGAGTCGAAATGGTGTTAGAATTATGATCATAGAAGTTTCAGAGATAAAGTTGTTGATGTCAAAATGAAAGGCGACAAAATTATGTGATTAAACTTGTAGTGGGTGATTTAATTTTAAATATCCTCAGCGTATATGCACCCCAAGTTGGATTGCAATCAAATGATAAAAACTAATTTTGGGAAGACTTGGAGGAGGTTTTGAGAGGGATACCATGAGAGGAGAAGATTTTCCTAGGAGAATATCTAAATGGTCATGTTGGTAAAAGCAGTGAAGGTTTCGATAGAATTCATAGAGGTTTTGGTTATGGGATGAGAAATGGGACAGGAAAAGATATCTTAAATGTTGCACTAGCATACAATTTGATGCTAGTACACACCTTTTTCCAAAAAAGGAAGTCTCATCTTATCACTTATCATAGTGGTCAAAATCGTAGTCAAATTGATTTCTTGATGGCTAGAAGAGAAGATAGATATTTTGTATTGACTGCAAGGTCTACCTTGGAAAGTGTGTCGCTATGTAACATAAGCTGGTAATCTTAGAAATTCGGTTGAACAAAGTACTTAATATGAGAAAGATGACTCTAAACCCAAGGATAAGATGGTGGAAGCTAAAGGAGGAAAACCAAATAGAGTTTAAAGAAAATATGTTGCGTGAAAGATCGTGGGAGTATGTTGGAGAAACAAATAAAATATGGAATGAGATGGTTATATGTATCCAAAACGAGGGAAAAAGGGTGCTGGGAGAAAGCAAATGAAAAAGATTTCTTACAAAGGAAATATGGTGATGAAATAGAGAGGTGCAAGAGGTAATTAAATAGAAGAATGAATGTTTTATATCTTTGCATAAAAGTCCCAATGATGAGAACTTGCAAAAGTTTAGATAAGTGAGAAAAAATGTAAAGAAAGCAATGCAGGAAGCTAGACGCAAGGTTTTCACCGATTTGTATAAAAATCTTGGGAGCAAGATGGTGAAAAAGATATATATAAACCTGCAAAAATGAGGGATAAGAATAGTAAAGACCTCACCCAAGTTAAATGCACAAATGATGAAAATAAAAAACTTTTAGTAAGAGATGAAGATGTAAATGAAATATGGATGAACTACTTTAGCAAATTTTTTTAATGAGAATGACGATAAAAGTGAAGTGGATTTGGAGGACGCTTATTATGATTTGAATAGAAGATTTGTGCGCAGAATTAATACACATGAAGTTAAGAAGGTTTAAAGAGGATGAAAAATAATAAAGCTTTAGGACCCGATGACGTCCCTATTGAAGTGTGGAGAGCCCTAGGGATGTGACAATAAAATGGTTGACCAATTTTTTCAATAAGATTCTTCAAATAAATAAGATGTCTGATGCTTGGAGGAAAAATATGTTTGTGCTTATTTACAAAAACAAGGAAGATATTCATAATTGTTCTAATTATAGACACATTAAGCTTATGAGTCATACTATGAAGTAGTGGGAGTAAGTTATTGAACATTATTGGAGGAGAGAGACCAATGTTTCTGTAAATCAATTTGGATTTATGCTAGGAAGATGTACCATGGAAGCCATTTTCTTAATGCGACAATTAATGGAAAGGCATCGAGAAAAGAAGAAAGACTTACATATGGTGTTCATAGATCTTGAGAAAGCATATGATTGGTCCTAAGAAAAGTTTTATGGTGAGCTCTCGAGAAGAAAAAATATCATTAAAGTATGTAAATGCAATCAAGGATATGCATGACGAGGCTACCACATGTGTGAATGCTTGTAATGAAATATCAAGTTATTTTCCTATCACAATAAGTGTACACCAAGGTTCAACTTTTAGTCTTTATCTCTTTGCCTTAGCGATGGATGAACTAACAAAAGATATTCAAGAAGAAGTGTTATGGTGTATGTTTTTTGCAAATGATATTATGCTTACTGATGAGATCAAAGACAATGTTAATTGGAAACTTGAATTGTGGAGAATCACTTTGGAGTCTAAAATATTCACGTTAAGCCGGAACAAGACTGAGTATATGAAATGTGAGTTTTCACTGGTAAGAGATGACGATCAAGACCCCGCGTATCTACTTGGTCTAGAGGTACCCTAGAAAGATGTTTTTAGATACCTAATATCAATTTTGCAAAAAGGTGGACAGATTGATGATGATATAAATTATAGAATCAGAGCAGGGCAGATGAAATGACGGAGTGTATCTGGATTGTTTTGTGACCACAAAATTCCTCTTAAGCTAAAAGGAAAATTCTATAGAACAATTATAAGACCTTCAATGTTATATGGAGTTGAATGTTGGCCAGCATATAGACAACATGAGCATAAAATAAGGATAGCGAAAATGAGGATGTTAAGGTGGATGTATTGTTATTCGAATATGAATAAGATAAGAAATGAATATATTCGAAGAAAGGTAGCAATAGTACCGGTGATTGAAAAGATGAGAGAGCATAGATTGAGATGGTTTGGACACGTAATGAGACGACCCATGGATGCTCCCGTAAGAACAAAAGTTTGTTACCAAAAGCTCGACACAAAGAGAGGTAGAGGTAGAGCGAAACTTACCTAAGAAAAGGTAATTAAACAAAACTTAATGGAGTATGATATAGATTGACAGACAATGTGTCTTAAGACGGAATGAAGAAAAACTATAAGTTAACTAGAGGGTTAGGTTCATTGTTATCTCTATGTTTCAGATGAAACATTTTTAATCTTTTTCCTTTTCATCTCTTCCTTCTTATTTCCCCCTTCTTTTCCTTTCTTTTTTTTCTTTTTCTTATCTTTTTTTTTTCAACCTTCTCGTATCTATCATTGAGTTCATCTACCATTGAATTCAATTAACTTAGGTTAAATGTGTTCTTGATATTTATATAAATTTCATCTTTCAAAACTCATTTCCATATCATACTTTAATATTTATAAAGAAAAAAACATCTAATAATGTTTTGTTTGAAAAAATGGAAAGAAATAGGAGGGAGCATGGTGAAATTTTTTTAAAATTTTTAGAACCTCTTTCCTCCCCTTGGAAACTAAATAAGAAAGAGTTACTTCTCCTCTTCTCCATTAAAATTCCTTCTCTTAACCTAATAAGATATCTAATCAAAATATCTCTTTCCTTTACTTCCCCTCCCTTGAACCATTCAGTCTATAAGATATCTAATCAAAATCTCTTCATTTTCTTCCCTTTTCCTCCTTTGAACCAAACAATCCATAAAGTCAAGTCATTCTATTCTACTATTGTACTTCCTTTGTATTTATAAGAAAATGTTTCTTGGTATAAGAAAAAAAAAACTATTTTTTAAATTAAAAAAAAGGATTAAGTTTGTCGATATAATTCTAACCCAATAATATAACGATTGATATTGATATCAAATATATAATTCTCCTATAAGTATTAAGAAGTTTATTTAAACTCACTCACAATAAAATATAAATAAATGCTTGCACCTGATGAACCCCCTTATAGAGGAGGCGACCAGAATATACAAAGGTATACTCTAGCAATAACAGGACTAATAAATACTGTACTAGTATATCGTTATTCCTCCTAGCCAAAAAATTTCTTAATCTATAAGATAAGATATTAATATGCTATATTGGCAAAACAAAAGTATACGCCTAAGATAATGCAGGAACAGAACCATTTCCAGGTATGTATTCATTCTCTAATTCAGAGAGTTCGCTCTCAAAGAATGCTTTGTGGAGAGCCCTGACACACTGGTCTGCTTCACTGTCATTTACAACTAACGAGATATTCACCTGGCGGAGAGCAAACACAAACAAAAGATAATGAAATGAAAACCCTAAGAATAATAATTTGCAGATAAATGTAATTTATTTATACTCGGCTTGAATATGACATTGACAATTGATAAACCCCTAAAGCCAAGAAAAAAACTAATGTGATATTGGATGAGGAACCCACAAGGGTTAGCCTATAGTTAGCATGAGATCTTAGATTCGAAACTCATTGTTTATTACCTTAAACAAATATGATGTTAATATGCATGCAAAGTGTACAACGAGGCATAAGTCTTTGAGATAACTTAACACATGTTAAGTGTATAACAAGGACATATACAAGCCATTGCTTGTGACTAAGGATAAAAAAGCTAATAATTTCTTAACAGCAAATAGCCAACTATGACGAAGAAACATCGGAAGTTTATAAAGTGCATACCTTAGATGCACCCTGAGAGATCATTTGAACAGTGACCCCAAGAGTTCGAAGAACATGAAAGGCCTGCAATAAAAGGCTAATCAGTAAATTTTAAAGTCAATAAAAGAGCAAAACATTAGCTTATTACAGAAGAACGCAAGTTGATGAGAATCAACTTAGTCCTAAAAAGTGCATCAAACAAGCCAAGGAACTTATTACAATATGCAATTTTTCCATGCTCCAAGATAGGGATAGAACATCAAAGCATCAAAATAGAACTTTTTACTAATAATTCTTAGAATAATATTCAAAGGGAGATAATATAAAACAAAACCTTCTCCAATATTAATGATGACCTCTGAACATTTCCAATGAGAGAGATTATGGATCTAGTCTTTAAGAGATTTACCACAGCAATTTTTTCCAGTTCTTCGACAACATAGTCAAGTTCCTGTTTAAAGATAAAGAATGATAGCCAATTAGACTTACGCAATGGCTGGAACAAAACTCGAGACAGGGCAAGGATGGAGCATGCATTTGTTTCCTTTATGTAAGTATAAGGACTGGGTGACCTCAAGCATATAGATATTATCTAAGATGGCCATCAACTATACTAATAAGTAATAACAATAACCACGTCCACAGCCTATCCAAGTAGGCAGGAACTACTCCATTCATCAAATGACACCATTTCTTAATATCATAACTCATCAACAAAAAAATGGAAGTAGATCAATAGCAATCAAGTTAATGGAAGTAAGGAACAAAAAGGCTTACCTGTTGAATTAGCTCTCTGCTCCATAGCTTTGATGGATCCAATGTCAAGGAAATACTAACTTCACTTGTAGCTACAACATCAACTGATATGCCTAACTCTTCGAATATTGAAAATACCTGCATCAACTGTTAGCTTAAGTCTTCGAAGATAGGAGGAGACTCAACCACTGGGAGCACAGGTCTGATAGGTGTTAGCTTTCTCACCTTAGCAAGGAACCCAAACTGACCAAGCATGCGAGTGCTTACAATATCTAACATGGTCACATTACGTTTCAAAACAATGCTAGTCAATAATGCCTGCAAGCACAAATAGGAAAACTTAACAGTGTCTAAAATCATCCTTCAGATAATTGTATTTTTCCTCTATGCCAAGGCTCCATTGTACAAACCTTGCTCATATCCCTTGTCTTAGCAATGAGAGTACCTGGAGCTTTAGGGTTGTAAGAATTTTTAACCCTAACAGGAATATCACTTTCCCTAGCCGGTCTCATAGACTGTGGATGCAGGACCTGCAAATCAGATAAATAATTCATACACAAGATTTAATCTGATATCCAGCCCATGTCATGTCAATAATCATGCTGCTCATGTCGGTGCTGCTAGGTAAATAACACAGAAATATTGTGAGCAACAACTTTTTTTAATCGTACAGATCTAATATAATTTGGTGAGTGTAGTTTTATCAGTTAATGCTCATTCTTATTAAAGTATTCATTTTTAGGGGTATATTTTTTTATGACTATTAAGCATAGGTTTAAGGGCTGTGTTTGTATTAATTTATTCATGTTATTGTTCCTTTATTCTCTTTTTTTTCTCTCTTATCAATAAATTTTAAATCAAGTCCCAAAGAAATTGAACAAAAATACAAAACATGAGACCTTACAGTCAACCAGTTTTAGTGCAACCATAATCAAAGTCGCAAAGTCATGTCAAATCTCATGAAGACTCTCAGAGCTCAAAAAATATATTATTAAAGAAGATACATAAATCATTGTGCATGTTTGAACTAGCTTATGTTCTATTAAAATAATCTTCCAATCAAAATGTAATCAAGAGAGATTTTGGCTGAAAAACTATTTTTAGGTAGAAATTAAGGTTAAAATGCTAAATTATAAATCAGCTGCTGTTGCATTAAGAAATAATCATCACAAAGGGGGGAAACCAAAAAACTATAAATTTATACTAACTTCAGCATAAATTTTGATATACTATCAAAAACATAGCCCAGGAATGGACGTTAAGATTTTATGCACCCAATTATATTAATTTGGAATCACAAGTTGCAGCTTTGGATGGCCATTGATATGTGTGCTATGCAAGTCTAGTTCCAAACAGTGGCCCACTTTTTTTTGCATTGTCAGCAGCTACTATAATTATGGAATAAATTGTTCCAAGATCTTGGAGAAATTTCACTTTTGGCAAATTTCTTTTAATACATTTCAAAGGTTTCTTCTAATAGAATTTGTTGCCAGGTGTTATGTGATTCTTTGAACATAATGGTGTTGTTTAACTTTGTTCTATAAAGACAACCACTCCAAGAGGGAATAAGCTTTGGAGTTTGGAATACTTGACGTTGTCTATGTTTCTCAAGTGTATTGGGATGGAGCAGAATGGCTATATCTTCCAAGAGTTTTTTATTTTCTTTATCCCCTCCGGTCGCCCCCCCCCAATATGTTATGGGCTTATGGCATAGAATTTTGTTGATAACTTCTATCCGGTTTACAATCATCCCTGTAGGCTCCTTTTTCAGTTTCTCTATCCCTTCCCCAGTTGTACATTTGCAGTATTGAGTTTCTCCTATCAAATAATTGTGTGTTTAACACTACAACGACAATGACAATAATCAAGCCTTATCCCGTTATGTTGGATTTGTCAAGCAAATATACAGTTTAAAATATTATTGCTTATAATTTGCATCATAGCAATAAGACATGTGATTCAACACTAAATCAGAACCAAGAATGCTTACTAGAATCCTGTCATTTTATACACGAGAGAAATGGTACATGGCATATTGTCAACAAAATTATGATGATACCTGAGCACCAAAGTATGCAAGTTCAGCAGCCTCATCAAATGTCAAATATGGAACAGGTTTTGCTTGTGGGCATATATTTGGATCACATGTTAGAACACCATCAACATCTTTCCATACCTGTTTAAGGGACTCAAATTAATTGTTTCATTTTATCTTCATTTAATCTATCAACATCAACATCAACAGCACCTTTAACCCAAGTTAATTGGGGTCGATAGTAGATGAACTCAATGATAAATATAAATAAGTTAAAAATAAATAAAAATAAAAAGAGAAATAACACAAAAGAAAAGAAAAACAAGATAAAAGAAAAGAAGGAGGAAAAAAATGAAGAGGAAAGGAACTAAAAAAGGATCATCTGGAACATAGAGATAATAACAGGTCCAACTCTCTACCAAGCTTATAGCTTTTCTCCATTCCGTCCTAAAACATACCTTCTGCCAATCTATATCTCATTCCATTAAGACTTGTTTAATTACCTTTTCCCAGATAAGTTTCGGTCTACCTCTACATCTCTTTGTGACAAGTTATTGGTAACAAACTCTTGTTCTTATAGGAGCATCTAAGGACCGTCTCATTACGTGCCCAAACCACCTCAATCAATGCTCCCTCATCTTTTCACTCACCGGTACTACTGCTACCTTTCGTCGAATATCTTCATTTTTTATCTTATCCATCTTCGTATACCCACACATCCACTTTAACATCCTCATTTCTGCTACCCTTATTTTATGCTCATGTTGCCTATGTGCTGATCACTCATCTCCATATAACATTGCAGGTCTTACAGCTGTTCTATAGAATTTTCCTTTTAATTTAAGGGGAATTTTGCGGTCACACAAAAACTCAGATACACTCTGTCATTTCATCTACTCTGCTCCAATTCTAAGATTTATATCCTCATCAATCTCTCCACCTTTTTGCAAAATTGATCCCAAGTATCTAAAAGCATCTTTCTTGGGCACCTCTTGACCAAGTAGATGCACCAGGTCTTGATCACCATCTCTTACCAGCAAAAACTCACACTTCATATACTCAATCTTGCTCTGACTTATCGTGAATCTTTTAGACTCCAAAGTGTTTCTCCACAATTCAAGTTTTCTGTTAACACCGTCTTTGGTCTCATCAATGAGCACAGTATCATCTGCAAAAAGCATACACCATGGCACTTCCTCTTGAATATCTTTTGATAGTTCAACCATCATTAAGGCAAAGAGATAAGGACTAAGAGCCGAACCTTGGTGTACACCTATCGTGATAGGAAAATCCCTTGATGTTCCATTACAAGCTTTCACACATGTGGTAGCCCCATCATACATATTCTTGATTGCATTAACATACTTTAATGGTACTTTTTTCTTCTCAAGAGTCCACCATAGGACCTTTCTTGAGACCCTATCATATGCTTTCTCAAGATCTATGAACATTATATGTAAATCTTTCTTCTTTTCTCAATATCTTTTTATTAATTGTCGCATCAAGAAAATAGTTTTCATGGTACATCTTCCTGGCATAAATCCAAATTGATTTACAGAAACCTTAGTCTCCCTCCTTAAATTAATCTATAGGCAAAGGAAATTACACATAAAAAATTGCAATATTTCATGCTTGGGTTTTACATTATGAAGTCAAAAAGACACTTGCATTTCCTACATCAAGAATTCAGAATTAATGCAAACATGTATCTAACAATTCATTAATATGCAAAGCAAGAGCACTAACATTCCGACAATATTTTAACATTCATAACTAAGTGTTTATGAATGAACCTGGATTTCTGGCAACCCTAGGGCTTTCCCAATTGTTGTAGCAGTTAAATCACTTCCACCTCTACCCAATGTTGTCACCGCACATGATTTTCGTGCCTACAAGAAGGAAAAAATTATTAAATTTGTAACTAGAGAAATTCACATTTTTGCAATGTAAAAGACTGGAAAACTAGAGAAATAGGTGTTGAGGGGGAGGAAGAACTGCTAAAAATGTAAGGCATCAAAAAGACCTTTCCAAGGAAGCCTGTAACAATTGGAATAGCAGGATCAGAAATCCAATCACTATGTAATCTCTTTGCAACAGCAGGATATGTTGCTTCCAAAATGTCAGCATTTGTGAAGTCATCAGTCGTTATAATACCCATCTCAAAGGCATCATACTGCCAAACAAACAAATAAACTTTAGAAAGAAACTATATTGATCGAGATTCAGAGTTGGACAATCCTAATCAGCCATTACAAAACTTTTTTATTTGTAATAAGTTTTAGATAGGCAATCAAAACATACTTGGCGGGCCTTAACTCCTAATGTATTAAGATATGCAGCAAAGATCCTAGTGGACATGCACTCTCCAAATGAAACTAAATAGTCTTGAGTCCGTGGAGTCAACTCTTTCATCATAGCTATCCCCTTTAGAAGCTGCTCCAATTCTTCTAGATGCTCTGCAAGCGTTCACACAGACAAATATGATGTTGCCACAAATATGTGTACAAACATATAAAAATTACTTGAACATGCATATTGACAAGAAAGAAATGTTATGGTAGAATAAAATAAAAACTTGCATAACATAACACGCCAAAACTAATGTAACCAAAATAAGATATAGTATGGAAGAAAGTAACTCACTCTCAATAACATTTCTGCCCACTCCAAGCTGTTCCACAGTCCTAAAATAAGACAACAACACAAAATGACTAATAGAGAGCTTTTACATCTAAAAAAATGTGACTTCCCATTATTCTTTGAAAACATCTTCACTAAACATAGAAAAGTTAATAAGAAAATTAATTGCCTTTACCTGAGATGCAGATCTTTTATAATGTTGAGCTCATCAATACTATCAGCATTAGTTACTCCACAGCTTACAGCTTTTTCTCCAGCCTAACAAGACAAAAATTATATCATTACTTATAAATTGAAGACTACATCATCCTAATTGCACCGAGTTGCAGACCACATTGACCTGCAATGCAACCATAACCACAACGCAACCCCAAAGGAATGTAACAAAAATGTTAAAAAGTGAGAAAAACAATACCAGCAAAAGCATGTTAGTTGTCTTTCCCATGGCAGAGAGAACAATTATCGGCCTCTCTTCCGGGAAGCTCAGAATAAGGTTGGCAACCTCTCTCATTCTTTCAGCACTGGCGACCGAGGAGCCACCAAACTTCATGACACACGTGTAACTCATTTCGGTTTCCGCAAAGCCCCCATTTTCACCCTCAACCACATCACTTTCTGTTGCCTTGCTGCAACTAACCCTGAGTGCCGCCACCCTCTCACTCGAAACTCTCCTCACAAGGGGAACGGGAGTAACAAACCCAATTCGCCATGGCAGCCACAGGGGTGGTTGACATTGACAACACACTCTTCTACTCAAAGCCACGGGGACCGTGCTCTTACTAACCCAACTTAGTTGCATAGTGCTTGCCATGCTTATTATGAATTATACGTATTTTGACAAATAACTCAAATCAAATCTAACAAAAAAAAAATAATAAGCACAACCAAAAACGCAAAACAAAACGTCCTCGGTAATCTGTATCAGTTATCAGTGAAATGCTTCAAGTATCCAAAGCTCGATCTGCGAAAAATTATCAAATTCTATCCATTCAGTCACAATGAAATTATCCAAATTCAAAAACTAAAGGAAGGAATAAAAAGCAATAGTTAATTCTATTTCTTGTAATGGTTGTTCGAGCAGAAACCGGGGGAAATTTATGGAGTTTAAAGTAATAAATACCTTGTGAGAAGGAGTTTGGCGAAAATGTAGGAAAACGGTTCAGAAGAAGAAACTCGGAAAATGGAAAATGGAAAATTTGAGAGAGGTTAGGGCTTTATTTTAGGAGCAGTGGTTTTGTTCGGAGTGGTGGAAGTGATTTTGACCGAGAGCGAGAAGTCTCTCTGCCTCTGGTGTGGAGTAAGAGTAACTACTATGACTATCTGTGATGGCAGGGAAAAGTGAGTGCAACGCTTCTGGTGGCGGCTATTCTCTTTTTCATTTCTGAAACGACAAAAACGTGTTATTTCCTTAACTACTTTCTTAACGTCTAAAACTTTTTTCCTCTTTTAAAATATTCTATAAGTCTTTATAATTTAATTGAATTTTGAATTAATTCATGTAATGTAAAGGTTATGATGTTTTTTTTACTTAATGGTGAAATGTTTTTATGTTTTAAAAAAAAAATTAAAGATTGATATTTTATTCAAAAAAAGGACAAAAAGTGCTACATTAAAAGAGATAAAGGTTTGCAACTGGTGACAAAAAGAGCCAAAAAATCCATAGTTTTGTTAGTTGATCTATGAGCAAAAATCAACATATTAGGAGAATTAGGATTAACAATCCTAACCCAGTCTTTGATCACATTGTCCAGGTAGTTGTTACCAATCGAGTCCTTGTTTTTCCACGCTTGAATCAACCTTTGGCAATTTGATTCAAATTGGATTGAACTAAAGGAAAGATTTACTGTCGTTTTTGCAACTCACCTGAAAGCTATTTCTTCTACAATATGCAGTTCATAGCAATTAGGGAGAAGGATAGAGCCCGCAACTAACACTTCACCATATAGGTCACGAAAAACCACTCCCAAACCAGTTCCATGATTCTGCTTAAGGGGAAGCATCAAAATTTGCCTTAATGACTCCCTCCCTGGGACGCACCCAGATTCTAGGATTCGATTTACCCTAGATGGAATGAGCTTTCTCCAAAACAAGCTCAAAGGGATACTTCTTTTACTAGCAAAGCCATTGATTCCTATGGAACCAAATGGCCTAAAATAATTCACAAATCTTGGCTGAGAAGACCAAGTCCCCAAACTGAAGGCACTCTACAAATCAGCTCACAAAGGAGCGCATGACCTGTGTCTTCTTTCGCTTGGCCACATCTTGGACAAATTGGGTCCACATTCATGCCTCTTCTAAACAAATTTTGTCTCATAGGGAGAATGTGTTTGCACGCTCACCACATAAAGTGGACGCATTTAGGAATGACCTTAATCCTCCACAAACCTTTACAAAAGTTCCTAGCGATAGAACTTATGGAAGCATCTCCACAATCATTTTTTTAATCACTTGAGAGTATCTTGACTTAATAGAATGGGCCCCAGAGTCCATGAAGCGCCAAAGTCTCGCATCAGGTGGCTCAAAGTATCTAAGGGGGATAGAAAGAATTATTTGGCAGATACTTTGGTGAAACATTGCATTCAGCTTCTGCACATCCCAGGTGTGAGTTTCATGGTCAATCAACTCAGCAACCATGGAAGGGCCTTCATCTTCAAGATCCTGAGCAATGTGTTAATCCAGTAGGATTAGGTTATCGGGAATCCACTAGTCAGACCAAATCTTAACAGAATGGTCATTTCCAATACACCAACTTGAACAATCTTCAATCATGTCTTTTGCTAAAATAATGCTAGTCCAATTGTAGCTTGGCCTAAATGATTTCTTTGCTTCCAACGAGGATGAGTAAGGAAAGTATCATGCCTTGATCACCCTAAAAGCCAAGTTGTTTTCCTCCTCGATCAACCTCTAAAGCTGCTTAGCGAGGAAGGCTTTGTTGAAAGAGTGTATCCTACAAAAACCCAATCCACCATTAGATTTAGGTTCAAATAGCTTGTCCCAATGAATTCAATGCAGTTTCCTGGTTTCAATGTTACCCCATAGTAGAACCTAGCTATCACCCTCTCAATATCTTCACACAGTGCATAAAGGAGCTTAAAGCAATTTATAATGTATGTGGGAATATACTGAACAATTGCTTTTATGAGACTCTTATTTCCAACTTTGACAAGAACCTTTCTTTCCACCCTTTCAATTTTTTCCACACGCTCTCCTTCACATATTGAAAAGCGTGGACCTTTGATCACCCAACTAGGGTAGGCAAACCGAGATAACTTCCATGGTGACTGACATCCTTTATGTTCAAAAGCATGGCTAGCTCGTGAGATCTGTTTGAAGGAACATTTCGGCTGAAACTAATGTCAATTTTGGAAAAGTTAATCATTTGCCCCGAAGATTTCTTAAAGGCTTCAACAATGGCCAAGATATAGAGGGTTTCTTGTTGGTTTGCTTTAACAAAGAGGATAGTATCATCGACAAAGAAGAGATGGGAAACTTAGAGCGGCCTTGGGCAAACTCTCTCCCTGTTAAGGGCTTTATTTGCCATTGCCTTGGAGATAAGGGCTGAGAAGGCTTCAACGCACAATATAAAAAGATAGGGAGAAAAGGGATCCCCCTGGCATAACCCCTTCTCCCCTGTGAAATTCCTTCCTGGTTGACCATTAATAAGCACAGAGAAAGATGTTATAGCTATGCATCTATAGATCAGATTGCACCATTTTTTGGGAAAGCCCATAGATTGAAGAACACTGATAAGTAAGTCTCACTTGACCCAATCATAGGCTTTTAACATATCAATTTTAATGGCCATGTAGCACTTTCTACCACATTGTTTGACACTCAAGTGGTGAAAGCATTTGAAAGCAACCAGGGCATTAAAACCACCTCTGGCAAAATCTGCTTCAGTTTGTTGGCTATGGTCGTTTCAACCATCTTGAAGATGACATTACAAAGACTAATAGGGTGAAACTCTGTAGGGGTTGTTGAGTTTTTTATCTTGGGAATCAGAGTGATGAAGGTTCTGTTGAAATCTGAAGGGTCACCTTCATTGTTGAGAATGTGAAGAACCTTGCTTGTAACATTATCCCCAATCTGATTCCAGAACTTTTGAAAGAACACCGCAAAGGCCTCATCAGGCCAAGGGCTTTTGGGAGGTGCATTTGGTGAAAGACATCCCAAACTTCCTCTCTAAAGAACTCCCAGTTAAGGGTTGCACAATGGTCCTCAAACACCCTCCCAAAAACCAGAGAGCTCACTGCATCAATATCTTGTGGCTGGGAAGATTTGAAAAGGTTAGCAAAATAATTAGAAATGACAAGTATGATACCTTTTTCTTCAGTTATGATATCCCCATCTGAATTTTTTATCTTCCTAATTGAGTTTTCTCTTTGTCTTTGGGATGCCTTTTGGTGGAAGAAGGCATTATTTTTATCTCTATTCTTAAGCCAAGAATCCCCCGACCTTTGTTCCACACAATTTACTCCAATTGAAGAACTTCATCCAACTTCTGTTTGATTCTGTGAGTTTCCTGCAAAACTATTTCTATTTGAACTTTTCCTTGGAGTTGCTTTAATTTCTTCTTGAGGATTTTGATTTTCTTAGGGATATTTTCAAAAGAGCAATTCCCCCAAGCCATTAAGTTCAAGGTTGTTCTCTTGAGATTCTGAATAGAGTCATCCCCTTTAACCCAAGAGTGGGAAATCACCTCTTCACACTCATGTTCTCTATCAAGCCATAACTTTTCAAACCTGTAAGTCTTTGGTCTTTTCTACCTTCTGTTAAGACCACTGGAAAAGTCATAGCATTCCACCAAAATCGAGTTATGATCTAACTTATGCATTAGCAAAGTGGAAACCATTGAATCTTCCCAAGAAGCTCTCTATAGGGTGTGGGTCATTGCCTTATTAAGCCATTCTTGGATGCTCTCGTCTCCTTGCCGCATATTAGACCAAGTAAATTTGTGACCTACACAACCCAGGTCAGATAGGTCCATATAAGATAAGACTCTGTTAAACTCCATCATATGTTGCAAATTACATTGACACTCTCCCCATTTTTCCTCTTGGGTTAGAATTTGGTTGAAATACCCAAGATAGATCCATGACAATAACTCCGGAGACTTCAAACTTCTCAACAACTTCCAGGAGTTCAGCTTGTTCTTGGCTTAGGGAAACCATAAAATAGAGTCATGTAGGCTTTCCCCCATGGTTAGTGAAATGGTAGGAGACATTAATATGGTTTAGGGAAAATAAAGTCACCTCCACATCAATAGATGATTTCACCAAAATTGCTAAGCCTCCCACTCTAATCTTTCTGTAACGATCCACCTCGTCGCTATTGTATCATACTCTTAATTATTCTTTTAATGGTAATTTATATCTAAAAATTCCTTTAAGTTTGTTTAAAAAAATAGTAGTAAATTTTTCGTAAGTATAATCAATATCACAAATCAAAACTTCAATACACAAAGGTGCAATACATCATAATACTTGTATATTAATAATCATAAGTTGATAGTAATTATAAATGACCAAGTCTGAATTGTACAAAATTCTCAAAAGAAACAAGGATTTAAATGACGGGATGTAACTAGCAAAATGTCGAGGTGTAGTCATTAAGGTGTAACTAGCAAAAATACAACCCTTGCCCGGGATCTAGCCCATCTACATCCTAGCTACTTGGCGGCTCCAACCAACATAGGTCATCTTCCCGATCTCCTACTGCTATCCATCTGCTCACATGAACATGGTTCACGATCACCACAGGTACCAATCCACAAGGTACAACAAAGCAAATGTGAGTCCATCATGTAAAATAATAATTAAATAAATATCATCAGTTATAAAAAGACAACTCGAACATTGAAAAAAATCACAACAATATTCAAATATTTTATCACGCATTCAACCATGGACGCCCGTCCAAACACATTTCACAATTCATCTTAAAATCACTAGTCATGATGCATGTTCCAGACTTATCTCTTAGTCAATGCAATGTGGTACCATCCTCATGGAAATAGCCTCTCTCAGGAAAATGATGCAGAAGCTCGTCAAGGTTACTCTGTCGTGCACAGGTCGCTCCCCCCTCATAGTGATCAGCCCTGAGTCATAAGGGAGTTCCAAACAGAGATGCCCCTCTAGTACCTCTATACCCTACTGCCACCATCCTATTTCCATTATGCATGAAGTATGTACATGGGCTCTATCAACGTATGACCCAGACCTGTGCTCAACTCGACTCCGGTAGGATAACTTCATATGCCCCCCATATACATATATATTGACCCATTCTCGGGTACACTGATGCACTGACCGTGATCCTTGCAAGGTTAACCACCCAATCCCGGCATCTCACGTCAATACACAAAATATCTCCACGGCTCCATCAATGTATGACCCAGCCCCAGGATCAACTCGTTCTGGCTAGGATAATGTCATACACCCCCATGGGTATTTATGTATATCCAAACGCATTTAGATTAGCATGGGCACTATCAATGTATGACCTTGTCCTACATGATATTAATGCATTTAATGACTCAAGCCAATACAATGGTCAATCTCAACGTCATTCACAAACACTACAAACAAGTGAATAGGTGTGCAATATTAGGTGTCCAGATTGGCACTTAGCCATAACAACTGATGTAATAATCTTGAACAAGGTCGGACAAGGGCACAAGGTTGTCCGGGTAAGGAAGCCCGGTAATTCACAAGGAAATGGGTACGAGCTCTGTCGAGTAGGAACCCAGTAGCTCTTTTCCCGAGAAGGTACGAGCTCTGTCGAGTAACGAACCCGGTGGCTCTTTCTCTTCTCATGAAGTAACTTGAGCTCGGTAGCTCTAATGGGCCACCCCGGGTAAGGAACCCAGTACATCTAAAGAAAAGAAAGCGAACCCTAGCAGCTCTTAAGGGAACAACCCTGGGTAAGGAAACCCAGTATATAGACATTTACCAACGAGGACTAAGTTACGTCTTTCATGCACACATGCATGGTACGTGAACCTTTCAACTCGGCATTCCCATCTCGGTAGCTGACGTCACGAATAAAGGTTTGACACACGCAACTCGGCCAACCCTTCCCGGCAGCCAACATCACAAACAAAGGTTTGACGTATGCAACTCGGCCAACCCTTCCCAGCAGCCGACATCACACAAAGGTTTGACACATACAACTCGGCCAACCCTTCCCGACAGCCGACGTCACAAACAAAGGTTTGATGCATGCAACTCGGCCAACCCTTCCCGGCAGTCGACATCACAAACAACCCGGTAGTCGTCTTCCTCACACCATTTACAGACATCGTCAATATATTTTACGCAGCATATTAAATAACAGAAACAAACTTTAACCCAACCATGATATCAAAAATCATTATTAACACAATAAACTCCCTTTACCTCAATAGGGATTCTTTTCTTTCACACTTAACGTGATTTTTCATTCGAACACAAGTTCTCCCAACAACGAGGAATGAAAGGATTATGCTTCGTTCACCAATTCCTTTTTAAAGGAGAGGATTTTTCGCCACTGCTATGGTGATTTTCGAAAGTTAAAGTGGTACAGAAGGTGGAAGAGAAAGATTTCTGGTGCAAAGATTTTTGGAGAGAGACAAAGAAGAAAAACACGTCCAGAAGTGAGAGTGAACCATTCTTCCGCTTCAAGATTATTTATAGACAAGCATTGAGGCAAGTTGCCAACAACTTGATTCAGCCAGCTATCACAGCCACCATAGTTGCCCACTTGCGTGAACGAATAGCCACCATAGCCACCACCATTTTTACTATGCGTGTACATGTAACTTATCTCAGCCACAAATTTTGACTTTCACCTTTTACGCACAAACACCCATGCAAAACACTTTTACAGCTTTCAAGATTTATATTAAACAATTAAGCAATACAAATATCTTTCTACTTGTAAAATTTCAGGGTGTTACACTTTCCACCTCCATCACAAACAATTATGGTCAAATTATTCAGAAGACCCACACCTTTTAAAAACTGAATATGTGTAACCTTTTTCTTGGTTTCTATGAAGAAAACCACATCATAAACTTCATTTTGGATGAGCTTTTTAAGGGCTCGCACTACTCGTGGATTCCCAATCCCACAATAGTTCCAACTCAGGGCTCTCATGGCTCTTGGAGGATTTGTTAAATAAATCCCGTAGATATGAATAGTTGAGTTTTTTTTAAGAGGTTTCTTCTCCTCCACATCCATGTCTATTTCATTCCTCTCTCCCTCCATAAGTCTTTTACCCCAATGAAGGGGTAGCTCTACTTCAGGTATACTTGGTTTCTCACGCACCTCCCTCTCTCACTTATTTATTGGGAGGGTGTATACTTGCTGGTTTTTCTCTTCCCCATATTTTATTTCCTCTCCTTTTGGTTCAGGAATAGACTTAACACCTTCTTGTTTCCTCGCTTAGGCCTCTTTCTCCCTGTATGCTTATTTAATGCACTCTTGATCCCCCCTGTACTCACTCCAAAGGGTTTTGTTGTTTCCATTAATTGTTCTTCCTATACTAAGGAAATGTTCTCCAAAGAAAGGGCCACATGGGAGCAATGGCCTCATATTTTGTTCTTTGATGGGTTCCTCTTTCTTTTTCTTCTTCATTATCCTTATCATCCATTGACGTCTTGAGATCCGAGCCTTTGTCCTTTACGATAAGGCTAGGTTTTCTTAATCTCCCAAAAGACACATCATGATTGGTTGCAACTACCACCTTATACCTCATAGAAGGGCCCCTTAGGTCAGGTCCGAACGGGTAATTCTTTGGCTCTTGATCATCAGATTCCTCGTTCCTCTTGTCACATGCCCTAAGCACATGGCCCACCTTTCCACATATGTAGCCAAATTTACAAAACCTTTCACATGTTATTTTTATTTTCTTTGTCTCATTTTCCCTTATTTTAATTTTCACCCCACTTCTTAAAGGTCTTGTAATGTCAATCGATATTCTTATACAAAAAATAGCAACCTAGTTGGTTCAAATCTTTGTGATCCCATGAGAGAAACTTCCCCAATACTCCCCCTATCGCCTCAGTCGTGTCCTTCGTTCGAAACCCTATGGGTAATTCATACACTCTCACCCAGAAGGGTGATCTAGATAAGTCCACCTCTTCCAATGACTCATATTTCCTTAGCTCCTTCAGGACAATAAGTTTTTTGTTAAAGTTCCATGGTGCCCTTTTAAAGACAAGATCCCTATCTTTGTGTCTGAAAAACCTAAAGGAAAATAGGTTCTTAGAGACATCCCTTATTCAACCCCTCATTTTACTTTCCGTAAGTTTGCCATGGTAGTCTTGGAGGCTTGAGGATTGACCCCATTATCTAACAACATTTTTCCTACCATCCATGCCTCTTCATGTTGCTCCTCGTCCTGTTCCTCATCGTTTGGTAAGACCACTATAGGGTCCTTGTCGTCATCCTCCACTTTCTTCTTCCCTTTTTCCATGTTAGAAGTCTGGTACACCTCAGCAAAAATGAGTCAGAGAGATTAGGTAAGCCCTAGAATATGTCGTAAGGTCAAAACCCCAAAAAAGTAGGAGAAAATCCTCACATTAGAAGAGAGAGAACACCAAATTTTTGAAAAATTGGAATGTTGTTCAAATTCTTCCCAAATAAAAAAATTACACCAATCAAAATTGATGATGAGTCAAGATTATGTTTTTACACAACCTACCTTAATTTCTCCTACATGTCCCTCTTTAAGGATCTAACCATGCATATAGTTTGCCACATTGTTAAACTATAATTTGGTCGTCATCATAATTTAAATGTAAATGAAATACAATATGAATTATCAAAATTGAAATTACACAACATAAATAGATATTTTGAACAGTTATCAATGATTGTGACTCTAAAATGAATTGTCTCTTAATCAAACCAAAATTTATGCAAGGAAAAAGGAAATGAAAAAGAACAAGATAAAAAGATATCATTGAATTAGTCTACATCAAACAAACATCCATAAGCAATATCTAGTGGGTGACATATATAGAAAAAATAACTCAAAATATGATGCACTTTATATGAATTTAAAATATTGATTTAAACACTTGGTAAGACATGGTCAAATATGCCAAGAATTGCTTCCTTTGCACCACCTAATCATAAGCTCCAAATTAGCATTTTCAATAGAGCAAGCCATATAGGTAAAAAAAAAAGACTTAAATATGTTTTTCATACTTAGAAAATATGTCATTTTCATATTACTACCTAAAATTAATTTTTTGTCAAATAACTACTTGAAAAAAAATTGTTTCAACTTAGTACTTATCGTTAGTCTTATTCAATTAAGTGATGATGTGACAAATAAAATGTCACATCATCAAGCCTAATCACTGACACATCATTGCCACATCACCACCCTCTTCCTTAGGTTCCCCTCCCTTACCTCCCTAGACCTCACACACCTCCATGAGCTCCTCCTCCAAATCTCACGCGCTACCTTACCCCTCTCATGCTAAGCGCAGAGCAAAAAAAAAAATTGTTCTTCGCTTCACCTCTCGTCTCGTTCAGTTCAACCACAAACCTTCCTCTGAATCATGTCTCTTACTCTGCAACGATGTCGTTTTCCTTCTTCTTCTTCTTTGATCACTCCATTCAGTTAGCGCTTTTCGTAAAATGCATTCAAGTGTGGCTTTTTTCTGCAAATTCAGCTAGGGTTTCTCTCTTGCTGCAATCCTTCATCCTAGCTCGCCAAGTTCAGGTTCAAATAGCCACGTCTAAATTCACTGTTTCTTTGAATCGAAGAAAGGACTTCGAATTTCGCTACTTTCAGTTAGTAGCTGGTAATTGATTTGGATCTTTGGTTCCATTTCAAGTTAACCTGGTGGTGGAAGCTGTGTAAACAATTACCTACACCAATTATATATCAGTGTTTTTCTTGTTAGAGCTAATAAAAAAAGGATTTGAATTTCTCATACTTGTTGAATTTGTTCGCTTCTTTAATTTTCGATTGTGTTCCCTTTTTGTACTAAAGTTCCAAGTTGCAAAGAGTACATTATTGATATTTTTAGTTTGTTTCATTAATTAAATTATTGTGTAACTTTTAATAGTAATCCTTTTCTTCCCATGTGCCAAAATTGCTTTGCAGGTGACTGGAATTGATTCCAAAATTTAGTTATTGTTGATCATGAATGTGGAAGTTGAAGAGAATGCAAACTATAAGGACGCATGTATATCAAGTTTTTTTTTCTTATCAACAAATGTTAGTTTGTTTGAATGTTAGTTTTTGTTAGCAGAAGATTGAATCTGCCCATTGTAAAACATAATATTGGTCTGAACATGTTAACAAACATAAACAACACATCCAGATTAAACAGCGAAAGCAGAAAAGAAAAATAATTTTCAAAGGTACCTACCTTTATCCATTGCTAACAACCTTCAAGTAACCTTCAGAGTTTTAGTTTTTCAGACTTTTACTCGCTCAAATTCGATGGTGTGTTTTCTGAAGAGAGAAGTAGGCTTGGTGATCTAAAACAGAAGGCACCCAGTTCTATTTATAGAGCTTTGTCCATCACAGAGCTCAATCTCTATGGGATAAGATCATGAGTTAGTGGGTTGAACTTGGACAACAAAATGGACTACATACTGAAACTGCTATCCCAAAAAAATAGGAACTGAATTAAAAGAGAATATTTTGTTGAAATAGAAATCCAACATTCTCCCACTTGGTCCATTTAATCCAACAATAGTCATAACAAGAAACATAATATATGAGTCATGGCGATAAGTCTTCTAATATCGAATATTATCTTCCATGTACCACAATATATAAAGTCTCTAAATGCTAGCTCTCAACTTAATGAATAAACCATATTTTTATTCCATATCAAAACTTAATGATATTTCTCAAAATAAATAAATGAATATGTGCACAAAACCATATGAGAAAACACCAAACTAAATAAGAGTTTCAAAAATAACAATTGTACTTACAATGAAATCATACCATGGAACCAAGTCTCATTTGTACTACATGATCATTAAAATTCTTTGGTGCCTTTAGTCAAAGAATCGACAATCATCAACTCAGTGTTAATGTGTTCAATGACCACTTTGTTTTCTTTAACACATTCTCATATGGCTAAGTACTTGATGTCGATATGCTTACTTCAACTTCCACTTTTGTTGTTCTTAGCAATGATTACCGCAGCAGAGTTGTCACAGTACAATTTTAATGGTCTAGAAATAAGTAGCACTCAAGGTTTGCTTGGCACTTCTCCAAGATATAGCTCCACCAGCTAGCATAAAGATATAACCAGATGTTGATTTTCGTGAATCAACACAGCCAGCATAGTCTGAATCTGAATAGTCAATCACCTCTAGACAATTACTTTGTCTGTACATGAGCATGTAATCTTTTGCTCCTTGAAGATATCTCATCACTTTCTTTGCAGCTTTCCAGTGGTCAATACCTAGATTGCTTTGATATCTTCCTAAAACTCCAACAACATATGTAATGTCAGGTTTGGTACAAACCTGAGCGTACATAAGGCTTCCAACAATTGAAGCATATGGAATATTCTTCATGTGTTCCCGCTCAAAATCATTTTTCGGGCACTGACTCAAATTGAGTTTGTCACCCTTCACAATGGGAGCTACACTTAGTGAACAATGTTTCATGTTAAACCTCTCTAAAACTTTGTTAATATAGGTATCTTGAGACAAACCCAAAATGCCTCAAGATCTTTCCCTATGGATCTTAATGCCAATGACATGAGGTGTTTTTCCCACATCCTTCATATAAAAGTTATTTGAGAGAAATTTTTTCACCTCATATAGCAAATCTTTATCATTAGTTACAAGCCAGATATCATCCACGTATAACACAAGAAAACAAATCTTACTCCTCCTGATCTTCTGGTATATACATTGATCCATGATGTTCTCTTCAAAACCGAATGAAGTGATGACTTCATGAAATTTTAGATACCATTGGCGGGAAGCCTATTTCAATCCATAAATGAATTTATTAAACTTGCAAACTAAGTGTTTATTATCACTAGAAGAGAAACCTTTAGGTTGTTTCATGTAAACATCTTCCTCTAAATGACCATTAAGGATTGTCATTTTCACATCCATTTGATGTAACTCAAAGTCAAAATGAGCTACTAATGTCATAATTACTTGGAAAGAATCTTTCTTAGATACAGGAGAAAATGTCTTCGTGTATTCAATTCCTTCTCTCTGAGTGAACCCTTTGGCAACTAGTCTTGCCTTATGTCTCTCAATGTTGCCTTGTGAGTCTTCAATGTTGTAGTCTGATTCTTGCAGGTACACCGCATAATCACTAGGAATTGCTGAACTTTTTACTCTAGTAGACCTTCTTAATGTTGCTTTTGATCTTCTTGAGGAACTTGTTGTTCCTAATCAGCAACTTGTTCTACAGGGTCATTTTCAACAGTTTGTGGATTTTCAATCACTAGTTGTCTAACACCCACTTGTACTTGAAGGGTGTGAATGACAATTAATCTGTCACTTAAGCCACAGGGTTGGACTTCACAATAATCCTTTTTAGAAGTAATGTCCTGAAATTGACCACTCTCACTGATCAAGTGATTCTCAAGAAATTTTGCATTTCTCGATTCCATAATCTTAATGCTATATGATGGACAATAGAATCTATACCCTTGGGACCTTTCGGCCTATCCAATGAAATGCCCACTGATAGTCCTTGGGTCTAGTTTCTTCTCTTGTGGATTATAAATTCTCACTTCAGACGGGCATCCCCAAACACGTATATGTCGTAAACTCAGTTTCCAATCTTTGAATAACTCAAAAGGCATCTTGGAGACAACCTTGGTTGGAACTCGATTTAATATATACACAGTCGTCTTTAATGCTTTAGTCCACAATGACTTAGGAAGCTTAGAAATACTAAGTATAATTCACAACATGTCTATTAATGTTCAATTTCTTCTTTCTACTACACCATTCTGATCTGGAGAACCAGACATATGTATCGGGCATCAATCCCATGTTCTTGAAGAAACTTTGCAAATAGACAGGTGCTTGTCCATTCTCCGTGTATCTACCACAGTATTCACCACTTTTATTGGATCTCACGATCTTAATTTGCTTTCCACATTGTTTCTCCACTTCGGCCTTAAAAACATTAAAGGTATCTAAAGCTTCATCTTTAGAATGAAGTAATTAGAGATACATATATTGTGAAAAATCGTCTACGAAGGTGATAAATTATTTCAGACTACTTGTGTCCATGTCTGGACAATAAATATCTGTATGTATGATTTCTAATTGATTTGAGCTCCTCTTTGCACCCTTCTTAGACTTGTTAGTTTTTTTACCCTTAATGCAATCTACACAAGTTTCAAAATCAGCAAAATCCAAAGCATTAAGTACCCCTTCATTTATCAATCTCTTAATTCTCTCGATAGAGATGTGTCCTAATCTTCGATGCCACAACATAGAGGATTCCTCATTCACAACACATCATTTTAATCCATCAGTAACATGCACAAAACTATAAGCAACATTATTTTGCAATTCAATAAATCAAATTCTTAGAAAAACTTGGAACATAAAAGATATTTTCTAAATGAAAAATAAAACCACTGCTTAAAACTAAATTGCATGTTCCAATGGCTTCCACATGTGAGCTCGTCTTGTCTCCTAAATAGATGTTTGCTCACTTCCCACTAGCATCCTTAGGTTTTCCATACCCTGCAAGGTATTAGAAACATGGATTGTAGAACCAGAATCAATCCACCATGTGTTATGATTAACATTAACCATATTAGATTCATAACAAATAAAAGTAAATGGAGTATCTTTCTTGTCAAGCTAGTTCTTAAACTTTGAGCAGTCTTTCTTCATGTGCTCCTTCTTCTTACAAAAGAAACACTTTGACTCTTTCTAAATGACTAGCTGAGCAAGAATCTTGCCCTTGTTCTTGGCTTGATCCTCTTTCTTCTTTCCCTGAGTAGTCATGTATACCTTTTCACTCTTTTTCCATTATAAACCTTTCTTCTTCTTGAACACACATATTTAATAGCTCATTAATTGACCATTTGTCCTTATGTGTGTTATAGAAGATTTTGAAAGGGACATACTGGATAGGTAAAGTACACAACATGTAGTGTACTAGGAAAGAATCTGACATGATAACTTCCAAACCTTTCAGCTGAGCCACTATATCGCTCATGCGCATGATGTGATCACGCACTCCTTTTATCCCATGGAGCTTTAAGGATTAGAACTGCATTATAAGGGTGCTGGCAAGGGCCTTATCAGATGTAACAAATTGATCATCAATGGCCTTCAAAAGATCATTGACCTTTTCATGCTAATCAACAAAACTACAGATACTAGCAGATATATTAGTCTTTATGAACATCACAAAGAGACGATTAGATCTCTCCCATTTTTCATAAAGATTAACAACATCTGGAGTACTAGTTTCATTAATATGCAGTGGTTCAATTTTCCTAATGGCATAGTCAATATCCATCCCGCCTAAATGAAGGAGAATTCTCTTCCTCCAAACCTTATAATTGCCCCCTTTCAACTCAGGAATTTCACATTTAATGTCGAAAATGTTTGCTGATTGATTAACTGAAAGTTCAAACATACATTTTCATTATTCATAATTTGAGACTAAATAAATATTATGTTTTTACCAATGTAAAACATGTATTAGTTTATGAACCTAGTGACATAAAACTTGCCTATGGACTAAAGTTCTACTCAATTAGATTTAAACTTATGACAAACTATCAAATTATAATTATTAGTCTTCTTAATTCCTGTGGGTAAATTAAAAAATATAACCTGATATTTTATCCTAATTTGTCATACAAATATAATAAAATTCATTGGGTAGATTTTATTACATTATATATGATTAATCACAATTAATGTTTTAAATATTATTTTAATACTTAATATATAAGTCTAATCAATTAAAGATGTTGTGGCTATTCTCGAATCAATTAAATTATATTAATCACTTAACACTAGTTAATTTTTAGTAAGAGCTAAATATTTGCATAACATCCTTAATAATGCAAAAAAAAAATTGAAATAACGTTGCATAGAACATTATTTATCATAACTTCGTATGTATAATAATATATGCATATAGTTATCCAGTAAGTTCATTAATATTAATGTGCATAAATTATTTATAATATTACATGCTTAAACAAATATCATAAATAAACATATAATTTAAATAAATAAATAATTTAAACACATAACTCATAACTCAAACAATTTATTATATAAATAAATAAATTATAAGCAACATGAGCTTATATGAAAGTATTTCGCATAAAACTTTAACAGCATATGAGCTTCGTAAAGCGGTTTTTAAAAGTAACGTGAAAAGCTACATGGGTTAGAGTCGGGCATAGACCTTCTAGGAAATTTTTTTATAATATTATTAATTTGTCAAGGCATGGCCCACGTTAGTAGAAGCATAAAAAGAAACACAAAAAAAGAAACAAAAACACGGAAGGAAAAAAATGAAACACGAATTAGGAATTAATGAAATGAAAAACATCGTCTTCAACCTTGAGCGGAGTCATTATGACCTGGTTACGACCCGCGGATTGGAATTAAAAAAATCATAGTTTCTAGTCATTTTTAACACCAAAATCCATGTTTTAATTCACATAAAGCTTAGAAAATTAATTTTCATATGATTTCATGTCTCCTTAATAATTAAAACATTCAAAAAATAGAATACCCATATTTCAATAAAACAACATTTCAAAAAATATGAGTATCAAACAAAAGCAAGCCAGAGGCAAAAAACGGGCTCTAATACCAAATGTAAAACATAATATTGGTCTGAACATGTTAACAAATATAAACAACACATTCAGATCAAACAGCGAAAGTAGAAAAGAAAAACAATTTTCAGAGGTACCTACCTCCAGTCATTGCTAACAACCTTCAAGTAACATTCAGTGTTTTAGTTTTTCAAACTCTTACTCGCTCAAACTCGATGATGTGTTTTTTGAAAAAAGGAATAGGCTTGGTGATCTAAAACAAAGAACACCTAGTTTTATTTATAGAGCTCTGTCCATCGCAGAGCTCAACCTCTATGGGATAAGATCATGAGTTAGTGGGTTGAAAGTAAACAACAAAATGAACCACATATTGAAATCGTTATCCCAAAAAAATAGGAACTGAATTAAAAGAGAATATTCTGTTGAAACAGAAATCCAACACCCAGTAACTTTTCCCTTTTCTTGTCTCCCTTAACCATCCAACCCACTTTATATCTTGATAAAGGTGAAATATTACCTGACAAGAACAATAATGTCTTCATATATAATGTTGTTAACTCACGTTAATATTGTCCTGTGTTAGTTTTGTTGATGCTATTCTCGTAATATGATGTATTCGTAGTATTCTAACCCCATTTTTCTGGTTTTGCTGATGGTTTGCTTTCAAATCCTATTTCACTTACTAAATTTTGAACATGGTCTGTGAGTTACTGAGTTGCAAGACATTTTTGTTTTGAAAGGCCTAGATTATGAGAACTTTTTCAATTTTTGAAGACAGTGAAATGATTTTTACTCCATGCATTGGACGCCAAGAGGCTATTCTCTTGAAAAATATCAAATTCTTGAGATTGTACCGAGTTGCATCCTATTCAAGATAAATAGGCAACAAACTTAATACAAAACTAGATTGGGACAAAATAAAAAAGAAACGAAAAGAAATAAAACGATTGATTACATCGCTTAGTAATAAAGTTAACAGCATAAGTTCGCTTTTGTCAGAAGCAGAATTGAACAAAATATCAAAGCTAACTCCTCAACCTACAGATTTAGCTAACCTATTTGATCTGTGCCTAAACAGTTCAAAGGAGAAGAAGAAGAAGAAGCAATACATTTACAAATTGAAAGCTACAGCACCTACGGTTGGGTCTTCTGTAAGGGAGAAGCGTTTATCAAGCATTCCAATCACATCATACCATGGAAGCCAGCGGAATCCGAGAGCACCGCTTTAATTTGCTCGGGGAGGACATCTTGGCCTTCTCTGCATTGCTGATAAGAAACAAGAGAGGCTATAATCAAAGCTAAAACTCAAGATGGTGTACAGATAATGATTGGTGATAAACACCAAAAACTTTAGAACAAACAAAGAGAAGCCTCATAAGACTTTTCTTCAAGTTTTGAAGTTAATCTTTACACATCTAGCTAAGGTTTGTGCTAAAACTGAGGTCCCTATCATCTAACACACCTCGTATGTATTTGACCAGTGGGATGGGGCTCTCAAACTCATGTATCATGTCAATTTATTAACTCTTAACTAACCATTCTTCTGCTACCAAGTCAAGTTTCTCTTCAGATCTCTTCATATAATCTTTTAACAAGGATTCAACCTCAGCATCAAATGTAACTCAGAAAGTCAAACATAAATTGTTAATTTTGCAATTGCTATAATTCTCTGTTGCAAGATTGTCATGGAAGACAAAATATTATCACATTTGTCTCATGAACAGATGTAGGCACCAGAAATCAATATTGAATATGCAGAATGTGTTGCATCCACAACCAGTACACCACCACCAAGCCTTCTCCCACTAGTTAGGGTTGGCTACTTGGCTACATGGATCAAGCAATGCCATTTGGCATAATATGCTAATTCCCAAATAAACATCAATGACAAGAATCATAATAAAAGTAAGGCAAATGAATAATAGATATGTTCAAGTGAAGCTTGGCACAGGAGAGAGAATTATACCTCAGCTTTGAACACATCTAAAGCAAAGCCATTAAAACAGCTAATAACAGCCTGCTGTACATCCAATCCGAGGTTATCCAAAGCCCTCATGGTAGAAAGCAAAAGACCTGGTCGGCGGGTGCAGAACATATGAATGTTGACAGCTCTCCCTTCCCTTACTCTAACCTCAACCTATAAATGTCAGAAACACTAAAGTCAATTTAAAACAATTTAGCAAATCACCATGCAATTAAATTCTGTCAACATAAAAATATATCAATCTAGTTGGCATTCATTAGTTTCTTCTTAGACTTTGATAGGAATACAACTGCTGGCCTCCACTTCATGTTTACCAGAGAAAGAGCAGTAGTGGAAATGTGTTGGAGAAGTCTGTTAGATGAAAGAGGGGGAGGAGTCTAGCCAAAATGACAGGTGACAGCAGGACATTATAGAAGGGAGTGCCAGAGATATGAGAAGAGGTGCAAATTTTGCTCACCTTGTGGACCCACTCCACCACATGCCATCAAGATATACTAACTAGCTATAACTCACAAATTCATTTTATATTATAATTATACAAATCTAAGATTTGTAAATATCAGATGCATTTGTTGTAGTTTCATAATTCACATGGTCTGCAAACAACGGGCTGCAATTTTCACCTTGCACAAACAACAATTTTTGCAACTAAGTCAATCAAAAATCACCTTTGCAGCTTGGTTTTTAGGGCTTGGCAAGGTGCCAGGATATAGTTCCTCCTTGACCCGGCAGGGAAGGATTGGCAGGGTAGGTGTTAAAGGCTGAAAGCTTGTAGAAGAAGAAGGTGTCAGCGACGAACCAGGTGGAGTTGACTCCAGCTCGTGATGAAGATCATTTATCCGCTGCAGCAACTCCTTCAAGTAGTCAATTGCATCCCCAAGTATTGAAGCCCTATCCATCTACCAACAAACGAAAGAACATTAGTATGCACCATTCCTAAGCTCCTAACACATAAAGGAAGTGTCTCAACCTTAATAAACCAGTCACTGGCAACAACAATCAGACCAACACAGTACTATAAACTACAAATTCATTAAAACTGACATGAATACACAACCCCACACTAGATTCTCCACCAAACATAAGTCACAAAATGACATTTCTCATTATAGGAGACAACAACAGGAAAAAGAGAGTGAGAATAATGTCATGTTTAGAAAAATTTCTCCATAAGCACTTGTAAAGAAGAAGAAAAAAATTAAACTTCTTGCATAAGTTAAAATCATTTTACACATTAGTTTTTGGAAAAATTATGAGTGATAACGTCTATAAAAGTTAAAGTTACAAGTTAGTAATTGTATATAAATATTTTCCAGTACTTTAAAAAGGCACAATACCATGATATTTCAAAGGAAAAAATTAGGTACAAACTTTTATAAATAAAAGTTGAAGTTATAAGTTAATTTTAAACAATAAATTTATCTTCCAACGCCTTGGAAAGGCACTAAAAAAGGCACAATTTCATGATACTTCAAAAAAACAAAACTTTAAAAGAGACTTGGAGGTGTTCTCCAATTAAAATTAAAGTTTTTATCAAGCAGATTATCAAAGTGAAACTTAGCAACACCCTTTTTTCCTATTTCTAATTCTATATTGACACAACAACTAATAATTATCTGTAACGAACAACAAGAGAACAAACATTGAAACAAAACCAGTAATGAACAACAATTAATAAATAATTATTTCCAAAACCAAATTTTGTGGTTTTTGTTAGTCATACCTTGCTAATCTTGGGGACAACAGACCTGAGCATGTACAACCTATCATTGAGCTTCTTCCGGCGGCGCCTCTCCGCCATGAGATTCTTGGCGGGCAGCCCCTTCCTCTTCCCCTTGTTATCTCCACCATTCTCACTCAGCTTCAACCCATTGTTCTCATTCTGCTCATCAGACTCATAGTTCAACCCGGAACCGTCCACGTCAGCACTGCTCCCCTCCTCACCCTCCCCTCCTCCTTCCTCGCACTTCCTCCGCTTCCTTCTCACCGTCTCCAGCCCCGGAATCTCCGCGGCCGTCCCCCTCCGCTTCCGGTACAGTGTCGGCTGCTGTTGCGGCTCCTCGAGAGGAGGAGACCGCAGCACAGCAGTCACCTTTGCCCCGTCCGCAAACGGGGCATTTCCATTCCCAGGTCCAGTCAGGGCTTCGAGCTCCGAGAACTCGAAGTCCATCTGCGCCTGGGAAAAAAGATGGGGAGCAGAAGCAGAAGAGTGAAGCCCAGTGTCCAGGCCCAAATCAAAACCGGGGTCGAAGGCCATGTTGCTGCTGCTGTTGTTGAAGAAAGGAAGTGATGAAAGAGAAGGTGAGAAAGGGTCAAGAGAGGGAAAAGATTCCATGTTAGGAACAAAAGGGATAGTAGTAGAACTAATTGAAGAGTTAAAGTTGAAGTTAAAGTAAGAGTCAAGTCGTTGAGGGTGTTGTTGAAGCATGGATTTAAAGGAAGGGATAAGAGGGGCACCCATGGCAATGGCAATGTTTTCTTCTTCCTCGGGAATAATATTGGGTGGTGCCGGTAGCGTGTAGCGCTCCATGTTCATGAAACGGAGTAGAGGAAAAAAGATAAGTGAGAAGTGAGAACGGTTATGTGATGCTATATTGCTACGTTTGTTTTTTTGTTGTGGTGAGGAAATGAATGGAGAGGGAAACAGTTGGTGGGGTGTGGTTTATCCATGTGTGTCTGTTTCTCTCTGCCCTATTGATTTTTTTATTTGGAGGAAACTCAAAATTCTCTTCTTTAACTCTTATCGCATCAGAGAGGGTGTGTGATATGATGGGGTTCTATTAGGGTTCCTAAGTAACTGCTTTCTGTTAAAGTTTGATAATTCATACAGCCAAAAGGGATGAACGGTGTTCTTTGTAACGATTTTACCTTATTCCAATGGAATTAGCCAGTGTATTTATTGTGATGTGGAGAGATATCGCAGTTAAGACAAAGAAACATTGTCATCACCCAATCATTTTAACATTGTTATTTTTATTATTATGATAATGGTTTTAAGTAATATTCAGGTTGAGTTTTACTTAGATCAACAAGACGTTGATGGATGATTTTATACTTTGTGTTATAAGACTTTTATTTTGGTTTATTACATTATAAAATGTGATTTTCTTTAATTTTTATAATAATAAAAGTATTGTAAACAGACTTAAAATAAAAGTAAAAAAATTTACAAATTGTCAACTTTTACAATATTTGAAATAAAGTAAAAGTATCACCAAACTTGTAAAATTATTTTAGTTTAATAAAAATCTTGAGTTGAAGTTCGTTCATAATAATTTTATTCCATATACTATATATATTGTCTAGATAAAAAAAATTCATTTTTTATTACTTTTCACAATTCAAATACTTAATATTATCATTTAAAACTTATACTTTTTCAAAATACAATTATAAAAAAAAATTCTCGTTACTACTTTTATTATTATATATAAATCTTCTTTCTTTTGCCTCTCCCAACACAAATCTCTCCTATATCCTAATTATCTTTCCATTGTCATTTTAACTGCTCACAAAATTATATTTGTTGTTTCAAATTGATAACATATATTAATTGGTTATTCAATTGCTCACAAATTTCTCCTCAATCCTTTAAGCACTATCTCTTCAATTCCATTGTCATTAAAATATTTTAACTTTAATTATCATTTCAATTTTGTCATTAATTCACAAAAATCATATTTGTAGTTTCAAATTGATAACACATTAATATTATTAAAAACTATTATACGTATAAATTCATAACATTTATTACTTCTTTCTTTACCTTTTTTTCACATAGCCCAAAGTCAATCTTGATCTCTTCCACTCTTTTAAAATTTCTCAATATAATATCCAATGTGTGGAATTCACATATTGATTTAGGAAATTGTCAAATTTCACCAAACTAGGTTAAATATGATATTACTTATTTCATATTGATTTTTTTCCTTTATAATTTATGTCGATTTTATATTTATATTCGATTTTTTGTGGTAATTTATATTTTTCTACACATTTTAATTAATTTTCTTTTCAAATTTTGTACAATTAGAAATAAATGAGGTTTGCTATCAATTTCTTAGACAGTTATGGAGATTACCTACAAACTGAAGTGGTTAGTTTAAATGACCGAGATGAAAATCGGTGTTCAACAATCGATTTCTTATCAATAGAGTTGACAACATCTTTTCAATTTTTTATTACTTGATAGGCGATCATATTGTGATAATTTCTTACCTAGGAGAAAATAATTTCCATATAAGGATATTTGATATGGAATTATGTAAAATTATTTATCCATTTAGATTTGTAGAAGTTTTACCATCTGTGAACAATAATTTTAGAAGGGACTTCTACAAAACAACCATATTTTCCTATTTATCATTTTGCATTGACTGTAAATTGAAAATTGAAATATCAATGGGCATTTTTTTTCCAATTTAAAGAAAGAGGAGGTTTTGCTCTTTCATTTTTACATTGTTTGTCATTTCTTTGCATCAAGAGGTAATCTTCAAGGTTATTATTTTATGGTAACAATGATGTGTCCTTTCCAGTTTTAAGAAACACAGTTTGTATCTTGACAAATGAAAAATTAATAGCATAACAACTTATAAAATAAGCATTGGACAATCTTATTTGTTGTCAGAGTGGATGAAATATGGAAGGAAATATAACTTTGCATGTCACCATATGATTCTCCAGCCTAATAAAGTTGTTGTCATTACTAAGACACACATTCGAATTGATGGGGTGTGTCATTGTTTTTTATCACTACAAAGTCACCGTACACGTGGGCACTATCAACGTCAACATTGTTACATTAATAGTGTCTAATCACTCTCCAACTATCAACTTGGACACACGTGTCCACCCTCATCGTCAGCCCTACTACAGGAGCGCAGACATCAACATGCTACAGGAATATTAATGCTTACTGCACATATCTCCTTATTAACAACATATCAACTATGCTTGGTTATTCAAATTGGTGTAACTACGTTATCATATCATATCTTCTCAACTTATCTACAAGTAACAATATATCAATAAGGTACACATTATCTTCTATTTGAATTAGATCAACAGATTACTAACAAACAAAGGTCCAAAGTCCACATTCCACGCTATAAATACAAGTTCTTTATAAACATCACATGGACTCAATATTCACTCCGAATACATTCCATTCTACACTAAATACTTATACACTCGGGATCTTTCTACTATCTTACTCAGTTATTCTCTTATAATTGATGTACTTACTTGAGCGTTAGAGTGTATTTCCTTTGTTTTGCAGGTTCCTCCTCTAAACAAGGCTGACTCATCGACCGACGTGCAGAATTTGGAGTCCACCTAAACCACGTTTAACCCACACGTGAAATTTCTAAATTTTGGTAAGAACAGGAGGCGAGATTGGATATTCGTTTCTTCCAATGGAATGTTGCAAATTTAATGCGTGAAATTGTGAGGAATTCAATAAGTTGAAAATTACTTCAAAATAAAAAGAGAAAAAAAAAGTAATTGAAAAGAGCAAAATAATAGTTATTTAATTTTCTTTGTAATTTTCTTTTATAATTTTTCCATTTATATTTAATTATTTTTCGTTTGTGTTGATGTATATATGATATTTTTCTTGAGTTGAAAAAATATCATGTTTGTTTGGTAGAAAAATATTTATATTTATTTAGTTATCCAAAAAATAACATGTTAATTATTTCTCTTTAGTGGATTCTTAAATTTGTAGTTGAAGCTTTTAAATATCTAGTAAAAAAAATTAAAGGTTTTAGATTTTACACTTCTATTATTGTTGCTTCTTTTTGTAGTTTGTATCCATAATAATCTATTATATATAATCTATCTATCTATAATCTATATTATATATAAAAGTTGTTACTTCTGCCATCTATAACTTTCCGCTGAAATTTCCACCATTATCAATATACCACATCAACAAAATTATTTTTTCATGTAATTTAATTATTTTAATTAAATTAGTAATAATTTGCCATTATTTACTAACGTTTTTTAGCCATAATTTAATCAAACGTTTCAAGAACTTAATTAAATATTTCTGCCAACAATTTTCATGAAATTTAATTCTTTTAATTAAATTAGCCATGATTTACTAATGTTTTTTTAGCAGCAATTTAATTAAATGCTTAAAAAACTTAATTAAATGTTGATGCATACTTCTCTTCCTCTTTCAACCTTAACTAGCCTAGTATCTTGTGTCTTGTACGAATATTAATTTTATATTTGATAATTTGTAATTATTTTATAGTGTTATAATTTTATAATATATTATCAATTACTTTGTGTATTTTTAATGAATGTGTGTGTTAATATACCAAATTAAGTGTTATATTAAATTATCTTTGAAAATAATCATTCATTTTAAATTAATTGTTCATTTTAAATTTTGGTATAGAAAAATAATATTATTAAATTATTTTCATAATATTTTGTCTTTTGAGAATCTATTACATTAGAAAAGAAGAAAATATAAAAGCATAAAATAAACTACAAAAATAAATTAATGATAAAAAATTACAATAGAGGAAGAAGATAAAACAAAATGAAATTATAAAAAAAATGTTTACACCAAGGATACATTTCAACCAATAGTGTTATGTCAACTACTAATTTGGGCAAATCATAAAGATCACCAAAGTATAGGTATTGTATTTCTTTTCTAACTAAGTCTTCTTCATAGGCATGGTCAAAAATAAACTAAAAAAGAAGAAGAAAATATTTAAAGAGTATCATAAATAATTTTAAGAAAATAATTCGTTTGAAAAAATTAATCAATGAAGGAGAAGTAAAGAAATGGAAACTATTAGACTAAACATGTAAAAAAAAACAAATAAAGAATTAAAAAAGATAAAAACTCACCTTAAATAATTTGTGTTTCTTGTTTGCAGTTATCCCACCATTGAAACCAGATAAAAAAGAATAAAAATGATAATATTGACTATTTCAAAAAGAAACAATGCAAATCGTTAAAAACAGAGAAAATACTTTTAAAAAAAGACAAATCATATAATCGTACATAAAAAAGGAAAATCAGATGAAATAAAATGAAAGATAAATTGTTTTAAAAAAAATAAAGAAATAAATATTAGTATTAAAGAAAAAATAAAATATAAACTAAACCTTAAAGTAGAGAAAGAATAAAAAAATCAATGTATTTGCTCCAATGAAACTGAATAAAATAAAAAATGTCAGTAATTGACTATTTAAAATAAAATTAATAAATTGAAAATAATAATAGATTGAAAGTGAAGAAAATGTAAAATAACATTAACAAATAAATCTTCAATACTAAATATTAAACAAATTGTGTAAAAAAACATTCACATAAAATAGAAAAAGATAAAAACAAGAAGAAGAAAAATCTTATTGTAGAGAAAGAATAAAAAGGTCTATGCATTTATATTTCTTGTTTGTGTTAATTGATCTCTCCGTTGAAACCGAATGAAATGAATAAAAAGTGTCAACAATTAGTTATTTCAAAAGAGAAAAATAATAATGAAAGTGAAAATAACAATATACCCTCAAATATTTATAATCGTAACTCAAATCATGCAAGATATTTTAAAGTTATAAAGAGGATTCATCATAGGAGTATGAAATGTCATCATATCATAGAGTTGACAAAGATGGAAAAGAATAAGAGAATGATAAAGCGTAAAAATGGAAGAGTATTGTGTGATTTTTGTTTAAAATCTAAATTTATAGAAATAAAGAAAGAGTACAAAAGAAGTATAACACCAAAATTTACGTAATAATATGTAAAAATTAAATTATCATTCATCAACCCATTATGATTTAAACTGTCATATTTATGTGTGTTTCACAAAATAATTGATTTAAATAATTATTTTGTATTTATTATAATAGAAAAAAATCATTTTAATATTTAAATATTCCAATCTATTAATATATGAATTAATAAATTATAATAATTATTAATTAATAATTGAATTAATCAATCAGTTATATATTTTAGGTATTTATGATAAGATAGTTATTTACAAAAATAGAATAATAATTAAATAATGCCCTAATAGAATAGAATGAATATATAGTAAAATATTGTTTATATAATAAAATAATATTTATTTGAATGAGTAATTAAATTGAATAGTGTCATTTAATTATAATTTTGGAAGAAATAAATGTGAAATTGTCACGTAATATCATTTCATATAATCAAACTTTTTTTTATAATATATATATATATATATATATATATATATATATGAATAAAAGATTAAACATTTTCTATTGGTCATTTATTGACAACCTAATTAGTTTTATTTAATGACATTTGATTTGCATAATTTTTGTTTGATTAGTATGGGGATATTGAATAAGGAGTAAATGTCTTTTCATTTTTTGCAATTAACAATGCACTAGTGTCTTCTCATTTTCCTAGTCTTCTCTCGCGTCAAATGAACAAAAACTCATTTTTTGTGAATTTCAAAATTTACCTCGAACTTTATGCTCTTCTCTCTTTCTCTCTCATAGATTATTAACTATTAAAGTTTATGTCCTCAAATCTCACACTTGTAGACTACATTCTGAATCCTCTCAATCTCAATTTTTACCGTCCATGTTCTCAAATCGTTCAAACCCTTCTTCTCAATATCTCATTTTCCTTTTAATTTATGTTCTCCTTGCATGTCCTTCTCAATCATGGAAGAGACATTATAGAAGTTTGCTATGAAAAGGATTGGCGTGCGAAACATGTGATGTAAAAAAAAAGGTGGTTGTGATTAGCTAAGCTAACTTGATGCTAATATAAGTTTCTAATAACTATTTTTGAGGTTGGACCGGGTGCCAGTTAATTCAATTTGATTAATTTTAGGTAACAATATCGATAATAAAAACATTAAAAGCTTCTTTGCATCAAACTTTTATTATTCTTAAATTAATGAACATACTGATTAAATTATTATTTAATATATTGGATTTTAAATTGATTATAAACTTATATTTTCAATCTAATTGCTATTAATTATAAATTATATAAAAAGAAAATAACGCGTGCATCTCACGAATAACCAAACTAGTTATTATTATAAAAAAAAAAGGTTTTGTTGTTTGAAATTATAAGGTGACACTTTTTATAGTTTGTATCAAGGATATATTCTAATTGATAATTAAAGATTAACTTCTTTCAAGACATATAAATTATCAAAATATCTTTTATCTTTTCCAATATATGGTAACACTCTTTGAAAAATGTATTTTTTTGCCCTTAAACATTCATTGTTTATAGTTTATTAATAAATAATTACATATATGAAAGCGAGGTATGATTAAGGATTTATGGAGGTATATTTAGCAATTGTTAATCCTATTTTAAATATTTCAATCAATCAACCTCTTAACATATAATTATAATATAAAATTATTTTATATTATTAAAGTATAATCTATTTTCTTTAAAATAATAATTTAAGTTTGTAAATTTTTATGATAATTATCTTAAAAGTTGTATTAATAATATTTTAACTAATCAATAGTGTAAAATATTTTACTACATACTATATGCTCATTGAAGTCATTATTTTAATTAATTATATTTTAATTCTCAAACATTAAGGAAATTAAAAAGAAAATTTTGAAGTGACATTTGTTACGTACGAAAAAGAAGACAAATCTCACAATTAAATGGGGAATCAGGAATGGTAAAAAAATATTTTGAATGAAGAGGAAAAACATATGATCACTGCCGAAATTTTTTATATTTTAATTACTCACAAAAGTATTTGTGTAATTTTAAAATAAATAAATTGAACATATTGAAAAAAAATGTTACAAACATCTTCCACAGTAAAAGTGAAAATGGCAACATTGAAGCTAAAAAATTACTCATATCTGAATTATGGGGTACAGGGTTGCAGTTTGGCTGGGCAAACCCACATGTCTCAACCCAAGGGCAAAAAATTAAAATATAGCAATTTTAATAAAAAAAATCATGAAAATATTACAGTTTTAAAAGTATTTACGCATCTATAGCAACCAGTAGCACCCCTTCTGGGCGTGACTCATTCCGTCGCTAATTTCATCTCTAATTCTGTTGCTAATACTTTTTGCGACGGAATATTGGGCATGACCACAATATTCAGTCGAAAGAGTATTAGCGACTGAAATAGAGACCGAAATTAGTGTACGCCTTTAAAATCAATTTTTTTATTTACAATATAATTTTTTTCAATTTTTGAAATTAGTGTTGCGACCACAATATTGTGATTTTTTAATTTTTTTAAACCGAAATCGTTAAAAAATTTGCAATATAATTTTTTTTAAACTACGACTTTAAAATCAATTTTTTTTACAACTTTAAGTTTTTATTATTATTAATATATGACTTCAAAGTCGGTCTAAAAATCAATGATGAAGATTGGTTTAAAAATACTTTAAAATTAGATAAAAATAACATTTAATAATATTATTACAAATTACAATAAATTCGTAATTAATTAGACTGAATATTGGCAATATCTAATTTTTTTTTCTAATTTCGGTCTCTATTTTAGTCGCTAATACTTTTTGCGACTGAATATTGTGGTCACGTCCAATATTTTGTCTCAAAAAGTGTTAGCGACGGAATTAGAGTCACGCCAAGGAGGGACGCGACTGGTTGCTATAGATGCGTAAATACTTTTAAAATTGCAATATTTTCGTAATTTTTTTATTAAAATTGCTATATTTTAATTTTTTTGCCCTCAACCCAAGTTAGGTTCGAACGAGATTCAACATGTGTAGCTGTTAGGTGTTACTACTTGTTCGGACACTCATGAATCAGTGAATCACCCAATTGTGCCACGACCGTACTACATATCAGAATTTTCTGAAACGCCCATTAGAGCATATATTGATCAAGCTCACGCATACAAGGAAAAGCAAGGGAAAATCTTTCTTTTGGATAATTATATGACCGGTTCACTCGGGTGTCTTTTTTCTCTTTGTTGTTAGAGCAAATATTTTATATTTAATTTAAGTGAGCTATATATATCAATGTATCATATTTGAGAAATAAACAAAAAAGTAAAGCAGTAAGTTTTTGTTAATATATTAATTTTCTTTTTTTAAAAAAAAATTATTATGCTTATTATTATATTTATTTTAACTTACGTTTGTTTTCCTATTTTTTAAGTGTTTATTATGATGTTATGATTGCATCGATAAAAAAAAGATGAGAAAATGAAGATTAAATTATATTTTACCGTTAAATAAAACAAAATTTGGGGTTTGACAAATTGGTCTAATGAAAATTTATTGATATTTTGGTCAAATCTATTCAACAATCATATTAACAATCATTTTTGTGACATTTTCATTCCTATGTGCCACATAGGCTTTTTCATTAACAGTAACACACGAAAATTAATGGATGGATAGATTTATCGCACTTTTTTCACTTTCGGGGACTAAAATTTGAATTTTTATTTTTCAAGAATGAATTTGTCAAAACTCTACACTTTTGGGTATCATGTCACTTGTCACGTGTATTTTGTGGACCCTGAACAATACATAAGCCCCTCAAACTCTGAGCCAGCTTGCGGGCGAAAGACGTTGTTCAACGTCGAGAGAAGTAGTAGTCTTGACAAGTAGGATGATCGCAAGTTTGTCGAGCCCCTGAGTAGGGACAAATATTGTCTTGTCGATGGTGATAATCTCGACAGGTGTGAGAGTTGTAGGTTTGTCTAGCCCCCTAGCCTGAACAAGTGTTGTCCGAGATGTTGTTATCAAGTTGTTCAAGGAGGACATACTTTTGTTGTGCAACGAGGTCAGACATGTTAGGCAAGTGGAGTATCCATATTGAACAACTTTGCCTTTATCTGACCGTTGGAGAATGCATTGAAGGCAAGCATTTTGCTTGTCCTTTGCCATAGGCGAGTGCAGCGCAAGTGTTGTACTCTTGCATACATGTCACTCATGGAGTGGGCACGTACTAAAGATGTGGTTAGTGGGTGAGTGAAACTGTATCATGGCACAAATTTCTATGTCATAATTTCAACTCCCACCAATTACCGAAAGGTCGTACCACCACTTAAATGGAGTGGATGTTTGGTGTTTTTTTTATCACCGTCATTTTTGCAATTTCTGTATTTCTCCCCTCTAGAACTTTTCTTCTTTCTTAATTTTCCCCTTATCTCTTCAATCGTCTCTCTTCCTTCAAGGTATTTCTTTTTCTGATGATGTATCTGTGTTTCATTTCTGATTCCGCCATGGGTTTGGGCTGTAGTGACTCTAAGGGTTCGATTCAGCAACCCCTGGTAGATCGAGAGGTCATCTCTATCGGTGATTCCTCGAAGGAGGAGTCACGCCATGGAACTTCCAACAGCAAGTCCTCTTCTTTAGAGAGGAGGGCGAACTCGTGCAATGCTGGTGAAGGCTCTTCCCGCCTTTGCAAAAGGGTGTAGCTTTCTGTTGGCCTTTGGAATGGGGAACCTATTTTGATCACCACAATCCTTCCCTCTTCTGCTTCGGGGGGAGCACAAAAGAGTGGTGGAGGGGATGTTAGGGCCTCCCTTTGGGTGCGACGTAGCCATAGTGCTGAGTCGTTGTCATCCCCTCTTACCATCATTGGCTACGAGTGGGTAAGGAGCGATGTCTTGAAATATCGTTCCTCAATTTGCTCTGCAATGAGTATCGTTGCTCTTCGAAGTCAACTTAGGTAGACCAATCCAAAAGACTCCTACAAGGTGGCCGTTGAGGCTTGTGGGAGTGACAATTTCCTTTTTTTGAGAGCAGCTCTAGGTTGTCCGCCCTTCTTTTTCATGTACCAGTGCCTCTTTGAGAAGTTGGGTTTGATTCTTCCTCTGAACTTTTTTCAATGTGTTCTGCTTGAGCACCTGAGTGTTGCCCATTCCTAGCTTTATCCTAATGTTGGGCTATGGTGAGGGCTTTTGAGATCTTGTGCCCTTTCCTCAATATTCGACCCAACATGTCATTGTTCCTGTACTTCTTTCAAATGAAGTTGACAGGCAAGATAGGATAGGTTTCTTTGAACAGTGTGTCCAAAAAATTGTTTGAATTTGATGTAATAGTTGAACTCATAGTCATTAGTTTTCTCAAATCTACCTCGCAAACTTCAAGAACACACAAGTTTTCAGCACTTCTTGAAATTGAGGCTGCTGAGAAGTTTATAATTGCAGAAATGGAAGATGGAAGAAAGGTTAGGGATGAAGGTGAAAACACCATGAAGAAGCTCTCCAATAAGTCTAGGAAGAATCACCACAATAGCATTGGGAGACCATTGATAAGACTCAAGAAGTTCTTAAACAATAACAAGAGAGAAACTCTGACAACAATTTTCAGAAATTGTATTAATGAACAAAAGTTAGTTACATTCAGTTTTGGCATCTTATATAGGCCACGAAATTACAAGCTAAATGTTACTAAATGTAAGGAAAATGCAAATTGAAATGAAGCCTAAATGAAGCTTGAAGTGCAAGCTTTCCCAAAGTGACTCTTGGCTTCCCAATCATGTGTAGTGCAGTTTCAGACTGAAATAATCGATTGATTCACACTTGTAATAAATTAAAACAAAGTTATTTACACTTTTTAGGCTTATGTAATTGATTAAAACAGTGAAGACTTGTTTTAATCGATTACAGAGTCCATTTAATTGATTAAAATAGTAAGTTCTTATTTCTGTTTGAAGCTGAAATGCTGGTAATCGATTACAGACCCAAGATAATTGATTAAAACAATGGAAAAATATTTACAAGTGTTTGTATTGAATTTATTCTAACAAGTGCTGGAATTTATTGAATTGAATTGGACTTGAGACATCAAAATCCAGCTCTTGTCATCCTTGAGTTGATGTGCATCTTCATGCTTGCCTGAGTTAGCTTGAATGTGGTCTTGAAGTGCTTGAGTTCTAGCTCTTTTCATTGGTCCTTTAAAGCTCACTAAAGGAAGTGCTTCAAGCTCTCCTTTTAGACCTTTAGCTTGTCTTAGACCTCCATCAGAATTTGACTCAAATGTGTTTCGTCGATTTAAGGATCGTTTTTTTAAGGTTTGAGCTACTGACGTCGTGGCTAATGGGTTACCATTAATGTTCAACCTGGACAGGGAGCCCCGCTTCCCGTTTTACTGGCAGTCTGATCCTACCAGGTACAAGTCTTACGATGAGAATCTGTTGACCCTTGTAGAGGGGGTGGACAAGGCGATATTGGAGCAATTGCCGGCTTCACTGGACATGCGAGCCATCTTGTCTTTGCTCTTGGCATACGATCACGTCGCTTCATTGGACGGTAAATTATTTTGCCTTATCTTCCTCTGTGTTTGGGGTATTTAGCCCGTATTAACACTTCCTATGTTTTGGTCATTTTGCAGGTATAATGGGTGATTTCCCTTGGAGGCCTTTTGTGAAGCATGTTCGACCTGCCGGTGGGGTTGTGCCACCTTCGTCTAACAACTCTTTGCTGTTGGGGTTGGCCCTATTGGTGCTAAGATTGTTAATGTCGACCCTGCCCTCCTCTTCTTCTCGCCCCAATGTCTCTCTTGATCACCTCTACACTTCGCGTGATTCTGATTCACTATGGAGTATGGGCTACAAGCCGAAACGAAAGACCCCAGTTGGATTTTTGTTGCCTTTTGATAGGAATCTTATCCGGTCAGCTGGGGTTCATAATGCCACTAAGTCTGCGAATGTTTTTCTCCAAAGAAGTTTGGCAATTCTGGAGGAAAATAAGCAGAGACACCAGGAGGCTCTGAGCAGAGTGGCATTCTTAGAGGGTGAGGTTGCCAAATGGAGGGTCACTGCTCACACCATATGGAGTGTGGAATGTCCCAAGGTTGCTAACGCCATTGTCGCCTGTGCTGAGGTTGTTAAGTCCAACCACTAACTATCCGCCAAGGTTGGCGGTGTCTTAGCCAAGCTTTTGTGCAGCAGGTTGAATGGTGATGAACTGGTCGTCACTACAAGGAACTACTGAGGGAGAAGAAGGACTTAACTGGCAAGGCTGAGAGTGCCGCTACAGAGAAGGATAATCTGTCCAAGGTGGTTGCCGACCTTAAGGCTCATTTGAAGGAGTTGGTGTCCAGGCTAGAGGATTCCAAGCTCAACGCGTCGGAGGAGAGGGAGGCCCGCAAGGAGCTTGAAGAGGAGTTGCTCGTTTACAAGAAGAAGGTTGTGGAGCAGCATGAGAAAGGCTTTCACAAGACCATCAGACAGGTTGAGTTCTTCGTCAAGGACCTTGACTTGGGTCTTTTTGACCCATTCAAGGATGTGACGGACGATGTTTTGCTTGACAAGGAAGAGATAGCTACTATGGAGGAAGGTTATAGCGAGGAAGAGGGCGATGGGGCCAATGTTTAGGCTGCCCTTTTGTATTTTTTGCTTTGTTTGTTTTTTGGCCGTGAAGGCTACGTAACCTTGACAATTCTTCTTCTTAATATACATGTTTTTCCTTCGTTGACGAATTCTGCTATATTTGTATGTCTTTATGTTGTTGTCATTTTATGTGATGCTCTGTAATAGTAAGAGTAGGCCGCCTTGAAATGAATGAGGTCTTTGTGGCATAGGAAGCAATACCTTAACGGAAATTAAGAGTTTAGATGACACGAAATCATCTCAGGTTTGATTTCAACCTGGTTAAAGGTCTTGTCAATCATCTGATGACGCTTCATTTCGTTTTGCGCAACTTTTCCCCTGATGTTTGTGAGGAGGTGGTTTCGTTTTTGCTAATTGAAAGTCTTGTCAACCAGTCTAGTGATGTTACCTTTTGCCGTGTGGAACCTGGACCTAATGTTTGTCGCAATTTCAAAGGAGTGTGGGCTTACCAAGAATGTACCTTGGGTTTTTTGCAGGAGTGCGCACTAAGGGTAGACCTTGGGTTTCTTGTATGAGCCAGAGATAGACCTTGTGTTTCTTGTATTCCAAGGGTGGACCTTGGGTTTGTCGAGCCTTGGATCAAGGACATGTTCGTCCTGGGTTTTGGCGAAGCTCACCATTTGGGTTCGTTGAGCCTTTGGATATCAACCAGGAACTCATCTGTCCTGGGGTTTGGTGAGGTTCACCAAGGGCGGACCTTGGGTTTGTTGAACCTTTGGAGATTGAGACTCACCAAGGGTGGACCTTGGGTTTTGCAAGCCTTTGGAGATCGACCAGGAACTTGTTCGTCCTGGGTTTTGTCGAGATTCACCAAGGGTGGACCTTGGGTTTGTTGAACTTTTTGAGAGTTGACATAAGCAAATAAAATTAAAAGGGACATACGTTTTATTCAATGTAGAAATTAAGTACAAATTCCTTTTTATTCTCGGATGTACCTCGTTAAAACCTCTCAAGCGAAAACCTTGATTTTTTCTTGGGACAAAAAACTCAAATAGGAAAAAAGTACATCATCCGATCTTGCAGCAGGTCAACTAAAATAGAACTTTAGATGAGTAACATTTCATGTTCTTGGGATTGCTTTACCATATAGTTCTTATAACCTATAGGCTCCGTTGTCTAGGCTTGTGACGACCCTTAATGGGCCTTCCCAGTTAGGGCCAAGCTTTTTCGCTTGGGATCTTTTTGGGATTCACCTCAGACTCGCCATATGAGGTCACCAGGTTGGAAGGTTCAAGGTTGAACCTTGGTGTTAAATCTTCTTATTGCGTGGAGCTTGGTTGCCTCTTCTTTTATTCTGGCCATTTCTTGGACTTCGTCCTTTGTCTGTAGTTCAACTCTCATGTTTTCTTCATTGCGTTGTTCTTGGAACAACATCCTCCTTGTCGATGGTTCTCCGACTTCAACGGGGATCATGGCGTCTATGCCATATGTAAGTTGAAAAAGAGCCTTGTTAGTATTTGTCTGGGGTGAACAATGATAAGCCTAGAGTATACTGGGGAGTTCTTCCTTCCATAGACCATTGGGCTTGTCAAGTCTTATGCATAGGGCCTTAAGGATAACTCTGTTTGTTGCCTCCACCTGACTGTTGGTCTAGGGATGTTCGACAAAAGTCATGAGGTGCTTGACGCCTAGCCTTGTCAATAAGTCTTCACAAGTCTTGGCCTTGAACTGAGTACCATTGTCGGTGATAATGGCGTAAAGGAGGTCATATCTGCATATGAGTTGTTTCCAAGTAAACTTTTCTAACTCGTTAGCAGATATTTCTCATAATGACCTTGCCTCAATCCATTTGGTGAAGTAATCTATGGCGACTAGTAGGAATTTGACTTCTCCTGGAGCTTTTGGAGTGGCCCCATAATGTCTATTCCATATATGGCGAAAGGCCAAGGGGAGCTATGACTATAAAGGTTGTCAGGAGAGGTGCACATGATATCAACAAACTCTTGGAATTGTCTGCACCTCCTAGTGAAATCAAGGGTGTTGGCCAGTAGTACCCTACACGCACCACCTTGGTTGCAAAGGAGCATCCCATATGTGAAAGCCGTAGACCCCTTCATAAAGTTCTCGCATGACATATACTGTCTACTGGCTGTCCAGGCACTAGAGCAGGGTACTATGAACCTTATTTTGAGCAACTCACCATCAAGGATGGCGTAGTAGCTGCCCTTCCTTTTCAGGCATTAGGCTTCACTCTTGTTTGACGGTAATGCCCCTAGAATCAGGAAATTCTTGTAGGGGGTCATCCATTTTGGTTCCCTATTCTCCTGCTATGACTTCTTGGGTGTCCATGGTGGGAGTTTGGAGTGTTTCCTAGATGATAGTCTTGAGATGCTCGGTCTTTTTGGTGCTGGCCAACTTGGAGAGTAGGTCTGCTCTGGTGTTGCTCTCATTGGGTATATGGTACATTTTGAAACACTCAAAATTGTCAATGAGCGTTGTTACAGTGTGATAGTACTAGAGGTGTATCATTTTCTTAGTTTGATATTTGTTGGCCCTTGGACAAGCTGAGAGTCGGTGTAGCATCTTAGTCTTTTGGCTCTGACTTCTTTTGCTAGTTTTAGGCCTGCTATGAGTGCCTCATACTCGGCTTGATTATTTGAGACTTTGAAATTGAGTTTGAGAGCTTGATCTAAAGTGACATTGCTAGGCCCTTCAAGGATGATGCATGTTCCACTTCCTTTCACGTTGGACGCTTCATCCACGTAGAGGTTCCACCAGTCTGGGGTGGTTTGGTCACTGCCAGCAAACTCTGCTAGGAAATTTGCCATGAAATGCCCGCAATGGTGTTGATTACACCTCGGATTTGTTGGGCGGGCTCATTTTCCTGTTCTTGGGGAGGTTGATGTTCGCGTCTTGGCTAGTAGTGCCTCTGCCTCCCTTTGTCCTCTGTTCTGTCCCTTATCCTATCGACATCCTGGTCTTTTCACAAACTGGGATAAATACCTAGCATGTATGAGTTCTTCAATTTTATCTTTTATGACCCAACAATATTTTGTGTTGTGACCTCTACTGCGATGGTATTTGCAATATTTGGTCCTGTCTGACCCTGGCCTGAGAGGTAGTCTTATGGGTACCTCCATGTTAAAAGCCTCCTCCAGGATAGTGGTGCGATTGGCTGTTGGGGGTGTGTGGTGCTCATACCTGGGTCCCCTTGGGAGAGGCTGGCGCTTGTCCGGCTTGTGCCATTTGTTTGACTTGTGTGGGTCAATCTTGGTACCTCTTTCTTGCTTGTCATGCTTTTGTCCGGCTTTTCGGTCTCCGTTCCTGAACCTCGACATCTCCTTCACCTGGATGTAGCCCTTGGCTCATTTGCGCAACTCATCCATGCTAGAAGGGTTTTTTTTGTATAGGTTGTTTGCGAACTTACTTGGTCATTGGGCTAATAGCATGAAGTGCAATGCCACCTTTGGGTTGAGGTTTCAGATCTGGATGACTATTCTTCTGAATCTGTCCATGAACCTCCAAAGAGACTCATCGTCTACCTGTCACAGACTGACCAATGCCATAGAAGTTATGAGATTTAATAGGCCGGTTGCATATTATGAGCTGAAGCATTCGACAAGAGTGTCAAAGCTGTCAATAGACCTTGGGGGGAGCTCCCCATACCATGTAAGCGTTGCTCCTTTGAGGGATGTTAGGAAGACACGACACATGATTGCATCGTCATTGGTGTAGAGGTTTGCCTAGGTGAGAAAAGCACCAGATGTTCATCTGGCTTGGTGGTTCCATCGTACAGCTCTAGGTTGAGTGATTTCCAACCTAGGGGTAGATAACTTCCATGATGCGGTCGACAAAAAGTGGTTGACGAGTAGTCCGCCCTTTTAGACGATATATGTGTGATAAGCTGGGACCGTCTTGAGTATTGATGGTGTGATTCCCCTTGAGTATGTTCGTCGCCTTGGGGGCGTCTCACTCTAGCCTCTAATTGATCGTGGTCAACCTTTAGCTTTCAGAGTTCCTACTTGTGACGTCGCTCCATCTCCGCAATGCAGGTTTGGAGTTGCTGGAGGGTATCTGTTTCTGGCATGTTTGTCAAGGGAGGAATGCAGCCTTCAAGAGGAGTATCATATCTGAGGCTAGACCGCGTACTGACCATTGGTGAAAAAGCAAGGTCGTAGGATAAGTTTTACCGTGGCCCCACGGTGGGTGCCAAATGTATTTATCAAAATCTGGAGGTATTGCACGTTAGGATGAACGTGGCCAAGATAGACTTCAAATCTCGTACGTCAGACATTGAGTAGCCTTTGTTAGGAGGACAAGAGGGGAAACCTGCAAAACAAATGACTCCAACGCTCAAGTAAGTACGTGAGTTAATTGAGAATGAGTGAATAAAAGGGTGAGATGGAACCTGGTACTTATAGAGTGAGGGGACCGGAGCCTCAGATTCTTGTATGTCGGGGTTGTTATGGTGGTGTAACAATCCTTGTAGATAATTATTAGCCTATAGATAATAACTAATAGATAATTGTAAGTTACATATAATTATGTCTTATAGATAGTGCATACCTTATAGATAATTTATTCCTTATAGATAATTGAGTATTTGCCACTTAATAGGGAAGTCACAACATTACCATTAATATTTGAATAATAAAGCGTTAAAGATAACTGGTTGGCTCAGTAGTCCGACTGCTAAGGACAAGATGTTTGTGCTCCTGTGCCAAGGCTGATATGGAGGGTTGACATGCGTGCTGGGGCGCCATGTCACTTGCCACGTATATTTTGTAGACCCTATACAAATGAGAATGATATTTCAACTAATTTGAAAGAAAATAAAGAGTGACTTTTTTTTATTACTTTTGGTAATAAGAGAAAATAAGAAAAAATATTTCAGATTAATTTTAAAGAAAATTGATATATTCATATTGAAAGACATTTAATATAGTCCATCAAGAGACAAACTAATTAATAGAAATTAATGAGTAATTAATTTTAAGTGAAAATTAAACAATAAAATTATAGATCTTACTGAAAATTAGGATTATATTTCTTATATATTATTTTTTATAGATATTATAAAAAAAATATGAGTCTTATAATTATTAATATATTTTCTTTAGACCAAATTTTTTTAAAAATCTAAAACAAAGACTTTAGTTGCTTTTTAACCTTGACCCGGACTGTGCTAAGATCTAAGTATAAAGGAGTTGCGTAACAGAATAAAAAATTCAACTTGTTGCAAAAAAATAATGCTGTTCCTAAATAGTCCACAATGTCCATGAGACAAGAAACCAAATAGCTAGAAACCAGCTTGCTTACGTAGAATATAGTATACTTGTCTGCACGAAAATAGTTTTAGAACCTCCAGCCATAAATGAAGAACCCGCCTCCTTTTTTTCTAATTTTTCACATTAATGATGTGCCCGCGTCCAAAACAAATTCCATATGGAAACGATCCTTTTCATTAATTAACTTCTTTTCCTCTTCATTTTTCCATTATCATGCTTAGTTTTGAGGAAATAAATGATAGGAGTATTCTCCAGTATATATGTATCATCTTCATGTCATTTCTTTTTTTAAAAAAATATAATAATAAAAGAAATGAAAAAAAGTTTTTTAAAGAAAAAAGATGTTGGTGAGGTAGGATCGAATAGTTCATGAAACAAATTAACCAACATTGATTCATCAACTATAGTGTGTTGTTCGAATTTTGAACAAGTGGTGTACTTTCCATGAGCCAACATGGTTGTTGACAAGAAATATTTGAAACTTGAAGATCTAAATTAAGAAGACCACCCAGCAGCCACAATTTAATGAAATCATAGGCTTGTTACATGTACTGTTAGTTTCTTTTGATTAGTTTACATTTTGAATGATCTCTGACGTGCATGCATATATTCAATTATTAACTCACTCGGGAAGATAAAGAATTAAGAGAGCTTCTTCATACACCATTCAGAATTTCTTCTACACCATAATTTTTTTTAAAAACCCAAGATTACCCCTGAAAGCTAGCTGAGGTATATAACGTATTATTGAGTTCGCAAACCATTTCCTTACGCATTTCGTTTTGTTTTTTGTTGCGCATTTGGATCGCCTGAGGTGTTGGTGCCATTTTGGTTGGTGATTGTTGGTTGCATTGCATCCATTTCGTCGGACGTGTGGGTGGCTGTCGGAGGCCGGCGTGCATCTTCACAGTGCAGAGGTGAGGGCTGTTTTTTGCTGTCATACGGATTCGGTAATCCGTATGGATGGTACGGATTAGACAATCCGTATGATTCATACGGATTGGCTAATCCGTAAGACTCGTACGGATTATCCAATCCGTATGGATCATACGGATTGTCTAATCCGTATGACTCATACGGATTAGCCAATCCGTATGAATCATACGGATTGTCTAATCCGTATGAATCATACGGATTGTCTAATCCGTATGGCCCATACGGATTGTCTAATCCGTATGGCCCATACGGATTAGCTAATCCGTATTATCCATACGGATTGTCCAATCCGTATGAGTCATACGGATTATCCAATCCGTATGACCCATACGGATTGGCCAATCCGTATGGTTTGAGCTTTCTGTTTTTTTTGGATTTTTGAATTTGTAAAGTTGTTGGAAATATGTTTTAGATTAAAGTTGAGTTTTTTTTCATAAATTAAACAATATAAATAAGTTTTGCATATAACATTGGTCATAGTCTTGTCAATGTCATTGTATGCATGTCAGGCATGCGTGCTGTATGTTTTATTCGTGTGTATTGGTCATAGGTTTGACATGGACCTTTTTATGCTAAAGTAAATTGTTATTTGTTAGGATGGACAACGATGACTGGATGTATGACAGTATAATGTCAGAAGAAGTTAATATGGATGAAGACATTGGACCAGACACTGATGCGTTTGAATGTAATGAAGAGAATGGTGTAGACCCCGATGCGTTTGAGGATAATAGTTGTTTAATTGATTGTTCTGCAGCGTTCCAAACGAATGAGGTAATAATGTGAAATTGAATGTATTTAAAGTTGTTATATGATTGTATTTAGCATATTAAAGATGAAATTCCCATTTGTGTAGGTGTTTGAATCGCGTGATGCGATATTGAAATGGGCTCGCAGGGTTGCATTTCAGAATGGTTTTGTAGCGGTTATAATGAGGAGTGACACAAAAACTGGAAAAGTAGGAAGAACATCATTTGTGTTAATTGGTTGTGAAAGGAGTGGAAAATATAGAGCATGGAAAAAAGGTTTCACACCTTCAGTGACTAGCACCAGAAAATGTGAGTGTCCTTTTAAGTTGCGAGGTAAACCAACCCCGGGAGGACAAGGGTGGATGGTGAACGTAATATGTGGCAATCATAATCATGTTTTGGCAAAGTCATTTTGTGGACACCCATATGCTGGTCGAATGACTGACGAGGAAAAAGTTATTGTTGGTGATATGACAAAGTCCATGGTTAAACCAAGAAATATTCTGTTAACTATGAAGGAGCACAATGCCGATAATGTAACAAGTTTGAAGCAAATTTACAATGCAAGATATGCTTACCGGACGCGTATAAGAGGCGATAATACTGAAATGCAATAGCTAATGAAACTTCTTGAACGCGACATGTATATTCATTGGCATCGAGTGAAGGATGAAAATGTTGTACGTGACTTGTTTTGGGCACATCCAGATGCAGTACAGCTGAGTAATGCATATCATATGGTGTTCCTCATTGACAGTACCTACAAAACAAACAGGTACAGACTTCCTTTGCTTGACATTGTTGGTGTCACACCAACTGGGATGACATTTTCAGCTGCATTTGCCTATTTAGAGGCTGAACGCATCAACAATATTGTCTGGGCCCTTGAATGCTTTAGAGGGATTTTTTTGAAAACTGAATTCAGCCCACAGGTTATTGTCACTGATAGAGATTCAGCTTTGATGACTGCTGTGAAAACTGTTTTTCCCGATTCAACAAATTTATTGTGTCGGTTTCACATTAACAAAAATGTGAAGGCAAAATGTAAAACTTATGTTAGGCAGAGTCATGCATGGGATCATGTCATGCAAGCATGGGGATGTCTTATTGACTGTGCTACTGAAAAGCAATATGATGAATGTCTTATGAAGTTCGATGTTGCATGTGCACCGTGGCCTACGTTTGTTGATTACGTTAAGGACACTTGGTTGAATCCCCACAAAGAAAAGTTTGTGACAGCATGGACAAACAAAGTTATGCATTTTGGGAATACAACAACAAACAGGTAAGTTTCGGCTTCTTATTGCTTACATTGACATTTGCATAAGTTAATTGTTTTCATTCGTTATTTGATGACATGATACATTGTAGGGTGGAGTCTGCACATTCGACCCTAAAGCGCCTACTGCAGAATAGTGTTGGAGACTTGTGCACTGTTTGGGATGCCATGAACAACATGATCACCTTGCAACATACTGAAATCAAAGCATCTTTGGAGCAAAGCACACATGTTGTAGGGCATGCCTTTAAAGTTACTTTGTACAACAGACTTGTTGGTATGGTGTCCAGGGTTGCCTTAAACCATATTGCTTCTGAGTATGAGCGGATTCATTATGCAGGAAAAAACCCAAACCGATGTGGATGTGTTCTCAGAACAGCTTACGGTTTGCCTTGTGCATGTGAGCTAGCTAAGTTTGTGCTTCAGAGCATTCCACTGAACACCGTTCATTTTTTTTGGCGGAGACTAAGCTTTGAAAGTCAAGATATGCATGAATTGCAGGTTACCATAACTGAAGAGATTGAAGCCATATCCAATCGTTTTGATAAACTTGGTTTGTGTGGCAAAATGACTCTTAAGAGTAAGCTTAAACAAATTGCGTACCCTGATTTAAATTCCATGTGCCCTCCCCCTGACAAGGTCAAAACTAAAGGTGCTCCAAAGAAGAAGATGACAAAGCACGAAAGGTCAACGAGAAGGGATCCGTCTTACTTTGAGTATGTAGACGAGTTTCATTCAATGCAGAGTAGTTGTTCGACTCCAAAACAGTCTAATGCCTCATGTGATGTTCAGATGCAACAGCGGATGGTTCCCATGCTAGATCAATTTCATCCATTTATGCAAAAGTTCATCTTGAATGTCACCGATGTCAAAGCAGATGGTAATTGCGGGTACCGTGTGATTGCTGCCTTATTAGATTATGGTGAAGAATCTTGGTCTTTGGTTCGCAATCATTTACTCAAAGAACTGGGAGAGTGGACTGACGGATATATTGGCTTGTTTGGTGGTATACATAGATTTGAATCCTTAAAGCGGTCCCTACTAGTTGATGGGTTGTCGAAGGTAGACCTTTGTTTTGTTTAATGATTATATGCCCTTTAATAAGAACGCAAATTGTACAGTTTGATAAAATGCAGGTTTTACTGTTTATGTACAGGTAACCGTTGACAAGTGGATGGATATTACAGAAATGGGCCACGTAATCGCATCAAGATATAATGTCATTGTGGTATCTCTTTCACTTAAGCAAAGTATGACATTTTTCCCGCTAAGAAGTCGTCCCCCAAGAGATCCCCACGTTCATCGAATTCTGTGTATTGGTCATGTTTTTGGTAACCACTTTGTTCAGGTATGACAATTTTTTTGTTTATTTGAAGGTAAACTTTTTCACAAGGAAAAAACTCATGATTGGGTGTTGTTGTTATGTGTCACAGGTTTCCTTAAAAGACAATTGCCCTTTGCCATTGACGTCATTCTTGTGGGATAATCACCGTACTAGCGAAGCACAAGATTGGCCTAATAACTATATTAGTAGAATGCAAATGTATTATGCCCATATGAATGTGCGCACTGAACATGTAGACTTACGAGATGTTTAGAAGGATTTGAAAATTCATGAATAAAGCGGTGGCAAAATAACTGTATGTATATATATGTTTAAACAACCAAGTGTGTCCAACATGACAAAAAAAAGCAAAATAATACAAGTATAATGTTATCCAACTAGAGTATAGATAACAACTAGCAAGATCAAAGGCGCCTTCGTCGTGTATCTCGAGGTCGTCCAGGGCGGGTGTAGACAAGGCCATAGTCCCTGACACTACGAGCTAGGAGCAACATTTGTTGCGTCCTAGAATATGCTTCCGAGCCCTCTGGAACCATCCCGTCGTCTATGAATGCTTGCAAGCTCTGAGCCAACCGCTCGCAAACAGACTGAAAATACAAATATGCATCAAAGAAGAACAAAATTGTCAACAGTTGGAACAGTTAATAAGAATAAGCATAACAAATCCAGTGTATATTATTACCACTGCGTGTGCTGGCGTCTGGTCGTGGACACTCCCATCAGATGCATGGGGAGGCACTTCTCCTGAACGGGAATCAACATGAACTGCATGGGGAGGAGCTGGATCTGTGGTGGGCTCACATGGAACATGTGCACGGGCCTCTAAATACTGTGCCGGCGTCATAAAAGGATGTGAAATCCGATAGAACCACTGTAAATAGCCAGGTACACAGTGACTTGGATACTGAACCAAGTCACCTGTCTGTATCAGATAATCCGCATAGTGGGCCCATCTCTCGTCAACATCATCTGCAGATGGGACATCTAACGCCGGCAGCTCTGGAATATGCTGTATCTGCCCAAACTGCCTAACCACTCTGTCCGGCAAGTACCTGACGACGTGAGGACCCCATCTAATGAAACCCAAAAATAAACTAATGGGTTCAAAGTCCCTATGGGGCCGATGCTCCGCATATGGTGTCCAGCATATGTCATCAGGTCTCAACCTGTCTATACGGGCACGGTAGGTGGTCAGCGGTAACGCCTTCGCACTCCTCCAGCGACAGGCACGCGGTTGCATCTCGTCATACGCATCCTCTGCACTCCCGTTACCCACCGTCGGAAAATGCTCATAGATCCAGCACTACGAATAAAAAGCATAAAAGTCAAAAACAATTATTCGCACAAAAAACCCACAGAAACACACAAGGACTATTGTTCTTACCTGTAGTATCGTAATATATCCAGCTAGGTGCTTCCCGTGGTGTTTTGATGCATAGCTCAAATTCTCATACATATGCATCAAAGCACCAGCTCCCCATGCAAATGTAGCGGCTTCATCGATATCTCGGAAGGGCTCTAAGAACTGAATGCCTATGTGTGTTGCACTCTTGTTGGCAAACAAGGTGCAGCCAACAAGATGCAAAAGGTACGCCCTGGCTGCTAGGAGCCACCGCCGAGAGTCACACAGTCTGAAATAAAGGTCTCGAAGCCATGACAAGCGAACATATGCCCCGTGGCACTGTGTCGTCTCGGCTTCAGCCTCATCAACTGTAACTTCGAGCAGCTCCACCAACAATGTAATAGCATCTCCAATGTCTACCTGGTCATACGAATGGAAAACGCCCGTGACAGGGATATGTAGGAGGGAGGCGACGTCGTCCAAGGTAATACTGAGCTCCCCGACAGGCAGATGGAAGCTGGAAGTCTCTGCGTGCCACCTCTCAACAAATGCTGATAACAACCCCCGATCTCCCGTCTCTACAGAGCACCGTATGAGCGGACTAAGACCTGTAGCAGCGACCAACCCCTCTATTTCAGCAGCTGGCTTCCCGAATTTAGTAACCTTACGTCCATGGGAAGCCAACTTGAGCTCTGGACGTTCCTGCAATCAATAAATGAACACATTTTTACAATGATTAAGAAGCAAACATGTAGAAGGTAAACTACATCTCGTTCTCTTACACATACCTCTCCGGACCAAACTTTAACCGCCACATGGTCCGCATAAGCACACAAAACTGAACAGTCCTCTGGGCCTCCTGGAAAACCTTCAGCATGCAAATCATCCGTCCCCGGTACATCGTGATCTGTATGTCGATCCTCAAGTAGAGGATCCTCAACTGCAGCATCCTCAACTGGAGGATCCTCATGAACACTAGCACTCGCCCTCTTTCGACGAGCGGATGCTGTCGGCCGACGCCGCTCATGATCTCCATGAACCGGCCGCTGCATTCCTCCTCTAGTCTTAGCCATAACCTGTACGACATATGTTTATATGTTAGATTAGATTATCACTAAATAGTAAATCACATCCGAAGTTTGATTCAATTTCTAACAAAGGAAATCTATTTCGGCTTCCACAAGCGTCATTCAATATTACTGTTGACCTATCATGTTCATTTCTAAAAATGTGTATCCATTTCGGCATCCACAAGCGTGATTCAAAAGCAATATTGACCTATCATGTCAGCTTCTAACAAAGAAATCCCATTTCGGGTTCCACAAGCATGATTGAAAAGCAAGATTGACCTATGACCTCACATTCAAACAAAACCATCCCATTTCGGGTAGCACAAGCATGATTCAAAACCAACATTGACCTATCATATTAATTTCTAACAAAGGAAATCCATTTCGGCATCCACAAGCGTGATTCAAAAACAAGATTGACCTATCATGTTCAATTCTAACAAAACTTGGTCATTTCGGGTAGCACAAGCATGATTCAAAACCAACATTGACCCATCATATTAATTTCTAACAAAGGAATCCCATTTCGGGTTCCACAAGCATGATTGAAAAGCAATTGTGACCTATAACCTCACATTCTAACAAATGAATGCCATTTCGGGTTCCTCACGCATCATTCAAAACCAACATTGACCTATCATGTTTATTTCTAACAAAACAATCCCATTTCGGGTTCCTC
>CM023959.1:22222122-22300627 GCA_013407115.1 Glycine latifolia | reverse complement strand
ACGCATGATTCAAAACCAACATTGACCTATCATGTGAGCTTCTAACAAAGGAATCCCATTTCGGCTTCCTCACGCATCATTCAAATCAAACATTTACCTATCATGTTCATTTCTAACAAAACAATCCCATTTCGGGTTCCTAACGCATGATTCAAAACCAACATTGACCTATCATGTGAGCTTCTAACAAAGGAATCCCATTTCGGCTTCCTCACGCATCATTCAAATCCAACATTGACCTATCATGTTCATTTCTAACAAAACAATCCTATTTCGGGTTCCTCACGCATGATTCAAAAGCAACATCGACCTATCATGGTCATTTCTAACAAAACAATCCCATTTCGGGTTCCAGAAGCATATCATCATGTATATTTGGATATCAGATGCAAAATCATGTGCCTTATTATTTAAAAAACAGAAATATACATAAAAAATGGGTTATACGGATTAGCTGATCCGTATAAGCCATATGGATTGGACAATCCGTATGGCTTACACGGATCAGCTAATCCGTATAAGCCATACGGATTGGGCAATCCGTATGGATTATACGGATTACCTGATCCGTATAAGCTATACGGATTGGTCAATCCGTATGGCTTATATGGATTAGCTGATCCGTATAAGCCATACGGATTGCCCAATCCGTATGGCTTATACGGATTACCGAATCCGTATCGAGCCACTTCTCCCTTTCACCATCCAAATTAGACAAAGCTTACCTCAACGGCGCCGCTATCAACAGCCGACCACACCACCGACCACCACGGATGAAATGCGCAACCAACCAACCAGTTCCAATGAGAAACGAACCACCGACGATGGAGAACGCAGATGAATGCGGAGGAAGGCAGAGGAGCGGACGAGGGAGAAGACAAAATGACGCTTTTTAAATTTTAAGCAGCAGGGGCAATTGTGGAAATGCACTATGCTAAAATGGTGTAGAAGAAATTTTTAATGGTGTATGAAGAAGCACTCAAGAATTAAAGATACTATAAGATTTACTATTGGGCCTTGGGGACCAGAAAGCGAAAAGGTAGAAATTAGAAATATATCCACCTCATGAAAATTTTAATATACAGAGCAAATTGATTTTCACTTTCTCACTCTCGCTCCATTATTTTTATTCTTTCCAAAATATTTTATCAACTTTCTATCATTGAGGCGCCAAAGCCATAAATTGCTTACATGTGGTCATATATGATTAATTCCGAGAGTGATATTTAAACTCTATTTTTTTTTATCTTTTTTTCATTAAAATAAAACTTTAATTTGGGAATTGAAATTAAGTCTAGCCTTGTCCTTTTTCTTTCTTAAAAAAAGTGGTTTTCTGATCAGTCCAAGAAAAGTTATTTATGTCAATATTAAAAATTCACAAGAATATTTTTTTTACAACTTAATCTTGTACAGCTATAAAATTTAAATCAATACTCACATATTTATTTATAGAGCCATGCATTATAAAATACATTATCGAGTTTAGTCAATCGTCGAATTATGGTGGCTTGAACAAGAAATTGAACCCCAAGTTGCCATTTGAACGAAGCAATATTCAAAGCCAAGTCTTTGGAATAAATATTTCAAAACAAACCCAAGCATCTCGTGATCCCTTTATCCTTACGTACTCTCCAATGTCCAATCAAACTTGAAACTCTCATCCTAACTTTTCAATTCCCTCTTGTTCAACGCTTGCTCTATTTCCCTTCCACTTGTCCCTCCCTCCTTGTATCTGCAAACTAACCAAGCGATTTCATCAAACTTCAAGGACAAAAAAAAAAAAAAAAAAAAAAAAAAAAAAAAAAAAAAACACGTTTTTAAAAAACCCCACTCAATTCTCATTGGCTTTTTTCGCGTTAGGGTTTTCTATCTTTGATCATTTTAAATTGTGCTACAACATTTTAAAACAATTCTCTTAATTGTTAAGTAACGATAATATTAGTCTTCTATATTTCTAATATATTTAGTACATTATTTTTTATTAGGATTTTTTATAGAATGTTTAAAATATTACCGTTTTATCATACATAATACGTAAAACATCAACATACCTTTAATTTGAGTAAAATTAACAGTTATGTTATTCGGTACGAAGAACAAGACATGAAATGCACCTATAACAAAGTAGATCAATGAGTTTTTTAAAAATAAATATTTATTAACATCTTTTAAAATCACATGAATGAATTTATGGCAAAAATCACCAGTCGTGCAACAGTAAAAAATAATTTTCATACCAAATAGTATTTTCCTAAAATTAATTAGTTTTTTATTTCTTAAGTAGGGTTTGAGATTCAAGTTTTATATATAAATAAAAACAAATTGATTAGAAAATAAAATGGTGTTGTTTCAGAAAACTCTATATATCATTTCATGATGGCAGAGAAAAGCAAAACCGTCTTTGGTTGCTTAGCCAACATAGATTTTAGGGTCCATCTTCTATAATTCATACTATTAAGATCAGTTTCAAACATAATCACTGATCACGTGACACTGTCGTCGCTATCTTGACGACAACACGTGGCTCACATGCAAATAAGGTAAGGGATAGAAAGTGAGTGACTAGAGTAGCATGCAATCATCAAAGCTTACAAAACTGTATCATCTCATGAATTCGTCGTTAATCATATAATTTATATTGTATGAATAATTAATATTAAAAGCAATCAATATCAAACTTTTTAAATAATTGAAAATATTTATAAAAATTTCTTTATCAAGAGAATACGAAACAATTCTTTTATATTATTGTTCCTTTGAAATATTTTTCAAGTATTTCGTGAGAAAAAACTTTTAAAATTATATATATATATATATATATATATATATATATATATGAAACTTTGACTTTAGAAGAGTGTTAAAAACACACTCCTTTTAACACATTAATTATTTTACTAATTAAATTTATAATATTAAGAGAGATTCACTATATAAATATAATGTAACACTCATAAAATTTTATAATTTTTAATAAATTTCAACTAATAAAAAACGGAGTGTTTTCAAGTCAAATATGTCTGAGAGTACGTCCACGGCATTCTCTTAAGTAGTTAAATTTTTGGGCTAGTTCATCCATATTTCCTAATATTTGTAGAAGCCACTACCCGAAAAAACAAGGATATAAATTTAATTTCCTACTATAGCAAACCAGTTGTTCATAATTGCTTGTACATTAAAGCCATATTTCTAATTCTAGCTAGACCTGCCCTTATTTCATGATTAGTTTTGGGCTTTCGACCTTTCTTCGTTTTTTAATGAAAAAATTATCCATAAAAATTAAAAACAATATCAAAAAAATTATAATAACTCACATATTTATCCTATTTAACTAATGATTCCGTTAACTCATTTTTTAAAATCTACTATTGAATAGGAGTGCTATTATATATCTAGATATTAAAAACATATAATAAGTTATATATATAAATTATTGAACTTTAAATTTATTTTTTAAAAATATTTAATTATGTTAAAACTAAAATTTGTATATATAAATGATATTTATGATATTAAAGAGGTTTAATTCAATTGATTGAATAACGAACGTGAATTATTATAATTTTTTTTGATAGTTCTACTCTTTCCTTTGAATTAAAAAAATGTTATTTATTTTTACAAAATAATTATTATATGTACATTTTAATAAAATGTCATTATCGAAGAAGAAAGCCTCTTGGATCCTTTGGAGATTCAGTGTTACTAAATACACTATAAAAAATTCTTATACACTATATTCCCACAGTGGATTTCCTGAAATACCCTCGCAGCCTTTTCATTAAAATAAAAAAAAATTGAATTGAGAAAGGGCGCTTTCATTTTACCTTGTCTTCTCTGTGCGCATCTTCTTTTTCTTCTTCCGCAACAGCTTCGTCTCTGGTGCTTCTCCGGCGTGGTTGATCCGGCTTCGTGGTCGCGGTGGTGGTGGTCGTCAGTGTTTGCATCCGTCGAAGGTGAGTTAATGGCTTGGTGTGGAACGGATTGATGAATCTGTGGGGGTGGCACGGATTATTAATCCGTAAGCATGTTTCTTTGGGGCATACGGATTAGGTAATCCGTATGGACCTAACGGATTGTGTAATCTGTAAGGTCCATACGGATTACCTAATCCGTATGGAGAATGGGGTGTGGTGAATCCGTAAGGTGCATACGGATTAGGTAATCCGTATGAAGCTTACGGATTACACAATCCGTAATCTTCATACGGATTACACAATCCGTAATCTTCATACGGATTACCTAATCCGTATACACCTGAAAAGCTTGTGAACTGTTTTAAATTTGCTAAAATCTGTATAATCTATGTATATTAGGATGTTAAATTTGAATGACTGCATATGGACTGGTTTATTAGGGGAAATAAGGCAGCATTGTATGTCATATGTAGTTGCTTGTCATGTATGTGTATGATTTACAATATGACATGTAATATTTGATATTTAGACTTGTTTCAAGGTTAAATAAGAATGACTGAATGTAAAGGATAGGACAATAGTACAATAATTTGTTGATATTGAAGGAAGATTAACAGCAGTATAAGTGAACATTTTCATTTTCAAGAAAAATTGACATAATGACTTGGATGCATTGAGTGAGAAAAATGGTCATTCAAATTGATCCTCCAAGAGTGTGAAAAATGAAGGTGAAGACGCTAGCAAGACTGTTAAGTCAGATTAGACAATAGCTGTATTTTGGGCAAATCAATGCTAATTATTAGATTAGTAGAAGCATTAAACCCTTATTGTCAACTGTATGCATGAAAACAGTTCATTAGTACACCGGAAACACTTATTCATTGTTAGTATAGAAGCATGAAACCCTTATTGTGAACAACATTGTAAAGTAAACCCTAACGTAAATTGAATGCTGAAAAATGAGATACTCATTCATAACACTTTTGAAACTATGCCAATGGATGTGATACTCATATTTACATAAGAAAACATCATGTTTCTCATTTGCTTGGTTTACCATATTCTTTGGGGATCATGGATGTGATACTCATATTTACATAAGTTCCATGTACCTTAAGCATTATGTGTGACTTTAGGGTATAGAAATATTTTAAAATGGTATACATTATGTTTGTTATATTTTGAGATATGAATATGTTTTTAGTTTATGACTATGTTCATTAACAAATGGTTCAGATAATGGCAAGAACCAGAGGAGGATTGGGTGGGGGGGGTAGAACAGGCCGGTGAACGTCGTAGGCCAACTGCACCCGCAAGAAGACAACAGCACCCGCAAGAAGACAACAGCGAGCTGAGGTTGTTCCTGAGGAACCAGTTGTTCCTGTGGAGCCGGATGTTGGGACTGAGTCTGAAAGCTTCCCAGGTGGGCTGGATGTTGGGACTGAGGCTGAAACCTTCCCAGGTGGGCCGGAAGATCCATCGGTTTTGACCGATTATGCTAACCATGTCGCACCGAGAGTGTGGGCCGGAGAGGTATTGATGTGTTTAAGTAAATACAAGTTAACAAGATATTTGGCTATGTATGTGTTGTTACTTACACACATTTTTTTCAGGAACAGGCAGAGTTAAAATTGGCATTCCATGGGCGCAAGGTAGCAAAGTTTGGAAAGCCAGCACCTGAGATTGAAGGCCTAGTCGCAGCTACCGGGTTAAGCCCGTTGATTTTGTGTTCGACGGAGACTGGTGACAGGGGACTCCTTTTTGCCTTCATGGAGCGATGGCACCCCGAGACCAGTAGCTTCCACCTGCCGATCGGAGAGCTGAGCATCACTTTGGACGATGTTGCAGCGTTGTTGCATCTTCCGATCATGGGAAACTTCCAGACTTATGAGGTGATGGACGTGGGGGAAGCAATTACACTCCTTGTTGAGTTGTTGGAGGTAACACTTGAGGACGCTGAAGCTGAGACCGAACAATGCCACGGTGCATATGTTCGATTGTCTTGGCTTCGGGAATTATATGCTGCCAAGTGTGAAGCTAGGCAGTGGCTATTAACTGCGAGAGCTTACCTCCTGCATTTGGTTGGATGGACTATATTTGCGAACAAGAGTGCCACACACATCAGTGTGGTTTTCTTGGACGCATTTCGCGATTTTGACTAATAGGCAGGGTATTCTTGGGGTGCAGCTGCACTGGTTCATGTTTATGAAAACTTGAACTATGCATCCCAACATCACGGGAAACACCTAGCCAGATACATTTCGTTGATACAGGTAATAAGAGCACATCGATGATTTCTTACGTTACTTATGTTGACATTGTCAGCTTTTGTAATTGTTAATTCATTTGATATGTTGTGGTGCAGTGCTGGGTCTATGAACATTTCCCCACCGTTGGGAGTGTCATAGCAAATGCCGAGTACGAGGAGAGGTATCCACGGGCTTGCCGATGGAGAGTTGCGAAGGCTTTGCCTGTTTCAACCTATCGTAGGCGACTAGATAGGTTGACTCTTGATGATGTGTTGTGGACGCCTTACCAGGATCACCGTGCCCACAGGGAATTCGAGACGATTTCCTTATTCTCTGGCTACATTAGATGGGGGCCACACATGGTCCGACATTTACCGGAGCGGGTGATGCGACAGTATGGGTGTGTTCAACAGATTCCACAGTTGTCCCTGGCCGGATCTTTGACGCTTGAAGATGTGGATGACAGATGGAGTCACTTCCAGGAGTACGTGGTTGCCACTGATGAGTTGGTTACATATCCTAGCCAGTGTGTACCTGAGTACATGGGCTGGTTCTACCGAGTATCACATCCATTCATGAGCCCACCAACACCCGGAGAGCCGACCCGACTTCCTTTCAGGGTGACTACCATCTTACATTATCACCCGGATCCTGCTCCACCTACCAGGCAGTACGATGAGAGACCAGATGGACCAGCTTCAGATGTCGCAGCTTTAGATGTTGATCAGATGCCTCCACATGCTGTGGTATTCATTCATACCTATCTGTTTCAATTCATCCCCGTCGATGTCGATTTCCTTATAATTTTCATATACTGTGTTTTTGTTTCAGGAAATGTGTCAGAGGATTGGAGACGACTTGCAAAACATGATAGACATGAGGATGGTCACCCTTGGCACAGATGCCTACGCGACTACACAACACCTATTGGAGTTAGCCCGTAGTGTACGTACGTATGGAAATGTGTATGTTCGATCCAGCAGGAGGAGGGGTACTATCAGAACACGCATGGATGGCGGAGACTGACTGACACTATTTATTTACTTTGTAATTGAATGCTGGTGACCATAGGGAAATTACCTTCATTTTTTGTATTTGATTAGTGTTGACCATAGGGAAGCTGGCATTTTTTTTTGTATTTGACGATACTCATTAATGATGTTTCTTTTATTCGAGTAATCAAGTTTTCACATATGAAATATTTTAACATACGCCTAATATATTCAAAGTAAGTGCTTAAGTACAACAATACATTTACAAAATCCACACCTAATACAACCAACAAAAAAAGGAGTACAAACATGAAATTGTCACCCTAAATCGACATATGTTTTTGTTGTATGAATCGATTTAGCATACATCCACTGTCTATGCTTATAATGAGTTGGCCAATCTTTTGCTCCCGTACAACTATGCATTGGCCACAACAATGCAGTTGGTGGGATAGGGCAGCCCTCGGACAGTTCAACCTAGTTCAAAAAAGCAATTAGTACAACAAATTGATAAACTAAATGTCAACAAATAAATGGCAAGACAATTGAAACTAATACCTGAACAAAGTGGTTACCGAAAACATGACCAATACAAATAATGCGATGCATACATGGATCTTTTGGTGGCTGACTTCTAAGAGGGAAAAACGTTATACTTTGTTTGAGAGAAAGTGAAACCACGATGACGTTATACCTCGATGCAATCACGTAACCCATATCGGTAATATCCATCCACTTATCAATTGTAACTTAAAGAAGCATAATCAAATAATTGGTTAACCACTAATGCAAGAAATCACGACTGAAATTAATTGAACTGTTACCTTTTCTAATCCATCAACAAGAAGGGAACGTTTCAACTGCTCAAACCTAGGAAAACCACCAAACAATGCTATATATTGATCAGACCATTCTGAAAGTTATTTATGCAAATGATTACGAACCACAGGCCAAGAATCTTCACCATAACCTAGGAGGCCAGCAATGACACGATATCCACAATTGCCATCAGCTTTAACATCACTGATGTTAACAATGAATTTGTGCATAAAAGGCACAAACTGATCAAGCATAGGAATGTGGTTGCTCTTCGTAGGCCTATCATATGCTGAAGCAGGGACATCTGGTGTCGAGCAACTGTTTTGCACTGAATGCAATTTGTCTACATATTCAAAGTAGGATGGATTCCGCTTGGTTGACATTTCATGCTTCATGTGTTTATTTTTTGGGGCCCCTTTTGTTTTGACCTTTTTCAGGGGGGGATGCATTGATGTTTGGTCAGGATATGCAAGTTCTTTAAGCTTGGTCTTCAAGGTCATTTTTCCGCACAGGTCTAGATTCTCAAAACGGTTGGAGATTGCGTCAATCTCTTCGGTTATCTGAATTTCCCCACTCATAGGTATACCTTGGTCTGAAAAATGCAATCTTCGCCAAAACATATGAATGCTTGAAAGCGGGATGCTGCCAAGACCTATTTTATCGAGCTCACATGCACATGGGAGACCATACGTAGTTCTCAGAGCACAACCACATCCAGTGGGATTTTTTCCTGCATAATGAACTCGCTCATACTCTTGAGCAATGTTGTATAACGCATAACTGGATACCATGTCGATCAGTCTCTTATACAAAGTGACTTGAAATACATGTCCGATCACATGGGTGCTATTTTCCAAAGATGCCTTTATTTCGGTATGTTGCAATGTCATCATGTTGTTCATCGCATCCCAGACAGAACATAAATCTCCAACGCTATTTTGTAGAAGCCTTTTTAATGTCGAATGAGCAGACTCAACCCTGCATTTAATGACAACATGTTAATCCCATATAAAACAAGCAAAAATGTTATTAAACTTTTGACAATATCACCAACTTGAAACCATTTCATACCTGTTAGTTGTTGTATTACCAAGATACATAACTTTATTTGTCCATGCGGTAACAAATTTTTCCTTATGAGGATCCAGCCATGTTTCTTTGACATAATCAACAAAGGTAGGCCACGATGAACAAGCAATTTCAAACTTCTTAAGACAATCATCATATGACTTCTCAGTACGACAATCAACAATACTTCCCCAGGCATCCATGACATAATCCCAAGCGTTGTTCTGCCGAATATAAGTTTTGCATTTTGCCTTGACATTCTTGTCAATGTGAAAGCGACACAACAAATTTGTACATTCAGGAAAAACAATTTTCACAGCACTCATCAACGCTGCATCTCTATCAGTAACAATCACATATGGAAAACATTCACTTTTAAAGAACATCCCTCTAAACCGTTCAAGGGCTCAGACAAGATTGTTAATGCGCTCTGCCTCTAAATAGGCAAATGCGGCAGAAAATGTCATCCCCGTTGGTGTGACGCCAACTATGTCAAGTAAAGGTAATTTGTACCTGTTTGTTTTGTACGTACTGTCAATCAAGAAGACTAAATGGTATGCATTGATCAACTTCACTGCATCTGGATGAGCCCAAAATAAGTCACGTACCACATTTTCTTCTTTCATTCTATGCCAATGAATGTACATGTCACGCTGAAGAAGTTTCATTAACTGTTGCATTTCAGTGTTATTACCTCTTACTTGCATGCAATATGAATATCTAGCATTGTAGATTTGCTTCAAAGTTGTATAATTATTAGCATTGTGCTCCTTCAAAGTTAAGAGAATGTTCTTGGGTTTCACCATTGACCTTGTCATATCAGCAACAATTATTTTCTCATCCTCATTTAGCCTACCAGCATATGCGTGTCCACATAATGACCTTGCCAAACTATGATTATGAGTGCCACATATTAGCTTCACTATCCAACATTGACCTCCCGGGACGGGTTTTGCTCTCAACTTAAACGGACAATCACATTTTCTACTGCTCCCCGTAGTTGGTACAAACCCTTTTTTTAAATGATCTATATTTTCCGCTCCTTTGACAACCAATTATAACATATGATGTTGTTCCTAGCTTTCCACTTGCCATGCCACTCCTCATTATAACAGCTACAAAACCATTATCATAAGCAACACTTCTCACCCATTTCAATACATTCTCACGGGAAACAAACATCTACAAAAAATTAAACATTCATTTCTAGACTTCAACTCAATCATAACACTACTTTAACTACTTTAACTCAATCAAATATATACCTCGGTGGTATTGAAGGCAGCTGAACAATCAATTGAAGGGCAATCATTTCAAACGTATCAGCTTCTTCATCAATGTCAGCCTCCATATTAATATCTTCAGACATAATACTTTCGTAAATCCACTCGTCGTTGTCCATCTTAACAAATCAAAATAAAAAATTTTCATTCACCAAACACAGCCATACTAATATTAAATAACATTATAAAACTAATCTTACCAATTAAATAATTTATTAGGCAACATCGATATTACAGATTCATACAATATACAATATGCATTGGCCACTACATTAATAATCAAATTTATAAATAAAACATTCAGAATTATAAAATTTCCTAAACAAAGTAGTAAATACTTAAATCATTTTCCCAATTTACCTATAAATTTTATTACCAGTGTGGTATCCAATTTATCCATCTTTTCTTTTATTATTTTCAAAAAGGATAATTTTTTAAAATTTATCTTAATTTTTTTATTAAAAAAATACTGTACGGATTGAGTAATCCGTATAGGTGATACGGATTAAGTAATCCGTTCTTTTACAGAAAAATTACTCCGTACTTACTTATCTCGTACACACCGGCAACGGACGCTTCTCCGACGAATGACAACCTTCACCGCAGCTACCACCACCACGACTACCCCCTCCGACCAAAGCCAACAGGAATGTGCAACCAAAATGACCTTGGGACCACCAACAATGAAAACGAAAGCGCAGTGCAAATGAAGTGCCAAGTACATGACAGCAACAGAAAAAGGTCGACGGTAGTTTCGCCATTTTAAAAAAATTATATAGTGTATAAGAATTTTTTATAGTGTATTTAGTAACACTCTTGGAGATTAGAAGCACAAAAGAAGGGACAAAAGTCACAAGCCCATGCAGGTTGAAGCCAAGTCCGGACAAAAGTGTAGGACCATAGTAATTGAATGGCAAAGGAATGTATAAAAGTCATTCTCTTCACAGCTCACACTCTCCATTTATATTTTCTTTATTTTTAGTTTTTACAGTTGTATTTGTGTTGGTGAAAAAATCACATATTGAATACCTATATACAGAATTTCGAAATTTACCGAGCAGATTATACAAAAAATCTTATTATTGAGCATTTGAGCAGTGCAAAAACCATTTTCTATTAATATTTATTTACCTATGTAATAAAATATTAATGTTTTCAAGTATCATTTTTAGTATAATGTAATGTAAAAATTTATTCTAGTGATATAAATATTAATGCTCATATTAACCCTACCTTTCCATGATTTTCTTAAAGCAACCTGCCTCTCCATGGTGATACAAGGTAAACATACAATAAAATGTTCATACTTGTAATACAAATATTTACTCTAAGATTTAGATATTAATATAGTTTTCCCATCCTCATATAGATAATATACAAATTAGTTATATATCATGCATAAAATATATTTATTCTTATAATTCAAATATTAACACAATTTCACTTAAATTAACTATCAATTATATTTTAATTAAATATAGGCATACCTGTAAAATATTTACAACCCTTAAACATAAATGTTAATATTATTTCAAGTAAGGATTTGATGTATGTCCACATATTTTAACAAGGCTTAAATATATTTTTAGTCATTTAAATTTAGGTAATTATTTTTGTAGTCCTTAAACAAAATTTATTAGTCCCTCCAATTTTCAAAAAGTTACTTATAATCACTCTATTTCTTTGCGTTAATGATATCACAATTTGTGACCGTTTTTATTGCCAGAACTTTTTTTAATTTAATTTATTTAAAAATAATTTGTGACAGTTTAAAATCATCAAAATAAATAAAAAAATTCACAATTCAACATTTATGTTTTTCTTTTTCTTCTTTAAAATAGTCGAAATATATATAAAAAAGACCATCAATTCATGAGTCAAATATTTTGGTAATTTAAGATCGTCAAAAATTATTTTGTAAAATTAAATTAAAATGTTTATTTTGGTGTTAAAAGTTATTACAAATTATAAAATCATAAATATAATAAACAAACAAAGATTAAAAGTAGTTTTTCAAAAATTTAAGTAAATAATAAAAACATTTTTGTTTTTGAAAAACTAAAAAAACAATTATCCAAATTTAAATAAATAAAAATATATTTAATCGTTTTAAGAATTGACATTACAAATTTACAACTCAAGATAAATATATTATCTATATACATACATAAAATCTGTCTTGGATTTGATACACGTGACCTTATAAATGAACCTTTTCCCGCCATTAGTTTTTACCTTTTTTTGTTTTATTGTACATTTTTCATTTTATTTTTCTCTACTAACCGTGTAAAGTACAAGTTTTTTCCGTTTATATTCTCTTACATATTTTATAAAATATTAAATTATTTTAAAAGAAGTAAAGAGATAATAAAAAGATTCTTTTCTAACATATACAAAAGCAAGTAGAGGATGCTTTGAATAAATTCATGAGTTTGTTTAAACTTAATTGATAATTTTGAATTCAAATTTTAGGTATGCATATTTGTTAAATATTCAAAGAAAATATTTTTTTCTCTTGTAAAAGATACCTGTAATTTTTAATAAAAAAATACATATACACAAGTATAAAAAAGTGAAGCTGATTATATATTTTGAAATATTTTTTAAATATGTTTTTTTATTCTTGTTCATAAAAACTTTTTATATTTCATTCACTCTCATATTTTAAACTAATATTTTAGTGTGTGCAATACACGTCATAAATGTTTATTTTATATTAATTTTAAAAGATATTACCAATACCCAAAAGTACACTTATATTATAATTTAAATTATTTACTATAAATTTAAAAAATAATTTATATATTCAAATATATTTATATATAATTTTAAATTATATAAAAATAAATTTTATCATATTTTTACATTAGTATTATTCCTTTGGCTTCCATTTTAAATAAACATTAAATTTATAGGAATATTTGTGTCAAAATATAAAAAGCTAAAAGTTAGCCTTACCTCCATATATTGCATTTGAAATAACGACCTTTTTGAAAATTGTGTACTGTCGTTCTGTTTGTCTTTTGAAAACTTGTTTTTTGTCTTTTTTTTAGGAATATCGATTTCTAAAAACTTGAGACAAATCTCATTGGATACCTTTTGGATATTTTTGTCTCCTCAAAACAATTATAATCAATTAAAATCTAATTGTAAAATGTATAATAAGTATAGACTATATATACTGGAAGACGGGTTCTAACTCTAGTGTTGAATTTGAAAAATAAAAAAATTGTACACGATTTTGTAACAGGTTTAAAATTTTCCTATTAACAAACATAACTTTGTAGACTATGAATTATTGTTAATTTCATTATTCCTCACTGATTTACCTTGACATATTAGGATACGTTTCTAAGAATGATAAGAAGACATTGACAACACTACATGCTAGCTAGGTGGGCAAGTTTATTAACATTTGAGTTGTAACCCTCGTGATATGAATAAAATTTGGAAATTAAACTTCTATATACGTAGAATGGAACCACTTGTACCTTCACCTATGTCCCATCATAATAAATGTGTGTGAAGTGTAAGCAAAAGTAACCATAACGAATTAACAAATATGTAGGCCACAGCTTGCTCATGTCTACCATCCCTTGGGCCAGACCAGATGTATAGGACCCTTCACTCTACATATATAGAAACTTACACTTCTAATAAAAAAAATAATTTTAAATAAAAATCAGGTGTTTAATAAAAACATGATTTTTATTTAAAAATTATATATATATATATATAATATTATTAGATAAAAATTAATTATTATAAAATTATATGTATAATGAATATACATTATAAATTTTAATGTTATATATAGCAATATTAATTAAGTTTAACATAAATGATATGTTAGCTCATTTGATTATCACGCCACTCTTTTCATCGGATCAAAACATAAATAGAGGACTTCTTAAATTTGAAAAAAAAAAACACTTCAACATACTCATAAACCAATCATAGTACATTACACAGATTAATGATAGAAAATAGTCTATATACTCACAATATAAATAAATTTTACACTTATCCAATTACAAATTATCATATATTTGTTAACTTTTATAATAATAATAATTATTTTAAAAATCATACCTAACACAATTCCTAGTTGGTTGATTTACACCAACAGTACATAGAAATTATACTCAGTTAACAACTAAGGTTAAGTAGTTTGATATGGAGAAGGGAATGTAAGACTTTTAAAGCTGGTGAACCCTCCATCCACAATGAGGTTTTGGCCTGAGATAAACTTTGCTTCATCCGATGCCAAGTACAAAGCAGCCCTTGCAACATCAATGTCCTCACACTGAGCACCTTTTAGCTCACCAAACCCATTCACAATACCCACTATCTGTTCTTGGGTCAAACCAGGAAAAAACTTCCCTATTTGAGCCAAAACCATAGGTGTAGGAATTGGAGCTGGGGATATGCAATTGATCCTAATCCCAACTTTGCATAGCTCACTAGCCAAAGATTTTACTACCCCTGGTATTGTAAACTTTGATATTGTATAAGGATGAGGCCCAAGCCCACCCAAAACCCCACTTATGCTTGATGTGCATAGAATGGACCCTGAGCCCACTGGAATCATGACCCGGGCCGCATGCTTAATACCAGCAATCATTCCCCTTATGTTGATCCTCATGACCTTATCAAACTCATCAAGGTCTAGGTCTACTATGCTTGGTGGTAATGGGCCTGGGATGCCCGCATTGTTGTACATGATGTCCAGCTTGCCGTAGCGGGCCATGGCAACATTCACGGCTTCCGCCACTTGGGCCTCCACTGCAACATTGCACTCCACGTAGTTGGCTGATGGGCCCAACTCCTTTGCAACTTGTGGGCCAAGCTCGGTGTCGTTGTCTGCAATGATTACTTGGGCCCCATGCTGGACAAACTCATGGGCCGTGGCCTTGCCAAGTCCACTTGCTGATCCAGTTATGAGTGCCACTTTTCCCTCTAACCTGTTGCTTTTTGGAACCAAAATGAAAAAATGTCAATCATCATGGGGGGAAGAAAAAAGAAAATCGGTTGTGTGCAAGATGGGATCATGGGAATAATGGAATGCTCATAAATGATGATGATGATGATATGGCCTTTATATAAAAATAATGCTATCGGCTTTATCTCAACGTCTAAATTAGAAAGCATCATTTCTTTTTTGCAAAGTTGGAGGATGATGTTGTGGACCAAATTCTCTATTCGTGCAAGATTGATTAAGATTTTGCATATTCCTTAAAGGACTTGAAAAAAGTACAAGCAAAGAGAAAGTATCCTTGGTAATGGGGTTTGCTTTCCAATGTTAAGATTAAGAAAGTTGACTTACTTTTTTTCTTCCTCTTTTTATACACCAAATGGTATGGAGATTTAAATCTATGATTTATTGTAATTTATTTAAAGGTTTTATTTGAATAAAGAGAAGAAAACAATAAAAACAAATAAAATAAATTTCTCTCATCAATTAAAATTAATTTATACATAAATTAAAATACTCATTCATTTACTATTTATAAAACTCAAATAAAAAATGACGTGTTTTTAGATGACTCAATTCAAATTGTCTCTTATATTTAATTATTTTATATTAAAATGCTCATAAATAACTAGTATATTGATAAGCAATTACTGTAATAATTAGATGGGAGAGAACAGAGAATAGCCTATACCAAGAAAAAGAAGAGAGAGAAGAGTAATAATGACAAAAATAATTTAAAAAAATTAAATTTAAAATAAATTTATTATTATCAACTAAATTAATTAATTTTTTTAATTTTGATGAATTAGGTAATTAACTCTTATAAATAGAAATGAGGAAGTAAATTTTTTAAAGAAGTTAAATGAATGAAAAAATCTACAAATTAACTTATGCCTAAACTATGTTTTTTATTTTTGTTATAAGTGATTATGGTAAAATTTATCCAAACAAGACCCTAAGTCACTTCCACTAAATTACAAATTCTGTTATAAATGTCATTAGCAGGCAGAAAGTTTCTTTGTGTGTGTATAAAGGGATTGAAATTGTTTTCAAAGTTTTGTACTGTTTCGTTCCGTTATTAGTTGGGAAATCTACAAGAATCACTTAAGTAGCTGACACGTTTAAAAATAAAATTGGTCAATTAAATCAAGTTAGCTGTTTTTGTTTGGTAGATCTACAGCATGAGAACATGCAAATTGGAGGCAGCTAGCACAATTTGTTCCCATGTGCTTCACGGAATTCCGTTCTCAAAGTTTAAATTTATTTCTATGTCTCTTTTAACTTCAAGGAACTTAAGTACTTAACTATCAGTATTCTACAGTACTGTGTTGCTTTTTTATTTGTCAACGCCACTAACTAAAATTAAGTAGTGGTCTTATATTTGCAGTAACCTTTTTCTGTTTACTTTTTCTCTTTATCTAATATGCATTGTACATATTAACTGTTAAGAACTGAAGTTGAACAAGACATGTAGTGATTAGTTTTTACCTTCCTATGTGGTGAAATATAAAAAATGATTGTTAGATATCCCAAATGTTATTCAATACTTGGTGAGAGAAAGAAAAGTATATGATGATAATGTAAAGAAAGAAAGAAAATATTAATGGGTGTTTAAAAAAATTATACTAAATGTCTAAATATCATTGTGAAATATATATAAATCAAATCAGAAACAAGTTAATTCCAAGCCGCACCGTCATCACTCTGCTATCCATTCCCAGAAAGTTATGCGAAAGAAAATTGAAAACTTAAGAGAATGATTTTTCTCTCTCTCTCTAATATAAATAACGTCGTGGAAATATAGTAAAGTAATCGAGCCCCGAAAATAAATAAATAAATAAATAGTATATCTCATTTATATGCAGGAAGGATTTAGTATATACTGTATTCAGATTAAACTTTCAGAGGCAAAACTACAATTCAATCTTTTTGAAAGGATGAAATTATTTATAAGTTCACAAATTGGTAGGGTGAACTTTTTTTTATCCGTAAAAATAGAAGAAAATATCAAAAAACTTATAATAACTCATGCATTTTAATTAATCAATTAAACTAAATAACTTGATAGGGTGAAACTTGTTAGCAAGTTAACGTTTTCAAACACACACTTTTAAGATTAAATATACAAGCTGATGCTACTCTCAAATATCAAATTATGTTTCAATTTCAACTCTTTGCAAAGAATTTAGACATATACTACTATATAATAGCACTCATTAAATGAAGAGCAGGACTTAAACACCAGCAATTATAATAAAGAGTTTTAATGAGACTCACCTTCTTCCACCAACCGTAGTTGCATAGAATCTGCTGTGTTTTTGAAGCAAATCGTTATTAAGGGTGATGGTGCGCTTGAACACCCTGCAAAATAATTAACTGAATCTTAATCAAAAGACAAACTTCAAAATCCCAGTAGCTCCAAATAATAATTCAACATAGCAAAGGTTGCACAAGTAATTAAGAAGACATTGACCAATTATTAAATGATTGAGGTTTGATATTAGAAGGAAAGGAATGTTGAAGATGACAAACCTGGCTAACGTTCTGAGCATACCGGCGTGAAGATCTGAGGAAAAGAAAACAAGAAGAGGTGTGGAGTGTAGGACTTTTAGCGGATCTCACGGGTTGAATTGAAAGCACAGAAAGAAATGAAGGTTGATAAGTGTATTTATGGACGGAGTAGCAAAACGTTTTGTTTTGTCTGATGTGATGTATTAAGTATTCTTTAAATAAAAAAAAAAGAGTATTATTTAAATAAAGGTGTGCTAATAATATTTTTATTAGAATAGGTGAGTTACTTTAAATTCATCGCCTATTTGTCTTTGATTCCTAGGTTCAAATTAAAACTAATAATATTTTTTTAACATATTCTTTGTAATTCATTATTTGTTATTACTATTATAATTAAAATTTATTTAAAAAACTATAAAATTACAAGTGAAATTCATTAATTAATAAGTGGAATAGACAAAATATTGTAATTTTTAATAAATTTTCATCAATAAAAAAATTGACCTTTAGGTAGCTTGATCCAATATATAAGGTCGAAATTTGCAACTGTTTTGTTTTCTATTTTGAATAATCAATTTAAAATTCTGAGAAAGTTATTTTTTATAAAATTAATTATAGTAAGAAATATAAAATTAAAATATTAGAAAAAAATATTTTATATGTATGGGTTTGGATTCCTAGAAGTATTTTTCATTGGTTAAAAAATAAAGAAGTATTTTTCATATGTAAAAAAAGAAGTATTAAATGTCTGAACCAAAAAATCAATCAGTGCTTTCGTAACGTATTACAAAAGAAATTTCTTTGGTAAAAAAAATCATTTATTAAAGTATAAAAAATACTATTAAATTTTAGAATTATCCTCTATCCATACATTCTTTTTCTAATGGAAATAAATTGGTAGTAAAAATATTACTACGAATTTCTACTAACGGTATTATGTAGTAGTATTATATTACCTTAATTTACTTATATTATTACATATCAATTATCTAATTAATCAAATTATTTGTTAGTATGATATATTATTTGTATTTTAGTTTATCTAGTTCAAAAGATAAATACTTATTTTGTTTACACAAGATAAATACTTATTTTAATATAAATAAAATTGATAAAAAAAAATAATACATGCATTGATATATTAAATAGTACAGTTTAATTCATTTATTAAATACAATATATAACTAAATTTAATAGTATTATAAAAATAATATTTATCAAATGTAATATATGTAATTATTTATTTGTTTAATTTTGTTAATATAGTATTTATATAAACATTAAATAGTATTATTTATTATATTTATTAAATGTAATTTATAATTTAATTTAGTAGCATTATTAAATAAAGTAATTATAAAATAAAATATTTTATCCAATTTAATAAATGTAATATATGAATAAAAAATGAAATAAATATTAATAAATATAATATATGATTATTGAAAATATGACTTTTCATATGTATTCATACACACGATTATTTCTAAACTAATTTTTCCATATTGTGATAGATGATTATTTTTAAATTATTGATAATTTAAAAAAAAATATTAGAATATAATTCAGAAATAAAGATAAATATGATATAATAAAAAATATACAAAATTGAGAAACAATTCTATAAACACTGTCAATAAAAAAAAATCATAAAAACAATCTCATTGGAAAATAGCTCAGAACAATTTCATTCAAGATAGTTATTTTAGTCCATATAAGATATGATTGTTCAAAATTTTAAATGTTTATGATTTATTTTCTTTAATCATTTTTATTTTGTGAATATAGTATACTAGTCAAATTTATCTATTAAAAATAATTAATTAAATTAACAACTGAAACAATGAATGTGATGAAAAATAAAGATATTTTATATATAAGGTAAATTAAGTAACATTATGTAATATATGTTATATAAAAGTAAAATAAGTTTAAATCAATTAGTTGAACAAAGTGTATGAGTTATTGTAAATTCTAACATTATTCATTATTTACAGGTAAAAAATATGTTATATAAAATGAGTAAAACAATGCAATTTAAGATTTTAATTTAAAGTATTATTGGAAAATACAATAAATTCAAATTTCAAACGCAATGATATCTATTTACTAACATGTAAATTACACTTTTTTTTAAGGAACAAGTAAATTACACTTGAGCGAGTATAATAATGTAAGTATTTAATATTATTAATGTAGTATTTATATAAATATTAAAAAATATTATTTTATTATTAAATTTAACAGTATTATTATTTTTGGTATAGAAATTTAATGATATTATTCAATATATATTTAGGAAATATAAATTATGTAATACTGAATGTATTTAATTTTATTAATGAATTATTTATAACACCTGTAATGTTATAGGAACATATTTAGTGAAAGATTTTGAGTAAAGATCTTGACTAGATTTTTTAATAAAAAAATAAATATCTAATATAGATAATGAATTGTTGTAAAAGAATCTTTAATATATACTTAAAAAAAATTCGTTCTCTCAATGAGATTTACTATTAAGTTCTAAAAAAAGTAGATAACAAATAATAGTATTATTTATTTATTTATTTATTTTATTAAATATCATATATAATAAACTTGAATAACATTTATCAAATACAATAAATGTAACAATGTATGTACTTAATGTAAGAGCAACGCTTAGTATTACGAAAAGTTACGCACGAAATCACATACGAATTGTAGGTACTACCGTGATTTCCATTAATCTATTACTTTTGTCCAATCAAACTTAAACATGTGGCTTTCGTACCTATTCGTGTGAATGTTTTTCGTACCAATTAGCACGACTCTTAATGTATTTTTAATTTAACTATATATTAAAAATCTCATTTCTAATTACTGTTCATCATAAAAATACTCTAAATTAAAAAATAAAATATACTTAACAAAAATTATTAATGTAATATTTATATAAATATTTAAAAACATATTCTTTTATATTTAATATTGATTATGATATTTTTTATATATAATATATAAATAACTTTAATAATATTATTAAATGTCATATTTATAATATAATATATTCATATAAATTATATATATTTTTTAAACATATGATTTTTAATGAGAGAGATCAAATATTCATTATTAAATAAACATTATTCTGTAAAAAACCTAATATATATTAAAATATGCATAAAATATGTGTGTTTATTATATTAATAATAATAATAATAATATAATTCATCTCTTAATTATTATACATTCATGAAGAACATATATTATATTTTGTTTACATTCATGAAGAATGAACATGGACAGAGTTGTAAATGGAGTAAAAGGAATTAGGGGTGTTTATGAAAAATGTTAGGACAAGTTTATATGTATCTGACATGAAATTTCGTATATGATTTGTTTTATTAACCTAAACCCAGTTCAATTAATGAATAAAAAAATTAAGTTCAATTAAAACACACACACACATATTATATAATTTAGATTTCCTAAAATTTTGAATTTGTGATTTTGATTACTCATAACCATTTTATTTAAAGAGAAAGTAATATATTATTAAAATATTTATTTATTTTAGTTAATTTTATAAATACTATTTTACATATATTATTAGTCAATATTTTTTTGAATTATAAAAGTTTATAAGTTAAAATAAAGTATTTAGTGTATATATATAAATTTAAAATTTAATTTTACATGTATTTTTTATTATAAAATTTTACTTTAATATAAATTAATAAATTATTATATATATAAAATTTTCTTATTTTATTATAATTTGAAAAAAATTACTTTTACATAGATTATTTTAAAATATTATTTTATGTAATTTATACAAATTAGGTAAATTTAAAATAATATTAAAATAATCTATAAAATTAAAATTTATTACTTTTTACAATTAAAATAAAAAAATTATTATTTATATAAAAAATAAATTTACATAAATTTTATAAATTACATTAAATGATTTATATAAATAATTGACGTATTCATTTATGTAATTTTTAATTTATATAATTGATTTTAAAACACTTATTTACTAAATAACTTTTATAGTTAAAACGAAAATATTATCATCTAAGTTTCTTAGAAAATTAAATATTAATTTTTTTTATTTTTTATATAATTAGAATAAAAATATTTTACTTATTAAAAGAAATTTATAATTTACATATTAATTGATGCAATTATAGTGATTTATACAATTAGAGTAAAAATATTTTGTATATTAAAATAAATTTACAAAATAACTTGTGCAAATAATTTATATATTAATTTATGAAATTTAATTATAAAAATCTAATATGTAAAGTGAAAGTTTGACTTTGGATGATCAACTAAATTGATAAAAAGAGCAAAATTACTTATTATTGAAAAAATAGAAAAATTAAATTGTCTTGATTTAAAATAAGATGACCAAAATTATAATTTAACCTATTTTTTTACATCAATGTTACATATAGTTAAATCATAAAATTAAAGAACTATATAACTACAATTAAATTATATCTTACAATATATGTATTATTTTTGTTCTTATTTATAAGAAATTGTTTATTAATTTATGCATATTAAGAAAATTGATTAATTTAAGTAGCATTAAATTTGTCTTTAATTATAATATTTTTTTCAAATTTATCCTTAACATTATTGGGAACCTATTCATCTTTTCTAATCTTCATAAGAGAGAGAAAGAAACAATTCAAAGTAGCATTCATTTATGAATTAAATAAATAAGGGTATTTTAGTCAAAACAAAATAATTAATGCACAAGTCAATTGAAAGGAAGTCTTATAAAAAAGGACAAAATAAATTTCAAAACTATATCTTATAATTAGGGATGAATGTACTATATTTTAAGATAAACAATATCAAAAATATCATGTTAAACTATAATCCATAAGGTTTGTACAATGATATAATGTCTCGTTGTGTTTACATGTGAGGGAACAATTTGTTTAGTGGAAGAATTCATATTCAATTTCATTCGTATGCAAAATTTTCTTGGGATAATGACATTCACACATCACAAGCAAGATTAGTCTTTAATTCAGTAGGTTGAGGAACACTTGTGACCTCTGACATAGGATAGAAAAACTAACTAGGTATAACACAATTGGTAGATAGTTCCTTAGTGTTAGGATTCAATTGTTGGCCATATGAATGGAGAAAACTTTGTTGAAAGAGGTAGAATTCACTTTGGTTATCTTTATGCTTTGAAATAAAATCTTCAACTATCGATTGAGAGATATCTTTAGCGCAAAAAAAGGCAAAACATTATTTATTAAATCAATAAATTATATTATGAATACATAGTTGTTTAAAAAATTATACTCTTAAAAAAATATGAAACTAAACAAAATTAAACCGAGATAACTCAAAATATAATCAAAATTAAATATCCCTTCGAACATAACTAAATTAGGGAATGCTTGTTTTATGGAATCTTTTCCATTCTAGGATGTTATTCCCAAGAGTATAAGATGGAAATTTGTGAGTATTTAAAAAAAAGTTTGGTTGCATTTTAATATTATTGGGAATAGTTTTTCAAAATTTAAAATAATTTAAATAAAAATAGAAGTTGCGTGTATATTAGACAATAATTTTCTCATATTTCCATGGGTATATCACTTACTCATATCTTCTAATCGGAATAAAAGTTGAGGAAATGATAATGTGAATCAATAATACATGGAATGCTTTTTTAAAACTTGTAACAAACATGAGAATATTACATTCTCATGTTTACATTCTGGGGAGTACACTTTTAATATGTGAAATAAACACACTCTTAATAATATGAAACAAATCATCAATACCAATAGAAAATCCTGGCTATAAGAATCATTATCCAATAATTTTTTGGTTTAGACCTCATATATTCTCTTCTAGATCATGTTTGATTCGATTATAATCACTATATATGACAAAGCTTTATTTTTGAGTATTTAATGCATTTGCATATCCAAAATTTGAATCTAAAATATTTAGTTAAGCCAGAATAATCTCACATAAATTGATTCACGCGTTCAATTGAAAGTACCCTTATAAATTAAAAATTGTAATGTTGGACATGCATTTTCATGGAGAGAGAGATTATCATGAAGAACAAACATGATTTTGACTGTCATGATCTGTCTTATTTAATGATTCGTAAGAAAGATAATGTCGATTAATGAAAGCAACATCTTCCATTCTTTATTTCCATCATACATAAGAATTTACATGCTTCATTGTCAAATAAGACAATCTCACGGCCGTACCAAAATCCCAATTCATGCAAGTTATCAAGGGTAAAATTATGCAACATTTTTCTCCCAGTTGAATTTGCATATTTGTTTGATCATGTTTACTTTTGTTCAAACTACCTTATATCTTTAAATATGTGGTTGGTTTCATGTTAAAGAATTGATTATGAGTCTAGAATTAATTTTGGATACATATTCACATGTTTAATTTTACTTTAAAGAATAATTCAAAATTAAGTTTGAGTTAAAGTAATTTTGAGTAGCTTCTGTATTGGATTCAAAATTTTATATTGAATTTTACTTCTAACTTAATTTTATAAAAAAAAATCTAAACATAAATCACATTACTCCAAAAATAATTTTAACCAAAATCAATTTTATAAAATCAATTCCTTTTAAAATTAATTTTGTTAACATTCATCCGAACACACACTGAGTCAATGGAAATTATATCATGACTTCGTTTGCTTTTCACACCGTTTAATGTTGATTGCGATCATCTGATTAAATTAGAGGATGAAGTAGATCGAATTGAAAACAAAAGTCTAAAGTGTTATCTTTGAAGGCATATACAACGTTAGTAGAAAGGTAGTGTCATAAGCCAAATATATAAAAGACTCAAACATAAAGGTAGTCTCATAAGCCAAATATATAAAAGACTCAAACATAAGGACCAGTACTATGAAATTCTAAGGAAATTAATGCATAAGCATATTTATATAATATGGTACTCCATATAGTATCATAGTGGCTCCAATTAGATGTTAGGCACATGATAAACCCTTGCCATTTAAAATTTATTCTTGAGTAGTTGTGGCACATTGGAAATCAACTGAGTCTTACAAGTCAAAAGAGAGAATATAACCAAAGTGGATATGGATTCTTATGCAAGTTTATTGTGCCTGACCGACCATTGCTTATAAATTGATATTATATTTGTTTCCTAATAATAAAAGGAAAAGAAACAAAAAAGGGAAACCTTTTTAAAAGACTATCCTATATCCTTTACTTACTAGCTGGTTATTTGTTTTAATGTTACCTTTTTTTTAATTAGTCTTTACTTGTTCTTGTTCCCTATAACTTATTTTGGAAAGGACTCCCTGACAACTTCATATTTCATACAAGGTTGGGTCGGGTCTGTCTCCCATATTTACAATATTGACAATAAAAAACCCATCTATTACTACAAGCTTTAATAAATTAAATAAATATACAACTATATATAGAAGTGTGTGGTACATACATGGGATTTTTTTTGGGTACAGATATATATGAGATTTGTTAACAAGAATTCTAGTTATATTTTAGTTAGAATAAGTTAACAAGCTACACCTTAAATATTTTTATAAAAATAATCCTATAACTTATTTCATATTCCTATTTATAAAAAAATAGGTATATGTAAACAAATTGCACAAATATTTGTCAATATATATATTTATTTTTAATTTTAATTGGTCTATGTTAACATGTTAGATCGTAAAAAGTATAAAATTTAACATCTAACGTAACGTTGAATATTATAATACCACTTTTGAGTTATGTATATAAAATTTTACATAATTAAAGTAATAAATGAATTTAATTTTTTTGAAAATACTTAAATAACTACCTTTCTTTTCATTTTAAAAAATTACACCCGTGTTGGTAAAAGGTGAATATTATACTTTAATTTTTTAGATGAATTAAGAACCTCATTCAATGAAAGTTAATGACTAATTTCTTGAGTCATGAACTTTCACTCATAAATTAAAAAAAATAAAGTGAACCTCTAAATGGTAAAGAACAGTTTTAAGTTTTAACGTAGTAGTCCCTCACTAAACTGAAACTCTTAACCAAAAAATCCTACCCAAGCTGCACTAAGGAGATAAAATTAGCCATGTCTAGACACCACGCTGTCCTTCATGCACAGCACAGGATTCGATTTCCAAGCATACCAAGATGAAGACAATGAGTCCACCTTTGCAGACAACCACATCCACGACCTGACTTTAACCAGTTCCAAACATTTTTTTCCTGATCCATTAAGCACTTCATTCTTAAAGAGGATTGCATTCCTATGGATCCAAACTCCACAGCACCGCCAACCCAATTAATTTATGAGCATGCTAGGTTGTTCCACCCTTTTTGAATTGACCTCTTTAATTAATTTTTTATTAAATACTTATGAATGTCTTCTTCATACACAAACTCACAGCAAATCAAACAAAATTACCCATTCTTTCCCCGTCCATGACTAATTAATTAGTATGTATTTGGAACGTATCATATAATTAAAAGAAATAGGTTGAAGAGAACTAAATGTATAATTAAGTCACATCAATATAATATAGGTGTCAAACAACATTTTAACCATCGCATAATTGATATCTTATCATCCAATATTATATTAGTAAAATTGCATAAATATATGTAATAAAAAATTGATAAATGGATCAAAATTCCATAATTATAATACATGGAGGACCTCGTGCAATTAGGATTTGGAGACAAAAAATATACCGTTATGATACTTGAGGAATTTTGAGATAAGATATATGTTTTCTTTCAATTTTTTATTTTTAGTTTTTTCATGTTTTATATTTTTTTTTCTTTGAGTTTAATGTTTATGCAATCTAAAACAAAATAGTGTCGTTGAATTATAAATCATCATTTAAATTATTATAATTATATGATAATTATTTTAAAAGTCAATAAATTTATCATACATGATGGATAAATTATGATTAAATGATTACGTAAAACTTTTACATTTACATTTTTTTTCTCATTTTCTTTTCCCTCTTTTTGTTTTATACCATTTTAAATATTTAACTTCATGTCCCGATTTGACCAAACATAATTAATATATGAATGCTTACATACATTGAGCACAAGGTGTGCACAACCAAAGCATAAAAAATACAGCCGACCACACACGCAAATAGTTATTTTGAACGAAAATATTTTTTTTAAAGATTTTTCCTTAATCTCTTATTGCTTTCAATTTATATTTTTAACATTTTTAGTTATAATTTGAATTTAATATTTTTTGAATAATCAATTTAACTATAAGAAAAAAAGTGTTTTGCTATTATATTGTGTGAAATATATCATCTTTCAGATTTTAGAAATAATAAAAATGTCTACATTTTAATGTTTCATCATGTTACACCTCCAGCATAGAACATCTATCAAAATAATACATATATATTTTAGTTGTCAAAGCCAATTATGTGACAAAATATTTTTTATGGCATGCATTAATCTTTTGATAAATAATATTGGGGGATCGTGGCATAAGGTTATGGTGTTTTATATAGATCGTGGGAGCCCCTTTTTCTTGGGGGACGTACGAGGCACCATATACCCCCCATGCTAATCTGTTAATCTAACAGAGCAATACTAATTAATATGCATGAACACATGGCATCACAAAAACCACCACCGAGGAATATTGTTGCCAAATATATAAGATTCCTAAAGTATCAACACCATATTATATCATTGAGTGCGTTGATCAAGTGTAAAATCGCTTCACTTAATTAATAATGTCGAAATCGAACTTATAATTTTACCTATAATTGTGTTAAATATAGTGGTTAAAATAGTCTTATCCAACTCATACAGATTTTTATATGATTCTTTTTATTATCATAATATTATTGTAGAATATATATTTGTTTTAGTGATAATTAATCTTTATCAAAAAATTTAATTGATTATTTTTAGTAAAAAAATTTCTTTTAATCATATTTTTTTATTCACAATATTTTATCTTAAAATCTCACTTAAAGAATTCAATTTAGTATCACTTGAATCTATGATTTATTGGTATAATTTATTAGAATAAAAAGTAACAACCCAATTACTGTATAATCATATGTATTACTGATCGATCACTGGAAAGACAGCCGTCAGACAAAACAGTGAAACCAGCTATAAGAAAGTTGGAATTGTCTGGGACTGTTTTGTCAGGCTTAATTTCTTTAATAATTTTTATCATTAACAAGTGTTATATTATTGAAGATGTTAAACAACTCGGGGATCATATAGAAAACACTACACTTAAGACAAGGTGATAGTGGGCTCAATTATGCTACCTTGCTGCAAAGTGGGAACCCCATTGCCTTTAAACTATCTTTTTCTTTGTTTCCATGTTTAAGAACACCAGACATATTTTCCGGAATGCCTTTTGCAAGCAAAATGTATTGGGGAATTATTTATATAATTTACTTTACAACAAAAAGAAAAGAAAAATGTATAATAAAATAGAGTATAATTTGCTTAACATTCATTTTAAAAAAATTGTGAATTTAGTTTTTAATTTTAAAAAGCATACCCTCACTACTATCAAATAACACTAAAGACTTGAGACTTGAGTCGATATTTATAATTTAAGACTCGACCCAAAATTACATACTTAACTAAAACTACCAATCTTGTTTGTTGACATCACAGTCTACACTATGATTTTCATTTTTGGAGGCGTATAATCCTTGTCTATTGAGCCTAAACTTGCATATCATTATCCTTAATGGGTCCTTCCATAAACCCACAACTCTAGTTTGTCGATATATTTTTTGAGTAAGCAAGTAAAAAAGCAAACTACGAGTAAGGAAAAGCTAAACTAGCAAAAGAAGAGTGACGCCTGAAGGAGCATCCTGGAAGGTAGAAAACTAGTCAGAATTAACTGAACCCACTGACTAGTTTGTCGATATGACTAGCAATATACAATCTTTATATTTTTCTTAAATATTTTTTTTTATCCTTGGTGAAATCTCATATTAACCCACCAACTAGCCTGAACTCGCTCTCTATTAAAATAATGGGAAAACATTTTAAAAAGAAAATATATAAAAAAGTGTGTTTGAAAAGCAGTGTCAATTGCTAACGTTTTAATCATTAAAACACTCGCCCTCTTAAGATTTTGGTGAAAATATTATGAGAAATCTTAAAGCAAATTTCCTTGAACAAAATTGAACCTCGAAAAATTATTTGTAATTTGAAAGTCACCTAAAAGTACGGAACCATTTTGCTGCAATACATACGCGAAGCCTGCCGACACACATTAAGTTAAAGACCCATAAGGGAGTCGATATTGGCACTATCACTTTTGCTGACATTATTCACGTAGGTGTATTTTAGATGTCAATATTATTAACATTATTTTTAATCTAAATTAATTGAAGTCGATGATAAATGAACCTAATAATAGATATGAAGAATTTAGAAAGAAAAAAAAGAGAAGAAGAAAAAAAGGGAAATAAGACAAAAGAAAAGAAAGGTGAAAGAAGGAGGAGAAAAATGAAGAGGAAAAGAACTAAAAATGGACGATATGGAACATAAAGATAATAATCGGTCTAACCGTCCACCAAGCTTATAACTTTTCTCCATTTCATTTTAAGACATATCTTTCGCCAATCTATATCTCACTCCATTAAATATTATTTAATTACCTTTCCCAATGTAAGTTTCGATTTATCTCTATCTCTTTTTGTGTCGAGCTCTTGGTAACAAACTCTTGTTTTTAGAAGAGCATCCAGAGACTGTCTCATTACGTGCTCAAACCACCTCAATCTATGCTCTCTCATATTTTCACTTATCGGTATTACTGCTACCTTTCGTCAAATACCTTTATTTCTTATCTTATTCATCTTCGTATAGCCACACATCCACCTTAACATCCTTATTTCTACTACCCCTATTTTATGTTCATGTTGTCTATGTGTTGATCAACATTAAGTTTCATATAAGATTGCAGGTCTTATAGGTGTTCTATAGAATTTTCCTTTTAGTTTAAGAGGAATTTTGCGATCACACAAAAACCCAGATGCACTCTGCTATGATTCTATGATTTACATCCTCATCAATCTATCCACCTTTTTGCAAAATTGATCTCATGTATCTAAAAGCATCTTTCTTGGGTACCTCTTGACCAAGTAGATGCATGGGGTCTTGATCACCTTCTCTTACCAGCAAAAACTCACACTTCATATACTCAGTCTTGCTCTGCCTTATCGTGAACCCTTTAGACTTGTTCTTACCAAAATCTGGAAATTTCACGTGTGAGGTAGGCGTGGCCAATGTGGACTCCAAATTATGCACGTCGGATTATGAGTAGGCTTTGCTTAGAGGAGGAACTTGCAAAACAAAAGAAAAGCACTCCAACGCTCAAGTAAGTACATCAATTATAGGAGAATAACTGAGTGTGGGAACTCAATATGAGATCTAGAGAATGAGTAACTTGAGTAATGCGTTCAAGTACTGTGTGAAGGTGTGAGAATTGAGTGAGTTAGAGAGAACCTGTAAGGTTATATTTATAGTGTGGAGTGTGGGCTTTGAGCCTTTGTTTATTGATAATCTATTGATAAGATAATAATAATAGATAATAGCAGACAATTATCTAATTTAAATATAAGATAATGTGTACCTTATTGATATACTGTTATTTGTAGATAAATAACAGCTTGTAGATAACTTTGTTGAGATATGATAAGATAAGGTGGTTGCACCTATTTGAATATCCAAGTATATTTGATAAGCTGTTAATATAAAGATATTGTGCAGTAGATAATAATATTCCAGTAGCAATCTGTGCTCCTGTAGCAGGCATGTGTCCGTACTCCTGTAGCAGGGCTGACGAGGAGCCCGGACATATATGTCCGGGTTGACACTTGGAGGATGAATAAGCACTATTTAATGTGGCAGTGCTGACGTGGAGGGTGTCCACATGTATAGTGACCCCACAATAATGGCCACGTGTCATTTTACTATTTTGAACTGTACAAGACTTCAAGGTGATTCTCCACAATTCAAGTTAATAAGCACAATATCATCTGTAAAAAGCATACATCATGACACTTTCTCTTGAATATCTTTTGTTAATTCATCCATCACTAAGGCAAAGAGATAAAGACTAAGAGTCGAATCTTGGTGTACACCTACCGTATTTTAGATATATTCCAAAAAACAATCCTTGGACGAAAACACAACGGAAATGCCTAAATGGGGGTGAAAAAACAAAAACGCAATGGAAACACAATTCTATTGTCCAAATGTGCAATGAAATAGTGTTTACATTGTTGAGTGGGGTTGAAATTTTTTTAACAAAAATACGATTTCATTTTACAATATACAATGAAATAGTATTTCTATTATTTATGTGTGCAACAGAAATACGATTTCGTTGTACACTGTATAACAACATAATCTTATTTTCATTGTTATCTCTACAACCCTTCCTCCCCTTCCCTGCAACCCTCTCCTATCATACCAAACCAAACCCTTCCTCACCTAATAAACGAAACGAAACCAAAACCAAACATCCCCAACCCCCAACCTTTCTTATTTGCAACCTTTCCTCCCCTCCTCTCCTCCCTCCTCCCCGCAACCCCCTCGCCTATCAAGACCCAACCAACAACAACCCAAATTCAACAACAACAACAACAACAACAAAATCCAAAAACGAGAATGAGTGATTGGATCTAGATAGGGTGGAGTGTGTTATGTGATGTTTAGTTCTTGAATGCATGACATGGTGGTGGAGGAATTTGGATGGCAAAGTGTGACATGACATTAATCTTGCAGGTCGAGATTACTAATGCAACGCAACGATGAAGGAAGGTGTCAGAGATGGAGAGAATGTCATCGGCATCGACGTAGGTAAAGGGGCAGTGATGATGGAGAAGTTGGTGTGCAGAGGGTCGAGGGAGGCAACGACAACAAACTCAATCAGAAATAAGGGGAAGGGTGGTGCGATGCCGTTGGAGGCAGAGTTGTTGTGGAGTGACGCATTAGAGGTTGGATTTGGATGGGGGAGGGTGGTGCGGCGCCGTGAGAGTTGATGAACAAATAAGGGGAAAGGGAGGGCGTGTGGCGAAACAGAGCTAGGGGCAATTAAGTCATTTCAAACAATTTGGTGTCATTAGCAATCGAGTAGTGACAATAGCAATACTTGACCCATGACTCTCATCCTCCAACTACCTTGTGAAGCTTGGCCAATAAGTTGATTCATAATATATTTTTGTCTTTTGCTATATCCACATCCTTTTTGCTTCCCTTTTTATAAAATCCAAATTACTTAAATAAACTTTTCCTTTCACACTCTCCTTTTTTGCACAATGACACACTCCTTCCCTTTTCTTCCATCACACTCCTTCCCCTCCTTCTCTTAATCTCCTTCAATCTCTTGATATGGTCTGTCATTGTTCCTCCCTCGATCGGTCTCTTCTAGTGTTAGAATTTTTTTCATCCACCAAACTCCAAGTTACATCATCAAAGTTTTTTCACACTTTAACTCATCAAATATTCTACTCATTATATAAAAAAATATCTAGTAAAAATATAATTTATATATACCTTAAATATATATTCAAAATAGTTTTTAAAACTATATTTTTGCAATTATAAAGAGTGTATAAAAAATGTATAATAAGAATAAGTATCGAGAAAATAAAAATAACCACAACTTTTTTCTTTACATATTTATCACTGTTTTGTCTACTTTCAAAAAAATACAAATTATAACTTAAGAAAAAAGACAAGTCAAGTCATGTGTAATCATGAACGAAATGCACAACAACTGCCCCAATAAGAAACAACATCAAAAAACTGGCATACCAACCAAATTCTTTTCACATGAAGAAAACACCAAAAACTAACTTTTGCCCAAATTTTCTTCTCACGAAAGCAACACCAAAAAACGACGTTTGCACAAGTTTTATTCCACGAAAGCTACCCAAGGTTGAAAAAGACTACCTTGTGTTCCCATTTCAAAAATCAATGGTATCTTCTTCTATGATGAACTCCAATAGATTACCCTGTATTGACAAAGATGAAGTTGAACTCTTATTTTTTGTTCAAAGTCATTCAACAGTACCAACTCTACTAGGACCTTTTACTTACATGATTCAAAAGTTATAATTTTTTACTGATTCTCTTATACTCATTGTAGAGTTTGTGTTTTGTTGCTGCATGTTAGATTCTCTATCAATTATCAATTGGTAAGTAGTATTGGGGTTTACTGAAAATAAGAAGAAAGTCCAAGGTGAAGTGAAGTGATCTTGGTTGTAATCTTTTAAATCTTTTTAGTTGTAGGTTATCTTTTAAATAATTTTTTCTCACGTACGTGTTGAATGTAAATCAATTAGAGTGTAGATATTTCATTTTTTTCTCACCTCTATGTGCTTAACCTTTTTTCCCGCAAAACAATTTTTCACTGTCTGTAGAATGTAAAAGCCTGAAGAACTATCATATATTTGAGTTATTACTTTTATTACAGGTGCACCTATAGCATGTCTATTGTTGGTCAATTCAAACAAGTCATTGGTCATACATAGGTTATCAATTTAGAATGACCACCTCAATCACTACTACACAGGAGGTCTACGACGACGGTTATTTAGAGCATACGATGACGGTTGTTGAACCGTCGTTGTTGCGCGTGTCGTTGAAAATGGGGTACTTTCGACGACGGTTTTAAAAAACCGTCTTCGTTTGTATTTTATTTATTTATTTTAATTAATCACAAAAGAAGACGATTATTAAGGGAAAACCGTCATCGTATGTCAACATATGAAGACGGTTTTCCCTTAATAACCGTCTTTGTTTGTATTTTATTTTGTTTTTTTGTTTTTTTTTAATTAAACACCTAAGAAGACGGTTATTAAGGAAAAACCGTCATCGTATGTCAACATACGAAGACGTTTTTTCCTTAATAACCTACGATGACGATTTTTCTTTAATAATTGTCTTCGTAGGTGTTTAATTAAAAAAAACAACAAAAAAAATACAAACATAGACGGTTATTAAGGAAAAACCGTCTTCGTATGTTGATATACGATGACGATTTTTCCTTAATAATCGTCTTTGTTATCTATTTAAAAAAAACAAAAAAAAATACATACAAAGACGGTTTTTAGACAAAACCGTCTTTGTATGTTTTGTTTTTTATTTTTTTTTATTTTTCAAAAAGAATTAAAAAAGACTTGAGCTAAACTATTGAAATAAATAGAATTAAAAAAAGACAAATAAGATGAATTATAGTTTATTAAAGAATCTAAATATTGTCTTACTTTTTCCAACACTAAGATAAGATTATCCCAGGCTACCAACTAATCATTCACTGTTTTAGCCAAATAATAGTAAGTATTAACCCATAAAATTCAAAAGAGTAAAGATGAAATTTGTCTGCCAGGAAGTTAATAATCAAAGGTTATGCAATTTGTACAAAAGAATATATTAATAATAAAAAAATATAATATATTAGAGTAAAATATATTAATAATCTGAAAAAAGTTATGCATCATTTATTATGGATTACTATGTATTCAAAATATCATTAAAATCTATTTATATATAAGTTTAAATTAATTTTAATTTTAAACATTTTATTAAAATTTATATTGAAGATGGTGGTGTGTAGTTTGCATTACTTCACAGTTCACACTAACCGTAAAAAAATTGTTGAAGATGCAATTTCTAATGGGAAGCTTTGTACCCTTAACATGAGAAGCTTTGTACCCACAAAATTCGAGGCATAATGGCCCTAAACAAGGCTATATCCACATAACAAGAACTTCACATAAAATTAACATATCACCATAACAAGAGAGCCTGGTTATATAAGGTCCAGTGAAAATTATCTTTTTCAAAAAAGAGAAATAAAACGTTATTAGTCACTAGAATGAAACTAAAAAAATAAAAAAAATAGTGCTAAGAGACCCAAAAAATCTCAAAACTCATTGTTGTCCACAATGCAACTTTGGAAGCAAATGCGCCTGGTGGCATATTCAATGTTATCTGAGACAAAGTGCCATCACCAAACATGAGATATCACATGCTTGCAGTGCCTCCATATATCAAAACACACAAAACAAAACTGTACACAAAGAAATGAGTTGATGAATCAAAAAATAAAAAATAAAAATCAAATATGTCGGGTTTTGTCAATGACAGAGAAGTTCTTAGCTATTATGCCAAATTATTAGGGCTTTGGTAAATTTTTTCTTGTCAGCCATAGACACCAATAGCAAATGGAATGCCATTCCATTTTACCAATTGACTAGTGTGATGGAATCCAACACCTATCTATTGTCCCAACACAAAACACAAATGATAATCAAAGGATGTACCCAAATCTAAGGATGTACCAGGAAACAGACTAGTAAGGTTATCTCCTTCCAAGGTGATGAATTCCACACAATATGACTGCAAAAATTATTGTCCAATCTATTTTCTTGAGAATAAAAGTCCAAAACTGATCATTTTTCTATGTACATGAAAAACAAAGAAAAGTCCACCAAAAAGAAAGCCTTGAAACTACCAGTCAACTACCTTTATTTAAGCTAGATGTACCAAAAGGAAGATCCTATAACTAAATATAGCAGATGAGTATACATATGCATATTCATTCTACTCAGCCTGGGTTTGAACGGGAAAAATACTTTAAATAAATGTTAAATAAAAGCAGCCAGTGATTTCTATATCAAAATCCCAACTATCTTTACCTAGGAAGTTCACTCATCCAGAAACCACAACTTTCAGCAATGACCACTTACCTGAAACATAAAACCCCCAACTTTCAGCAATGACCACTTACCTGATTTTTATTTTCATCATTTTTAAAAGCCAAGGTTCGCAGAGCACCAGCAGCTACTCTTTGCACCTTTGCATCAGCAAAATCAAGCAAATGAACAAGAGGTGGAATTCCACCCTCCATCCTACTTATTAGGGAAAAAAGGAACTAGTTAAGCATCAAAGAATAGTATTAGTCAATTTTTGGTCTTTTGACGGCACCACCATTGCTGTTATTAGAAAATGGAACCAAAAGACAAAATTGACTAACTTTCATCATAGATATATTTAATGGAACAAGAATCACACCCACATGTAGCAACATCATTGTCAGTTGTGGGTAGCTTATCCATCAATTCCAAAGCTAAAGAAGGCCATGATAGTACTTACTACTACATAATTTTATTTTCTTCTATAAGCACTTATAGAGAAGTTTATTCAAATAGGGCCAACATAACTTGATATTTAACTTGTGAAAGAAGTTTGATTCATTTTGTTTCTTATTTTCTTCTATAAATATTTTAGAGAAATTTATTCAAATGGGACCTACTTAGTACTTACTGTCCAACCAAAAACACAAAACAGTCACCTAAAACATAAAGCAAAAACGAAATTACATGATCAAGACAATGAGGTTGCCATCAGACTTGACAATTCAATGCACTAAACTTGAAGTAGACAACAATATCCATCACCCAGCTTACATTAGAAAGTTGAGCCAGTACAAGCCTTTAATGCACTCCTACTACCAGTATTATATGCTTACCCAGATTTTGCCTTGTTAAATATTAAGAATTAATGGCTTCAAAGGTGCTTGATATATCCTTGCAAGTTCAAAGTCAGCAATTTTAACAATTCCATGTTCCTCTCCTTCACCCATAATTTGTTTATAGAATGTTTGTTAAATAAACAAGTGCGCTAATCAAAAGTGGTCAAATAAATTTGAGTCCAATTATAGCAGTAAAAAAACTAATCATATAGTGATAAATTAAGGAGCATTTACTTCATGAAAAACCAAAAGAGCTTCATAAACTTTATACAATTAACTATATGTTGAAAACTGCCATCACCTGAAAACTGCTCGCATTCCTGGCTCAAGTTATGAGCATTCAAATTGGACTTAACTGCATCAAAATACAGAGCACAATAGATAACTCAATCTAATTGTTAAAAAAGGACAGTATAAGGTTGGTTTGTCTTTGGCAAATTTTAGTATCTTTGGAAAATTTAGAATCAGCCATGGTCCAAATGAAAGATGCAGTCATGCATAAAGGGAAAATAAACAAAGAATATAAGTGAGGAAAACCTAACTATTCTTATTGTGAAGAAGAGAAGCAAATACTGCATAAAGAGATGCAGTGTACATGTTACCAACTTGCTTTGGGATTAGTGTGTTGGGCTACACCTTTGCATCATATAGATGTTTTGCAACTTGCTGGTTTGCCTATATAATCACAATGACCACAAAGGCACAAACCAATTGAAAGTTCAATTTCAATTTTAGTCAATAAAACACAATTCAAACACGACAAGAGTAGCTACCTTTTCAAGATCACGACTTCGATAACTCTCATCACCATATAAGGATGCATATGGTGCAAGGGTGTCCCTAGCAACTTCATCAACAAAACTGGCACATAATAACAAATTCAAAGAACAAAAAAATTAGGATTCAAATACATTAATTTAAAAATGGCAGTGACTTTTCTGGTTCATATACTCCAGTTTCTGGGAACCGATTCCTCTTCAGAAAATCCAAAATCACTTCAACTGAATTTGTGACTGCCATTCTCAAGCCCTTGCCAACCTAAACTCAACCCAGCAAACAAAAACACATAATAGACTTCAGAACAAAAAAACAAAACAAAATACAAAAGAGCTTTCATACCAAATAAAGACATAATAAAAACAAAAGAATGCATACTTCCATGAATCCCATTAAAAGAAAAAAGAAAAATTGGCCATGTTGAAGACAAATCCAAAAGCTTACCTCGTATTAAGCATAACCAAGTGGTGGCACTATGCCACCTTTGTGTTTCTATTATACCTGAATAAAACAGAAAATAAAAGGCCATTCGCGCCGATGAAGGCCTTGGAATCGCGTGGCTCCTCCTCCTTCTCGAGATCCGTGACGATGACGGTGGCTTTCACGGAATCGATGATGATGGGGGAATCCGGCGTGGAGAAGGTCGATTTGGAGGTGTGGTTCACCGTCCTGATGGACGCATTGACCCCTAAGATGCCCACACACATCCCATTTAAAGCACTAGCCAGTCAGTACATCCCATGCCACCATTGAGGAAGTGAACTGCGAGAGAGAAAGAGAAAAGAGGAACTGAACGGTGAGAGAAAGAGAAGATGAAGCCAAATGTGAGAGAGAAAGAGAAGAGGAACTAAAACGGTGAGAAAGAAAGAGAATGCGTAAATAGCGGTTTCCATTTTTTTATTCAAATTTTCAAAAAAAATCTGATGAGAGAGAAAAAGAAGACGATTATTTTTAAAACCGTCGTCGTTTTTTCCTTTTATTTACAACTTTGCCATCGCCCATTTTTTTAAGATGGTTTTGGTATAACCGTCGTCGATCCGCTGTCGTGGAAGACTGTTTTTGTAATAGTGAATCCTCTTTTTGCACGACACCACAAAGTCATCCTATTGTCCCCAAAACCAAAACTCTTTATTATGGGAATATATATATATAAAAGATGATTTCACCAATCTGAAGCAGTTTAATTCGTGGTTGGTTGTTTGAAGTTTGCTTTAGTGTCCTCTTTTTTCATTTTAATAACTTTGAAAATGTTTGTTGTCTATGTAGTTCTTTGATTGAGGACATGTTTAACTGACAAGCCATAATCTTTGGACTTGATGAATGCTGATAGCCCACATGCAAATCAATTTAAATTGTGTCCTATAATTTGCTACTTCTATTTAGATTAATGTCTTCTATCTCTTTGATTGAAATGTAACCTCATGTTTTGTGTTCTACTCTGATGATATTGAAATTAATAATACATGATTAAAGAAGGTCATCCATTACACTCTAAAAGCCCAAGGCAAAGCTTTTAGATCATTGATTCTAACCCTATTTTCAAATTAGACATCCTACTTCAAGTGAGAAAAGGTAACACTCGAACAACTAGGCTTAAAATCCTACAATTGCTGGGGAAGGCAAGCAAAATTTTCACAAATACTGTTGGGTATGACTCATACTATGTCGTTAGCAGATATGCATATATTTCCTTGTAATCTGAGTGCAATTAGAACGAGTGTGTGAGGAAATATATTGAATAGCTAGACATAGTCCACATTGGGTGAATCAAGGTAAATTCAGTGTGTTGTTTCTTCTTTCCTTTCTCTCTTCTCCTATCTCGATTGTTGTGTGATTACTCGGTACCTAACAAATCCAAAAAAGCTTACTCAGGTTAAGTTGCACTATCACTCTAATTATTATCATTATTGCTGCAAAATTTGATTAATTGGTAGTGATGATTTGGATTGATGTGGTAACATTTATGGACAAGAGAGGATACTGAATTACTTTATCATTTCCCTATGACAAGAGAGGATGCTAAAAATTATTACAAGCTGAATAAGAGTTCCATATTAGATTAGAAATAAAACCAATAAACTACTTCAAGCCCAATAAGTATTGTATGTGAAGAAAATCATAGTCACTTTAATCATTAGAAAAATGTTTACTTTTTTTTTCTCCCATTTCAGCAACAAATTTTAATACAATGATCTTGACTAAAATTAACACAATGTTGAATTTACATGTGTGTTCTTATATGAGCGTAACAAATTTTTTTAATACAAATTTTTAAGTTGTTCTTATATGTCTATATTCTCTAAGTTGTTCTTAAATTTCAATCATTTAGAAGAGGTTACAGATTAAATTTTCATTGTATGTTATTTTAATAGATAGATAATAGATTTGTGTCTTCTTTGTATAAGGAAAAATATTGAATTTCCATAGAGTTTTTTTTATCGTTGTGTTATTTTATTTTCTGTGACCGTTTCAATATTCTTATGCATTTTTTTTACTTCTTATACTAGAATAAGAAAATGGTGTTTTCAAATAGTCAAAACTGATTATGCTATTTAAAATTAGTCACTGTGTTTACAAGGGGTAGGACACTTGGTTTGAGAAATGTGCTGATATAAGAAGTAAACATTAATATATAATTTTAACGTTTGTTTCTTTTAACATGTAAGCCTTGCTAATAAAATACTTAGGTTTATAGTGCACAAATGAATCTTTTAAGCATTATCTTGATTTTGTGCGTTGTTAGGTACTATGTTGGCAGATAACTTTTAGAGTAAGTCTTGTGTTTCTTGACAGAAGTAAAATTTGTTTACCTTTAGCCTATGCTAATATAGTGCTAAGGTGAAAAATGACATAACTAAACATGGCTTATTTACCTAAATACACAGTGGCATGCTATCAAATTTATAAATTTAGACAAATAGTTCTTTGTTTGTATCTCTCATAGACATGGAGAATGAATGAAATTTAACCAAAAAAGTTATTGCTAAAGCACATCTGAAAAGAATGAATGTGTAGCGGGAAAAGAATGCAAATTGTTCAATTGGTGAAGTTGAAACTAAACAATTATGTTGTCAACAAAGATCAAAAACACTACCCCACTTTGTGATGTTAGTTCCTACATCCTCAACCTACAAAACCAACCAAATTGTGAGTTAAATGACATATATACTTAGCCAAGTGCACATCATATTCTTTTACAAAGGAAAATAAGTACAAGTCATGCATATTCATTTCCATGGTGAAAATCTGTTGGACAAGTTTGCTGACCTCAATGAAAATACATTAAATGCACAAACTGTTAATACTGCGAGTAGTCCTACCTTAACTATTCCAGCACCTACATCAAGTCTTAGGTTCTTATCAAGTACTCAACCAAACTCAACAACTTCACTTGATAAAGATAAACATATAGAACATAGTGAGACTTTTCATGTTGACTCAAGGGAAGGTAATTATACAAATGATAAATCTACTTTCAATAATTCCCTTTTTTTAAAATAAAAAAAAATCTATTTTCTATCACATTTACTTGCATTTACTAACTTTTTCTTGAACATAATCATTTTCTGATTCCAACTCAAGTTCTAAGGACGAAGAAACATTTATATTTTCAATTCAATTTCTGTTACGAATTTCCTTAAGGTTTGATATTGTTGATTATGTGTATCAGTTATGAATTCAATGTAGTAGTGTTTGATTATGTTGTAATAATTAGACATGGTTAAACTTAGGGGTGGTCGCGGGTCGGTTCAGATCGGTTTTGGTTAAATTTAGGATTCAGTCCAATCAAATTTGATCGGTTCAGTTTGGTTCGATTTTCAGAAGAAAAAAAAATTAAAACCCAACCAAACCCAACTCGTTCATGAACGGTTTGGTTGGATTCGGACCAACGGGTTACCCATTTAAATTTGATCTTTTTTTTCTTAGAACTACTATTTTATATCATGATTCATCCAAATATCCAATTTTATATCATGATTCATCCAAATATCCAATATAATTAACACAATATTTTCGTCCCTGAATATGCAAAGACTGACAAATTCATTCTTAAAAGATGAAAATTCAAATTTTAGTCCTCGAAAGTGAAAAAAGTGCGGCAAATTTATTCTTCTGTTAACTTTCATCCATTACCGTTAATGAAAGAGCTTACGTGGCAAAGAGAGACAAAAATGTCACTAAAATGATTGTCAACATGGCTGCAGAATGGATTGGATCAAAATATCACTAAATTTCCATTTGACCAAAACATCAGTAAATTTCCATTGGACAAATTTGTCATATCCCAAATTTCGTTTCATTTAAGGATAAAATGCAATTTAGTGTAAATAGTCATTTTCGTCCCTGAATGTGTAGAACGCTGAAAAATTCGTTCTAAGAGATGGAAACTCAAATTTTAGTATATCCATTTACATGCATTGCAAATTTGCTACAACTATTTGTTTGTCTTCTCAAATCATTGACACATTGTTGGAACATAATAGTATCATAGGATATTTTTGTCCAATGGAAACTTGCTGACATTTTGATCCAATGGAAACTTACTAACATTTTGGTCCAATCTATTCAGCAACCATGTTGGTAATCATTTTTGTGATATTTTCTTCTGTGTCACATAGGCTATTTCATTAACGGTAACAAATGAATGAATTTGTCGCATTTTTTTCACTTTTGGGAACTAAAATTTGAATTTCCATCTTTCGAGAACTAATTTATCAGTGCTCGACACATTCAGAGATGAAAATGACTATTTACACTAACACAATATTACCAAATGTTTAAAAGTAGTAAAATTGATTCATTTAATACCATTAACATAATATTCTAAAATAGACTAATACAAATTAAAACAAAATATTCTTTAACGAGATTTACTATAATAGTCTGAATCACAACTATTTCCTACAAACTAATTTCTTGCAATAAACTTTGGTGCAACCAGATATGTTACAACCAAATTTGCTAAAACAAATGAACAAAATATGATTCATTAATATTATAAACATTTGCAGTTCCAACACTTGGAGTCCAATACTAACAGTATTTAAAACCAAACCAAACAACTCTAAAAATTTGGATTGGTTCAGTTCGATTTTGATCGGATCTATAGATCTAAACTCGTGACCCAACCTGTACATGAACGATTTTGATCGATTCAATTCAATTTTTACCCAAATACATAAATGACCCAACCCAAACTGTCTGGATCGGTTTGGATCAATTTGGGTTCGCGAGTAACTCGTACCCATGAACACCCCTAGTTAAACTTACATTTGTGATGAGTACAACAAACTTTAAAAGCTATTTTTTATAGGTTATATTGATATTGGAGATCCAATCATCAAATGTCAACACTATAATGCATCTATGTGGTATCAAGAGAGAATGATGAAACAAAAACACACTACAACTTCAAAGTTTTATTTATGTTGTGGTGATGGGCAAGTTCAGTTGCCATTCTTGGAAACGTGCTTCAACATCTTTTATTTGATCAAAATGTTGTTGATAGTATAAATTATCAACAAAATATTCATGTATGTTGTTCTGTTCGTGATGAACAGGAATGTCCAGCAAGGATTGCTAGATATTTAATGTATGATCAGACTCTCTCTCTCTAAAGATATTTATGAAAGTAGAATACCTCAGGGAAGAAGATCACAATGCTAGAGTGAAACACCACAATTGACGTGGGGTGTGTGCACTGTGTGGAAGGAGAAGAGAAAGTCAGAATTGAACGTACCTTATTCCCTGGAGGTGCTTATATTTATAACCACTGACCTGGGAGTTAGTTGAGGGAGATTTCCCCATGATCTTGGCCGAGATCCTTGGTTGGTTGGTGCTAATGCATTCTATTTCCAAGCAATTCCTACATCCACTACTTAGGGCAGTTGTGGCCATGTTCTCCTTATTGGTGTTGGCTGACAGCGTGGATTGGCTGAGTCTCAATGGGCCTCTTTTGTGATTGGGCCCAACTCAGATATCTGTAACAGATGCCCCCAGCCCGGTTGTCAAGCATTCTGGACGATCGGGTTGTATTATTTGGTAGGCTTTTTCCACGCTCCATATAATTGTTAGTGGTTCCACGCCGGGATGTTTGACCCGATTCGGAGTGTCCTTCTAGGCCCGGGTTCTCCTTTACATTGATCATTTGGTACGGTTGTTGCCGGGTTATCTCCTAGTGCCTTTTCAACAATAGCCGACCGACTTTTAACATTTTTGAAAAGCGAAACGTTTTCGTCATTGTTTAAGTATTGGAGGCGACATGTGTCCCGATCATTTAATGCTTTGTCACTTCTTTGCACGCTTTAATCATGAGTGTTCTGCATTTCCCTCGTAAATTGGACACTTTTACCACCTCTTTTCACATCTACTAGTTACCTACTCCAGGCGTTTCGTGTTTTGGCAGTTATCTTCCTTTTTGGTTTTATATCCCTCTTCTTCTTTATTCACTCTTCATGCCTCATTCTGTATCTTCGTATTCTCTATTTTCTCTCGATCTTGTTGCGTTTTGATTTCGTTCTCCGTCTCTGGTACTCAAATTTCTTCAGGATTTCTCCTATTCCAGGTATCTTACATTTCCTTTTGTGCTTGTAGTTTTGGACTTTCGTGCTTCTGCTTTTTACTATAGTTGTGTTGGTTGCGATTTATTTTGGCTCCCATATATTTCTTTTGTTTTTATTTGTTCTTGAGTTTCCTCCTTCCTTCATCTGTTTTCGCTTTCCCCGCTTATTTGCTCTTGGATTTCTTCTTCCTTCATCTGTTTCTCGCGCATTGAATTTCATTTTAGTCTCCTAAGATGGAATTTACTCCTGAAGAGGAAGCGCGTATACGCAAAATTGTCCCCCCTAGGTCGGCATTCTGGTTCTTTGGCCTCCATCTTCCAGAAGAGGAAAAGGAAAAAGCGATATTATGTGCCTCTTCTGGGGATTCTAAAACCTCCAAGAAGTCTCAACCCAAAGTTTCTTCAACGCGAAAAGCTCTTACAATAAGTTCTGATCTTAGGTCTAGGGGTCCCTCCGAAATTCCTTCACATTCACCTCCAAACGCAACTGTTATAAAATCCTCCTCTCCTATAGGACGAAGTCCATTAGAACCATCGTTTGAAACCCGGTTCGAACCATGTCCGAAATGTCTGGACGAGTTCTTCTATTTTGCGAGTTTTGGGTTCGATAAACAAGCCGATGAGACCCTCAACTCATGCCGGCATAACCCGGTTCTCGTCTCTAAGCCTATTCCAGACAGGGCCAGGGTTTCCGCCTTAACCCCTAACTCGGACTCTAGGACCGGGGTGTCGACCTCTCACAATGCTACCCCGGCGTCGGCTCATACTTCATCAAATTTTGATTCTCGCCTTTCGACCGTTTCTCCATGTATTCTTTACTGATTGTTGCTTTTTATTTTGTCGTAGGTAATTATGGATACCCTATCACCGGAAATAGTAGAAGAATCTCAGTCGGCCGGGTCTCAATCTGACTGCCCATCACCTTCTCTAATTTCCAAATTTCCCTGGGTCACCTATAAGGTACTTAATACCTCCTCCGTTTTGAGTCCGGGGGGCGTTACCGCACTCCCCGTTAGGAGGCAAGAAGGGTTCTCTATTTGCTCTCATGGCCCTAACGAACTAATATGTTCATGTCCCGAGAAGGGCAAACATAACTTTTTCTTTTTCTGCAAAGACGTAGTCATCCGCCTAGGTGTCAGACTTCCTTTGTCGGATTTCGAAATGCAGCTCTTGAATCACTTGCGCTTGGCTCCTTCACAACTCCACCCCAATGGTTGGGCTTTCATAAAATCATTCGAAGATTTGTGTGAAAACCTAGAAATTCCTTGCACCGTTCCCATTTTCTTCTATTATTTTAATGTTCATACCGGCCGAACTGGCCGAGAACCCCCCAGTAGGAAGGGATGGACTTCCATTAGGAGCCATTCTGATCGCAGACTTTTTTCGATATACACTGACTCTTTCAAAAATTTTAAGAATAATTATTTCAAGGTTGTTGCCGAAGCCGGCAAACAACCTTTCTTTCTTCGGGGTCTGGAATCGTCCGACTTAGAGTGAAGATTCCCACTCTACTGGACCCATACCCACCATGAATCTCCTTCAGCCTCTTACTGCTTTGAGAAAAAGGGTATATCAAATACGGAGGCCTCTTTAGTAATCCGGATCAATGCATATAGGGAATCCGGCACCGTGTCCCTAACTCGCCAACGTCAGTCCGGGACCCTATTTGTAATAAATTTTATTTGGTAATTTATTTGTTATAAGTATTCTAATTCTTTGTATTTTTCGTTGTAGCTGCCGACATGGAGGATCAAGCTGCCGATTTGGTGCATCACTCAAGAAGGGCATCCGGGTCCTCGACCCCGGCCTCTGGTCAGGGTCTCATTGCTAACCCTGGCCGCCTTCCTCGCTTCTTCTCAAAAATTCCTGACGGGGGCGCGTCGAAGAGGAAGAAGGTTTCAGAATCGGCCCAGGAGGTGCCGATTGATTTGACTTTGGCTACTCTCGGGGTGACTGCCCCAACTCCATCTCCAACCCTTACTGCTCCAGTGGAGACCCCCACCACAGCTATTACTGCAACCTTAGCTCTTGAAGCTCCTTCGTCCCCGGCTTCTAAGGCTCCTCAGCTAACCCTCGGATATCTTTAGGAAAAAGGGATCGGAGACCTCTTTCCCATCATCAAGGCTCCTAAACGCTTTTCGGACTGCAACCATTTTTCTGACGACGACCTCTGCGAGCTCGACAGATGCAGCGCCATACCCTCGTTCAAAGTCTAGTTACTTTGAAATCGAGGCATATTAGGATGAAGGAAGACCTCGCCACATCCCGGGCGGAATCACTTCGGGCCCAGGAGGAGCTTCTTGCCTCGCAAGAAAGTTTTGTCGCTGTTGCTGAAGAGCTCCGAGTTTCTCAGCTAAACCTTCAAGCCGCGTTGGATGATGTGAGCAGGGTGCGGACTGACCTGCAACACTCTTTGGAAAAGGCCGCCTCCATGACGCAGAACTTAAATAAGGTGAAAACCCTTTATGAGAGGGCTCAGTTCGAGGCTAGGGAGGCCGAGTCTAAACTGTTGTTTGCTGATAGGGAGATGGCCGAGCTGAAGGAGGTGATGGTGTCAGTGGCGGACGAGTCCTTCAATAATGCGTTGGAACAGGTCCGGTGTCTGAACCCCGGGATCAACTTGAGCATGGATGGGATGCATTACAAGTCATATGTCCATTATGGGAAGGTGATCCCCTACTCTACTCAAGAGGACTCTATGGCTCACGCTGATGAAGGTCTGGTTGCTGGTGAAGAGGAGATTTTGGCTCCTCAAGGCGACGACCAGGTGAACCCTAGGGTGGCTTAGGATTTTGAAGGGTTGGGATGCCGGTTATTTATGTAATTCCCGTTTATTTAGAACAGTTTAATGTTGCTTTTGCCGGGTTATTTCCGACTTTATTTCATGTACAATGTTTTCGTACAATTTTTGCTTTTATAATTGCACTCGTACTTATCACATTTTGGCCAAAATATATTTGCATGCTTACTATATATTGGTTTGGCTCCAAAAGCCAAGTATAATATTGTCCGAGTTAGATGTCGGTATTTTATTTCGGATCAAGTTTTTCCCGGTTTGTATCCGATCAATGCTTAACATGTAACATAATCATTAAGTGATTACGTCAACCTGATTAGGGTTTAATTACACGTTTAGCCTTGTCTAGGATAGTAGATATCATGTGCTATGCACACCACTTGTAATTTTCTTACAAGAGCAAGAATATTTATTAATAAGCTTTAGGAGTAGCTACAAAGATTCATGATCTCAATGAAAGAGATTTGTACGAGTTGTGGGTATAGAACTGGTCGACCTCGGCTCATACTCTCAATTAAGGAGAAACACATGAATTGTAAATAATATTGTAAATTTAACAGAAAAACTAAGTGCTCATGTCGCCATGAGGCCTTTTATTCCTTATTAGGAGTAAAAATTTGTAACTAAACTTTTAGCTGCGAACTTTTAGCTGTAATATATCTTCAACTTGTCTGCGTTCCAAGTGCGCTTTATCACTTTTTTATCAAGAGTCTCCAAAATATATGCCCTCTGTCCGAGGTTCTGTGTGATCTGGTACGGCCCTTCCCAGTTGGTTGCTAGCTTTCCATCCCGGGCATTTCTGTTCCCGACGTCGGCTCTGCGTAGAACTAAGTCGCCTTTCTCAAAGCACCTCGGTCTCACCTTTTTGTTAACCTTTTTGGCCGTTACCTGTTTCATAGTTAGATCTCGGTGGTGTGCCGTAACTCGGACCTTCTCTATTAGCTCTAGCTCGCCACATCCCGTCCAGAATGACTTTATTTGCAGTTTCAGCTTGTCCGTTGGATTGCGGATGTTCTACAAAAGAGAAGTGATGTTTTATGTGGAAACCGACCATCATTTCCTGAAACCATTTATCAGTAAACTGAGTTTCATTGTCCGTGACGACTTCAGCCGGGATCCCAAACCTTGATATTATATTTCTTTCAAAGAATTTTTGAACTCGGGCCGAGGTGATTGTGGCTAAGGGCTCGGCTTCGATCCACTTTGTAAAGTAATCAACGACTACTATTAGCCATTTCATATGTTCCTTTGTCACCAAAAATGGTCTTAAGAGGTCCATTCCCCATTTGTAGAAAGGTCAAGGTGCAGTGATCGACGTCAATTCGGCGGGAGGGGACCATAGGATTTTGGCATGCTTTTGACAATTCTCGCATTTTTTTATGTGATCTGAGGCGTCTGCCTTCATCGTCGGCCAGTAGTACCCGGCCCAGAGGGCTTTCATTGCTAGGGCTTTTGCTCCCATGTGTTGGTCGTTGATACCTTCGTGTATCTCAGCCATTACGTATTCAGTCTGGTCCGGGCCCAAGCATAGTAACATTGGGGTGTGGAGACCTCTGCGATATAGTTCATCATCTTGTATGGTATAAATGGCCGCATCTCGGATTAATTTCTTGGCTTCTATTTCGTCGTCTGGTATTGTTTCTTGTTCTAAATAGCTGATTATAGGCTTCCTCCAATCCTCGGTTGCCGAGATTACCATGACACAAGTTGGTTGGGATATCTCTTGTTGAATGACCGTTCTGTGGTTGCCCGTGCCCTTAGTACTTGCCAGTTTCGATAGTATGTCGGCTCGGGAATTCTCTTCTCTAGGAATATGGGTAACCACCACCTCGTCGAACTCGACTATTATTTCTTTGACTTTACTCAAATATTTGACCAGTAAAGGTCCTTTCGCTTGATATCTCCCTTCAATCTGTGCTGTGACGAGCTGGGAATCAGTAAATACATTTACCTTCTGCATTCCTTGTTCCTTCGTCTGTATCAACCCGGCTATCAATGCTTCGTATTCAGCCTAGTTGTTTGATGTCAGGAAATTGAGTTGTAGGGACTATTCAATGGATACTCCTTCTGGATTTTCGATTATGATCCCGACTCCATTGCCTTTTGTGTTTGATGATCCATCAACATACAATTTCCAGACTTTAACGTCACCTCTGTTCGCCGGGGTTAGTTCCACTCCAAAATCGGCCAGAGCTTGAGATTTGATGGTGTGTCGGGCTTCGTATTTTATATCGAACTCGAATAATTGAATAGCCCAACTCATCATTCTGCCAGCCAAGTCCGGCTTGTGTAGGATTTGCCGGATTGGTTGAATGGTTCGGACCATTATGGTGTGGCCTTGGAAATATGGGCGGAGCCTTTTGGCAGTTATGAGAAGTGCAAATGCTACTTTCTCCAGCTTTTGATATCGTAGTTCCGAGTTTCTGAGAGATCGGCTTACAAAGTATACCGGTGATTGAGACTTGTTGATTTCTCTAACTAGTACAATGCTTACTACTTCTTCACCTACTGACAAATATAGGATCAGTATTTCACCAGGCTCTGGCTTTGACATCACTTGAGGGGAAGCTAGACACTTCTTAATTTCCTGGAAGCCCGCTTCGCATTCCGGGTTCCATCCAACACTAGCTTCCTTTTTCAAAAGTTTAAAGAAAGGAAGTGTTTTTTCCTGGTAGTTGTTGAACTTCCTTTTTATTGGCTGGGAACTACATGTTTAACACGGCTTTGCACTTGTCCGGGTTGGCTTCTATTCCTCTATGGGTCAACATGAACCCTAGGAATTTGCCGGCTGTTACACTGAATGCACATTTGAGTGGGTTCAACCGGATTTTGTGCTCCCTTAGGCTGCTGAAAGTTTCTTCCATATGATTCTTGGTCGTGTTCGTCTTTGCTATCATATCGTCTATGTAGACTTCTATGTTGCGGCCGAGTTGTTGGGTGAAGACCATGTTCATCATACGCTGATATGTGGCCCCGACATTCTTCAGATCAAACGGCATTACATTATAGCAATAATTAGCCTTGCCTCCTTTGAATGTTGTCTTTTCTTGATCTTCCGGGTAGATGGCGATTTGATTGTACCCAGAATAAGCATCCATGAATGATAATATCTTGAATTCGGATGAATTGTCTACTAGCTGATCAATATTCGGCATTGGATATGAATCTTTAGGGCATACCTTGTTCAAGTCAGTGTAATCAACGCATACTCGCCATTTGCCATTGGATTTCTTAACCATTACCACGTTGGACAGCCAGGTGGTGTACTGGATCTCTTGTATGAAACCAGCCTCCAGCAGCTCTGTGATGTGCTTCTCTAGTGCCTACTTTCATTCCAGGCCGATGTTTCTCTTTTTCTGGGCTACCAGCTTTGAACCGGGTACATTGACAATTTGTGGCAGCAGAAGGTTGGCTTTATTCCAGAAATTTCAGATGCTTTCCATATGAATACATCTTGATTATTTCTGAGACACTTTGTTAATTCGGCCTTGATAGCTGGATCGACTATCTTGCCTATCTTAGTGATTTGGGTCGGCTGGCTTCCTATCTGAACGTCCTCGAGCTCGCTAGTCGGTTCTGGCCTCCATTCTTTGATATCTTCTCTCATATCAAGCTCCACCAGATTTATTGGTTTCTTAGGTCGGTGTTCATCAGCTTCTCATCCATCCCGGTCTCCTTGGCGTATTCAGGGTGGTGAAGATGGGCCGCCTTCACTTTCTTTCACGGCATGGTAATAACATTGACAGGATTCTTTTTGGTCGCCACGAATGGTGATTACTTTGTCGTTACCTCCTATCATTTTCGGCTTCTGGTGCTTGGTAGACACCAGCATATCCCACTTGTGGATGGTTGGTCTTCCAAGGATGATGTTGTATGGTGAGGAGAAGTCAGCTACGGTGAATGTGACTTTTTCTGTTTTGAAGGCCTCCTTTGTTCTTAGTGTCAAACAGAGGTCAATGGAGCCTTTGAGGCCGGTATTCTCACCATTGAAGCCTATTAGCATAGTTTTGCATGGCTTCAAATCTTCCTCGTCCAGATTCATTTTCTTGAAGGCGCTCCAGGAGATAATGTCGACTGAACTGCCGTTGTCGACAAATATTCTCTTAACTCGACAATTGACTAATGTCCCGGTGATTACTAGACCATCTTCATGACTGGGAACCACGTCCTTCATATCTTCCTTTGTAAAATAGAGTAGCAGGAGCTCAGTTTTGCAGTGATTCCCTTTAAATTTGGGTTGTTCCCTTACTGAAAGGACTTCTTTAAGATATTTCCTCCGTTGACTAGCTGTATCTCCTCCTCCTTCCATGGCTCCAGATATTACGTTGCATTCATACTCTGGTTCCAGGAACTCGACATCATCACGTTTGTTTATTTTAGCATCCCAGCTTTTTTGTGATTGGGCCTCGTTCTGTATGGTTTTTCGCTTGTTACGCTGACCTTGAGTTTTGATTACGTATTGCTTCAGCTTGCCTTCGTGGATAAATTTTTCTATGGCATCGCGTAGGTCCCAACATTGATCAGTAGTGTGACCCGGCCCGTTGTGGAATTCGCAGAAGTGGAAATAATCAAGTCTGATTTTCTTGAAAACTGGACGAGGTCGGTCCACCTTTTTCATGTCGGTCAGGGAGACTTCTCTCCATACTTGAGCCCGGGATGTATTCAACGGAGTATATTTATCATATTTAGTTTCGTATTTTCCTGACCTGGAACCGGCATCAGGGTTCCGCCCAGGATGGGTGTTCCCCTGATGATGTCGGCTTCTTGGCGGGGAAGGCTTTCTTCGGGGCTCTCTAGGAACCGTGTTGGCAATCTCCATTTTCTCCAATTCCAAGTATTTCTTGGATCGCGTTTTGAACTCCAACAGAGATTTCACTAGATCTTTATATATCAATTTGGCTAGCCGAGATGATCCGTTAAGCCCGGCTGATAGGAGATGCACGTGCACCTTCTCTTCCAAACCATGTACTTGCAGAGCGGCCTCTTTAAAGCAATCTAAGTAGCTCTGCAACGTCTCTCTGGGCTGTTGGCGTATCTTTCCCAGTGCAAACTCGGATTTCGGCTTTTTTTGCTAGTTGCAAAATTTAGCAAGAATTTTTGGCCGAAGTCTTCAAAGTTTCGGATTGACCGTGGTGGTAGCGTGTGGAACCACGTCTGAGCAGCGCCAGACAGGGTAGTGACGAAGATCCGTGAGATTATTGGTTGTCGAACTCATCGATATGCACTTGGGGATCCTGGCTTCCATCATATTTTGACAAAAAAGAGCCATCAAAGTCTTCTATGAATTGCGCGTTGACGATTTCATCAACAAAGGGACTATTGTTTTGTTGTCCTCGTTGATACTTCCTCCGGTATACACCACCCTCTATTCTGGGTTGGTGTACAGATTCGACGACCGGGCTCTGAACCTCCACTCATGTCGGCATTGATTTTGCCGGGCTCACCCCCACGTTGGTGACTTGGTGTGGGGTCTCCACATGTGTGCCAACGTCACGACGTCCCAGATTATCATTTCGCACCTGGTGTTGGGATGATCCTCCAGGTTCAAAATGACTAATCGGCCCCGGCGTGTCTACCTCGGCATGAATCTGGTTTCTGTTGAACGCCAGGATCTGGTTGGTTTGGTGACGTGCTTCGGTCCCGGTTGGGTGAGGTGGTTGTTCATGGTTCCCCCCTTGAACTGGATTCTCCATGTTTCTGATATGCCGCTCCATAAACTGTATACGTTGCTGCTCCTCGTGTCTCCATTTTGCACTGCGTTCTTCTATCTGCATCAAGATGTTATTAAGAATCTCCTGCCGTTGAAGAGCATGTCGCTTTTCTAGGTTCTTGATCCGGGATAAGATCGAGTTAAGTGCGTTATGAATAAAACGCTCAGCAGACTCTGGCTCCATCCCTGTTGCTATGTGTGGAGGATTGTTTGGCATAACTAATCCTTGTTGGGCAGAAGATGAAGCGGTGTCTGAAACTGTGTCACTTACGTGCACATTTTCATGTGGAACCACAGTAGCGGGTGGTTCTTGTCGTCCTTCAATCGGGTTACTTCTCATGTTTACCATTGTGAATCGTGGGAGTTGAAATTTAACGTTCCCACAGACGGGGCCAATGTTCTGTTCGTGATGAACATGAATGTCCAGCAAGTATTGCTAGATATTTAATGTATGATCAGACTCTCTCTCTCTGAAGATATTTATGAAAGTAAAATACCTCAGGGAAGAAGATCACAATGCTAGAGCGAAACACCACAATTGACGTGGGGTGTGTGCACTGTGTGGAAGGAGAAGAGAAAGTCAGAATTGAACATACCTTATTCCCTGGAGGTGCTTATATTTATAACCACTGACCTGGGAGTTAGTTGAGGGAGATTTCCCCATGATCTTGGCCGAGATCCTTGGTTGGTTGGTGCTAATGCATTCTATTTCCAAGCAATTCCTACATACACTACTTAGGGCGGTTGTGGCCACGTTCTCCTTACTGGTGTTGGTTGACAGTGTGGATTGGCTGAGTCTCAATGAGCCTTTTTTCTGATTGGGCCCAACTCAGATATCTGTAACATATGTAATATGATGTTTGCCTATACCTCAACTGGAGTAAAAATTGACAAGTTTGTCAATAATAATAGAGGACCACCAATAGTTAGGACACAAGGTCAATCATTCCATAGAATTTTGTAGTATGCTACCTATGCTTGGCCATGCACCAAAGTTTGCACAAATTTACATCTATGATACAGAAAATGAATTACAAAATAGATTACATGCTCTAAGGTACATACTAATTTAAATACTTACTATTTGCATTACTTAAGTACATATATAATTTAAATAATCGATGACTAACCTTTTTGCTTGCCATTTGTTCTCATATTTGTGTAACTACAGGGACAAAAGTCACATTGATCCATAAATTGTCTATAGACTAACAACCATTCTTGATGAATTTAATACACATGCTAAGTCATTCAAGGTGGCTAAAGACAAGCTTAGGGATGAACTAGTTTAGGATCTAAGATTAAAATTGATTTCTGATAGACATAAGGATGGCAAAATTTACAACATCCATGATGTTTCTGAAGTTGTAGCGCTAATTGTTGGTGATGTAGACACCACATCAAAGAGAGACATAACCATGGAGACACGAAGTGGACTACTTCAAAGGATAGATGAGTCGCACACAAATTATTTAGGATTTCAATATCCCCATTTATTTTCTTATGGTGAGATGGCTATAGGCATGATGTAAGCCATCAATCAACAAGTGCATCTCAAGGTGGCAAGAGGAACATACTTACAATTAGGGAATGACTTTGTTTTAGAATCCAATCAAGATCAAATGAGGCACAAACTTTGTTAAGATCTAGAAGACTATTCCAACTATTCCTAGTGGATGGATATACAATGCTTGAGTAAGAAATGTTATCTTTTATTAGGAAAAATGAAACTATGCTCAGAGTTGATAAATTTAATAATCTAAGTTAGCTAGATTATGATGTCCAGACTAATGGTGCTAACAAGGGGAAGAGATTCATATTACCTTCATCATTTGTAGGTCTGCAACAATACATGAAACAATTATATTTTAATGCTATGGCAATTTGTGACCATGTTGGTTTTTCAAATCTATTTATTACATTTACATGCAATCCCTATTAGCTAGAGATTCAAAGATTGCTTGGTCCCATGAATTTGCAAGCATCAAACCATCTTATATTATTTTAAGAGTATTCAAAATCAAATTTGAAGAACTTTTGGCTGATTTAACAAAAAAACATGTTGTGGGCAAAATACTTGCATGTAAGCTTCATTTAAACTCAATATTTCTTTTTATATTTTTAGCATTTTTTAACTGGAAATGGAATAAATTTTCTTACTAATCCTTTATTTTACCTTTCAAATATGTATACAATTGAGTTTCAGAAATGTGGATTGCCACATGCACACTTACTAATCTTCTTGCATCCATCCAACATATATCCCACTATCGATGACATAGACAATATCATTTTTGCTGAAACACCATGTGATAAAGAATAAATAAAATTATACAATTTAGTTAAGACTCACATGGTTCATGGTCCTTGTGGTGTAGCTAACAGGTTATCACCATGCATGAAGGAAGGTAAGTGTTCTAAATATTATCCAAAGAAATTTCAGAATGCCACGATTATTGATCAAGATAGTTATCTAATCTATAGAAGAAGAGATTGTGGTAATACTAATTTTAAAAAATGGTGTTACACTTGACAACCGTAGTATTGTACCATATAATTCGATGTAGTTATTGAAGTACCACACACACATTAACATGGAATGGTGTAAACAAAGCACTTCAATAAAGTACTTATTCAAATACATCAACAAAGGGTACAATCAAATAACAACTATAATGTCCCCACTGAAGCTGGAACATCACCTCATGACTATTAGACTATTGGCAAGCGTACCAATGTCGTCGTAGGTTATAGATTTTTAATAAAAGAGATCGTTTCCACAGGGACTTGAGCTAATCAGATTTTCTACATAAAAGTAAACAGTTCAATAGTTATTTACAATAAATATAATCAAAATTTCATGGGTTTACAGAAATAATGGAATTAGTGCATCAGAAATATGAAAAATTATGAAAAACAAGTAAAATAAATTTAATTAATTCAAGAAAAACGTAGGATTTGATTTTTTTTGTTCATACCTTAAGTATCCAAATAATATTAATACATATAATCATTTTCTAACATTACTAATGCACTCAGTTATTCACCCCAAATCGATCCCTTGCATTCGAGAATTCTAATAATTTTTACCGAATATTGATTCCTCACATATGAAGTAAATAACACGACATTACAATCATAATCTCATGTTATTTGCAATCAAAATGTTATGCTATATTCCTAGTAACATAACGTAAAGTGTAAATTCATTCAGTTCAAATTCTAATAGCACTTTCCAGTCAAACTTAGAATCCAATTTCATGAAACTAGTGATCAAGTAGAATCAAGCATTACAAATAGAATGAAATCACCAGTAAATAGTAGAAACAATTTAGATATATAAAATATCTAAAGAGATACATAAAGGTACAAAGATTACATCCAACCCTTTGGAGAAACTAGTCGATCATTGTGTAGAGCACAAGATCAACAGAAGAAATAATGAAGGATGCAATCCCAAATCACTTCTCTGCAACTCCACCTCCAATTTTCTGTCTTCTCTCTCCTTGTTCATTTCTCCTCTGGTTTCTAGTCTCTTCTCTCGAACTCCTTTGCACCTCTCTTTTGCATGGATTTATAAAGAAAATGGTCCAAGAGGTGTCAGACTCACTTGCCTAGGCGAGTTATACTCATCAATACGAGTTGGTTACTTCTAACTGAAGTAAGGTCACTCCCTTAGGCGAGTTATAGCTCGCCCAGGCGAGCTGGTTACTTCAGGCAAAAGTAATCTCACTAGCTCAAGCGAGTTGATTGCTAGTCTGGGCGAGTTAATTGCTAGCATGGGTGAGTTTTACTCTGAAATGTTACAAAAATGACCATTTTGCCCTTCATCTTCGCTTGGTTTTTGGATCCAACAAATAATCATTTAAACATCATGATTACATGGATGAATCTTCCAAATTTAAACAACATTTATAAATGTACAAAATATAAAATAACTAGAATTGAAAGAAGTTTATAAGAAAACTACTATAATCAAAAGATAAGTGCTAGCATTATAATCTCGAAAATAACTAAAATATGTCACTTATCAATGACCAAGGAATTGACAAGATTAAGTAGTATCTTGATTGCAGATATATCTTGCCATGTGAGGCAACCTGAAAGATTTTTTTCCTTCTTATTCATGCTAGAAAACCAACAATTGAGATTTTTTTCACTTACTAAGTGAACAATCAATTAGTTTTAATGGCCATGATTCCATTGACTACGTGCTTTTAAAGTCAAGTGTTAGAGACTCAATGTCCACCTCTTGGATGGATGCAACACAAAATTTCCCGAGGCAAAAAATTTGACATATGCCTAATTTGTATCCAAAATTTTCTATGTTAAAAGAAATAGTTGTTGGAAGCCACGAAAGTCAAGATATACTATTGGAAGGCTTATCTGGTACCACCAAGTACTGGTGAGCTATTTTATTTGAGCATGATGTTAACAGTTGCTAAAAAGCCATTGTCATATGAGGACATTAGAACTATAAACAATACACTCCATCCCAGTTGCAGAGAAACATGTTTTGCTTTGGGATTTCTGACTGATAATAGAGAATACATTGAAACCCTTAAAGAGGCAAAGGATTGGGGTTCAAGATATTATTTGAGGAAGTTGTTTGTATGCTCTTATCCAATAGCATTAATAGACCATAGGATGTATGGAAGCAAACATGAGAATGACTTTTGGATGGAATTCTCTGTGAACAAAAAAAGTTGTCCAACATACATGGTATGTTACAATTTAATTATTTCTTTTAAATTTGAATTCTAATTTCAAATATAAGGTTTTTGAAAGTAATTTATATTTTTTCATAGATTTGCAGCTCAGCAATGAGGATATTCAAAATTTAACTTTGGTGGAGATAGAAAAATTATTGCAATCAAATAGGGAACACTTAAAGGACTATCCACCAATGTCATATTCAAATGATTATGTCACACATAATTTGGGAAATCGGTTGGTGCATGCTGAACTTAATTATAATGTGCCTGATTTGTAATCCCAGTTCCAAGCATGCTTTTGTTCTCTTACAGGTAATATAATATATTGTATTACCAAACTAATTTTTTCATATTTGTATTAAATCAATCATTTCAAAACTCTAATATATACTTGAATTTACATTGTTATTCAGATGAGTAGAGAGATATTTTCCATAAGATCATGCAAACAGTAAGCAAGTAGCAAGGCATTATGTTTTTCTTATATGGTTATGGTGGAGATGGGAAAAATTTTATGTGGAGAACATCAGCTTATGCATTAAGATCTCAATGCCAAATTGCATTAACTGTTGTATCAAGTGGAATAACATCTCTATTGTTACTTGGAGAAAGAACAACCGACTTTAAATTTAAAATTCCAGTTTCCACAGTTGAGAACTCAATTTGTAACATCCATTAAGGAAGTGAACTTGTAGAGTTATTGAAACAAACAAAATTAATTATATGAGATGAAGCATTGAGGGCACATAAGTTTTGTTTTGAAGCACTCAATAAAAGTCTAAAGGATATAATAGCGGGTGAAAATAGATTCGATTCAATCTTTGGTGGTAAAGTCATTGTTTTCGGAGGAGACTTTAGACAAATATTACATGCCATTCCATGAGGAAGTCATTTCAGACATTGTTCATGCCCCAATTAATGCATCTTGTTTATGGGATCATTGCCAATTCTTATCACTTAATAGGAATATGCGTTTACAGGTTGGAGTATAAAGCACCAACATATATGAACTTAGAGATTTCTCAAAATGGATCCTAAAGATTGGAGATGGCAAGTTATTTGAACCAAATGATGGCTTTGCTGAAATTGACATTTCAAAAGACTTATTGATTACTAAGTTTGATGACCCCATTGATGCTATTGTCCAAAGCACATATCCTCAATTACTAGCTCAATACATCAGTGAAAAGTATTTGCAATCAAGAGCTATATTGGCATCAACAATTGAAATGGTCGACCAATTCAATAAATATGTTCAATAAATATGTATTATCTTTAATTTCAGGTATTTTTTTCATGATCTCATCTACCATTTGAAAAAGTGACATAAATATCTTTCATTTGATACAATGGAATTAATTAAATTGTTTATAATTATATCCTATTTTTCTTAGCTTTGTTGTAGGTGATGAAAAAGAATATCTCAACTCAGATTCTTTTGACAATTCAAAATCAACCGAAGACAGAACATCCGAGGTACTAAATTCTCTTAGAACATCATGCCTTCCAAATCATAAAATCAAATTAAAGATTAGCACAACAATGATGCTCTTAAGGAATTTTGATCAAGCTAAAGGCTTATGTAACAGTACTCGCTTGGTTGTCACAAGGTTAGCCAATCATGTGATTGGGGCAAATATAATGCTTGGGAAGACATGCAGGTGAAATCTATATACCACTCATGTATATGTCTCCATCTCAATCTCCATGGCCTTTTAAGCTTATTAGAAGACAATTTCCAATCATTGTCTCATATGCAATGACAATCAACAAATCACAAGATCAATAACTAACGAGTGTTGGTTTATATTTACCAAGACTAGTGTTTAGTCACAAACAAATGTATATGTCTATCTTTAGAGTTCAAAGCAAATAAGGATTGAAAATCTTAATTCATGATAAGGAAAAAAAACCCATTAAAGCCTACCATTAATGTTGTTTTCAAAGAGTTGTTCCAAAACCTTTAACAGGTATGTGTACAAAGCTGCATTCTCAATGTGACCTTCAAAGAAAAAGAAAATGGCAACAAACATGTTATTTGGACAATGATTGCACAAACATTACATCTTTACATGATACTCTTTCTACACTAAGACAAAAGACAAGATAACAAAACTTTATCGCTTAGCACTTAAGAGGCATGAAAATCCAAAAATTCATAGTGTCAAGCAGTGGGTGTAAAAAGGCAGTATGTCACATATTCTTTTTAATATAGTTTGCCTTGTAGGGTGTTTAAGTTGATAGTGACAAATAAGTGATCTTTATGCCAAAAGCATTTTGTAGTAACAATTTTTATATACATACACAATATTCTTTGTCTCACTACAAAAATAATTTAGCTCACGACCATTCTCTATCTCACTACAATACCAACAACAAAAATCTTTCTATTTTCTCTACTCAGCCAAGCTTTATTTTTTTAGTTACAATGTCTTTTAGACAATGAATGCAACATTGACATAACATAATTAGGTTTACAATGCACAAACCTCACGGATATTGTCAATTTAAGTGACTAACCAGATTATTTAATAGGTAAATTTTTTACATTAAAGTTTCATTTTTATTGACACAAATCACAAAACATTTAAAAAATTAAAATAAAAAATTATATTTATTAATAACATTAAATATAATATATAGTAAATGTTGGCCATCTATTTTTCAAATATTAAAAAATTTATCCTTTTTTTAATTTTAATAATTTTAGTCCTTATATTTTTAAAATATGCAATTTTAGTCCCTTTGTTAAATTTACAATGTTGATAATGACAATCTTAATTGTTCTAATTTTAATCTTACTTTTGTTAAAAAATTATATTGTTATTATTATTATTAATCAATTTCGTTATTTTGATCAACCATATCCTTAGATGTTATTGTCGTCCTAATAGCAAGATCCTCTGCGAGAAAATTTAGAAGACGTGGAAGAATTCAAGAGGAAATGTGCTTGGAAATTGCATATCATACATACATATTTGATTAGATATATTTAAATTTGCATGCTTATAAGATTTACTTCTGTTGACTAAACTTTTATTTATTTTTGTAGAGGTCATGTAGAATGTATATTAAGTGATCATTGTCTGATAAAAATAATAAATTCTTTGTGTATTGGTGATGCAAAAATTCCTATTTTTGCTTTTCAATATGTAAGAATAAGCCCATATTGTCCGGTAGTGTGCGATCAATTCTAATTTTATAATTTATATTAAATTTATTTCTTTCAACCATTCTCTTTATCATGCAAAGGTTTTAAGTATATATTTTTAGGTACCATTTCTATTGAGACTATCCCAAATATAACCAGAGTCATGTATGATCCAAATTTGACTAAATTAATTTCATTAACAAGACATGTGCATTGTTTAAACCACATTAGATTATATGTTCTAACTTCAACAAACTCAAACACACTAATAATATTATCTATACTACTTCTAATTTTGAACTTTCAACTTAACTAAGTTTTGCGACAAATAGGAAAAATGTTTGATATGTTGCACTATCAAAGACAACATTAGACAAAGAGGTTAATTAATTCATTGATATTTACTGTATAAAAATTATTATATAATTTTTTCCGTTATCTCAACTAAATTTTAATTGTTAGGATACGATCTCTTTCTCTATAATGAAACCCATTTGAACACAAAAGCATCAAGAAGAATTTGCTCTTGTTAAAGTCAAATCTAATCAAGATAGGAAATGATTTCTTTATCATTAATGTGTTTCAAATATTTGGATGATTCCTAGTTATGTGTAATTGAACTAATAAACTCCAACTATCTATATTTCTATTTTGCTTCAATACTTATTTCCTTTGAAATATGCATTTTCATAAATTTATTAGTCCTCATTATTTAAATTGGTTATGGTATAAATGTTTTTCCAATTTACAAATATATAAGTGGATTTTTAAACAATTTTTTTCTTTTTAAAAAATATAAGTAGATTTTCAAATTGATTTGTAATATAATAAGTCATTGTTTATGTCTTATATATTCACTTATCTATTGATAAAAAATATTTATACACATACTAAAATTTTAAATTTGCGTAAAACAAAAACGAGCATGTGACTAATGCAAACGCACGGGTTATCAACTAATGTAATCTTAAATCATCATCAATTTATAGAGGAAAAATATTTTAAAATATTGCTAACATTATTTTTGAATTATTAAAAAAATTATAAATTAAAAAAACAAAAATCAACAAACAAATTCTACTTTGTTTTATAATCTCTTCTTTTTAGTTTTAACTATTTTAAAGTTAAAATATAGCTAGGCAAAATAGACCTAACTATTGTATTTTTATGAATTTATATATAAAAAATGTGGAAAAGAAGGAGAAAATGATTCACGAAGGTGGAACTAAAATGATTCATGAAAATGATCCAACGTTGCACCTTTATCTTTATACTTTATCTATATTTCCTCTCCTTATTTGACACCGTGAGCTCTCTTGACCATTACTAGTAGGGCTAACGGCTAACGTCTTCATCTTTTGCCAACATAGTTACATGACTTACTCATTGTAATAATGTAATCTTCATGCAATTGTGGGTTCCCATAACTTCTTTTTTTACTTTTAATTAAAGTTTCACATTGTGTTTACTTATTATCTTTAAGAAATAAAAAAAAATATTTTCTATATAAATTTATAGGAGTAGAAATAGGTTAATATTTTTAAACTTAGGATGAAAGTAAATAATAATAAAATTCTCTCTTTGAACATAATCAAGACACAAAGTTGTCAATATGTTAGGTAACGAAATAACAATACATAACAAATGTCATTCTAGTTATGCATTGTTTACAATACATAATAAATATCAATCAGGTTATACATTTTTTAGAATAAAAGCTCATTGTGCAACTATCATACTTGCATTCGGAGGAGGACTCCTCAAATGTTCAATTTTAATAGAATGGAAAGTTGGTTGCATTCCTATATAATTAGAGTGAAAAGTTAAGCAAATGAGTAGTGAGAAACAAATTTTGGCAATTTGGAAGTTAATGTGAGTGTCAAGAAGTGTAGTGACATATACTTTTGAATCAAGTATAACCATGTTTCGCTAAACATGTCTTCTTCATGTTACCATGGTGCTTTCAAAATATACAAAGGTAATCCAGACTTTTGTTAGCTCTAATTCTCCCACCAATTGCTTCATTCACTAATTTCATAATTCTTAAATTTAATCTATTGTTCCTCCCCCCAATCATACAAACAAATCCACCCCTGACTGCACCCCTCTATCTCAGTCATCATAGCACCTAAGAGAAAACTAAGTTAAATTGTTGTCATAAAAAAATAAATATAATTTCTTAACTAATTGCAAGTACTCAACAATAATAATTTTCCACTAAAACCTTATATATCAAATTACACTTTAGGACATTTAAAATAGTCTTTGCTTATGCTATTTTTTAATAAAAAAAGTCTATGCTTATCTTATTTTTTCAAGAACGATATCATCAAGTGTCGTTATAAGTTTATGCTAACACAAACTTCATTGTGTTGTGTAAATTACCATTTTTTCCCTTTAAGCCCAACTTGACAACACCTCGAACCTAACATAAGTTTGGCATAAAGAGTAGAGGCCATAAAAAATAAGAATATCTTCATCTTCACCCACATTAAAGCATTTGGGTTGCCTCATATTATCCTATTGTGTTTTAGGAGCCATGATTCAAAGGTATGCAACATAATCATCAACATGAAAACCACAATGGTCCCTATGATCGTTAGCAAGAAATGACATATAAACCTGCATGGGCTAGCTAAAGCAATCCATAATGGACAAACTTGTTCTTAAGGTTAGCCTATATTGTCAATTGTCTAGTGGTTCATAACTTTTGTAGATTGCAATTTTGATCAAATCAAACCGTTGAATTATATTTACATAATATCAAGATTGTCTGTGTCAAATTTTGTTAAAATTGAACAACAATAAGAAGATAATCAAATTATTTATATTTTAGTGCATTTTGAGAAGTTTATATTATGTCAATTTTAAGATAAAATTTTGTATATGTGATTTATGTTAAATGAACTTTTAATCTAATGGTGAATTTTAAGAAAATATCATTCAATTGAAAGTTATTGAACAGTGTAATAGTTGGTCAAGAATCAAGAAACAACATCAACCTTGGACCAATGTAGCCCGACATTCCCTCTTTTTCCAATATCAAACAACATCAACAAATTGTAAAGAAATTAGTTTCAATTTTGATCTCCACCATGAAGTTTTGAGGGAAAAAAATGAGAAGTGAAATGCAACAACCAAAGTTTAGAAATAAACCCCATCTACTAAAATTTATCATTAACAAATACTAATATTGACAAAACTAAAAGGCACCAAAGGAGATAAAGAGAAAACAAATTGTGGTATTTACACACGGTCCATTTTAGAGGCAATGAAAATGTGAAAGATAAGGAGAATGACTTAATAGGAGTCATGTATACACTTTGAAGGAGAAAATGTAAGGATCCAAGATGAAGAGTGTGCACTTACCACTTACTTTGAAGGAGAAAATATACCAAAAACGTTTGTCATCGTTGTTATTCCTTGCACGACTTTGTATCAGTTCAACTTTTTGTGAACACACTTTTTCTTATATTATACTTTGAACGATACATGTGCAGTTGAAAGAGAGTAAGTTTCCAATATAATTAAGTGGCAAAGTTATCCAAGTAAATGTGTATACCCAAAGAGACTATTTCCTTTATATATTGTTATAGATAAATATAAATGCAAAAATAATTTTGTTAATATAATTTGTTTAGTTGTTTAGTGAATAAACTTATTAATAAATTAATTTTTTAATAAAATAATTTAATAATAAGTTAAACATTTTTAATATATACAATATTAAATTTCATTGTATGTTTAGTGTCATGATTTTACAAATTTGGTCATTTATTTTTTTTAATATTTGATTATCATTATTTAAATTGTGTAATTTTATTCTTTGACTAATATAATATATTATAAATTTAATTGTATAAAATAAGTATTTATTTTATGCATTGTATATGCTAAAACACTACTCTTTTCGATCCAAAATAAGAGTCACATTTGACAAAAAAAATTCTCAAAATAAGTGTTATGTTAAATTTTCAACATAATATTAAATTGTGTTTTACTAATACCCTTGTTGCGACCACGGCAAGTGCACCGATCGTTCCAAGTAATAAAGTGATAAGAAAGTATCGTCTCCACGAGAATTGATGCACTAATATCAATTGTAATTTATAATTTTTAATATTGGAGAAGGAGTGAAATTGTTGAAAAGATTGGATTGTAGTTTAAATTTAATGATTGTGAATAACAGAATATTAAAATGATGTAATTTAAATATTAATCAAGACTTAAGAATAATTATGGCAAAGCACAATCACCGCAGTTCACTCTATGTACTTGAATTGATAATTTAACTCTTTTTAATGTAATTATTCAGATTTATGCCTTTTTAATATAGCTAAACCCTGATTCCTCGATCATTTAACCCTTTAACCTAAGTTAAGAATCCTAATTCCTTAGTAATTCCCTTTAAATTAAGCATGAAGATAGCATAACAAGAATCTGCAGTCCTTTATCCCTATCCCTAGGTAATATCGCAACTGTCACTCTACTGCGTTCAGAAACTAAAATCCCAATATTCCTATTGCGAATTATAGCCCTAAGTAATCTAATAGATTGATCAAGTCTAATTAGATATAATAATGGAAGGATAAAGTAGAGTAAAACAATTATAAGAAACTTTATTAAACTCAATTCAAGAAACACAGAGTTCACCTTGGCTTTTGGCTAAACCATAATTACAAAGGATTTAGCCAAACATAATGATGTCTGGCCTAATACAATGTGAAGAAAGGAGAAAAGGAAGAAGCTAAGGTATGCAGAGTCACAAACCCCTCAATCTTGGTTCCTTCTTGTTCTTCTTGCTTCTTCTTGGCCTTGAATCTTTTTTCCTTTGATCTTCCCTTCTTTGCTCTGTTTCTCAGTGTCTAATCCCTCCTAATGTGTCCTACCTAGGTTCTATTTATACCTAGGTTGTAAAACCCTAAAAACCCATAATTCTTATGTTATCTTTAAGCTAATTCTGGAATCCCGTAGCGCTCACGCGACTGGCACGAGTTTCCAGTACTTCTGGCGCGAATAGTGCGAGATTGGCGCGAATGGCGCGAGACTCCAGTGTAGCTGACGCGAATGGCGTGAATCTGGCGCGGTTAGCGTGAAATCCCAGCCTCAGTTGACTCTTTCTTTTGCTTCTTTTCTTGACCCTAATCATCAAAATAGCATATAATCAATGATAAACATAAAAGTAATAAATTCTACACTTATTCTCACATTTATTCGCTTTATTCTTCCTATTTTCCTAATAAAACTATCCTAAAAACTATATATGCTAACAGCATATCAACCCTTAATAAATATCACTTTAATTTTTCAATGTAATATTAAGGGTGTGTTTGACCTGACCTAATTTCACCTTCTTGTTTTCTCTTAAAAAGAAGCCAAGGCCAAATAATATTTACATAAAAGTTCTTAAATTTTAAGTGACTTATTTTATTGTAAACTTTATAAAAAGTAACTTTTAGAAAGAAAAAGAACTCCTTAGACCTACTTTTCATTTGTATATATGATATTTTGTTTTTGCTAATGCACCCTTTGATTTTGTGCTAGGCTATACTCCTCATATTTTCTAATTTTTATTTTCTAAACAAAACTCTCAATTGTTTCGACTAGTGCTTTTTTTGTAAAAGTGCACAACACATGAGAGACTTTCGTGTTTACTTCCGCATAAGCGCGCTCATGAGAGACTTCATGTTAATTTCTGCTTAGCTTAAGTTTTGACCCTTTTTCACTATTTTTTTTTCTAAAACAAAACCTTAAATTCTCAATGAGGGAGTCTTGCCTCTCTTTCTAAACATAGATAATCATAGACTCCAACCACTTTTTTAATCCAAAGGCTCTTACTATCCTTTTTAACCAGACTCTTGTCACTTTTCTCAACAAGTGTCATTGCTATTCTCAATGACAACACTCTCACATCCCAAAATCTTCTAATTCACACAAGACTCTTGTTGGTTGTGTCCCTAGAGATTAGGTATTGAGTTTTTATAATGGTTAATTTAATTTACTGACATGTTTTTTGGTTGATTTTATATATTTTTTATTGTTATTGGTTTGCTTTTAATGTGTACTATGCTTTCATGTTTGATATATTTATTTGTATTATACTCGTTATCTTTCTCAATGACCATTATTTTTGTTTGTGATAATGTGGTTATTATCAGTGTTGTTAGTATTGCACGATACACGATACACGATACGTATAGTGCGATTCGATCCGATACAGTCCAAAAATGATACGAATCGGACCACTGAATCGTTTTGAAGCTGAATCGCAACATTGAATCGTGGAATCGAACGATTCGAATCTGAATCGTGAATCGCAGAGGAGTTTCCAATTCAAATTTTAAAAAAAGAAAACCAACCGTTGCGGAGTTGGAAGATAGAAAACGTAAACCAAAGAGTCGCGGAGTTGGAAGATAAAACTGAAAAGTATAGAAAGAAAAATGAAATCGAGAAGAAAGGCGACGGCGCGACGCAGTGATGCACATAGAAGTTGCAGAGAAGAAGCAACTTGCAGAAAGAGAAGTTGCAGAGAAGAAGCAAGGCCAATGACGCAGTGACGCACAGAGAAGAAGTAACACGCAGTGACGCAGTGAACGCGCAGAGAGTTGAAGAGAAGCTTTGAGGAAGAAGAGTACGTTTAAGCTATATTTTAGTGCTTTGAGTTAGTCCAACTTCCAGAAGAAGAGTACGTGACACGTTTGTTACTTTTAAAGCTTTGATATTAAAATATTATAAAATATTTTTATGATGGCATACATCTAGCTTTATGACCTGCAACTTATAAAAACGTGACCCTGCGCGCAACACGCTTGCACAGCCTTTTAAAGTTTTAAACTTTTAATATTTTTTGTGCACATTTGAAGGAACTGACTGTAATTTTATTTTATAGCTAAAAACATGACAGTAAAGTGGGTATCTATATAGTTATGTATATGGATATGGGATTAGCTATTATTTTTATTTTATATTAAATTAAACTGTAAACTGCAAAGATAATATGCTTATTGTATATTTATATATTTTTAATTGGTTTTAGATTTGGTTACTTATATATTTTATGGTATTTGGATTTTTTTAATTTAGATTTATATAGTATTATATATTTATATATTTATAAGTTATTTTTAATTTGTTTACGAATCTTACGATTCGATACGATTCACGATTCACGATTCACGATTCACGATACAAAAAAACTGCCGAAAGATTCACGATACGTATTGCGATTCGACAACCTTGGTTATTATATTTAAATGTGTTGTATTTTCTCTTTTATGTTATTAGGACTTTCTTTAATTTCATAAACATGTTCTATATTTTATTAGGCAAAAAATTACAAATAATATAAATTAAATAATTAATTTGACATTTGGGGTAGGGGAAACAAATTTGAAATTTGGGGTACTCAAACACGCATAGATTGGGCGTGTTTCACCAGATTGTGACACGTGTTAGGGATGCACAGTGTTGAGCGAACTTCGAACGATCATAACTTTTGACTGGAATGTCCCATTGAGGCGAAACTGGTGGCCTAATTACTGCAGGATCTTAAAGGCTATTCTGTTCGTATTGCAAATCCATAGGACCGAGAGTATAAAGAAATAAAAGATTCTAAAGATTGTTCCATGTCATGTGTAGTATAGGTATAGCCTGAGGAACACCGATTAGCTTTTATTTGCTATTAGTTTCTGGTTGATAAAACTAAGTATATATAAAATAAAATATAAAATATAATAAATATGGAAAATACTCAAATGTTCAGGCATTAAGTTTCTCAACTAAGTAGATAATGTGCAGCTTGAGTTTTTCCTTTATCAAATCAAGTAACCTGATATAAGTTCATACATTGGCAAATTGGAAACACGAGTTACAACAATCTAGCATTGACTACATACCAAATGGATGGATGGATGGTACATGTACAATAGGAGCAAAATGATATCACTAGGCATAACAGTCTAATTAAAAATAAACAGATCATTGATCTGACGAGGTTGGAATGTGCTCAAAGTATTCAAAAGTCTCGCTCGGGAAGTCCTTGAAAAAGCCATTTGAACTTACACTTTGAGAATTTCCTTCAAATCCAAAAGTTGGCAACCTGGTCCCAAGCTTCTGGCTGCTGCATACACATTCTGAACATTTTTTCTCCTTGAACCCGTCAGCAAAAATTGGATCAAAGGGCTTAGGAAAAAGGTCCTGGCACTCTGGGAACAGTGGAAAGTCCATCAGTGGATCAGATTCAGGGAGTAGAGGGAAGTTATACCCTGATGAAGACTCAAACGATGCTACTGTGGGAAGTGGGGTGGCCTCAACCACAACTGCAGTCAAGTAATCATTTTCCAACTATTGATAGTTTGGCTTTATCAAATCTGGTAGGTTGATCATTTCGAACACTTGAGTGTTTCCCATATAGGAAGTAGAGTAAGATAGAATTTCCTCCACTTGATTGGAACTGCATGGAGGAACCTGAAATAGACATACTCACCAAGTTCATGAATTTGTGATCTTTTATGTATTTTAATTAAATCAAGTCTTTTCTATAAGATATGAAAAAAACTTACTACAACAAAATTGTTGAGACGTCTAACTTTAAGATAGAACATTTTTCACTTTCCCATTATTTGTAAATTACTGTTGAATGATATTTGACAACTATGAGGTTATGTTTGATTTTTCGATTGGAAAGTCCCAAACTTAGTTTAGAGAGTAAATTCATTTTGATGACATGTTTGGTTACCTTCAAAAATATATTTGAATATAAAAAAAATTACTTGAAAAGATAGATATGTAGAAGACTTGAGTTGTTTGTACAAACTCAGTTTAATTCAAACTTAAGTTTGTATACTTTAATCCAAACATGCACTTAGATCTCAAAAGCGTGTTTTAAATTTGATTTATCAAAATAAAATAGAGTTATCCTATCTTCATCCAATGGTTACAAAACACAGGATTCATTTCCTCCTACCACTTAATTGTAAGGACTCCCCTAAAACCTAGGAGGGTCTCAGGTGTCGAAAAAGAAAATGTTGTGGTATTTATGTTAGACATTGTCTCTAGTAAATGGAATAGAATGTATAGACACTTGCGCTGACACTCAATATGTTGAAAGTAAAAGGATAATCATGAACATCACCATTTCATCAACTTGATTAATATGAGTTTTTTCGCTGTTTCTGTGCGGCTTTGACGTAGGTGGCTTCTGCGACATCCTCTCCAACCTTTTCCTCCTACTGCTCCAGAAGTTTTTCACATCATTGTCGGTTCTCCCTTTCAAATACGTTGCAATTTTGGCCCATTTGTTGCCAAACTCTGCCTGCAATTCTACCACCAACCTTTCCTCCCCTGTTGTAAACTGCATCCACTACACATTCCAAAATTCCGTTATTAAAATTAAGAAACAATCATAATTAGAAGTAGTAGTAGTAGTAGTACAAACATAAACGCTCAAATCGATAAATATTAATCTATTAGAATGATAATTTTTGTTAATTGAGAGGATCCAACCCATAATCTTATTGCAGTAACCGATGTACGTACTAAATTTATTATCCTCGCAAGTTCTTACAAAAAACTACATAGGATAACACAAGAAATTAAAATGAATGTGCATTAGATGCACATAAGCATAATTAAGTAAAAAGGTGATAGATAGAATGAATGAAAGCAATGAATTACGTCTTCAAGTTGGGTCTAAGTTTGTTAACCCATCTAAGGCGACAAGATTTTCCTGTTCTGGGCAACAAGCCTTTGGATCGAATGGAGCTCCATTCCCGAGGACCATATTTGCTGACGTGTCTCAACAGCACCTCATCTTCATCACTACTCCATGGTCCCTTCTTTATCTCGGATGACTCTCTTTCCATCATTTCAATTTCAATAATATGCCTCTTCCTTCATTTAACCCATCATTTTCATTTATATATATATCTATATTCCCATAGAACATGTTTGAAATGGATGGTACTTTTGCTCCTGTGTGGTTAGACTCATGGGTATGTCATGCACCTGCGCACGCGAGAAACGTTACGATGTTTTGTTTTCTCATGTTTGTGGCGTGGCAGCAGGTGGATTGATTTGTGTTTTGATCTGCGTGGACACAGTGCAGAGGATTGTTGCTCCCCACTTTGCACTTCTGACGGTTTTGACGGTTAGTGGGGAACATGCACCAGCCGCCATTTCTTTTGAATCAAAATTAAAATTAAAATTAAAATCATTCATAAATACTACCAATTTGTTGATCCGAGTATTACTAGTCTTAATTTTCTTATGTAAGTTATAAGGGTTTGAAACTTGTGAAAAAAGTTGATAGAGATTAGTCATCGATAAAATATTATATTTTTTTACATTATTATCAAATCATAAATTATTAAATGTGATAAAAAAAATATATTTTTGTAATAATTACTTTTTATGTAAATAATTAATTGAAAGTATAAAATTTAATAATCACTTAAAACTTTATATAAAGAATAAATTGTGATTGATTAATTAATTGTGTTAAAATGTTTACATTGTATATGAAAGTTAAATTTTTTCATCCATAAATGAAATCGTAAACAGTTATCAAGTTGTTTATAATAACTCATGCACCATCTTCAATCAATTAAGTTTTTTTAATATAAATATAAAGATTTTATTATACATATATCATTTAATTACAAATTTCCATATATAATTTTTTAATAATTACCGTAAAAGTCATATAATAAATGATATCTAATTGAATGATATCCTGAATTTAATTTATATGCTTAGTGTAAAATTCTTTTATACTAGTAATCAATCAAAATTAAATTCATGGTAGTTATAAAATTTAAAACAATTAGTGTAACATTAATAAATTTATCATATATGTTACTTGTGATTAGATGATGATACTAATGTAATCATGGCAAAAAATTACAAATAATATAAATTAAATAATTAATTTGACATTTGGGGTAGGGGGAAACAAATTTGAGATTTGGGGTACTCAAACACGCCTAGTTTGGGTGTGTTTCACCAGATTGTGACACGTGTCAGGGATGCGCAGTGTTGAGCGAACTTCGAACGGTCATAACTTTTGACTGGAATGTTTGATTGAGGATTTAGTCAATTATTTTTTCCAAAAAACGCTTCTAAGTGCTTCAAAATTAGGACTTAAGATTTAATCATCCAAAAATTTTCTTTTTGTCTACTTTTTTAATTATTTAATTAGTTAATTTAATGTTATTTTTTATTTTTTAATTAATTTTCTAAATTTCGAGCGTTTTGACATATCATACGCCTCCACCGGACATTTCTATCAAAAGTTATGACTGTTTGAAGGACATATCGTACACCTAATTTGAGTTATGACCGTTTGAAAGATATATCGTACACCTAATTTAGGCTAATTTTTTCCAGACATTAAGATGTAAAAATAAAAACATCAACTTAAACAATCATGGGTGAATTAAAAATTATATGCATATTTAATTATATATAGTAATTAATTTGAACAACAAAGTTAATAAAAAATTAGCCCAAATTAAGTAAATTTTTTTTGGTATATTTATTTACCAAAATTATACTTTAAATTTTTAAATGTTTTCAGTTCAAAAAAAATTAAAAAAATACAATATTTTGGTCGCAACACATTTAAAAAAAAAATACAATATTCTGTAAAAAAGTGTTAGCGACTGAATTAGAAACGGAATTAGAGACGGATTTTTAAGAAACCCCCAATATTCTAGGCAAAAGTGTTAGCGACGAAATTAGCGATGGACAGAGACACGTCCAATTTGGGCTTGTTTGAGTACCCCAAATCTCAAATTTGTTTCCCCCCACCCCAAATGTCAAATTAAATGTTTAATTTATATTATATTTAATTTTTTGCCTATTTTATTATCTGATATAGTGATTCGAAAACAGAGTCATTGTTTTTTACCTCACCATCACTTCACAACTCTACCATTTAGAGGGGTAAAATAATTATGATTTCATTCTCATATAAAGGACTATCTATAAACAATATTATTTATCTTCATGAACAAATACGGGTCAAATTTTTTTGCAAAGCTAACACTTTTATGAATTTTTTATTTGTATATTTTTTTTTACACTATGCAAACATGAATTCTCTTTATATTACTATTAACGTGTGTATGGTTGATGGAATAACATAAACTAGACTATTAGTATAATAGCTTCAGGGGCTAATATTTTAAGTGATATTATATTAAACATGTTAATTGCTACTTCAATTGGAAGTTTGTTTTCTAATTGTTAGTAAATTGCCTAATGTGTGGTGTCTCATTTATTTGATAACTTAAGTAAGAAATGGGAAGACATACCAGAGGAATTTGAGCAACATGCTAGTAAAAATTTTATTGCAAAGCAATTAAAAAATAGGATGGTTATTTTGAGAACAAATTGGATTATATGGAATGAACTTTAGGGTAAAGAAACTGGCTCGGGATGGAATAATGCAAAGTGAATTGTCGAAGCCGATACAACATGGTGGAATGCTAGGATAAATGTTAGTATTAAACCTCTTCACTTTCAAAATTTAATTTCTTTAACATCATGTGTCTTTTTAATGTGTTTATAGGAGAATATGATGAAGAACTACAAAAGGGTGATGACCTTAGGAGGAATTGTTACTAGATCAAGGTTGAAGAAGCTACAAAAGGACATTAATATGAAGATGATCTCACTTGTGGAGAAGAAAGTGACTTAAAGATCATAAATTTGAGCCAACTTTTATATCACAATTGCTTGTTGTTTTTATATCTTTGTTATTGGACCCATGGTTGGGCTTTTATGGACTTAAGTATTTCCTTTTATTAAAACATAATATGTTGTGTTGGGCCTTTGATTAGTTATATGGGTATTCTCGTTAGTGTTAGTATAATAGGTTCCTATGACACGTATAAAGGAACCTTTTGATGAACAAAAGCTTAGTTTGTTGCTAATTTGGAGTAGGAATGACAAAGTCTACCTAGACTCTACAAATAACTGCAAAAATATCCACAAATGAGTAGGATAAATATCCGCTTATTAAGGATGGGTCCGAGATAGATATTTACACGCACAAAATATTAATAGGGTTTGGAGCAGGTGTGAGTACTATAGTACTTGCCCCACACTACCCTACACCTATTATAGATATTAGTTTAATTAATTAATTTATATATATATATATATAGTATTAATTTAATCACAATTGGTAGGAAACTTAAGCTTATGTTGATGCACATATAAATTTGTCATGTCTTTATGTGAACTATGGACTAATATATTTGGAAAGCATTGTAGATTGAGTGAAATTTGGTTTTGAAACTTGTTATCATAGTAATGCATGAAATATCATATAAATTTACTCGCAATACATGTTTTTATTGCTTCATATTTAAAATCAAGATAAATCATATTTCATTTGATGAATTTTTCTTTATTTTGTTATTATTGAGTTAATGCGTAGTTGAAAATTAATGTTATTCAACTAGTCATCAAAACTTTTGATTTTTTAATAGCTAGATAAACTATGTAAATAAAATTTAGTATATAAAACACAACTCCTTATAAAAAAATTTAATATATAAAATTTAAACACAACTATGTATATACAATTTAGTGTAAGCCATATCAAAGCATAAATGAACCCAAATATATATTTTTTACCCCACACGTCCAAGTCCACTAAGCAGTTTCCTCATTCAAATATACTTTTTTTTAACTAGCTATAAAATTATTCATATAATTATGTTAATTAGTTTCATTGTATTATTTTTTGCAAGTGTTAAAGAATACCATCACATGATATTGAAGTTCCTAATGATTATGTTAAATGATTAAAACATTATGCATAAAATTTATTTGTTGAATTATATTATATTTTTAATATTGTTTTTATGACTTATGATTGAATGACGTTATGTTATATTTGAATGCTTTTAATGTTATGTTTGGATGAGTTAAGAGTGAATTTTAATTTAGTTGTAGTAACTTTTTAATTAATACTTTTTTATTGTTTTGTTGACTTTATATATAAGTAAAATGCAAGTATCAAATATGGGTATATAGGTACTTAGTGAATATGGAGATGAAGATTAAAGTTACTACTCACATGGGTATGAGTCTAGTATGAGTATTTTTTTCAAATGCAGATATGGGGACGAATACTTACTTTAACTCATAAATTCATTCGAATTGTGGCATTATTTTTTCCTCATCTTATCTTAATCCATCTTTTTTTCTTCTTAATTTTGACAAAATTCTCAAATTGATGATGTTGAAATTTGATTCACATTACGAGTCACATCAAATCTAAAGTGTGATAAATTTTGATATCAAAGATTGAAATTTTGTGATAAACTAGAATTCATATTTGGAGGGACAATGACAATGAGGGAAGATGCATGGCACTAGCTTTAGGTGTACCACTTGAATCTTAATCCACATTCGGGGTTTATCATAATCTAAAGTATGATAAATTTTGATATCTAAGAATTGAAATTTTGTAATGAACTAAAATTCAAATTTGGAGGGATAGTGAGCTCTGGGTGTACCACTTGAATCAAATGGCACAAATACTTCTACAAATGTGCCACAAGATATTATTGAATTTGATAGCAAGGAAATCCATCTTGATGACAATATTAGTCCTATCGAAAACACTCAGACTATAAAAGAAAAGAAAGATATCGCAAGTCAAAAGTGAAAAAGTGGCAAATGGTAAAAGAAAAACTAAGACTCCAACAACTATGAGAAAAATTTAGAATGATTAGTTCAAGCAGTTGAAACTCACAATGAAGGTAAGAAGTTGAAATTGAAGCTAAATCTTATATCCATGGAGAATATTGCATCCTAGATTGCATTGGAATCTTGAAAAGTCTAAAAGGGCAAAAACTTTTGAATGGTTGTCAATTTGGCTTTTCTTTAGAATTGATTAAAGACCCTCAAAATAGAATCATACTTATGTCCATAAAAGATTCAATGGAGGAAATTGCAGAATATGTTCTATACAATTATGACTCATACAAAAAACTTAATGGTTAAGATTTGATTTTTTTATTTGTTATTGACATGTTGAAATTTGAATTTCATTTTTACATTTATGTTCACGTATTTGAATTATTGATATAAACATATATTTGCATTTTGTGATGTTATTAATTTTGTATTTTCAAATTGTTTTACAAATGACTTCTAATCAAACCGTTGAACATTGAATAAAAGTTTAAAAAGAAAACAGAAATGTGCAAAGTTTAATAAAATATGCTATGGTGCAATGACAATTGCATGTGATCATCACATGAAGTATTTGATGAAGCAAGGTAATAAATATCTTTATTCTCAAGGATGGAATTTGGTTCAACAAACTTTTAACACTCTAGGTGAAAGTTACAACGTGTTGAAGATGGAAGCTCATGTTGTATTGAAATTAGTAAAATTATTGGTCAATAAAGGATGATTACATTCATCTAAGTAAATGGCATCATTGGAGACACTTGCTATGCTTCTTTGGAGTTGTGCCCATAGTCAAACAAATAGAACTATCCAAAACAAATTTGGAAATTAGGAGAGACAATAAGTAGAAAGTTTAATGAATTTTTAGATGATTTATGTTTCTTGGTTCAAGAAATTACAAGGCCTCCTGATATGAACTTTCTTGAGGTTCCATCCGAAATAATGAATGATCGTAGATATGAGCAATATTTTAAAGGATGCATTGGTGCTATAGATGAGACACATATTCCTGTCATTGTTCTTACTAAAGATCAAGTTCGTTATATTGGTTGAAATGGATACCCAACACAAAATGTGATGTTAGTATGCAACTTTGATATGTTAATTACTTTTGTTGTTGTTGGTTGGCATGGTATTGCATATGACACACCTATTCTATCATTCATGATTAAGAAATGAAAAATGTGTTCCCGTATCCTCCTAAAGGTATATATAGTCATTTTTTTAATATAATTTATCATTATATATTTTAAAATTAAAATTTTCATATAAATTTATAATATTTTTTAAATTTTTAGGAAAAGTACCATTCAATGGTATTTAGCACCATACAAGGGTGAAATGTATCACATTCCTGATTTCAAATAGGATAATCAAGCAGATGAGTAAGCACTATTATTAGTACGAAGTTGTCCTATGCCTAAAGCAATCTCTGTTGAGGACTGTGAGCGCACATAAGGTGGATAATTCTTCTCCCTACATGATTTATTTCATATCTAAGGACTAATTAGGATTTGAACCCTGAACCACTTAATTAAGGGATACAAATTTATACTATTTGTGCCAACTTTTGTTGGTTGTATGAATAGAGTTTGAAATCAAATAACAAATGCATTGATGAAAGATAGAAATCGTTGACTTATGAGTTATTCAATATTTATGTATTAGTTGCACATTATTTATTCAACATTTTTAATGTAATTTAATACAATTGAATTAGGTCTAAATATTTTTTTATTTCTATTTCTTTCAACATATGATTGAATAAAATATATATAATAACTTAGATATTTTAGTCATTTGTAGTCAATATATATTATTTCAAATCATCATTAAAATAGAGAAAGGGAGGAACAATTATCCATGTAATTACGATCTTTGTTGACCGTTGTTGCGGTCGACAACTCTCTTTTCTTTGCTTTGTTCAATAGAGTCTTCCAAACAAGACTCTAACCAACTCGTGGATGGTTGTGAAGTTGGATTATGTATGAAGGATGAATCTATATTTGTGTACATGTAAGAAAATTTTGTTAAATTAAAGAAAATTTTGGTATGTCCAAACACTAAAATAAATTAATTACTTGTACTTAATATATTTTTATTTAATCTTTTATCATCAAAATAAATTTATGTAAGTTAAATTAGTTTTGCACTATTTTTATTTATAAATAGTTAAATTAGTTTTGCACTATTTTTATTTATAAATTTATTTTTTATTAAATAAAACTAACATTTTAAAAAAATATTAATTTTTGCTTAAAAGGAACTTTTAAGCTTAAAAAAAAATTGACATTAAGCTCTAATTTTTTACTTTTTCTTAAAAGTATATTTTAAGTAAAAAATAAATTGAATCAAACAAATCCTTAAGGTTAATTTTATAAAATTATTATTATTTATTTGTTTGTTTTTCTTGATTTATATAAAATAATCTAGGAGCACACTTTTTTAGGACGAAGAGAGTAATTAATATCGAGTTAACAAATGATCTAAAGTTACATAATTAAAATAATAAAATCAAATTTTAAAAATAAAAAACTAAAAGATTGTAAAATGAAGATAATAGGAAAATAAATGAAAATTAAGCTTATATATTGAAGCTTTAGAAGAATCATTTTCGTGGACTGAATTTGCATTTGTTACGAGATTGCGAAGTAAAATTCAAAAGTACCTTCTCAGTATTCACTGCGGGGTGCTGGCAGCCTCTAAGTAATAAGCAACCACTGTTAAGGTTGAAAGTTGAAAATCCTTGCTTGGGGCCTCGGAGACCCAAAACCCTGAAAAGAAAACCCCTTCTTATTACCGTTGCCCCTTCCTTCATTTTTGTTCCTCTCTGAAGTGTAGGAAACGATGAGCAGTTGGAGAAGCCTTCTTCTACGAATCGGGGACAAGAGCCCCGAATATGGAGTCTCCTCCGACTACAAAGATCACATTGTTTGCTTTCTCTTCTTCTTCTTCTTCTTCTTTTCCTTTCGCTCTGAATCGCACGCACCTAATGTCTCTTCTCTTCTCTTCTCTTCTCTTCTGCTTTTGATTTCTCAGGATACTTGCTTTGGTGCCCTTCGCCGCGAGCTCGACCTCTCTCAATCCGAGATTCTGGAGGTAAACGGAGATTGTTCTCTTTCACTTTTGGCTCGTGTTTTGGATAGTTAGGTCCATTGAAATGTTTTCGATTCGCTTTTTTCTTCTTCTCGAGAGTATTGAGTCTTGTTCTTGTAGCTACGGGAATGGTAAAAAATTGTAATCTACGTTCAGTTAACGTAAATTTATGTTTACGAAGCAAACGCGAGTCAATATTTGTTCTGAACTATCCATGTGCTACTGCTAGGTTCTTAATGTAAAGAGCCGGGAAAAAAATATAATGTGAATATTGGATTTTTTTTTTCTGTTTAGTTATGCTTTCTTTTGGCTTTTCGTTTTTCATGTTGTGGGAACACTTATTTGCTTCAGAAATCTGAAACATTGAAAGTTGATTAGAACTGTTTATAATATTACAGCTGTAATATAGTGTATGCGGAGTGCGGACTTGTTGGTTGCTCTCTCACCGAGTTCTCTACATGTTTTTTCAAATGTTTAATATAGATTTTGTGTAGTGTCTTGTAATTGTTACCTGTTGTCTTTTTTCTGTACTATTATATGGCACTGTCATGCTTGGTATTGTGACGTATTTGCTTTATTGTATTCACGCAGTTCCTTCTCATGTGTGCTGAGC
>CM023959.1:22187266-22216358 GCA_013407115.1 Glycine latifolia | reverse complement strand
GTGATCGCAAGATTCCCCTTAAACTAAAAGGAAAATTCTATAGAACGTCTATTAGACCGGCAATGCTATATGGTGTAGAATACTGGCCAGCACATAGGCAGCATGAGCATAAAATAGGGGTAGCGGAAATGAGGATGTTAAGGTGGATGTGTGGATATACGAAGATGGATAAGATAAGAAATGAGGATATTCGACGAAAGGTATCAGTGGTACCGGTATGTGAAAAGATGAGGGAGTATAGATTGAGATGGTTTGGGCACCTTATGAGACGACCACTGGATGCTCCTGTAAGAACAAGAGTTTGTTACCAAGAGTTAGACACAAAGCGAGGTAGGGGTCGACCGAAACTTACCTGGGGAAAGGTAGTTAAACAAGACCTAATGGAGTGGGATGTAAATTGGCGGACGGTATGTCTTAGGACGAAGTGGAAAAAAGCGATAAGCTTGGTGGAGGGTTAAACCCATTAGTAACTCTATGTTCCAGTCGTTTTCTTATTTTTAGTCCTTCTCCTCCTCTTTTCTCCCTTCTTCCTCTCACCTTTCTGTTTTTAGCCTTTTTTTTTTCTTTTCTCTCATTTGTCTTATTTTCGATTTATTATTGGGTTTATCTACCACCGACCCCAATTAACTTGGGTTAAAGGTGATGTTGATGATGATGATGATGATGTATCTTCTTTCATCTAGCTTTGGTTGCCATACCACTTGCCATAAAACTGGTGATTTTTTGGCCTGTTGCCATCGACTGCCATTGACTCTGCCATAATGGATTGATAAATTAAAGCCCTTATTCACGAATAATATCATATATGAGGAATTTTGCTTATAGTGATGGCTTATGTTAAAGTTTGATTAGACTTTGACAAAGATACCAAATGAAATATTGTATCATTGACCACTAGGTAGACACAAGCTTTACCTGAAGTGTCATGTTATCACTTGACACACCATTGGTTTTCCCTTAATTGTAGTGGGATTGGCATTGCCATTTTGATCTTGTTGTGATCATATAAATCAGGTTGAAATATTTAGCCTACATTTGGATTACCATTTCAAACTTTCAAAATTACTTTTAACTCAAGTTACAAAGGTCATCCTTCCTCCAACGTACTTTAAACATACGTTCACTTGTGAAATGGGTACCCAAACGAGCTATTAATTGTCTATGAAACTTATTTCTGATAAATTTTTATAAAGAAAAACATTGACAATGATTTTTAATGGTTAAGGTTTGTTTGATTTGATGCAAACAATATGATTTGCCTATTTACTGGTTCTTACTAATGGTTTTTCAATAACACTCTCAATTTGCAATTTGAATTTGTTTTGTTCATTCAAAATAATTGCCACTGCATATTTCTTTAATTTGCTGCTAAATTTTGAATGCAAGGACTTATTTTAATTTGGTCTTTTAGTGATTCTGCTGACTTTGTTTGATTTATTCATATAATTTTATTTTTGTATGTCTCATTTTTATTTTTTTTAATTTAGGATGCCTTAGATTCTGGAAACTGCAACGGGGTTCGTATTCTAATGCGGTTTTTGACTGTTATGGTATGTATTGCCATTGTTTTTTTGCAGAAAAGTTGTGTGGCATTATTGACATTTAAACTGCTGATTGATTTATCATTGACAGTATGCAGTGGATAGGAAATCCTTCATGCTTTCGCCATGGGTTCATTCTACATTTATAAATGATTGTCCTGTGTTTGAATATGATTTTCCTTGTCATTTAGTGTTTTTTACGCGTACAACTTATAGAGCATGTTTGTTATTGATTATAATCCGTAAGAGAAATGCTGTTTCCATAAAAAAAGCTGATTAGAATCCTGTGTTGGGTATGGCTCATACTGTGCCATCAGCAGATATGCACGGGTGCCCCGCTCCCCGATGAATAGCTTGGCCTCGTGTTTTATTATTTGTTTGAGGCCTAGTACTGTTGTTGGCCTCATGTTTTATTATTTGTAGTTTGGGCTTGGGCCCATGAATAGCTACGGTGCTTAGGGTTTCTAAGCCTATATATTTCCTTGTAATCTGAGTGCAATTGTACGAGTGTGTGAGGAAATATAGTGAATAGCTGGACGTAGTCCACATTGGGTGAACCAGAGTAAACTCTGTGTGTTGTTTTCTTCTTCCCTTTTCTCTCTTTCTATTATCTCGATTGTTGTGTGATCGCTCGATACCCAACATCCTGTTCGCAATTGTTTTTATTAACTATTATTGGTGAAAATGAGATTATAATGTTGGATTATTTCTATTGCAAAGTGTAAGAGAAGATTACTCTTACAGAAAGGAAAATGCCATTTTTTAATAAGCAAAATTGTGGAGCTTATGATGGAAAGTTAACTTATTTTTCGTCTAATTTTTGTTATCCTATTTTATCCCTAATAATTGATTTTTTTATTATTATTTTCAATACAAAACAAATTACTACAAATAACTTCATACTCTTTTTTGTAATTTTACTATTAAAAAGAAATTATTATTATTATTATTTTGTACAATTGAAACAAAATAGATTATCTTATATTACTTTACTGAACATATCCAAACATAAAACTTATTTCCTATTGTCCATTATAAAGATATAATTATAATTAATTATTGAAAAAAGGTTTTTTCTCTTGGCTAATCCAAATACACTTATTTATATTCCTAACCCCTTCTGGTTCTAAATATGTTCTCATTTTATCTTCCTATTCTTGTCGTTGTATGTTCATGTGATGTGGAGTATTTATGTAACCGAATGCAAGTTTTTTTATTTGTTGCTTTCTTGTAAATTCTTTAGGTGAGCAGTAAGGTTCTTCAACCAAGCTCTTTGGTGGCTGTGTTTGAAACATTTTTATCATCAGCTGCCACAACAGTAGATGATGAGAAAGGGAATCCCTTATGGCAGCCATGTGCTGACTTTTACATAACTTGCATTTTATCATGCCTCCCATGGGGCGGAGCAGAACTTATTGAGGTAATTATTTGATGCTTATAATTTATAATCTGGGAAAATTTTCAACTTTATTTAAGCTGTTGGATTTACTTTTCTGTCTGCAGTATGACCTTGTAATTTAAAATATTCCTTTTTTTCATCTTCTAACTGTTTCTCTATCTGATTATTAAATGTATCAATTTCTGTATCTACTGTCATTTTAATTTTTTATTGTTATATATTACTGTTATTTTTATCCAATGTCTTAAAGTAATATGAGCTATTATAAATTTGACTGTTTAATTGCTTATTCAAGAACAACATATTGCCTTTTTTTTAGTTTGTTTTTCATATCTGAATAAAGACAAAATTCACTTATTTTTCCATTCTATGGTTGGAGTTATCTGTATTAAAAGATGTTTGTGATTAGAGAGTTATTGTATCTTCCATTCGTGGGTTGGTAGCACTGGTTGATCCCATGCATTGGTATGGCAGTTGTGGTGTGAGCAGCTCATATTATGGCAACAATGAATGAAGAATTTGATTCACATGTCACAAACTTTCATTATGTTGAGAAGTTATAAACATTGCAGCAAATGATACAACAACTATGCTAGCAGTTCTTGGCACTTTTTTTTTTTTAATATATGCATGTTTGTTCAGGTTACAATATTGTTGAAAAGGTGTCATTCATAAATCCCAAATAAATGGAATGATTGTAAAGGAATCTTTTACTTATTTAATCTGTTCTTTTAGGAAAGTATTTATGCTGATTAGCAGCATCATTTATTAGAATTTTTCTTCCTTTTTTTGTGTGTACTTCTACTGTACTTTAAATAGCAACCGATAACCTGTACGGATTCATACAATATATACTAAATTCAGTTACAAATATGGATTTCATTATCGCTGAATTCTTTTTCCATTTAATGGCATGTCATGTCTTTTCACAGCAAGTTCCTGAAGATATTGAGAGAGTGATGGTTGGTGTAGAAGCTTACTTGAGCATCAGAAAGCATACATTTGACATTGGTTTATCCTTTTTTGAGAATGATGATGAAAACGGGAAAGGACTTGGTGACAAGGTTGGCTCCTCTTTAGCTAATACCTAATTACAAGAGTAAATTACACATGTTTCCCCCAAGATTTAAGGAAGTTACACATGCCTTTTCTGAGGTTTAAGGAAATTACAAATGCCTCCTCTCTTTTTCTAAAACCTACACATGCTTCCCATGAAGTTTAAGGAAATTTCATATGTTTCCCTTGAGGTTTAAGGAAATTACACATGCCTCCCTTCTATTTTTAAAACCTTCACAAATCCCCTAAATGTTGTCTAAGCATTTGACAGTAGCAAATCATGTGCAATGACAATTGTGATTAAAAAAAGCTTAAATATGTTTTTCGTCCTCATAAATATGAAAATGTTCGGAATTCGTTACTGCAAATTTTATTGTCTATTTTTCTTCCTCGCAAAATTTAAATGTTATTTTTGGCCTGAAGTTAGGTTCGGGTACATCCGTACCTACATTTACATTGTGGTAGATAGTGTTTGGTTTTTCAACTTTTCTACATTTGTTATACATATAACCGATGTAAAAAAGTTGATAAACCCAACACTTTCTATAACAACATACACATAGGTTCAAGTAACTTGAACCTAGTTCCGGATCAAAAAGTAACATTTAAATTTTGCAAGGATAAAACATTTTGCAGTGATGGATTCCTAACATTTCTATATTTATGAGAGCGAAAGACATATTTTAGCATTTTTTTAATCAAAATCATCAACGCACATAACTTGTTATTGTCAAATATTCAGACTACATATAGGGGTTTGTATAGGTTTTAAAAACATAAGGGAAACATGTGTAATTTCCTTAAACCTCAAGGGAGGCATGTGTAGGTTTTACAAAAGGAGGGGAGACATGTGTAATTTTCTTAAACCTCAGGGGAAACATGTGTAATTTACTCTAGTTACAATTTACACTTTCTTTGTCTGTCCTTTGACCTATGTATCAATGTTTCTCCTGAATATTTGTTTTCTTTTCTTTATTTATTTATCTGATTTGGGTCTTATGATGGTGCATTTAATGAAGCCTGAATAGTACTTTAGGAGTATACCATACTAATATATAATTGTCTTTGGTTTTAAACTTATAATTGTTAGACACTTGTGTCAAATGCTTAACACTTCAAATCCTAATGTGTCATTTCAAATTTTGTTGCATGTTGAAGAGAACCCTCTCCCATTGGGATAAATTTTTTTTTTGTTGATCTTGTATTACGTTTCTGTGCTTCTCAGAATACGAATGTTTAACTAGGGTTTCAATTATTTAAATTCCTAAATCAATGAAGGATTATTTCTTTAGACAGTTGAGAGTAGATCCAAGGAATCAGACAGGCAACATAGAACCCATTTTCTTGTAATTTAAGGATTTTTTTTATCCTATTGTGTTCGTCTCAATTACTATTCCCTTTCATTAATAGTTTAGAGGGTGCCTGAAAATGTTTATTTTTGTAACATTTCATTTCCATTTTCCAGGATTTTTTGGAAGATTTATGGGATAGAATACAGGTTTTATCAAGCCACGGATGGAAGGTTGACAGTGGTAATTTTCTCTTTTCTATGTGTAATGCATAGTAGGTTATGCTACTGTACCTTTATCAAAAATTAAAATCATTTACATTGTTTTTCAGTCTTCTTTTCAGGGCATTTTGTACTATTATTACATGTTCATATTTTGTGTTTTTTTTCCTATATGAATTGATGTTAAGCTTACAGAGAATGTCTTAAAGTAAAACTTAACTTTTGCTAATCTGTACAAATAAAATGCCAAGATGCAGCCGGACTATTTAAATCTTAGCAGTATTGAGGCTGAAGTTTTATTTATTTGTAAAACTTATCCCTATACCCATGAAAAATTGTAATCACCATTTCCATCCCTCTTTGCACCCATTATTATTCTTTGCCAGGCATCCTTGGGCATCCCCGGTTATCCCAAGCGACCACTTCTGCCAACATAGTTACTGCAATCTCTCGGGCCTTAAAAGTCAGTGGTGGTATACCTGGTGGATAGCCCTAACCTGGAGCATTTGGTTTCATCGCAACAGGATAATGTTCCATAATGATAGATTTAATGGGTCTAAGTTGATGGAGGATGCTATATTTTTCTGCTGGTCATGGCTAGCAAACTTGGAGAAGGGCTTTGATATCCCATTCTACATATGGTCTAGCCGTATCAAAGATGGTTTTGTTTGTAGTACAGGATGTAACTAGGATGTCCTCTTTGTTTCTTTTTGCCATTAAGTGGGTCTCTAGCTTGTTCTTTGGCACCTTAATTCAGGTCTTATCATGTATTAGGCTGCCAAAGCTTTGTTAGTCTACTACTGGCTTCTTCTTTTTCTTTCAGTACTTCTTGTACTTCTTCTCATATATATAATATATTTATCTTTGCCGATCAAAAAAAAAAAAATTATTCTTTGCCAGGCATCTGCAAATTCTATCAGTATGTGTATTTTTTTTAATTAAGCATACAAGTAATAGCTATAACAGAACTAGTAAGAGAGATGAGAGAGAGTGTTAGAGAGAGAAACAGCGAGTGGGTGAGAGTGCGAAAAAGAAACAGATTTAGTGAGTGTAAAAGAGAGGGGGCTTGGGAAACATCTTGTCTCAACCACGCTGGGAAAGGGTACGGCCAACACTATGCAGAATCAGTGGCAACACGACGAGGGGAACGTTGGAGGAAAATTTGGACGGACGCTTCTGATGTGTCTTCCTTCTACTTCACACGTTTTCCAGAAGAGTTAGGGGAAAAGGATTTGTGGCTTGAGTTCAAGAAATGGGGAGATGTCAGGGAGATATTCATCGCAAAAAACAGAAACAAGAGTGGAAGAAAATATGGTTTCGTATGATTCAAAGGGGTTGAAGATGCTAGAATACTGGAGCGTCAGTTGGATAATTTGATTATCGGGGGACTTAAACTGCATGCAAACCTCCCCAAACATGAAATGGAGTGGAAGATGACAAAGAAAACAAACACGGAGGAGCATTACAAGAAGGGGATGGTTGGGGATAAGTTTGTAGTGAAGGATAAGGACAAAGATAGGTGTGAACGGTACAAACAACAGTGAATGGGGAACCGCAAATTTCCTCAACGCAAGACCTTTCCTCAACGCTAGGCTCAAAGGGTCTCGTACGCCAAAGCGGTTGCGACAACCAACCAAATAACGACGAATAGGTAGACCCCGACACAGGCGAAGGTGATGATAAAGCCATCCCATTCGTCTATCCAGCTATTTATACCCATGGAGAACAGAAAGTGGCGTAGTGATGCATGGGTTGGCAGATTAAGGAGCTTGATGGCGTTCGATAGACTGGAAGAAGAAATTTTGTGGGATGGAGGTGAGGATATTAAGCCTAAGTACCTGGGTGATGATATGGTGCTTCTCATGGGGCTTAGCGATTCAAAAGCAGAGGAACTATGTAGGGAAGCAAATGTAAGTGGGTTGTCCATATTTCACTCACTGGAAAAATGGAGCCCATCATTGAGGTCAGGCTTCAGGCTGGTTTGGGTATTATGTTGGGGAATGCCACTACCTGCATGGGATATGGAGAATATCAAAAACATTGTGGCAAGGGTGGGTGAAATGGTGGATATGGGTGATGATACTGATGACCTTCGCCGCATTGATAGGGCATAAATACTCATTAAAACTCCATGGCATCCGACAATTAACCACAACGTAGTGGCGTCCATTAATGAGGTTGATTTCACTATCAACATTGTCAAGGAGACTTGTTACAGCCCCTGCAGCTGTAAATGCAACAGGGGGAGGTTCACAGGGTCTTCAGAGGACGTGTCATCTGACGAGAGCGTTTTGGGGATGAGCGACTCGTCGGAGGATACATTGGTTGTCGCTGAGTCTCCAGCGATAGCTATGGTGGCGAATGTAGCTAGGAGCGAATGCAGAAGTAACGGGGGCGAAAAACAAATGTCCACTGGTCAATGTACCCTGCAAGAACTGCTGGGTAGTCAACAGGAACCTGACAGAAGATGTAGCTAGGAGGATGAAGAGGCTTTCGGCGGATGTTAGCTACCCACACACGAGGCAACTTCTTGAAAGTGACAACATAGTTGTAGGGGATGCCCGTCAGGAGGTAGGGGAGGCAGGTATGGATGCAGAACTGGAATGCAGTGCACAGATCTCTGCAAGAAGAAAGAAGACACAAATAAGTTTGGAGGAAATAGGAAAGGGGTGGACCCACATTTGACGCAAGTTTTTGAATTAAAGGAGATGGAGGCAGGTGATGATTCAGTGGGAAAGAAAGCTGCCTGGGCACCTTTGGGACCCACAAACAACTTCAGTGTTGAAAGGCCAGGAGATAAATATAGTTTGCTGGGCCCTAACATAAAAGGGCCTGCCCACAGTGGAAGGTATACTCAAGAAACAAGTGGTGTAAAAAGGATTTTGAGCCCAAAGAAAAAAATGGAAATAAACCTGGACCAGGAAAACAGCAGTTTATCAAAAAAGGAAAGGAGGTTATTACCTACCAAACCAATTACAAGACCTCCCCTACAATGGTGGGAGGAAGTGGGCTGAAGGAAATTGTTGATTGGGGGGAAAGGCACCATGAAAGTTATATTACAGAAGAGTTAGCATCAAGCCCTACAAACTGTGAGTGGATAAAAGAAGCATCCAGTGACTGGGATTTGGCAAAACTCTTGGGAACAAGCTGCAGTAATCAGGAAGAAATGGTGAACAAGATGGTTGCCATGGAAGAAAGAGACAAGGGTGAGGTTCAGTGGTTGGGAAACAGCAAAGTTGATTGCTGAAGATCTTATCATACAACCTAAGGGGGTTGGGGAGGGGGATTAAGTGGGCCTCTATCAGAAAATTGGTGAATAAAGAAAGGGTGGATATGCTATGTGTACAAGAGACTAAAAAGGAAGTCATTGATAAAAAGGTATGCCAGGCTCTATGGGGTGATTCTGATGTTAGCTGGGAATTTCAGCCAGCATGTAATAGAGCTGGAGGACTATTGTGCATCTGGAACAAGGACTCATTTAAAAGTAGAGAAGAAGGTGTTAGGTAGTGGTTTCATCTACTTGGAAGGGACATGGGTTGCAGATGGCAGAAAAATCATTATTGTGAATTTATATTCATCTTGTGAGGCAGTTATGAAAAGAATTTTATGGGAAGAAATCAGGCAGATGAGATATGCAAGTATGAGGGGCCTATCATTATTTTAAGTTTTTTTTCAAAATGCTTTTGAAAATGATTCCTGATTCTTGTTTTTTTTTTTGTAATTTTTTGTTAGGTTTTAATGATTTGATAATAAGAATTGCCTGGGATGTAAATAAAAGTTTTTCCTTAGTAAAATCACTGTTATTTTGGACTACCATGTTAAGGATTTGATGGTTTTTTGGATTTTAATTTCTGATGAATAATAAGCTACAGTAGTAATAAGATCTGATTTCTGTGTTACGTATCTTCCTGAATCTCTGTCTCTGTTTATCTTAAATTTCTGCAAATTGTTATGGTACACATTATCACTGCATTTATGAATAAGTTATGACTGGTTGACTGCTTGGATGACACCGGTTTGATTCCCTATGAATTGACCAGTTTGATAACTAAAAAGCTTAAGTAGTTAGGAACTTGAGAGAATGCCCAAGAATGCTTTTGATGTTTTAACTTTTAAATTGATTTGGAAAGATGTCAGGTCATGGCATTGACTTGGAAAGTGTCACCTTGCTTACTCCCTATGGAGCTGTGTTGTATTTCCTTGCAAACCTTCTGTTTTATTCCATTTACTTGGAAGTTGCCCAAAGAGTACTTTCTGTCTGACCCAAGGACCAAAGCTAACCTTTCCTATATTAAAGTTGTGTTGCTATTTACCTCATTTTGAGCATGTTGGAGGGTGGGATTGATGAAACTCACATAATGAAGGAACATCGTAGGAGGAATATGGAGATTGATTAGGGATAGATTGCCTACTAAGAAGAACTTAAGTTGGACAGCAGCAGGACTATTGGAGGTGGGAGGCTGATCTGAGTGGGACAGCAGCAGCAGGACTACACAGTGGGAAGTGCATATAAGTTGATTAATAAGGAGACACTTATTCAGAACCATGAAGTGGTGTTCATTGACCTCTGGAAATTAAAAATTCCTACTAAAGCCTCATGTTTTGCTTGGAGATTGCTGAGAGACCGTTTGCCTACTAAGAAGAACTTAAGTAGAAGGAATATAGTATTAAATGATTCCAGCTGCCCTTTCTGTAGGAGCTCTGATGAGGATGCTTCCCATTTATTCATTAGCTGCGGTAAGATTCTACCATTATGGTGGGAATCGATGGCTTGGATAAACATTCAAGGGGTATCCTCGATAACTCCTAAGGAACATTGAGCAGTAATGATTCTCTTATTCTTAAGTTGGGTGTGAGCCTTGTCTTCAGCATCTCCTTTGGCACCCTAATCCATGTAAAGCGCATGTATTAGGTTGCCATAGGTCTGTTATGCTTGTTGACAGGTTGTATATATATTTTCAGTACTACTTGTACCTTTCTTCATGTTATATATATATATATATTATTTTTTGCTGAGCAAAAAAAAAAAAAACTTAAGTAGAAGGAATATGGAACTCAATGATGTCAACTGTCCTTTCTGTAGGATCAATGATGAGGATGTGTCTCACTTATTTTTCAGCTGTGATAGAATTTTGCTGCTATGGTGGGAATCAATGTCGTAGATAAATATAGTAGGGGTATCTTCGGTAACTCCGAAAGAACGTTTCCATCAATACTCCTACTACTATTGCAGTGGAATCAGAATTCAGAGATGACAGACTTGGTGGATAGCTTTGACTTGGAGTATTTGGCACCATAGAAACAGAATCATCTTCCACAATGAGAGTTTCAATGACCATAAACTCATGGACGATGCACTATTTCTTTGCTGGACTTGGCTAAAAAATTTGGAGAAAGGATTTGACATTCCTTTCCAGTATTGGTCTAGTAATATTGGGGAGGCTTTTGTAATCAGGGGAGGGCTTAGCATATAGTTTTCTTTTCCTTCCTTTTTGGGTGGGAGCCTAGACTTCAGCCAGATCTTTGGCAACCTAATTCATGTATGTATTCATGTATTAGGCTGCCATAGGTTTGCAATTTTGTTGCTAGGTTTGTTTATGTATCAGTACTACTTGCACTCTGCTTTCTTATATATATATATATATATATATATATATATATATTTTTTTTTTTGTTTATAAAAAAAAAAAAACATAGATAATACATTGTATTTGCCAAGCAAAACTAGATAGCTAGAGGGTGTTTGCTTGCAGTTCTCAAAATATCTTGCTGGCGTTTTACTTTTTCTTTAATACTTTTAGTTTTAAGGCTATTGAATTACTATAAAGCTTTCCTTTCAAATTCTAATCTTACCCTAGGGTAATGTGAGGAGAGTATGACAGAATCATATTGCTCATAAATATTAACTAAGCTTATGATATCCTTGTTATGTATAATTTATTCATTTCCTTTATCTTTTCCTTTGCTTCTTTTGTTATATTTTTTCATGTCATACACATTACTTTTGTTCACCTTTATTTATTTTCTTCTGTTTTATTCCCTGCTTGATTACTTTCTGTTTCCATTGTTAGTTCCAAGGCCTCATCTTTCATTTGAAGCTCAGCTGGTTGCTGGGAAGTCTCATGAATTTGGGCCAATATGCTGCCCCAGCTTACCAAGCCCGCCTTCAGTCCCTTCTGGCATGTCTATTGGTAAACAGAAGCATGAAGCAGAATTAAAATACCCTCAAAGGATACACCGGCTAAAGATATTTCCTCCTGGTAAAATTGAGGTGATTTCTGTTCTATATGCTACTGGTCTAGCATCTCTACACTGATTTCCTTTCTTTTAATCTATTTTTAATTTTTTATAGAAACTTCTTTTATTTTTATTTGGAACTTAAAGAAATCTGTTATGAATTCATTACAAATTAATCTACAACTATGAGATTATTAATTTGAATAAAATAATGTTTTGTTTTGTAATTTGATGGCTAATTTAAGTATATATATGTTAAAGGTGATAGTTTTTTAATTCTTAAATTTGTTTACCAGTCTACATTTAAACCTGTAATATGCTAAGATGCATCCTCTTCAATTTTGTGCCTGCTAATATCCTTTGTATTTTGTGGTTTCTTTTGAAGGATATATCTTATTGTCTGCTTCTGTACTTTTCTCTAATTAAATTTCTTCTCTTAACAGCCTTCAAAATGGTTTTTTTTGTTGTTTTAGTAAGGATCAAACTGCTTTTGCATGATGTGCTTGCTGCTTATTTTCGTAGCATGCAAAACTGTTCATTTTCATGTGTTATAGCTACCTTAGGTTTTTGGTAATTTAGATTTCATTTTTTCCAATCATATATGTGGGTTCAATGAAATGAATTTTTTGGATGCAGGATCTACAGCCTATAGACAGATTTGTTATGGAAGAGTATCTCCTAGATGTGCTTCTGTTCTTAAATGGCTGGTTTGTATACACCATTCCTTTTCTTTTTACTAGAAGAGCACCCTGTGATGGAGTTTGAATAATAAAAAAATATATTAAAACAGTAAACACATCATGTGCATTTATTTTATTTAGAATTTACTTAGAATTTCTCTAGTCTTTTATATTTCATATCCGCTTCATCTATGCTTTTCTTCTTAACTCTTTTTCCTATAAAAATGTTTTTGATGTAATTATAACTGTTGTCATTTTTGGGTTAATGCAAAGCTAGTCGAAAGGAATGTGCTTCTTTCATGGTTGGTCTGCCAGTTTCCTTCAGATACGAGTACCTCATGGCCGAAACAATATTCTCTCAGGTATTACATGTAAAATTGCAATCCTCACCCCTTACGTATTCTATAACTATACAGCTTTAGCAATTAGCATTATTGTGGAAGCTTTCTTTGGGCCTTCAAATGGACTCAAGCAACTTGCTTTTAGAAGCTTAAGAACAAGACACTATAGCAGGATAATGAATAGTGGGTTGGCTGCTGTACAGATGATTATAGATCCAAGACCAAGACTATATACTTCACACAAAATGCTCAAAACTAATGAATTATTTAAAATTAAATACATATTCATAGTCTAAACATACAATTGCCATAAAAAAAAAGTGGAAGATGATTGAATCAATGAGAAAAAAAACCCAGAACAGATAGGGTGTGGGTATGGGTGTGAACAACACAAAACAAACAAGAATTGAATAGAGGCCTGTGTGAACAGAGAGACTCATGGGTAAGCAGAAGCCTGCAAGCCATCAGTGTGTTGGAAAAGGCCAGACAAATGGTGGGAGTGGGTGGTCAACAGTCATGGTGCCGTGAGCACTGGGTCATTGTTTGGGTTGAAACAGAGGTCAACTTTTAAGTGTTTTATGCATATTTGATCAGGGAAGGGTTTTGAACCCTATTATGTTTCTGATGCCAAATATAAAGTGGAAATAAAATAATTGTAAAAATATGGCTGGGAAGCTCTCAAGGGAGGCAGAGATTGATTTTTACCTGTTTCAATATAACGGCTGTGATCGTCATGATTTGCCATTATAGCAGCTGTGACAGGAACCCTGTAGTGTTTCTCAGATGCACTCCACTCTGCTTTGGTTTCATAGCATGCAATTAACTATTTGACTATTCTGATTTAGTGTATATTGATAAAGTAAAATGCAAGCATTTCTTCTATATTATTGTTTGAAGGGAATAATTTCAACAATTGAAAACTGGAAGATGGCATAGTGAATCCATCAACTATTTTTATTTTTATTATTTGATGTTGCTGACATTTGTGGGTTTGTACTTTTGATATGAGTGGGTACGGGTGACTTAGAATATTGGCAGATTTGGTAATGCTATATCTATATCATTTGCAGCTGCTGATGCTACCACAACCACCTTTCAAACCAGTATATTACACGCTGGTTATTATTGACCTTTGTAAGGTATTGTCAAGTGCACACGACGTTGCTGACTTTTTTTGTCACTGGGGAATTATTGTTGCTTCAATACACATTTTATATAGATTTCAAATTTCATTTCATGTTTAATGCTTTCTAATCATGTGGCTACCCAATAGGCTCTTCCTGGAGCTTTTCCTGCAGTTGTAGCTGGAGCAGTTCGTACTCTCTTTGAGAGGATTGCTGATTTGGATATGGAGTGTCGGACACGTCTGATCCTTTGGTTCTCACACCATTTGTATGTTTGGAATCTTAGCAATTGCATTACATCATGCATCATTCAAGATAATATATTCTGTGCCTGTTCTGCTTGAAGTATATCTTGTCCTCCCCAACTTGACCTTTTTATTTCATTTCTCTAATACAATTTGTTCATAAAAAAGGAAAAAAAAATACTGCATAAGCTTCTGTTGAGTCTATATGTCAAAGTTGCGAGTTAACATTGAAACACATTCATGATTCTGACATTAAAATTCTCTGCTATGGTGATGTTCAATGGTGAGGAAATCATTGAAGTGAAACTGCTATTTTTGAATCATATTTCTTGACATTTTATAGCAAGCTTTATATTTCCATAAACTGTAAATGATTTAAAGAATGCCTGTTACTGTTTGGACATGATTGAGTTTTTAACATAATATTCATGCTTGTATTGGTTTAGGACAATTGTACCACAATTACTTTATTAACTACTAGATTATCAATTAACCATTAGCCATTTTACCCAAGCTCAAGCAAGCCTATTGCAACCTTTCTTAAGTGTTAGCCATTGATGATACTACCATTCAACTAAATGGATAAAATTTATTTACCTATTACCATTACTGGATTGATAATAGGGTACCAAAAATGATTGTTAGCACAAAATATTGTTCTCTCTTTTCTAATTGTATTTTCATTTTTAATATGATAATATCTGATATTGCCTTTGTGCCTGGTCTTATTTCTCTCGTGAGTATATTTTCTAATAAAAATAAGGAAATATAAGAAAGGAAGTTCTGATAGAAATATATATAGTTTAGGAATAATCAGCAACTCAGTGGTTTAAGTCAATATGTTGTAATATTGTTACTTGTTAACCACACTTTAAAAATCATTAATTGGTTCAGTGATTAATATCCCCTCCCCTACTTTTAGATGAAATGAGAAAAGGAGAAGAGAGAACTGAAATGAACTCTGAATATTATTCCAGAATATGAAAGTTAGTTGAAGATTGTTACAAAGAGGGTATTTATAACCCCTGAACTAACTACAATAGAAAATAACAATAACTAACTAACTCCTAACAGAAAACTGTAACAGCTAAGAGAAACTGACAGTTGTACAGAGGGGTGCTTTTAGCAATAGCTACCAGCCCTTACAATTACAGCTTTACACTTAACAATCCTATTACAAACTGTTGGAACAGTTGTATAATTTACATATTATAATATCCCCCCTCAAACTCAAGGGGAAGAGTTTTCAGAAGAAATACTTTTCACATTGAGTTTGCTCTTGAGAATATTAAATCTGGCTGTAGAGAGTGGCTTAGTGAGAACATCAGCCCACTGATCAAGGGCTGGAATATGCACAACAGACAGCTGTTTGGCTAAAATTTTCTCTCGAACAAAGAAAACATCTATTTCCATATGTTTGGTGCGACTATGGAAAACAAGATTGTGAGCAATCAAAACAGTACTCTGATTGTCACAAAAAATGATGGGAGTAGTGAAGGAGACTTGTAATTCAGCGAGGAGAGCATGAACCCGGTTAGCTCAGCAGAAGTTTGAACTAAATTCCTGTCCTCAGCTTCAGTGCTGGACCTGGCTGTGACTTTTTGCTTGTGGGACCACCAAGAAATCAAATTTGGGCCTAGAAAGACAGCAGCTCCAGATGTGGAACGTCTGTCATCAACATCAGATGCCCAATCAGCATCACAAAAGGCACGAAGAACCAATGGCTGATTGATATTAGTAGGTTGAAACAGAAGCCCATCAGATAATGTTCCCTTGAGATACCTTAAAATTCTTTTGACCACTGTCCAATGGGAGTCAAGAGGAGCAGCTATAAATTGGCAAACTTTGTTGACAGCAAAACTGAGTTCTGGTCTAGTGAGAGTAGCATATTTTAAGGCACCCACCATTGACCTGAATAAAGTGGGATCATGAAAGGCATCAGCACCATGCCGAGACAGCTTAGAATTAGAGACCATGGGGGAAGAGATAGAGTGAGCTTCTGCCATGTGATTTTTATGTAGCAAATCACGATTGTACTTGCTTTGAGTCATAAGAATAGAGTTATTGGACAGATACTTCACCTTAATACCCAAGAAATAATACTAATGGCCAAGCTTTTTAAGTGAAAAGACATTATTGAGTCTAGTTATGAGCTACTGGATGAGGACAATAGAGTTTCCAATAATGATAATATCATCTACATAAACCAGAAGATAAACAGTGTGTGACTAATGCTTGTAGATAAAAAGGGATGAGTCATATTTGCTCCCCATAAACCCAAACTGAAATAGAGTGGATTTTAATCTGTCAAACCACTACCTTGGAGCTTGCTTTAACCCATAAAGAGCTTTGTTAAGCTTGCAGAACAAGGATTTATTTGCATCTTCAAAACCTGGTGGTTGTGTCATGTATACAGACTCTTCAAGAAACCCATTAAGGAAAACATTGTTCACATCAAGCTGAAATAACTCCCACCCGTGTGATAGAGCAAGAGTGAGAATTATTCTAATAGTAACAGGTTTAATTACAGGTGAGAAAGTCTCATGAAAATCAAAACCCTGAATTGATGAAAGCCCTTTGCAACCTATGTAGCATGGATACGCCAAAAAATAAAATTCCAACGTATCGGACACCCGTCCGATACGGGTACGCAAAAAATACGGTCTTTTACGTATCAGAATTTGAAAGGGTATTTTTATAAATTAAAAAAAAATTGCCCAGCTTACCTCTTCGATTTGTGCTCTACTTCCTCCATTTTGTGCTTACCTGAAGAGTTTCAGAGTCTTCGACAACGGCGCTGCTCCTCCGCCGTCGCGATCGCTGCTCCTCCATCGCGCTGTCGCTGCTCCTATGCCATCACTGTCGCTGCTCCTCCGCCGTGGTGCTCCTCCACCACCGCTTGTTGTCGTTCTTTCTTAGTGAGTTTCCAACTGATTGAAGAAGATGATGAGGCTGATGTGAAGAATAAGGTGGTGGTGGTGAACATGTTGTTGCAGAGACGCATATTTATGAAAGAAAGGGTAAGACATGGGGGTGGTGATGGTGCTGCTTTTCAATGCGATGGATAAGAACAAGAAAGAGAGAGAGAGAGTTCTTCCGTCTGCTTCTCCCAATGTATCCATAGGCCTGGGCTGGTAATTGCTTCCTGCACCTCCTTTTATTATATATGAAATACACTTTATATAAAAAAATATTATTTAATACTAAGACGTATCGGGAACGTATCGAAATATTAGTATTTTTGAAGGAACGTATCGAAGTCCCGTATCGAGAACGTATCGAAAACGCCGTATCGGTATCGGTGCTACATACTTTGCAACTAACCTGGCTTTGAACTTATTGATAGAACCATCAGCATTTTCTTTTACTCTAAAAACCCACTTGCATCCAACAGCCTGTCTATCAGCAGGCAGAGTAACTAAATCCTGGGTTTTATTCTTTAAGAGAGCATCATACTCTTGTTTCATGGCAGCATGCCAAGCTGAATCTGCCAAGGCCTGTTTCACAGATTTTTGGTTCAAAATGAACAAGGAAAAGAGATGGGTGTAGCCTGGGATTATGAAAACCAACTTGGACCGTGTTTGCATGGGATGAGTATTAATAGGAATATGATTAGGTACAGAACCAGACTCAATCACAACAACAATTTTTGAGGAAGTATTTGAGACATCAGTGGGATCAGCAGTAGTGGTAAAAGCATAATTCCAAAATTGTAGGGGTAAAGATGCATGATGTAACAAAGTCAGCCCTAAATCCACTATATGTCTGTGTTTTCTTTCAACCACACCATTTTGATGATGAGTGTGAGGACAAATGAGTCTATGAGAGATACCAAATGAGGTTAAAAGAGTAGAAAAAGGTCTGTACTCACCCCCTCAATCAGATTGAACATTCTATATTTTAGTGCTAAGTTGCAATTCAACCTGAGTTTTGAAAACTTGAAAAACAGAGATAGTTTCAGCTTTGGACTTTATAGGAAATATCCAAGTATACCTAGAAAATGCATCAATAAAAGACACATAATACTTATATCCAGCAAAAGAGGTTAAATGAGAGGGTCCCCATCAACAGTAGTGGAGTTAGAAGAGGGTAATCTATGAGATTTTCCCATACAGCAAGATGCACAAAAATCTGAGGTATTTTTATTTGACTGTGAAAGATTACAATGATTGAGAACAAGTTTCATTACATGACCATTGGGAAGGCCTAACCTAGTATGCCAAAGATTACAAGGAGAAGAAATAGAAGAGATAGAAGAAACATTAGAATTTATATTTGTTGAGGAATGAGCTGAAGTGGACAACAGCTGAGGAGTCCTGGAGCTTGAGATTTTGAAAGTAATAAAGGCCATCAACTCCAACAAAACCTTGAAGCAAAATTTTACTTGTCTCTTGAGATTTTACTAGGCAAAAATGAGGGTGAAACTCAAAGAAAACAGAGTTATCCTTAGCAAATTGATTCACACTTAACAGATTTTTTGAGATGGAGGGAACATGTAATAATTTTTGCAGTTTAAAAGTAAAATGATTATTATTAGGAGACACAAATGAAGAAGAACCAGCACCTTAGATACTTAAAGCTTCACCATTGCATATGAAAATTTGATCAGGGCCATCAAAATGATTGAATTGTTTGATATGCTGAGATTCTCCAGTCACGTGAAAGCTTGCTCCAGAATCTAGAACCCAAGTAGTGCTAGCTGGATCACCACCAGGAGAGTAAGTATTAGTGAGCATAGCACTAGGATGATTATTGGGCTGAGCAGCAGATGTAGAATTTGGATTAGTCCAGGTGTTTGATGTTCTAGCAGACCCTAATGAGTAAGGAATAGGCTGAAAAGTAGTGGGATCAAAGAAAGCAAGGGAATCATGAGGCTTAAAGTTCATGTCTGAACGAAAATGGCACACATTTGCAGTGTGTCCATATTTCAGACAAATTTGGCACTGGAAATTGGCAAACCTGCTACCACCACCTCTACTAGACCCCCCACCACTGCGGCCAAAACCATAATCAGAAAAATTACTAAGACCACCATCGTTTCGACCATAGGCACCTCTTGAGCCAGCAGAATCACTATATTTGTAGGAATTAGGATGAGAATAGCCTTGAGTGTAATTCAATGAGGGAGAACTCATCACCTGAGTCTCTTTGTTGTAACGGTTGAGGCGAGTCTCATGACCATAAAGCAGGGCTTCTATTTCAGCAGTAGAAGGAGTTCTTTTCTTACCTTCAATAGTGAAATAACAGAAGCATAATCAGAGGGAAGCCCTTCAAGTAGAGCATCAACATACTCCTCATGTCTAACTGATACTCCAACTCCAGCAAGCTCATCAACATATCCTTTTATTTTTCTCAAGTAATCCTCAATGGTTTTACCTTCAAGAGTGACTGAACGCATTGAAGTGTGTAACTGACGAGCATGGGACTTAGTGTGAAGGCTGAAATGTTCATGAATTTTCTCCCAAACTTGGTAAGAATTATTTGAACCAAGAACTCTTGATAGAACAGACTTGGAAAGAGTTGACTGAAGCCAAACCAGGAGCATTTGATCTTGAACCTCCCAAGTTTCATATTTAGGATTAACTCTATCAGCCACTCGATCATCTTCTGTGAGGTACCTAGGGGGAACTACAGGATTTACAACAAATCGCTGCAGCCTGTGGGATTTAAGAATTGGTTCAACATTTTGACGCCAGTGAAGGTAGTTTGAATCATCTAATTTCTCAGCTATGGAGTTTAGAAATGACTGTGAAACCACATTCATAGAAGTGGAAGCCATGGATTAACTAACAGCGAGTTTGAAGAAGCACAAACGAACAACCAGAACAAGACAGCAAGCCAAACGTGAGCCAAACACACACCAAAAATTGAACCCAACACGAAACAGGAACTTGAATCGAACAGAAGCACCGGAAATCAACCACAAAATATGATTTCAAGATGAAATCGAACTTTGAACACCACCAACAATCGCAAAACGAAAATCATGAACCCAAACAGAAACAATATTGCGAACAGGATCGCAATTTCTTGAACGAATGAACAGTGCAACCCAATCGTAATTTTGAAAAAATGAACAAGAACAAGATCACAGACAGGTACACAATATGTGAACAGAGAGAAAGATGCACGATCAGTGCATATTAGAATATGTATTATACAAACTGTGCAAACAGTTTGTGATAGGTGTAAAATTGTAATTGTAAAGGTTGGTAGCTGTTGCTAACAGCACCCCTCTGTACAGCTGTCAATACAGCTATTAGTTTCTGTTAGTGGTTACAGTTTTCAGTTAGGAGTTAGTTAGTTTCTGTTATAGCTAATTCAAGGGTTATACATACCCTCCTTGTAATAGTCTTTAATCAACTTACATTTTCTGAGAATAATAAACAAAGTTTCTTGAAGTTCTCTTTTTCCTTTTCTCACTTCATCTAAAATGGTATCAAGAGCCTATTTTTTGCACTGATCGTGCAGTGATCTTTTGTTCTAACCCTTTGTTCTGTCTCAATTGTTCGTTTGCTCATAGGATTCTGGTTCTGCATTCTGAATTGCGATTTGGTCTCTGTTTGGATCGCGATTGCTTCCAGTTCTATTGCGATTTTGTTCCTGTTTGGATCGCGATTGTCTTCAGTTCTGTTTGGATCGCGATTGCTAACGGTTCTATTGCGATCTTGTTCCTGTTTGTGGGTAGATAGTGACCAGGTTTTGTTCCTTTTTGCGAAACTACATTGTCGTCATCACCTGTGATTCTGTTTTCATCTTGTTCGTTCATGGCTTCCGCTCCTTCAGGTTTGGTCTCGCATTCGTTTCCCAGCTCCATAGCTGAAAAGCTTGATGATTCCAATTATCTTCATTGGCGTCAACACGTGGAACCAATACTGAAAGTGCATAAACTTCAGCGCTTTGTGGTCAATCCTATTGTTCCTCCTTGTTATCTCACAGAGGATGATCGCGTTGCTGATAGAGCCAATCTTGAGTACGAGGCTTGGGAAGTTCATGATTAAACTCTTCTTGTTTGGCTCCATTCAACGCTCTCAAAATCAGTTCTGTCGCGGATTCTTGGGTCTAATAATTGATATCAGGTTTGGGAAAAGATTCATGACCACTTCAGCTGGCATACTAAGCCCCAAGCTCGTCGACTGAGAACTGCGATGCGCGCAGTCTCACTAACTGATAAGTCCATGGATGATTATTTGCGAAAGATCAAGGGTTATGTGGATGAACTTGCAGGAGTTGGCGTCCTGGTTCGACATGAGGAGTACGTTGATGCTATCCTTGAAGGTCTTCCTTTAGATTATGAGCCTATTATATCTGTTATTGAAGGCAAGAAACGCACCCCGTCAATTGCTGAAATTGAGGCCTTGCTCTATGGCCATGAAACACGTCTGAATCGCTACAATAATGAAGCCCAAGTGCTGATTTCTCCCTCTTTGAACTACACTCAAGGGTACTCACCTTCCAACTCTTACAGGTCCAGTGATTCTGGAACTTTCAGGGGTTCACATGGTCGACATGGTTTTGGTCGTGGCAGTGGAGGATCTGGTTTTACTAGGCCTTCAAACACTTGGGTAAATCCTAATATGAAACCAGCAGCTTCAGTTCATAATCAACGAAATGCCATGCTCACTAACACTTCCTCTCCTAGTAATGATCCTGTCCACTCCACTTGGATTCCAGATTCTGGAGCCAGTTTTCATGTGATTGGAGAATCTCAGCATATCAAACAATTCAATCATTTTGATGGTCCTAATCAAATCTTCATAGGGAATGGTGAAGGTTTAGGTATGTATGGTGCTGATTCCTCTTCATTTATTTCTCCTACGGACAGTCATTTCACTTTTAAACTACAAAAATTACTACATGTTCCCTCGATCTCAAAAAATCTGTTAAGTGTGAGTCAATTTCCTAAGGATAATTCTGTTTTCTTTGAGTTTCACCCTCATATTTGTCTTGTAAAATCTCAGGAAACAAGTAAAATTTTGCTTCAAGGAACAGTTGGAGCTAATGGCCTTTACTACTTTCAAAATCTCAAACTTCAGGACATCTCTCCTTAGCTTCTGTCCACTTCAACTCATTCCTCAGCAAATATAAATTCTAATGTTTCTTCCATGTCTTCTGTTTCTTCTCCTTGTAATGTCTATCTTTGGCATACTAGGTTAGGCCATCCCAATGACCATGTAATGAAGCTTGTTCTCGATAATTGTAATATTTCACAATCCAATAAAAATACCTCTAATTTTTTGTGCATCTTGCTGTATGGGGAAATCTCACAGATTACCCTCCTCTCACTCTAATACTACTTATTCTCCTTTAGAACTTATATTTACTGACTTGTGGGGACCTTCTCATTTAACCTCCTTTGCTGGATATAAGTACTGTGTGTCTTTTATTGATGCCTTTTCCAGGTTTACTTGGATCTTTCCCATACAATCCAAAGCTGAAACCATCTCTGTTTTTCAGGCCTTCAAAACTCAAGTAGAATTGCAACTTAGCACTAAAATAAAGAATGTTCAGTCTGATTGGGGGGTGAGTACAGACCTTTTTCTACTCTTTTAACCTCCTTTGGTATCTCTCAGACTCATTTGCCCTCATACTCTTGAAAGAAAACACAGACATATACTGGATTTAGGGCTGACTTTGTTACATCATGCTTCTTTACCCCTACAGTTTTGGGATTATGCTTTTACAACTACTGTTTATCTGATTAATCGCCTACCTGATGCATCCCTCAACTTTGCTATTCCTCTCACCACTCTTTTTCATAAGGATCCTGATTTTAAATTCCTTTAAACTTTTGGTTGTGCCTGTTTTCCTCTCTTAAAACCTTATAATACTCACAAACTGAACTTTAGATCTCGAGTGCTTGTTTTTAGGATATTCCAACTCTCACAAAGGTTATAAATGCTTGACCCCTTCTGGTAGAATTTATATTTCAAAGGATGTGTTGTTCGATGAGCTGAGATTTCCTTATTCTGATCTGTTTTCTTCATATTCTAATTCTAAAAAAGATTTGAATTCCTATTTCATTCTAACTCCAAATTTGTCTCCTCTTGCTGTATTACCTATACCTTTACAACCTCAAACTTCTTCCTCTCACTCTACTTTTGCTCCTCATGTTCCTCCTGTGTTTTTTCCCATTTTTGTGCTAATTTCTACTGTCTCCTCTCCTATTTCACAACCTATTACTACTACTGTCCCAAATGTTTCCTCAGAAATTATTGTTGTGACTGAGTCCTCCTCTGAGTCTGGTTCATTACCCAATTCTATTCCTATTAATACACATCCCATGCAAACAAGGTCTAAATCTGATCTTCATAATCCCAGACTACACCCTTCACTTTTCCTTGTTCATTCTGAACTAAAATCTGTGAAACAGACCTTGACAGATTCAGCTTGGCATGCTGCCATGAAACAAGAGTATGATGCTCTCTTACAAAATAAAACCTGGGATTTAGTTGCCCTACCTGCTAATAGACAGGCTGTTGGATGCAAATGGGTTTTTAGAGTAAAAGAAAATGCTGATCGTTTTGTCAATGAGTTTAAAAACCAGGTTAGTTGCAAAGGGCTTTCATCAAGTACAGGGTTTTGATTTTCATGAGACATTCTCACCTGTAATCAAACCTGTTACTATTCAAATAGTTCTCACTCTTGCTATATCACATGGGTGGGAGTTACTTTAGCTTGATGTGAACAATGCTTTCCTAATGGGTTTCTTGAAGAATCTGTATACATGACAACCACCAGGTTTTGAAGATGCAAATAAATCCTGGTCTGCAAGCTTAACAAAGCTCTTTATGGGTTAAAGCAAGCTCCAAGGCGTTTGACAGATTAAAATCTACTCTACTTCAGTTTGGGTTTGTGGGAAGCAAATGTGACTCTTCCCTTTTTATTTACAAGCATCAGTCACAAACTGTTTATCTTCTGGTTTATGTAGATGATATCATCATTACTGGCAGCTCTACTGTCCTCATCCAGCAGCTGACAACTAGACTCAACAAGGCCTTTTCACTTAAGCAGCTTGGACATTTGGACTATTTCTTGGGTATTGAGGTGAAGTATCTGTCCAATAACTCCATCCTTATGACTCAAAGCAAATACATTCGTGATTTGTTGCATAAAACTCACATGGCAGAGGCTCATTCTATCTCTTCTCCCATGGTCTCTAACTGTAAGCTGACTCGGCTTGCTGCTGATGCTTTTCATGATCCCACTTTATTCAGGTCAGTGGTGGGTGCCTTACAATATGCTACACTCACTAGACCAGAACTCAGTTTTGCTGTTAACAAAGTTTGCTAATTTATGGCTGCTCCTCTTGACTCCCATTGGGCAATGGTCAAAAGAATCTTAAGGTATCTCAAGGGAACTTTATCTGATGGGCTTCTGTTTCGACCTACTAATATCAATCAGCCATTGGTTCTTCGTGCCTTTTGTGATGCTGATTAGGCGTCTGATGTTGATGACAGATGTTCCACATCTGGAGCTACTGTTTTTCTATGCCCAAATTTGATTTCTTGGTGGTCCCGCAAGCAAAAAGTCACAACTAGGTCTAGCATTGAAGCTGAATACAGAAGTTTAGCTCAAACTTCTGCTGAACTAACCTGGGTTCATACTCTGCTTACTGAATTACGAGTCTCTTTCACTACTCCTATAATTTTTTGTGACAATTAGAGTGCTGTTTCGATTGCTCATAATCCTGTATTCCATAGTCGCACCAAACATGGAAATAGATGTTTTCTTTGTTCGAGAGAAAATTTTAGTTAAGCAGCTGTCTGTTGTACATATTCCTGGCCTTGATCAGCCCTGATGTTTTCACTAAACCACTTTCTTCAGCCAGATTTGATGTTCTCAAGAGCAAACTAAATGTGAAAAGTATTTCTTCTGAAAACTCTTCCCCTTGAGTTTGAGGGGGGATATTAGAATATATATTATACAAATTGTGCAAACAGTTTGTGATCGGTGTAAAATTGTAAAGGTTGGTAGCTGTTCCAACAGCACCTCTCTGTACAGCTGTCAGTGGTTACAATTTTCAGTTGGGAGTTAGTTAGTTTCTATTATAGCTAATTCAAGGGTTATAAATACCCTCCTTGTAACAGTCTTTAATCAACTTACATTTTCTGAGAATAATAAACAAAGTTTCTTGAAGTTCTCTTTTTCCTTTTCTCATTTCATCTAGAAGTGCAAAAAAATGGCTCTAGATACCATTTTAGATGAAATGAGAAAAAGAGAAGAGAGAAATGAAATGAACTCTGAATATTATTCCAGAATATGAAAGCTAGTTGAAGATTGTTATAAAGAGGGTATTTATAACCCCTGAACTAACTGCAACAGAAAATAACAATAACTAACTAACTCTTAACAGAAAACTGTAACAGCTAACAGAAACTTACAGCTGTACAGAGGGGTGCTGGTAGCAATAGCCCTTACAATTACAGCTTTACACTTAACAATCCTATTACAAACTGTTGGCACAATTGTATAATTTACATATTCTAATACCTACCAAAGTTAAAGTTCAACTCGATCAACAAAATAGAAGGAAACTCAAGCTGCAACTTTGATATTTGTAGCCTCTGATCCATGCTACAATATTGCCAGAATGTCCTTTTCATGGGCTGCTTTAATTGATGTTGATCCATTGTTAAATGCCAGTGTTACTGATCTAATAGAAAGATATAGTGACTTCAAATTAGATTGCAGTCTTTTATGACTGCAATGTGGGAGTTATTTTGGTCAAAAGGAAATGGAGATCTTGTGGCTCTAAGAAAAGTGATTGATTACAACCTGTAAGGATTAAGGAAATTGAGAAATTGTGCTGGTGTTATTGATGAGGCATTTGATGTTTATATTGAAGTTGGTATTAGCCTTAAATGGTGGGTTTAACTGATTCCAAGATCATGGCTAATTTGTTGCTGGAATCAGTGGTTGTGTCATGTTTGGAATAATCCTATACATTGTCTGGATAGTTGTGGCTTTGTAATATTAAAGAAAGTGGCCTAACTGCTGAGGCACAAAAGTTTATGATAATGATGCATAAAATTGGTTTAATGGATGTACAAGTGTATTAAATGCATTAGTTTCTAATAGTTCTCACACATTTTGGTGCATTGTGATGATGAACTAATAATTTTTTCCAATCGTCTACTTTTTCCAGATGAGTGTCAAGTAATAGTTTAACATATATATGCTTTGTCTATGTTCTATGTTTGGCTCCCAACATGGTTGATGATCTAGCTTGTTTCATATTCAATTTGGTTGATGGTTTTTGCTGTGCAGATCAAACTTCCAGTTCATATGGCCATGGGAAGAGTGGGCTTATGTCCTAGACCTCCCAAGGTGGGCCCCTCAACGCGTCTTTGTTCAGGAGGTTTTGGAGAAGGAAGTTCGCTTGTCATACTGGGACAAAGTTAAGCGGGTAATTATCCATGCCAGAACCATAAGAAATGTTATTTTTGTTGCAAATTGCCCCAAAAGGACACCACTAGACTGCATTGGCACTCATGATCTTTTTTATGGTTATGGATCTCATAGTAAAATCATAAAAGGATAAAGAGAAGTTTCTTTATCTGTTTTTGTTGATGTAGAGGAATGGATTCTTTCAATGTTAAAATTGTGTTGCCGATAAAAAAACGTTAAAATTGTTTTAAATTGTGAAATCACATGATTTTGTGATTTTCCAGTTGCCTTACAAGGCAACTCACAACAGAATCTTGTATCAGTGGAATTGTGGTGGAATCTTGAGTTGGAGCATAAAAAATTGTGAGCTTGGAACGGCTTACGCGATTTCACCAGAAGTGGGTATCGGGTTGGATTCTCATTTGAGTAAAAAAAACATTTTTTTTCTCAATCTGTTGAGGTACGAAACCTGCCCTAACACAGGTGTTGGTCTCAGCCTTCTCTCACCCTATCTGTTTCCACAAGCCTCCAACCAAAGCCATAATCAGAGTAGAGAAGGGAGAACCCACTGTGCTGTTCTCTTACCCTCATGCTTTGGTCTGCCAGTCGTAGTGGAGCTTACAACAGAGAGACAGATAGATGGTGGAGCTTGTGCAGAGGAGAGAAGCTTCTCTTCTATCACATCTATTGCCCCTCTCCCAATCTCTCATCTCTGTTTTTAGCTTTGTATTATTTTATCTGGAAGAAACAGACAACTTTAATTAACTAAAACACTTGTCATTACTATTTTTTTATCAACCTTTAGGTTAAAATTCTAGATTCTATAATCAAACAGTTGGACTATTTTCTTGTGTTTTGGTTGTGCTATGTTATGAAAAACATCTGTTTTGTGACTAATTGTAACTTATGACTTTTATTGGATGTCATGCTTATGGATTTTCAGCTTAAATTTAGTTTAATTATGTAATGTAATTTAGAGCTTATTTTCATTATCTATGTTATTTTCTATGCATTTTCATATGTTAAGCATGATTATGCATTTTTAATAGGATCTTATGGTCCGTGTTATGATCCTGTGATTTATGATATTTTATCCCCCTCCCAATCCTATGTAAAATATTGATTTTGACTACATTGGATGCTTTTCTATCAGCAACTGAATTAATTGAATAGCCTTTAGTTTTGTTTTGCATACTTGGCATATTTATGTTTTTATGGTATATTTCATGATATTTTGTAGAGTATTGAAAATGCACCTGGTTTAGAAGAATTGCTTCCTCCAAAGGGTGGGCCGAACTTTAGTTTTGGTGCAGAAGATGGTAAAGAAAGCAATCAACATGTACTGTCTGGACAGCTCAACAACATGGTTAAAGGAAAGGCACCTGTCCGTGAAATAATCTCATGGATTGATGAAAGTGTGTTTCCAAATAATGGTCTAGAAGTTACCCTCAGAGTGGTTGTACAAACTCTTCTCAATATTGGATCCAAGAGTTTCACTCATTTGATGACTGTCTTAGAGAGATATGGGCAAGTCTTTGCAAAATTATGTCCCGACCAGGATAAGCAAGTCATGCTGATAGCTGAAGTGAGTTCTTTCTGGAAGAGTAACACCCAAATGACAGCAATAGCTATTGACAGGATGATGGGTTATCGACTTGTTTCAAATCTGGCTATTGTGAGATGGGTCTTCTCAGCAGAAAATATTGAGCAATTTCATACGTCAGATCGTCCATGGGAGGTACTTAATCTTGGTTTTTTGGATAGATTGTTTGCAAATTCCCTCCTCTGTTAAGTCTATAGGTGTTGGAAACAATCTGCCTTTTGCTTTCAATTGTATTTTGATGTGACCGGCTTTGGATTTTTAAATTTATAAGTCTGAAGATATTGGGAAAAAACCCAGTCCCACATTGGCTAGAGATAAGGCCAATATAGGATATATAAGTGGAGGGCAACCCTCACCCTATGAGCTAGCTTTTGAGGGTTGAGTTAGGCCAAAATCCCACATTCTAAAATGGTATCAGAGTCTATCCTAGATCCATTAAATGGGTTACCCACTATGTCATCCACGCACCAAGCCCAAAAGTGCTCTGCATGAAGGGGTGTATTGAGAAAAAACCCAAGTCCCACATTGGGTAGAGATAAGGCTAATATAGAGTATATAAGTGGAGGGCAACCCTCGCCCTATGAGCTAGCTTTTGGGGTTGAGTTAGGACAAAATCCCACATTTTAAGAGAAGACTTTACATTTTTTGTTTTTTGTTTGATTGTTTTGGTTTACGAATGATAGCATGTATTTAATTGAGTTGACCTTCATCATAGTTTGTTCTTGCATATAGTAATTTTTCCCTGTTTTCCATCGAACAGATTCTTAGAAATGCAGTAAGCAAAACACACAATCGTATTTCTGATCTAAGGAAAGAAATATTATCTCTTAAAAAGAATTTTTCATCTGCTGAAGAAGCTGCCAAGGAGGCAAAAGCAGAGTTAGATGCTGCAGAGTCAAAACTTACACTAGTGGATGGTGAACCAGTTCTTGGTGACAATCCTGCTAGATTGAATAGATTGAAATC
>CM023959.1:22174031-22187166 GCA_013407115.1 Glycine latifolia | reverse complement strand
ATCGTATTTCTGATCTAAGGAAAGAAATATTATCTCTTAAAAAGAATATTTCATCATCTGAAGAAACTGCCAAGGAAGCAAAAGCAGAGTTAGATGCTGCAGAGTCAAAACTTACACTAGTGGATGGTGAACCAGTTCTTGGTGACAATCCTGCTAGATTGAATAGATTGAAATCACATGCTGAAAAGACAAAGGAGGAGGTGGTGTCTCTTCAAAAATCTTCGGAAGCGAAGGAAGCTCTTCTTGCCCAAGCAATGGAGGAAAATGAGGTAATTGATGTAAAATTGGTATTGGTTAATTGTCTGCTGACAGTTTTGCATATCAAACATATGTTTAAAGTGCTGGTACAATGCCTTTGAACACTGTTGGGGTTGTTTTCCAAAACAACTCCAATCCTCACAACAAGACAGCAGATACACAACTCAACACAGAAGGTACTGAATAATACTTCTCTGTTTTATTACCAAAGAACAGGATTACCACTTACAAGAGATCACTCTCTTCTCAAGGGAAAAGCCCCTTCTCACAACAATATTCCACACCACTTACAACACCAAGCACAATATAGACAGGCCTGACATCCCTACTAACAGACTATTAACAGCCAAAACACAACTAACTAACCGCCCTGCTTATTTCTACGAGAGTATACTCTCCAAAACCTAGGCCTCTCACTATTATTATTAAGCCTCTCATTACTATTATGCATAACAAACACTAACAGTTTTCTGTTATGATTGGAGAAAAGTTTTCAATCTGTGTTGGAAAAAAGTGGATGTGCCAAAAGTGTGTTTCTTAAATTAGAAATATTCATTCTCACTTTTCTGTCAGTAACTCAGTCATAATCTTCACCATAGATAGCCTGTGGAAAGGTGATATACTAATATTTCAATGAAGAGATAAATGATAGGGATATTTGGACCAATTTACGCACCATATGTGAAAGGTGGCTAGATTGGAAACATAGTACAAGAAAGCACAGAAAAAGAAATACTATAAAAAGGAAACATTAGTAAAGGAGGAGGACAAGGGATCCTCCTAAATCCTAAGCAAAATAAGGAAATTACAAGAAGTTAAAGTGATGGAGGAGCTAACTCGGCCAATGTTTAAGGTGTAATGCCTCTGATTGTTGACATCTTGACGACTCAAATTTTATGGCATTTCACACGGTGACACACTTCACTCAACTTTCTTGTTGGTCAAAACCCTCTATAGTTAACCCTTTCTAAGATCTCAACTGCTTTTAGGATCAATAACTATCCCCATAAATCAACATGAGACTTTTCAACATGTTTTGTACTCACTCACACGCTATTTGGAAAACTTCCTAGAAGATCTCCCATTCTATAGCTATTCCAAGTCAAGCATGTTTAACTATGGAATTCTTAAGTGATAGGTTATCGAAACATAAATGCATCTTGTTGGTATAGGTAGTACCAATTACTTTCTTTAAGTCATTCTCAACTATATAATCTCATACTTGCGCAACCTCCATATCCCTCTTATTCTGATGTAATTCGATCGCAGTGTTACATGCCCAGCAGCTTTCACTTGGTTCATCTTCAAACCACACTATACTAGGAGAGAGGTCTGCTCTGATACCATTTGTAACGCCTCTGATTGTCGACGACTCAAAGGCTTATACTTTACGACACTTCACACAGTGACACTTCACTCAACATCTTTGTTGGTCAGAATCCTCCATCGGTCATAATCCTTTATAGGTTGCCCTTTCTGAAACCTCAACAATCTGCTTTCAGGATACTCCAAATCAAGCACGTTTAATTGTGAAATTCTTAAGTGATAGACTATTGAAAAGTAGATGCATCTTATTGCTATAGGTAGTACTAATTAATTCTTTTAAGTTATCCTTAACTATACAGTTCCATATCTGCATAACTTATGGATTCTTCTCATTTTCATGTGATTCAATCGGGGTGTTACATAAGACACTTAAAATAACACTCTAGGAGTCATTTTTGGCATTTTGTAGTTTCTGCTTGTCTCCTGGCTTTGTTAACGCAAGTTGGATTTGCTTTAAATTGGAGTTATAAAAAACCATTTTTGACTTGCTCAACAGCTATTTAATTTGAATTAGATGCCACTTGAAGTTATGTTTATCATAATATTATCATTGCATTACATACAGGCATTGTTTCTCTTGTTGTACAAAAGCTTCTCAAACATTTTGATAGAGCGCCTTCCTGAAGGAGCTAGAACACTGCATGAGTTGAAGTCTGCACAAGTTGATGTGGTGATAGTGGACCCTGAAGAGCCATCATTAATGGAATTAGACAACGAGAGTCAAAGACCTCAAAACAGGTTCCTGTGTCATTCCTTCTGACCAAGATAAATAATAAAGAATAATTTTTTTTCTTGCTTTGTGGAAATATGCTTATAAATACTAATATTGGTTTCCTAATCTCTTATACAGTCAGACAAATGGCGAGAAGAAAGATGGTGCTTATACTGTAGGTGAAAAGGAGCAGTGGTGTATCATCACTTTGGGCTATGTGAAGGCCTTTTCTAGGCAGTATGCCGCTGAGGTATTGTTCGATTCACTGCTTGCATTTGAATATTATCTTAATTATTTAAGGGATTGCAATGAAAACATCATTTTGTATATCAAAACTTGCACATGTTCCTCCACAGTTAGATTGCTCTAAGTTTGCAAAAAACCAGATCTTGTGTGAAGGTTTTGCACAGTTCTGTTGTCTTCTTAATTATTGTTTAATACCATCCTCAAGACTGGCATTATAACATTTTGATAATTTTGTTGCTGGCAGATATGGCCCCATGTTGAAAAGTTGGATGCAGAGGTATTGACAGAAGATGCACCTCTTATTTTTCGGTCAGCTGTTTATTCTGGTCTTCGAAGACCAATTCACGACGCTTGATCAATTTGATAATTTAACTTTTAAGCTATGTTTTATTTTTAGAATAGCTTAAATCCATTCTTTAGTCTGTTAGTTGAGCATTTTCTTAGTCTACCAAAAAGCGTAAAGCAGTATGCAATTGTAATGTAAATACAAGGTTGGTATGAGGAGTCTCCGTAGTTTAGATTCTAACGGGAACTTGACCACTGCAACTGTACATTATTTATTTCGATTATAGCTACTAATTGGACCTTAAATACAAAGAGTGAAGTTTGCACACTCCCCTGTGGTGTACTCGGTAATGTGAAAATTGAGCCTTAAAAAATGCATTGTGATTATTGCTTTGAAATGTCCGTTTATCTATGCGGTGTTTTTTATGTCCGTTTTCTCAAGAACATTTACTTTTTAAACTTGAATAAACTGCTTAAGGGGAAATAGAGTTAACTAGTTCAGAACACTTGTTAGCAAGAAAATTACTAACATTGAGCTGGAAAAATTGTTACAGCCTCTCAACAAATAACATTAGTTGGATTGATTTACTATTTTTTTTATCGGTAAAGATAATAATATTGTTAGAAATATAGTATTAGCAGTACAAAGAAATACTACTGTGAATACAACCTAACAAGAATAACACATAACAAAGGTGGCTTAAATCATAGAAACAAAGACACCAACGTTCTGACTATCTGCTAGGGTCAAAACCTCTCAAAAATATTAGAATTTAGACTTATACAAATTAAACCCTCTCCTGAAGACCAAAACTATCCCTCATATTGTTAGACCAATGATAACAAGGAATGTCAAAACCTAGTTCCAAATTTTTGAGCTAGGATCAACAAAAAAATAGTGTCTTTCATCAACTTCAACCCATTAAACTCTTCGTTATGGTAGATAATATTGTTCCTATGGTACCAAATGCACTAAGTCAAAGCAATCCACCAAATCTGTCACCTCTTTGACCTAAAACCGTTTAGATGGCAGAAAGACTGTTGGCGGAAGTGTTCCTTTGGGACAATAGAAGAAACCCCAACTATGTTTACCCAAGACCTTGATTTCCACCACAACAGCATAATTCTATCACATCTGAAGAATAAATGTGAAACATATTTCTCATGATTTCTACAAAAAGGGCACGTTGAGTCCGAGACTTCCACATTTCTTCTGCTTAAATTGGTCTTAGTAGGCAATATGTCCTTCAGCAATCTCCATGCAAAACATGAAGCTTTGCTAGGGATTTTTAATTTCCAAAGCTCCTTAAATACTTCATCTTGAGTTTGAAGTATGCCTTCCATATTAAGTATTCTGTAAACGCTCGCCACTGTATATAACCCATTTGGTGCTCCATCCCAAAGCCAAAAATCTGGTTGTTGCACTTGTATTCCATACTCCTATATTTTCTCCAAAAATTTTACTGCAGTTTCTATTTCACCCTCCATGAATTGTCTTCTCCAACTGAACTACCACTCCCAACTTCCCTGTACAAGAGTACCCATGAGCAATCTGGTTGTTGGATTGATTTACTATAAAAGTAAATTATGTATGCCTATAAAATTTGATTTTAAATGGTAATCAAATAGAGTAACTAAAAATGACACTAGCTGCGTATGTAATTCTCGTTTAACGTTGAAGATGGTCTCTGAAAAGCATGTTGAATATTAAGGTTGAACTATTTTTTTTTCCTCTAATTTATTTTCAAGTTTAATTTGATCCTTTTGTTATTAAAAGATTCAATTAGATTTTTTAATTTTTAAAAATGATTGAATTTGATTCTCTTATTATTAAAAATTTAATTATATTTTTTTAAAACTGGTTTAACTTGATCTTATATTTTCTTCTATTTTTTAAAATGAGATCCAATTTGGTTTATAATGAGATCAAATTATTTTTTAAAAAAAATAAGAGACTTAATTAAATCTTTTAAAAATAAAAGATCCTAACTGAACATCTTTTAAAAATAAAAGGGCTTAGTTGAATAATTTAAAAAAATTATAAGACTTAATTTAACCTTTTTTAATAATAAAAGAATCAAAATAAATTAAAAGATTAAAATAGTAATCAAACCTATTTTAAATTACAACAAAGGTGTCTACAATTCCCCTTGGCATACATTGTCGGCAACTTTGTGTGTTTCCCCCACATATCAAAGCAGGCTGGATAAGGTAAAAACTTTAAAAGCTAGATTAAGGTCATGTTTGAATAACTTTATATCAATATTTATAGGAGAAAATATAAAATAAAATAAAATAAATTGAACTTCTATAAGTTTAAATCAACTTATATATTAAACTTTGATAGATGCTTTTGTATTCAATTTCTTCAAAAACTAAATTGTATAGTTTAATTTTAGTTTCTTGTATATTTTACTTTTTTTCTTCTTATGAGTGCTTACATGAAAATTTATTCAAACAAGGTCTAGATCTTATGTTGTTGAGGGCATGCCATATCTGGAATGCATTGACAAAATGAACTTGAATATTGTATTTGAATCCATGTTAAGAGCTTACATTTGACAATGGATCAGTGTTATGCGGATGGCGGAACATGGTGGAAGGTCAAAATTCCACCATATAAACACATCATTGCACGTTATGGTGCCACCATGGCGAGCCTTCTTTCACATATTGCCTATGACGGTTGGTAAAAAAATCCACCACGCCATTCCGTCATGGCGGGACCATAGATGCTATTTAGCAACACTGTATGGGGTGAGCAAGGAATGGGGTAGGATAAGTTATTATTCCTACACAACTCCAAATTTTGAATGGGCAATTTATTTAGGGAACTGTTATTTTCAATATCAACTTTGCTATTGAATGAGCAAGAAATTCCTCTTTTGCCTACTCACCAAATTGTTTTCACCCCCTCTACTTCCCCTAACCTAATTGAGTTGTGCCGTCTCAGACCAACATTTGTGTCGTGTCGCACCGACCACCTTGCCTGTCGAGGAGTAGTTCCCCTTGCCCCTTGTTTATTGTCTTTGAATTTTGTTGCAGATTTTTTGAGGGGTTTCGGGATGAGGTGTTTTGAATCTGTTTTTTGGGTTTGTGACTGTCAATGGATTTGGGATGGTGGGTTGGGGATGATGATCGGGCTTGTGGTGTCAGGTGGTTGCTGTTTTGGTACTGGGAATGTTGAGCCATGATTATGTTGTTGTACACTGCACAATAGAATCTGCAACAAATCTGTCCCTTACACTATGCACATTGTTCAAAGGAATGGTTGTTTTTTTTTTTCCACCCCTCTAGTTAAATGGAAACATTACTCTTTTGAATTATAATGTACATGACGAAATTGAGTTTCCATTTTTTTAATCTTGCATGTATGTAACAAAAACAAATATATAATATAACGGAATTGTGTTTCCGTGGGAGGATAAATTTGGAATTACCTAAAAATTCGCCAATGTGTGGGTAGTGAGAATAACATTTTTGATAATAACAATAGGGCATTTGCTTCCTACACCAGTCAAAATGCTTATACACCCAGCAGGAAATTGTGAAATACCAGAAATAGCCCTACTTAAAATAATAAAACAAAAGCATTTTCAGATTTCTTATACACCAGCCTTTTCAAATTCATTCGAACCGGCGCTTCTTCTCCTTCTCCTCTGTGCTTCCGGCGATTTTGGTCATTGCCAAGTTGGGAGTGTGGTCTCTTCGGCTGTGGACGGTGGTTGGTGGCTGTCGGCGACGAAGTGGTTGCTGTTTTCCAGCGCTTTGAGGTAAGTCAGTTTTGGTATTTAATTTTGGCCTGCAACCTTACGGATTGATAATCCGTGGCCTGTGGAATGCACGGATTAGGGATCCGTAAGTAGGAATAGGTTGTTGTTTTGTGCTGCATGCTTACGGATAGGCAATCCGTATCCAATGGATTGCACGGATCATGGATCCGTAAGATGGATTGCAATCGTAAGCCTTACGGATTGGCAATCCGTAAGCTTTACGGATTGACAATCCGTACGAAGCATACGGATTGGCAATCCGTAAGGCATATGGATTGGCAATCCGTAAGGCTTACGGATTGCCAATCTGTATGCTTCATACGGATTGCCAATCCGTAAGACTTACGGATTGCCAATCCGTATGAAGCATACGGATTGCCAATCCGTATGGGTATTTGGGTTAATTTTTGATTTTTTTAAATGTGAAGAGTCAGTCAGGCTGAGGAATTTTTTGCATGAATGAACTGAAATGCTTTAATGAATTGGTATGTGTAAACCATATTGTGTAAACCATGTAGTACATTTGGTAGGTAATGTGAAATGCTTTAATGCTTTAATGAATTGGTATGTTAAAAGCATGTTGTGTAAATAAATGCTTCATTTGCTTTCATGATGTACATTTGGTAGGTAATGTGAAATGTCATGTGGAAAATGATAGGCACAAAAGCATAGGCATGTGAAAACCATGTAGTCAAAATTGTTATGTGGAATGTGATGAGCATAATGCTATGGAGTTGGTAGAATGTTTTTGATCCTCCACATGCCTATGGTTTGATGATCTACATTTAGTAGGTAATTTGAAATGTGATGAGCAAAATGATTGCCACAAATGAATTGTTATCCGAAAACCATGTAGGTAAAATTGTTATGTGAAATGTCATGCGCATAATTGTATGGATTTTGTAGATTGTTTTTGAGCGTCCACATGGCTATGGTTTCATGATCCACACTTTCTACATAATTTGAATTGTCATGAGTAAAGTCAACTGTTATTTGAAAATAATGTTGCGTAATGGTATGGATCCAAATTGGTATGTTTGATAGGTATCTAATTACTTGGTTTAAATGTCAGATTATGGCTAAGACTATCGGATTACGGCGGGCTTTGGCAAGGGATGCCAGTGAAGAAGAAGCCGATGTACGACGAAGACCAACAGCATCAGCCCGGAGACAACGGCAGAGGACTGATGTTGTTGAGGACGTGCCTGCTGAGGTACCCGCTGACGATGTTGACCATAGTGCAGCTGTTGAGGCTCATGTTGAGCACAGTGCACCTGTTGACCCTGAGCATAGTGCACCTGTTGGGGCTGAGGCGGAGGGAAGCATCGATGCCGCTGATGTTCATGGATTTCCCGGTGGGCCCCATGACAGTTCAGTGTTGACTCATTATGATGAGCATATTGCACCTAGGATTTGGAGGGGAGAGGTATGATTGTATTTAAATATAGTTCAATTTGATAATTGTTTTCGCGTTAGGGTATGTCTATGTAACTAACCACTAATACAGGAACGGCCCGAGCTGAAATTGGCATCCCATGGGAGGAAGGTTCAGAAGTTTGGCCGGCCAGCGCCTGAGATTGAAGGGTTGGTGGCAGGTACCGGATTAAGCCCACTGATCACCTGTTCGGTAGATATAGGTGACCGGGGTTTAATCTCGGCATTTGTAGAGAGGTGGCATAAGGAGACTAGTAGTTTCCATTTGCCCATCGGAGAGATGACCATCACCCTGGACGACGTCGCATCTCTCTTTCATCTACCAGTCATGGGTGCGTTGCAGACATACGCCCCTTTGGATGTTGATGAGGCCATTGCATTGCTTGTGGAGTTGCTTGAGCTTACCCACGACCAGGCTGCAGCAGAGACGAAACAGTGTCATGGAGCTTATGTTCGTCTGTCATGGTTGCGGGACTTGTATGCTGAGAGGTGTCAGCAGATGCAGTGGACTCTGGCAGCCAGAGCTTATTTGCTCCATTTGGTTGGTTGCACGATTTTCGCTAACAAGAGTGTCACACATATTGGTGTGGTATTCTTGGAGGCATTTCGTGATCTTCACCAATCAGGCGGGTTCAGTTGGGGTGCGGCTGCACTCCAACACATGTATGATAATTTGAACTATGCCTGTCAGCATCATGGTAAACATCTTGCGGGTTACGTTAGTCTGCTTCAGGTATTATTTAATATATAAGTTAATATTTGTTATTTATTTAATGTTTTGGTTGAATTTCAACTGCTTATATGTGTTTGGTTGTTTTGGTTACTTAAGTGTTGGGTATACGAGCACTTTCCTGCCGTTGCCAACATGATTGCAGATGAGGACTATGTGGAGAGCCAGCCACGGGCCTGCCGCTGGAAGCCGGGGAAGGCGTTACCTCTCAATACGTATCGGAGGCGCCTAGATAGGCTGACGAGCGAGGCTGTTTGTTGGACTCCATACACGGATCACCGTGCGGCCTGTCCCTTTGAGGCGATCTCTCTGTATTCCGGGCATATTCGATGGGGTCCATACTGCGTCAGGTACCATCCAGAGAGGGCGCTCAGATAGTTCGGATTCATTCAGAGCGTCCCGTCTCTTGTTACCTTGGCCACCCCGTCAGATGAAGAGGTGGATGAGACCTGGCTTCAGTACGCACAGCATCTTGTGGTCACAGGACCCCCTGCCAGTTACCCCGGCCAGTGCGATGCTGCATACATGGACTGGTTCTACCAGATATCGCACCCGTTCATGTGCCCGCCTCAGCCTGGGGAAGTTAGAGCCCCTCCTCCCATGCCAGAGCCGACACCTGATACACCTCCTACCATGGCAGACCCCACAGATGATAGTGTAGGTGATCAGGATGACATGCCTCGACATGCAGCGGTAAATAAAATGAAATATTCATTCTAGTATTCATAAATGGTAAATCATTTATTGGTTGGTGACCTGTTAACCAGTTTATTCGAACTTCTTTGCAGGGGGCCTTTCAAACCATTGCAGATAGGCTACAGAGACTTATCGATCTACGCATGGTGACCTCCGGCACCGAAGCCTACGACATTGTGGATGAGTGTATTACAATAGCACGCAGTGTACGCGACGATCAGAGAGTGTATGTGCGATCGAGATGTCGTAGGACTGGCGCGCGTGCAGATTGATTTTTAACATTATTCCTGTAGCACTATATACACATATGTATTTACATTGTCATATTGTTGAAACATTTCATTTGATATATTTACATGGTTTGAACATGATCCATCTACGCCAGTATTTAGTTTAGTGAAATAAAATTATGCGCCAGTAATACAAATACATAACCGACGTACAATTAGGTTAACACAAATGAAAAAACTACATAAAGTCACAATGTATGCAGTGTTGAGACCCCCTTTAACAGCCCAGATCAACATAAGCAGATGACAAACTCGTCAACATGATATACTTCTGCATTCGACTAATGTAAGTAGATGGCCAGTTTTTTGCTTCAGGCTGACAATGCGTTGCCCATAACAAAGCAATTGGTGGCATAGGACACCCGTCTCGCAATGCAAGCTGAACCAAATAATGAAAGTTATTGTTAATGTCATATGTTATAACTATAAACACAAATTAAAACCTTTTCATATTACCTGAACAAAATGGTTTCCATACACATGCCCAATACAAATGACTCGATGTACAGCAGAATCAGTAGGCGGTCGGGTTCTAAGGGGAAAAAAGGTCATACTTTGTTGCTTTGAAAGACTAACAATTACAAGATTATATCGTGAAGCAATTACATAACCCATGTCAGCGATGTCCATCCATTTATCCTGTGTTACCTGCAATTTAACAAATACATTAGTATCATTAAAGGCCAATTAACCAACGACGGAATGCAAATGTAAACAACGGAAAACAAACGTTACATGTCCAATTGTATCAACCAAAAGTGACATCTTTAACTCCTCATATCTTTCTGACCCCCCGAATAAGGCAATATAGTCTTCAGACCATTCTGCAAGTTCCTTTAACAAATGGTTGCGTACCACAGCCCACGAGTCTTCACCATAACCAAGTAAAGCCGCAATGGCACGATAGCCACAGTTACCATCAGCTTTAACATCACATACTCCAACAATGTAATTCCTCATGCATGGCAAAAATTGATCTAGCATTGGGATATCACCCATCGATATATGTTCCGAAGATTTTGATGCAGACTGTGGCTTAGACGGGCAACTGTCATGCTGAGAATATAACGCATCCACATATTCAAAATACGATGGATCCCGCTTTGTTGATGTTTCGTGTTTCCTGAGTTTTTTCCTCTGGGCCCCTTTAGTCTTGACTTTTTCAGGAGGAGGACACATGGAATTTTGTTCAGGATATGCAATTTCTTTCAGTTTAGTCTTTAAAGTAACCTTGCCGCACATGTCAAGACTTTCGAATCGCTTAGAAATTACTTCCATCTCGTCAGTTATCGTAACTTCACAGTGATCGACACCTTGGTCAGAGAAATGTAACCTCCGCCAAAACATGTGCACCGTACCCAGTGGTATGCTGGAAAGATTATATTTTGCTAGCTCACATGCACAAGGCAAACCACACGTGCTTCTCAACACACATCCACACCGAGAACTATCAACGCCTGCATAACGAACTCGGTCAAACTCCTCGGCAATTAGATTTAACGCATACCTTGAAACCATGCCGACGAGTCTTTTGTACAAAGTCACTTTAAATGAATGTCCTACGACATGCGTGCTTGTCTCAAAAGAAGCCTTTATTTCATTGTGTTGCAAGGTGATCATGTTGTTCATTGCATCCCAAACATTACAAAAATCTCCAACACTATTTTGCAGTAGCCGCTTTAAGATCCAATGAGCAGACTCAACCCTGCAGTGAAAGTGCACAAATATTAATTTCGAAAACATTATGTCATTCAGGTATTGCAAATCATTTACCTATTTGTAGTAGTGTTTCCAAGATGCATGACTTTATTGGTCCATGCTGTCACAAATCTTTCTTTGTGGGGAATCAACCATGTGTCTTTAACATACTGAACAAATATTGGCCACGGTGCGCAGGCACACTCAAACTTCATAAGACAGTCTTCAAATGCATTTTCTGAAGCACAATCTACAAGACTTTCCCACGCTTCCATGACATAGTCCCATGCATTGTTTTGTCCCACAAGCGTTTTACACTTAGCCTTCACATTCTTGTCAATGTGGAATCGACACAACAAGTTAGTAGTGTCAGGGAAAACCTGTTGGATGGCATTCATCAGGGCTGCATCTCTGTCTGTGACAATGACTTTAGGAAAAACCTCAGTCTTTAAAAAAAGGCCTCTAAATCGTTCAAGCGCCCATACAACATTATTGATACGTTCACCCTCCAAATATGCATAAGCAGCTGAAAATGTCATCCCAGTAGGTGTGACACCAACAATGTCCAACAAAGGGAGTCTATACCTGTTCGTCTTGTATGTACTGTCAATGAGAAATACCAAATTACATGAATTTATCAACTTCACTGAATCAGAGTGTGCCCAGAATATGTCTCGTATAACATCTTCATCCTTGAGTCTATGCCAATGGATATATCTATCACGTTCAAGAAGCTTCATCAATTGTTGCATTTCAGTATTGTTGCCTCTAACAGAAGAACGGTACGCATATCTTGCATTGTACACTTGTTTCATTGTTGTATAACTTTCGGGATTTCGATCTTTTAAACTCAGCATAATATTCTTTGGTTTAACTCTTGACTTTGTCATTTCAGCAACAATTACCTTCTCTTCCACACTTAAACGACCAGCATATGGATGTCCAGTCATTGACTTGGCCAAACGATGATTATGCAACCCACATACTAACTTCACCATTCAACCTTTACCTCCTACGACTGGTTTCCCTCGCAACTTGAACAGACAACCACACTTTCTCGTGCTAGTGGTCGTCCGTACTAAATCTTTGTTGAATGCTCTATACTTTCCACTCCTTTCACAACCTATCAACAGAAATGACGTTCTTCCCCTCTTTCCAGTTGCTGTGTCCGACCGCATTATCACAGCTACAAATCCAATCTCATATGCAACACTACGAGCCCATTCCAATAACTCCTCACGAGACTCAAACACCTATAAAAATTGATAATACATATTTTAACAGTGCTCAAATATTAAATTTACTAGCTTTTCTGAAATATAACATGATACAAATACCTCTGAAGTATTGAATGCATCCGAACAATCAACTGAAGAGTTATTATTGTCACACGCAAATGAATCCCCTCCCTTTTCTTCACTCATATTCATTTCTTCATACATCATATCATCATGCCTCCAAATATCATTATCCATCTTAACAAACATATTAAAAAATAACCATCAATAACAAACTAAATGCATAACAACCATGCTCAAAAAAATATCGTACAAAAAATATTAACTTCACAATATATTTTTAAATGAAAATAGGACAAATACATTAATTAATAATATTTTTAACAAATTAAAAAAAATTAGAAAAAATACTTTACGGATTGGCAATCCGTAAGCGCCATACGGATTGT
>CM023959.1:22151907-22174021 GCA_013407115.1 Glycine latifolia | reverse complement strand
CAATCCGTAAGGTCCATACGGATTGCCAATCCGTAAGGTCCATACGGATTGCCAATCCGTAAGGTCCATACGGATTGCCAATCCGTAAGGTCCATATGGATTGCCAATCCATTAAGCCATACGGATTGCCAATCCGTACGATCCTTACGGATTGCCAATCCGTATGGTCATTACGGGCTAAGCTTCAAACCAGAACGTACCTCCGACGACCCTCCGACGACTCCAGCGGCCAACGGAAGCTACACCAAAGCTAACCACCACTTCCAAAATTCCGACGAAGCCACAACCAACAGCCAACCAACGAATAACCACAAATGGCGTGCAAGAAGAGTGAAAAAAAACCATGAACAAAAAGCATGGACTGCTGGTGTATGTTAAAAAGCAAGTAGGGGCATTATCGGGATTTAATAAAAATGCTGGGTGTATTAGAAATCCTACTGGTGTAGGAAGTTAATGCCTAACAATAGTAGTCCCTTTGTCTAAATCAAATCCAAAATATATGTAACAAAAAAAAAATGTTATATTATTGGAATCACATGCTTCTAAGGTTCAATTGACAGCAAACAAGTTTTGGAAGTAAAAGATTCAGTGCCCGGATGCTCTTGCCGAAGGCAATTGGGATCGTTCAGAATATGTATACATGATATTCAGGGCACGATTGACAGGTTCCAGCCAGAATTTTCTAATTACTGCACCTTGACTTAGACAAGTGGAGTTATAAATGGTTCAGTTTTTAAATGTGTCGGCCTCAAAATTTAAAATTCATAGCACACCTTAGGTTCTGACAGTGTTGCTGCATTCCTTGAGAACTAGTCGGCAAACAAAATGACATAGCACACCTTAGGTTTCTATAGTTAGAGAAGCTTTACTCTCACATGGCACCGAATTTTGGCATTTTTTGGAATTTATAATGTTAGAGCTTAGGGGTTGCTATTCGTCAATTCACATGAATTGGAACCTTATATTGCAACATCTATTTATTCACATTTGTTGCATTCCCTATTTATTCACAATTGTACCAACTATTTATTTATATCTGCATTGGTCATTGGTCAACACCAGGTAGGGAAATGATGCAATAGTTTGGATAGTTGGATCATTTATCTTTCATTTGTAGTTTTACGAAAGTTGCTTCTGTATTGCATGCACTTCAGAAGGTACAATTGCTTAGGATTAAGAATTTTGACATTGTAATTATTATATTACCAATCAAAGATCGTTACAAAAATTATATTTTGTTCTGAAACTATCTTGGACTATTCAAATTCAATAGAATGGGACCATAGGAGCGCTGAGATCATCAGCAGATAACCTCCGAGTTTACACCCATACTCTTTGTTGTCTTTTAACTTTGAAATGGCGTTTTTCACTTCTCTGTACCTTGCCGTGTGGACCATGCTGCAGTCCATTCGGTCATGTGACATTCACATGGTCTCGGTGATTTTTCAATTACTATGTTATGTTTGCTTCAAGGATTCACATTTCAACTTTGAAGGGTTAATTTTTTTATTAAAAAAAAAAGCACAAAGAGGAAATGGAAAATAAACATTGTGGGTTAAAATATTACTGTTGAAGGTTGAAATTAAAAAAAATTACAAACTGAAAAAATATTAAGTTTTAATATATAAAAAAATTATATTGTTACGCATTTTGTTTTAATGTTATGTCATTTTATTATTTTTAATCTATATTTTATTTTTCTTCAAATATTTATATTTTTCATTTGTATTTATAAACACTGAAAAAATGTTAAGTATTAATAAAAAATATAAATGAGTGGATTTTTTTGAATTTCTTGTGATTTTTTGCTATTTCTTGCATTTGAGCAAAATTTTGTGTGAATTTCTTATGAGCTACATAAAACTACGAGGATCATAAAAAATATTGCGAAGATCACAAAAAAATGATAAAAAAAAATTCAATTAAACATCTCCCATTACAGATGCTGTTTATTAGAGAGGGATGGAAGGGTGAGGAGAGGTAAAGGAATGAAATAGAGTATTAAAATTAATTGTTTGATTGAGATGAAATAGAACATAAAAGATTAAAATAAATAAATAATAGATAAATAATAATAAAAACTAATAATAAAATGAATCAAATGTACTCTCATAAGCAGTGCAAGGTACACTCTTATGATTTTCTCTCACTAGCATTGTGCACTCTCACCAACCCATACTCTCACTCCCTTTCATCTCATGGGACCCACATCTTTTTCAAATATTTTAGCTACATTTGACCCCTCCAAATATCCATATTCACAAATTTCATCTCAAAATAACTCAAATCACTTGTGGTGTAAATTCACTCCCTTAAATCAAATTCCAAAAAACAATTTTATCAATTTTATTCAACTAGGAATTGAACCTTAGACTTTACTTAGATAACTTTTTCATTAAACACATGATAACAAAATAAGAAGTTAAAATGAACTAACAAAAGAAACTTCCCAAAAGTTAAAGCACTTCAACTTCTATAAAATTGTTGGAAAAGTTAAATGACAATTTTTATAAAAATTGAAATAACATAAACTGATTTTAGTTTATGTAGAATCTTAATAATTTGTACCTTTTTATTTTTTTCTCTATAAACATTTATTGAAAAGTTCTTCCAAACAACGTTGTAGTGAACATACTCAATCAAGGGATTTAACCATCTACAAATTGTGTCAAACTTTATGGTTGCCGTGGAAGAGTTTGATATGTATGGAAGGAGAATTTTAACTTTTTGCCTGTTATATTTTACATTAGACATGCATGTGCCTCTATTTGAAAACCGGAAGATAGGATGCATATCCTCATCATGTACCATGGTCTAGTAGTACTCACATGGTAGGGTGTACTACCACAAGGCCAAAAAAAACTGGGGCCCCTTCTATTAAAAAGGATCCAAAGCCCTCACCATGTGAACTGTTAAATGAATCTCATCGTGGCAGCAGTACAAGTTAGTGTATTGTCCCCAGCACAGTTTCAATCTCCTCATTGCCCTTAGGAAAATGGAATCTCTTTTGCACTGATGACAACCGACAAATCAAGAGAAACAAAAGGTTTTAATAAATATGGATGCAAAAGAGATAATTAATTTTATATACTACACCCCTCTTGCTTACCCCGTGATGCTCACCAAATGCACCTAAAATTTAAACTGTCACAACATCATCTACGCTGCTATATATATATATATATATATATATATATATTGTTACTGCTTTATATTATATCTTTATCTTTATCTTGAAACAAACACATTACTAGACTCCATTATAACTATCTTCATTCTGCACCCTTCTGTTTAGCCAAAATTCTGAGAGTTAAGTTAGTGACTCATGGCTGCTACTATGATCAAGTTATTATTTTACCTTGCCATTTTGGTTATCTTGCTTACCAATTCAAAGGGTGTGAGTTCAAGTTCAACTAGTGAGCCAACAATTTCAGCTTCTCCTGGTGTTTTGCCTTATGTGACTGCCCCAGATATTTCCTCATTTTTCCCCACTCCAAGTGCCAATCAACCAGTGAGTTCTGGTGCTCCTTTTGAGGCCGAGGCACCAGCACCGGCACCCAGTTCAGGGGAGTTTGAGGGCAAGAAGTCTTCTGCTTCAGCTAGGTTGAATTGTGCAGGTGCCATTGTTGGTGTTCTACTATGTTATGCCTTGTTAAGTAGCATAGTTGTTGTTTGAGCATGTACCCATGGTACTTATCTTAAAGGGGTTGTGAATTTCATCCACTAGAGCATAGAGCATAGTGTTCTTTTCAATTAGTCCATGTTCAATGATTTCTTTGTTGCTTGCTTATTTAATATACGTGATAGCTTACGTATGCCGAATTCAGCAATTCTTGTTTGTATTCGTAAGTCACATAATTTTTGTTCCACATTAGCTAGGATTTGAAAACTTGCTATGGGAAAATTGAACTACTAGCTAGTATTGTTAGTGTTGTTTTTGCCTCTTTCCCTCTTTTCAAATCACATTAACATAAATCCATCTCTTCGCAATTCACGTTCAACGGAATAGAATGGCAAATCAAATACATTCTCTTATCTTATACTTCTGTTTTTGTTCTTCCAAGTTTTTTCTATTGTGAAAAAATTATACTTGCCATACAGGTATAATCCCTCAAATTGAAAACATTTATTATTATACTGGCTTTATAGCATTTACTCTTTAGATCATATTCGTTTAATCTTTGTGAAACGCATCACTGCAATCACCGAATACTCCGTGACGCGAAGATTTTATTCAATTTCACTAAAATGGATACGTTGATAGCAAAAATAAGTTGTCGACCACTTTGTACATTAAAGTATCCAAACTTACCAAAGAGTCAATTGTTTGTTTAAAATTTAAATTATACTCCATTTACAAATAGTTTCTTATGCTATTAATTCAGAAAAATCCAGAAGCTATTAATTAATTTGATTCTTAAAAGTTTAAATTAACCTATTTCTCTCTAAACTATTTGGAAATTACTTTATTGAATTTGCTTTGATTGGGGTGAGTAGTTTCAAATTTTGAACAATTTGAGCCAAGAAGTTAGTCAGTTAGCAAGCATCAGACTCATAACTCACTTAAACTTTTTAATATCAAAGAATAAATTAGACAATTTAACCTGTATATATCATCAACCTCCCGAGTCTTTTGTTAATAATTTAAATATAAGTATCCTTGTCCTTTTTTTAAAAATAAAATGCTTCTTATAAGAATTAATTACGAAATTAAAAAATAATTTAAAAAATTAAGAAAAATTAGTAAATAAACTAAATTAAAAAAATATGTTTTTAATGAATTAGTTTTATTTACAAATAATCTATTTTTTTTAACAATACCCCATTTTATATAGGGATATATATGTTATTCACTAAATATATCTCTTTTTTTCTCCCTAACTCCTAAACAATCCAAAAATCATTACACTTAGTAGTTTGTACTCACTTTCATTCCTTCAACATTTTTATTCTTATTATTATCTTATTTTCCACCTTCTTTTCAGTCCAAACAAGATGTTAGTGTCATAGTCGTAGACAGTAATTTCAGTACTAATTTGCAAAATTCGCGTTCCCTCCGAAATCTGAAGAAAGATCACCCCACGAAGCGCAACCCCACGAGTTCTCTGTAGTCGAACGCCAACGAATAAAGAAAACATTTTTCCGATAATAAACATAAAACAGTACTACACTATCTCGCTTAATTGACGTATAACAAATTAACAAAAACCAAATGCATGGAAATAAAACACCAACGATGACTCGCTCTGTGCTCAGAATAACATCAACTGCGCGCACACAGCACAGACCAAAACCGCGAACTCACAAGCATGTTCAGCAAATACGTCGACAAAACCAGCGTCCATAGTTGGAACACCGTCATCGCGGACCTCACTCGAAGCGGCGATTCCGTTGAACCGCTCCACCTTCCCCTGAGCCGCGCTCTCCGACCTCCGCGCGGCGTGCAGGCCCACCAGCAGGCCTTCGACTTCGGGTTCGGCCACGACCTCTTCGTCGCCTCCGCGCTCATCGACCTCCAAGTGCGGCCGCGTCGAAGACTCCCTCCACCTGTTCGTCGAAATTCCCGACCGAAGTGTGGTCTCCTGGACCTCCATCATTGCCGGTTATGTCAAAAACGACCGAGTTAGGGACGCGGTTCGCGTCTTTAAGGAGCTTCTGGTTGAGGAGAGTGGGAGTGTGGAGCCCGATGATGGTGTTTTCGTGGACTCGGTGTTTCTGGGGTGTGTTGTTTCGGCGTGTTCGCTGGTGGGGTGGAGGAGAGTGACAGATGGTGTTCATGGATTGGTGATCAAGAGGAGTTTTGAGAGGTGTGGGGGGGGGGGGGGGGGGGGGCGAGGTTGTGGGGGGAGGTGTGGGGGGGGGGGGGGGGGGGGGGGGGGGGGGGAGGAGTGGGGAGATGGGGGTGGGGTTGGGAATACTTTGATGGATGCTTATGCCTAGTGTGGGGAGATGGGGGTGGCGAGGAAGGTGTTTGATGGGATGGACGAGAGTGATCACTATTCTTGGAACTCTATGATTGCTGAGTATGCGCAGAATGGGTTGTCAGCTGAGGCTTTTTCTGCTTTCGGTGATATAGTGAAGAGTGGCAAGGTTAGATATAATGCGGTTACGTTGTCTGCGGTGTTGTTGGCCTGCGCGAATTTAGGAGCTTTGCAGCTGGGGAAGTGCATACATGATCAGGTATGTTATATAATGAATCAGTTCAATTAAAAAAATTTGGTCTTTCGAGTTTCGACATTGTTTTACGTTTTACTGGTTACTTGAAAAACTCTATATCTGGTCCTTACCTGAAAATTTGTTTATGTATTGGTCCTAGGTCCTAACTGCTTGTTGAAGTTATGATGATGCTGAGTTAGCTAACATTTTATAATATAACGATGCTTGATATTTGTTGAGTTGGCAAATGTTTGTCAAACTCAACAAAACATCTATTAGCTTTGTAACTGTGGCAAATGATTGGGGCAAATTTGTAAATGTTGTTTTTTTGTGTAAACCAAAAATGTAGAGTTTTTTTTCCTCATTTAATGAGGACCAAAATGGAAACGTGGTGTAAACTGTCCAAGTTTAGGGATCAAATTTTAATTTTACCTTGTTCTTATTTTTTGTCCAATTATTGTATATTTATACAAAATAATTTAACAAATGCATAGGTGAGAATTGTTGGTCTCACTAGCTTGTTTTCTTGTACTGTAGGTTATAAAGATGGATTTGGAGGTTTGTAGGTACTTCTATTGTTGATATGTACTGCAAATGTGGGAGAGTTGAGATGGCTAGGAAGGCATTTGATCGCATGAAAGTGAAGAATGTTAAGTCATGGACTACTATGGTTGCTGATTTTGGAATGCATGACCGTGCAAAAGAGGCTATGGAAATCTTCTACAAGATGATAAGGTCTGGGTTCAAGCCAAGTTACATTACTTTTGTGTCGGTTTTAGCTGCTTGCAGCCATGCTGGTAGGTTAAAGGAGGGGCTGGCATTGGTTTAATAGAATGAAATGTGAATTTAATGTTGAACGTGGGATTGAGCATTACTCGTGCATGGTTGATCTCCTTGGGCGTGCTGGCTATCTTAATGAGGCTTATGGTTTGATCAGGAAATGAATGTGAAACCTGATTTTATAATCTGGGGTTCCCTTCTTGGGGCTTGTAGGATTCACAAGAATGTGGAACTTGGGGAGATCTCTGCAAGAAAACTATTTGAGTTAGATCCAAGTAATTGTGGGTACTATGTGCCACGCTCCAATATTTATGCTGATGCTGGAAGGTGGGACGAAGTTGAGAGGATGACGATATTGATGAAGAGTTGTGGATTGCTTAAAACCCCTGGATTTAGTATAGTTGAACTTAAAGGTAGGATACATGTATTTTTAGTTGGAGACAAAGAACATCCTCAGCATGAGAAGATTTATGAGTATCTGGACAAATTAAATGTCAAGCTGCAAGAACGTGGGTATATGCCAAATGTGACATTGGTGCTTCATGACGTTGATGAGGAAGAGAAAGGAATGGTTCTAAGAGTTCACAGTGAGAAACTGGCAGTTTCCTTTGGAATCATGAATTCAGTTCCTGGGTCAATAATCCATATCATAAAAAATCTTAGAATTTGTGGTGACTGCCACGATGTAATTAAATTGATTTCCAAAGTAGTAAATCGAGAAATTGTTGTCAGAGATTCTAAGCAGTTTCTTCATTTCAAGGAGGGTTGTGTTCATGTGGGGATTATTGGTGACAGCAATTGAAATAAAGAGAGTCAAAATCTGTGGTGGAGGTTGTGCATTATTTCTTCATTATATAGGCCAGACATGCGCATAACTATAATGTCTCTGGAAGTGCAAATCTGTCTTGAACACTAATTAATTTGTTTTTGGAATGAATGGTGAATCAATTAGTTGCTGTAAGGATAGTGAGAACTGGTCTTTTAGATTGTATATTCCCTGTCTGAATATACAATGTTATAGTACTATCAAGAGAGCACCATAAAACAAAGTGCAAATAACATACAGTAACTGTTTTGACTTAAATGTCTTAAGCACATGTAAAGTTGCACCTATAGCAACGTTGGTTCAAATGCTCAATTGCTTGCTAAAGGTCAAAGTATATCACAGCAAATTCTTTTAGAATTATTCATAAGAGTCTGTTGCATGTGTAAAATTCAAGATGGTGAGGGATGTAAAGTCTACAAAATATCATGGAGAACAACCTCTGAAGAGGTTGCCTATAGATCTTCCTCCTGCTCTTGATATCTGTGGTTGATCACATTCTGAATCAGCATTGGAGTGTCTTAAAGAAGTCTGGAGGGCCTTGTTCTCACGCTTCAATGTTTCCACCTCGAATTGAAGCCTTCTAATGGTTTCTCTCTTTTCATCATTTCTTTGGACCAACTCTACCAACTGATGAAGATTGTCCTCCGTAAGTTTTGTAATTTGATGCTTCAGCGTTGACCACATATTGTCAAATTTGAAATTGATCATTGATGGATCTTCATTTCTCTGATTTAATTCCGAATCCTCAATCTTCATTAGAACATTTTCAGTGGTGGAAATTTTGTTCATTCTGTCTTCCATTTGAGTGTCTCTGCATTCAAGTTCTGGTTTAAATTTCATGCTGCATGGGTCAACTGATAAGAATTCACGGCATTCATTTCCTTGCTTGTTGAATTGATCAAAACCAAGGTTACTACCATCAAATTTGATATTGGAATGCTCTGCAGAATATTTTGGATGGTGGTTCCAGCCCTCGTCGAGTTTTTTATCCTCCAAGTCACCTGTTGCTCTTTTATTGCAGATATCACAAATGGTATTTGATGTACCAGAAGATGATAAAGATCCTGAATTAAAGGTACCATTAGAAGTGTTGAACTTCAGTTGGTTATATGCTAAGGCTAATACACGGTAAGATTGCCCAAATTCGTCAAGCATCTGTATGAGGTCTCCTCTCCATTTGCAATGCATGCTTTCTTGGTTTGGAGAATTGTCACCATCTAAAATGGTTTTCATAGCATCCAATTTCTCATTCAAATCTAAAAATCAATCAAAACACAAGTTTGAGTGAAAATTGCAAATAAGACAGACATCCCAGAATGAAATAAGACAGAGATCCCAGATTTCCAATTTCAAGGAAAACTAGTCAAAGACCTTGTGAATATTCTAATAATGTTTGTTTTACTTTGAGCAACTCCTACAAATAAGACAGACATCCCAGATTTAAACCTGGAAATTTGAATAAGAGAGAACTCCCTATGAAAGAAGACTAAGGGATTTTAAGTGGCCAAAAATGCCTAATTAGTAATTAGCAGACCTTATTAACCATATATAACAGAACATGAATGTACAGTTGCAGCATTTTGTTATGCCTTTTACTCTACATCTGGTGATGATACTGCTGAAGTGCTTAATATATATCATACAACATATATCTTTTATGTACTGGCTAAGTTACTGCTTGATAACTCATGTACAACATATATTTCTGATGTACTTGCAGTGAAACCATTCAACTTTTCTGTAGGGACAGTTTGTAACCGAGTATATTGAATTATTGACTTAAAACATTTGAGCTGTATTTTTCTAGCCATCGTCAAACCTCCTAAGCTCCTACCCCCTTTATATGGTCAACTTTTTTATTTGCAACTTTACTATATGCTTTCAATCAACAAAGTCAAGTCAAAGAAAGCTAACAACTTGTTAAAAATGGGAATACTAGTTGCACATATATTTAGTATGCAACATGCAGCATAATTGTTACACCTCAGCGTGCATGCGTGTGAATGAGAATGACCCAGAGAGAGAGAGAGACAGATACCTGATATGGTGGTTTGAAGCCACTGAGACTGGTAGATATGAGCAGAACTCCATGATTTAGGATCTTTATTCTCCATTAACAAATGTGTCAATTCTAATCACCTCAGAGCAAGATAATTTATTAGAGGACCAAACGGGGACAACAGGGTAAGTGTAAAGGAGCAAGTAAAGAATTTGAAAAGTAAGTTTTAGGTCATGGACTTTGTATATAGCAGCCGACAAACGTTAAGCACATTCTTTTTCAAATTCGAACGCATTCTATAGGATAGTTCTATAGTTTTCAATTTACTATTTTAACCAAATGTGCCCATTATAACTCATAAATATGTAGGCTGACTTTCTGGAAACCACTCCAATAATCTCGTTTCTTTAAAATTTACGTATTTAGTAATGAATTTAATACTGAGAGTGCAGCTGTATATAGTTCGCAACACAATTAAAAAATTGGAGGTATCTTTGGTCATAATTAATTACTCTATAACCCATAGGATTGATAAGGTAAGACATCTATATGTATATAAAATGATTTATTTAACCAGAAAATTTATGTTCAATTTACTGTGTGTAAAATATTAAACTTTTCTTGGACCAATGATAATTACATATCGTAATCAGCATTAATCTCTTACCTAGGACCAAAAAAGAAATTGGAGAAATCTTTGGTCATAATTAAGCGTACCCTATATTTAAATGTCTACATAGAAACGTAAAGATGCGTATAAAATAAAAAAAATGAAGAAAAAAACATAAAAGTAACAAAGCAAATAAAATTCTGAAAATGAAAAAAATAGGTTAAGGTCTAATTATTCATAATTTTCTTATTTAATTCCTCATTTTTATTTTTTTAAATTTAGTAAATTATCATTCCGGTCCTTAAAATTGTGGAGTATTATTATAATATTCCTTGAAACATGATAAATAAGTAATTGAGATTTTAAATATTAGTTAAGTCTGTCTTTTTATAACTCTATTAAAAAGCGTGTGATGTAACATGTTATGTGTTATATGATTGGATCAAATTGATATTAAGTTGATAATTTCAAGAAATAAAATGGTATTAAACTATAAGATTCTAATAGTAATTTTAGTGGTAGATCTCAAATTGAGATTTTATATCATTTTTTGGTGGACTTTATAGTGCCATATAGGATTGAAGATCTCTCAAGATTTCTCCAATTTTTTTTCTTTAGTAGTAAATCTCATTTTGAGATATTAGGGAGAGAGAAAGAGAAAAAAAATTATTTTTTTTGAATAATGTGAAAATCTTGAGAATTTTTCTACAAGAACTCATTTTCTATGTTGAAAATTTATTCACCTCCTTTATGGGAAGATCTAATAAAGATGAAATATTGAGCTCAAGATCTAACAATAAAGATGTTCTAACAAATAAATCATGACAGATAATCTTCAACTATTCGTCTTTATCAACAAAACATTAAAAAAAATGATGAGACCTTTCACATCTCATTCTCACTCCTTAATCATAAACATATCTTTCCTCCCTTTGCTCCACAACAACCATCCTCACTCTTAAGTCATGAACCCAATGGCGGAACTAGGGGGGCTAGGGTGGACCACCCCCCCCCTCCTTAAAAAAATTAAAAAAAAAAAAAAAAAAAAGGAAAGAAAAAATATTAAAAAAAAAGGTAAAAAGAGGAAAGAAAAAAAATAAAAAAAAACATAGTAAAAAAAAAGAAAAGAAAAAGAAAAAAATATGAAAACAATAAAAAGGAAAAAAAAACATAAAAGAGGAAAAAAAATATAAAAAAGGAAAGAAAATGTAATAAAAATAAAATGAGAAAGAGAGATAACAGAAAAAGAAAAAAAGGAAAGAAAGATGATAAAACGGAAAAAAAATAATAAAAAGGAAAAGAATAAAGAGGAAGAAGGAGAAAGAACACTATAAAATGGAAAGGTCTGGACACAAAGGAAACACAAATCCCAAGAGAATAGAAGGAGTCAAAAAAGTTGTTTCATTTGGTACACCAGTGAAAGAGAAGAGTTTCATATAACCCTTCATTCCTTTCTTTTTCCCTATTTTTCTCTTTCTTTTTCTTGCTGTTATTCTTCTCAAATAAAATAAACTACTATTTGCACCCCTTATTTTTACACATGTACCCCCTACCATGTTGGGCTGAACCCGTTTTTGTTAAATCTGAAACGAAATAAAAAAAAACATAAACTACTGTTTCGGTTATTAATGTTGTGCAATGTGTTGTGTGCATCTCATTCAAAATGTAACAGTGATTTACTTTACGCGATTGTCATTGATATTTGATATTGTTTGTGATTGCCGCGCAGAAAAATTATGGGGAAGGGTGCTACTATCATTGATGCTTATTTTAAGAGAAAAAATAGTGAGTCTTTGCCATTGTCTACTCCTAATGTTGAAGGGTGCTACTGCCATTGATAAAAAAATTTATGGTCGCCCCCTCTCAATAAAATTCTTGGCTCCGCCACTGCATGTATCCACTGCATATGACAAAAAGGCTAACAATACTAAAAGGTCTAGTTCAATTGGTGATCAGGGTGGAGCAAGTAAGTTGTTATCATCTCTTTATATATATATATATATATATATATATATTCCTACAAATAAAACAAGCTAATAGTTAATGTGATAGTTTTTTCTTTTTTGTTTTTTTTACTTTCTACCAAATTTCAAGGATAATAATTATTGTGATAATTTTTTATTGGTATATTTATTTTAGTACAATAAATAAAAATAGATAATTATTTTATTTTATTATTACATTTAGGAAAAAAATTGAAAAGTGATGCTATGATAATCACTGTAATTGTTTTTAATATAAAAATGCTTATATATCATAAAGTAGTCACGTATACTATCATTTTATAAGAAAAAATTATGAAAAAATGTTAATTGTTAATTTTTGTTAATGAGAGATATTAGAATCTACTACCTCTTCCCTTTTCATTTTCCTTTTGATCACTAAATTAATCTTATAACTCTAATTTTAGTTATTTACTTGTATAATATGGTACTTGTATATTTAATGGTTTACTCATATGACTTTGTAAATGTTGCAAAGGTTTGTTTACTGTTTTAAATATATGTAGCTCAAACCTATAATATGCAAGTTGGAAACATATATTGTAATTCTATAAGTATGTCAAAATCATATGTCTAATAAATTAAAGTTTCAAAGGCGTCCTAACATATGAAATATATTTTCTCTAAAAAAACATTAGATATATGTAGATCAAAAAGAATAAAATGCAAATTTAGAAACTTGTATTGTAACACTGTGTATATCATTTTCAAAATAAAATATCAAATCTTATGTCAAAAAATAAAAGTTTCGGAAAGTGAGTTAGTGATTGTTTTTATTCTCCTAAAAAATTTGGTCTCATTTTCTCTCATCAAAACTAAAAAAAGGAGCTAGCGACCCAAATTCAATTGAGCTCCTGAGCCATGATTATGACTTAGGTTTCGTCAAATCAAGTTAAAAAGTTCGGGTTCATGTTCAAATTCAAAATTTATAGTCCTAAAATCCTAAATTTTATCGAGCATGGTTAAGCTAGCTTGATTAGTCCAATTGATTTGCCATGACCTTTTTATGCAAAGCAACACATGATGGTAGAGGAGATGAAAGTGGCTATTACAAGGGAGTAGAGGAAGAAGTAGGTTTGTGAGTCGGGAGTGAGGGTGAGAGGTGGTGGGTTCCATGAACTTTTAAATATTTTGTTGATAAGGATCAATCTTGATGAACATACATTAATTTTATGTAATTTAATGTCATCTTAGTACTTAAAATTATCAATGTCAATTTGATTCCTATTGATCTCCTTATGTGTAGGGAACATTTCTTAATAATGTGTCACATTGAATATTTCTTAGAGCATTTATAATATATAATTGTTTAAATGAGTTGTTTATTTTTAATTTGTGAGTTTTATAATACCACATAAATTTAATAATTTTATACAAAAATTTACTTCGATATTAAAGTTGTTAGAGTAAGTAATTAACTTGAGATACATTAATTTTTTTATTCAAAATTATTATTTTTTGTAATAATCAATTAAGCAACTATTACTTAATTATATAAATAATCCACTTAAGTAATACACTGTCAAGTTATTAACTCTAATGGTAAAATTTGTTAAATAACATTGCTTAACTTTAAACAACTAATTTAAGTACTTGCCTTAGAGATGCTTTTAAGGAAGTTAATGGATGGTTAACAATATGAACTAACTTGACTAATAAAATTTAATTTCATTATAAGAAAAGTCATTGTTTTCTCTTTTGAAAAAATGAGCTCGAGAAAAAGTTATTTACCAAATTAACCTTATATTAGTCTTTCATTAATTTTCTTTTGTTAAGTGAAAATTTTGTTTTCACTTTAATCTTTTTAAATGTCATGACTTTTTCGTTTAACTATTTTAAATATCAATGATTTTTTTATAGTACTGACTAATATGGAGTTTGATCAAGAATTAAGTAAAATATGATAAAAATTATTTTGATCGAAGATAGAACTTGGATAAAATAGATTAATTTAAATGTTAAATATTATTAAAAAATGGAAAAATATTTACGTTATTTTTTATTTTGTTGTTCTGTTGCATTAAAAAATGAAACTAAAACACGGTTAGTGTTTCTTTTTGTAGAGGTTTTTACTTTTTAGCTTGGGTTGTTGTCCTTGAGCTCAATAAAAAAAAATATATAGACAATAAGTTAGGCAGAGAAGGTGTGTCCCAAAAATTAACACTTTTTTTAAAACAAATATTTAATGATTTGATCAATTACTATAAAAATGTTAATGTTAACCAATATTACAGTTGCGTGTCTTGAAAGATGAAGAGAATACAGTAAGGTATATTGTGAATAAAGATTAAATTAAATATAATAATGACAATATAGCGGCGACTGATGATTCCAACATTATGGCGGAAAGAATATATATAGTATATGGTATATACCACATTAGCACCACCCTCCTCCATGTTCAGTGTTCACTCGTCCCTCTTTTTAGTCTTTTCAACATGATATGCAACAAATGCCATTCATTCTTGTTTTAATTACAGATGCACCACAATTGAGCATTCCAATGAAAAATAAAATCTTATATTAGAATATGCTTCCAGAGCAAATCCTCGAGATGGTTTATACTACCGATATGATTATTGCGCCATTATAATTAGATTCAATTGCGAGAATTTACGTAATTTACGTGAAGTGATAAATTTAATTTTTTTTACTAGAGTAAATTTAAATAATTACATTGCCTACCTTCTGTTTGGTGAGAATAACAAAATCTGCTTATTTTTTCTATCTCTGGGTTAACTCTATTAAATTATTTGAAAAATATTACAATATGATACCCATTATATATTATGTTAAATTTTTTAATTGTTTGAAAAATATTATATCATTTTTTTTCAATAAAAGAGGTTGCTTGAAACATTTTTTTTTTTTAAGAACACACCAAACTCATGTTATTTCCTTCAAGAATTGGTCAACAATACAAATAGGAAGTTGATGAAAATTATGAAGAACAAAATCTAGAAACCCTAACTAAGTCATGAGCCACTAGATTGGCTTGTCTCCTAACAAAGCAAGATCTATAGTTTGGGAGAGAGACTTCAATTGATCAGGACATATTTTCATGATGCAACCAAAAACATGTCTTCTCTGCCTTGTGACATTGACAAGGTAATTTTAAGCCAACTAATAAAACTACTAAAAAAATTTAAGTATCCATTGTCTAAAAGTTCCACACTATGCGCAAGTAAGAGAGAGAGATAATATATAGTTTTACCCTTGCATATGCAAAGATATTATTTCCAGAATTGAGTCTATGAGACTATGACCAACAAGTTACCAAGACATAACTTTACCGTTGTGTTAGGATTCGTCCTTTTAAGCCAACTAATAATTTAGAAAAAAAGCTAGGACTTCACACCTTCATGAACTTGGACCAAAAAGTCCATGTAGAGCCCATGAGCTCCTTTAAAATCATCTCATTCATCACCTAAGCACATCCCCATACCCATCTTCCCATTAGCTTCAAAAAAAGTTGTGTCCACGTTACATTTGAGCTTGCCTGAAGGTGTTGTTATTCAACTAACATTCTAGTGTTCAGTAGTGCGATGGTGCACCGGAGAAAGGCTATTTTGTGCTTGTTTCCATTGACTGAGAACTTCTCTGGCACAAATGATCACTTCAAACTCCACATGAGCATCACACACGCACTTAGTACTTTAGCTTTCAGGGATAGAAAGAAAAAACTTAAACACAAAATCATAGAAGCTATCAACTTGATCCATCAATGGGGTGTTAGAAATTTTCCTTTATGTGGGCAATATTAATTAATTAGTTTTGTATTTTAAATTAATTGGGTTAATGGATATTTCAATTTTAATATTTTTGACTGGCCCATTGTGATCATATTGAGTTAAGCTTCTGGCATCTATTGCTATTGGGCCTAGTTGGGCAGTAGTGTGACCCTGGTTGTCCATGATGGGTAGACCCAGTGGACACAAACTCTTTTCTGAGTAATTGGCTAGGTCCCCTCTCTAGCCTATTTACACTGGGGTTAAGCCCCATGAGCCATCATGCTCCCATTGCTAAAGGGTGCCAATTTCTGAATAGGCTATAGAGAGGAAGACTCTGGCATCTTGTTTCCTCATCTTCTCCAGCTTTTCTTCACTTCAGTAATGACCCAATAAGGTACACACAATCATAACTCTGATAACTCTTATTTATTATTATTTGGTATTTTATAATCATATGCATTATCTGTTATTTAAGATTTATCATGGGAGAGATCTAATTCGAAAGGTCTGCGCGCTTCGATCCAATATGCTTGCATCTTTGAACAATTTAGGGGTTGCTTGAAACGCTAAAAAAACAAAAGTTAAAAGTTTGTACAATTTCACAAAACTTTAGCCTGTGTTAATTATTTTTAATAAGAATAAAAATAACTCATACAAACATTTTCATTTAAGAAATTATATTGTTATTTTATGGTATTATATTATTAACAAATTTATTTTTATTAAGAATATCACATTACAATTATTTGTTTGTTATAATTTTATAAAAAAAGTAAAAAAAATGGCGATGACTAATATTGGACGTTTTATTTATGTTGTTGTGAAATACGTACTGAGCGTTTTATTTTATCAATGCATTTTATTTTAAAATAAAATGACTTAAAACATCTAGTATTATAATTTTTTTTATGATTTTTATAATAAATATATATTTTTTAATTTTTAATAAGTATTTTTAAGACATTCAACAAGACTCATGTGTTTTTTTATCAGTCTTTTAAGGTTTCTACATAAAAACAAAAAACTAAATTAATTTTTTATTCTAATAAAATACTTTCAGTTATTAGCTAGACATCAATATGTACCAAAAATGAAAAGATAATTCTTTGATAAAAAAAAATGGTGACACCTATAATTTAGCTACCTTCAATTATTATCGTAAAAAAAAAAACCTTACACTTGACTACACTTAGAGATTGAAAGAAAGTGTTGGAGGCAGTGACAGATCCAGAAAAATAATCAAGGGGGGCACTAGTGGCACATCTAGGAAAATTTATTTATGTCCGCACACTTAGTGGTGGGGGTTTTTGTTTGCTTGCAAGAAACTAAGTGGGTTGGAGAAAAGGCCAAGGAAGTGGAGGGTGCTAGTTTCAAGTTGTGGTATACAGGTACTATCAAGAGTCGCAATGGAGTTGGAATTATGATCGATAGAAGTTTCAGAGATAAAGTCGATGATGTAAAAAGGAAATGCGACAAGATTATGATGATTAAGCTTGTAGTGGGGGATCTTATTTTAAATATACTTAGTATGTATGCACCCCAAGTGAGATTACTATCAGATGAAAAAAAACCAATTTTGGGAAGACTTGGAGGAGGTTATGAGAGGGATACCAAGAGAGGAGAAGATTTCCTAGGAGGTGATCTAAATGGGCATGTTGGTAAAAATAGTGGAGGTTTTGATAGAATTCATGGTGGTTTTGGCTATGGGAAGAGAAATGAGGCTCGAGAAGATGTCTTGAACTTTGCACTAACCTATGATTTGATGCTAGCGAACACTTTTTTCTGGAAAAGGGAGTCTCATCTTATCACGTATCATAGTGGTCAAAATCATAGTCAAATTGATTTCTTTATGACTAGACGGGAAGATAGAAATTCGTGTATTGATAGCAAGGTCTACCCTGGGGAATGTGTGGCGACACAACATAAGTTGGTTGTTCTAGAGGTTAGGTTCAACAAAGTTCTTAATTTGAGGAAGAAGGATCAAAACCCAAGGATAAGATGGTGGAAGCTAAAGGAGGAGAAACAAATAGAGTTTAAGGAAAATATGTTGCGTGAAGGACCGTGAGAGTTTATTGGAGAAGCTAATGAAATATGGAATAAGATGGTTGTGTGTGTTCAAAATGTAGGAAGGAGGGTGTTAGGTGAAAGCAAAGGAAACATGGTGGTGGAATGGAGAGGTGCAATAGGCTATTAAACAGAAGAAGGAATGCTTTAGATCTTTGCATAAATGTCCCAATGATGAGAATTTGCAAAAGTTTAGAGTAGCGAGAAAAGATGCAAAAAAAAATAGTGTGGGAAGCTAGAAGCAAAATTTTTGACGATTTGTATAAAAATCTTGGGAGCAAGGATGGAGAGAAATGTATTTACAAACTTGCAAAAATGAGGGATAAGAAGAGTAAAGACCTCACCCAAATTAGATGTATCAAGGATGAAAATCAAAAACTTTTGGTGAGGGATGAAGATGTAAGTGAAAGATGGTTAAACTACTTTAACAATCTTTTTAATGGGAATGGTGACAAGAGTGAGGTGGTTTTGGAGGACGTTTTTGATGATCTAAATAGAAGAGTTGTGCGCAGAATTAATACACATGAGGTTAAGGAGGCTTTAAAGAGGATGAAGAATAATAAAGCGTTGGGACCTGATGACGTCCCTATTGAAGTGTGGAGGGGCTTGGGAGATGTGGCAATAAAATGGTTGACCAATCTTTTTAATAGGATTCTTCAAACAAACAAGATGTCTGATGCTTAGAGGAAAAGTATGTTTGTGCCTATTTACAAAAACAAGGAAGATATCCATAATTGTTCAAACTATAGAGGCATCAAGCTCATGAGTTGTACTATGAAGTTGTGGGAGAGAGTTATCGAACATCGCCTAAGGAGGGAGACCAAGGTTTCAGTAAATCAATTTGGATTTATGTCAGGAAGATGTACCATGGAAGCTATTTTCTTGATCAGACAATTAATGGAAAGGTATAGGGAAAGGAAGAAAGACTTACATATGGTGTTCATAGATCTTGAGAAAGCATATGATAGAGTCCCAAGAGAAGTCTTATGGTGGAATCTTGAGAAAAAAAAGGTAGCATTAAAGTACGTTAATGCAATCAAGGATATGTATGATGGGGCTACCACATGTGTGAAATCCTGTAATGGAACATCAAGGTATTTTCCTATCACGGTAGGTGTCCACCAAGGTTCAGCTCTTAGTCCTTATCTTTTTGCCTTAGTGATGGATGAACTGACAAAAGATATTCAAGAGGAAGTACCGTGGTGTATGCTTTTTGCAGATAATATCGTACTTATTAATGAGACCAAAGATGGCGTGAATAGGAAATTGGAATTGTGGAGAAGCACTTTGGAGTCTAAAGGATTCAAGATAAGCAAGAGCAAGACAAAGTATATGAAGTGTGAGCTTTCACGGGTTAAAGATGGTGATCAAGACACAGTGCATCTACTTGGTCAAGAGGTACCTAGGAAAGATGTTTTTAGATACTTGGGATCAATGTTGCAAAAATGTGGTGAGATCAATGAGGATGTAAGTCATAGGATTAGAGCAGGGTGGATGAAATGGCGGAGTGCATTGAGGTTTTTGTGTGACCGCAAGATTCCCCTTAAGCTAAAAGGAAAATCCTATAGAATAGTTGTTAGACCGGCAATGCTATATGGAGTAGAATGTTGGCCAGCATATAGGCAACATGAGCATAAAATAGGGGTAGCAGAAATGAGGATGTTAAGGTGGATGTGTGGATATACGAAGATGGATAAGATAAGAAATAAGGATATTCGACGAAAAATATCAGTGGTACCGGTATGTGAAAAGATGAGGGGGCATAGATTGAGATGGTTTGGGCACGTTATGAGACGGCCACTGGATGCTCCTGTAAGAACAAGAGTTTGTTACCAAGAGCTAGACACAAAGAGAGGTAGAGGTCGACTGAAACTTACTTTGGGAAAGGTAGTTAAACAAGACCTAATGGAGTGAGATATAGATTTGCGGATGGTATGTCTTAGGACGGAGTGGAGAAAAGCGATAAGCTTGGTGGAGGGTTAAATCCATTAGTAACTCTATGTTCCAGTCGTTCCCTTGTTTTAGTCCTTCTCCTCCTCTTTTCTCCCTTCTTCCTCTCACCATTCTATTTTTAGCCTATTTTTATCTCTCTTTTGTCTTATTTTCGATTTATCATTGGGTTCATCTACAACCGACCCCAATTAACTTGGGTTAAAGGTGTTGTTGATGTTGACACTTAGTGGTGGGGGTTTGGGGGGCAACGCCCCCGAAAACTTTTTTTGTAAAAAAAATTTAAAGGAACAAACAATTATAAACCATAATCTAAAGAAACAAACAAATAGCCAGATCAAATTACTGTTCTGGATTGAATAGAATAATGAAAGAAGCTTATTGTAACTTGCGATGAGATTTCAAAAGACCATGATGACAATATGAGAGTTAGTTTAGATATAAATATTAAGTTTGAGATCTTTGAACATGAACTGTTACAATATAGACTAAAATATTCCTACAAAATATATATGGTTAAACTGTACTTCTCATTTCAATGAAGAGCAAGGACCTTAATCACCTTATAAACAAGTGCTAATGCATGAATTACAAATGAAAATAATTAACAAGCACTGCAAACTATATAACAAGTACTAAAAATAATTAACAAGCACTACAAACAAGTGCTAAGGGTATATTAATATGTTAATGGGAAAATTTTTAAGGGGGGCACTTGCCCCCCAATCTATAAGGTAGATCCGCCCATGGTCGGAGGTTTAGGAAATGATTGGGGGTGACAACTTGCTCCCAGATTTTAGGAGCCTTGACTTCAACCACTGGTTCTTCAATAATTTGGAAAGGAATCATACTCATGATTATAGTTTGAAGGTAGTGCATTGCCATGGCTATCAAAACCTATGGCTGGAATCAGACTTCCACGTTGCTGTGGATTTAGTGTCTAGCAATTGTGACATGGTGCATCCTTGTTTTACGTTGGTTCAGGAATATCAGGAGCTGAGTGGGAAGACCCAATAATGCAAAGTCTCCTACGTTTGTGATGCTAATAGTGTGCTGGCAAATGGGTTGGCTAAATTTGGTTTGAATATGGTGGATAGGTTTATAACTTTTGATAATGTTCCTAACACTATTGTTGAAGCCCTTCAGGGTAATGCAAGTTCTATGGCAAAAGAACCTAAATAATACATTTTTAATAAAAAATTACAAATTTGGGACTGTTTCGAAACATATTACCAATCTGGGGCTGTGGGTCACGCCCATTCTGGGCGTGAGCCACTGCTTTATAAACTACCCTCCGTTACGTTTTCGTCACTTTTACTGTCTCACCTTCTTTCTAAAAGCTTCTGAAGTCTAGTGTGAGTGACTCTGCAGCGCAAAGCTCTGTCAACAAGTAAGTTAATTTATTAATTATGGATATTAGTTAATATGTTATATTATAAAATTGTTAGTGACATGTGAAATTGTTAGTGTTTATGGTTTAGTTTTGTAGAAAAATGTTTGGTATTAGGGTGGTGCAGGGTTTAGTTTAGTTTAGGGTTTAGGGTGAACGGTTTAGGTTTAGGGTTTGGTGCTGAGGGTTTACGGTGTAGGGTTTACGGTTTGGTTGTTAAATTTATTTAGTTCATTTTAGGGTTTAAGGGTTAGGGTGTAGTTTAGTTTTGTATTAAACTATTATGTATTAGGGTTTCTGGTTTAGTTTAGTGTAGGGTTTAGGCTATAGGCGTATGGCTTACGTTTTTGTTTAAAGTTTTGGGTTTAAGGTGTTAGGGTTTAGGGGTTTATGGTTTAAGGTTTAAGGTTTAAGGTTTTAGGGTGTAAGGGTTAGGGTGTATGGTTTAGTTTTTAGGGTTTCTGGTTTAGTTTAGTGTAGGGTTTAGGCTGTAGGCGTATGGTTTACGTTTTAGGGTGTAGGTTGTTTTGTTTAAGGTTTAGGGTTTAAGGTGTTAGAGTTTAGGGGTTTATGGTTTAAGGTTTTAGGGTCTAAGGGTTAGGGTG
>CM023959.1:22132484-22143208 GCA_013407115.1 Glycine latifolia | reverse complement strand
CTAAACCCTAAAATCCTAAACTAAACCCTATATTCCCTAACCATGCAACCCTAATCTTAACTAAGTAACCCTAAACACTAAGTAAACTCACTACAATAATCTTAATTTAACAACTAAACCCTAAAATCCTAAACTAAACCCTATATTCCCTAACCATGCAACCCTAATCTTAACTAAGTAACCCTAAACACTAAGTAAACTCACTACAATAATCTTAATTTAACAAATTAACCCTAGACCCAAATTGTAGTCACTAAACTAAACCCTAATTCGTAAACCCTAATACATAACCCTTCAACCCTAAACTTAAGTAAGTAAATTTATTAAAATAATTATAATTAACAACTAAATCCTAAACTAAATCATAGAACCTAATACCTAATAGTTATCTACAAAACTAAATAAGTAATATGGCTCTAACAAATTTAAAAACCAACAATATAATATATTAAATAATACTCATAATTAATAAATTAACTTACTTGTTGGTAGAGCTTTGCTGCAGAGTCACTCACACTAGACTTCAGAAAGTTTTAGAGAGAAGACGCAACAGTAAAAGTGGTGAAAAAGTAAAAAGTGGGGGCTTATATAGGAGTGGATCACACCCAGAATGGGCATGAGTGGTCACGTCCAAACTAGGTGTGACTGCCCCCCTAGTCACGCCTAGTTTAGGCATGACCACTCATGTCCATTCTGGGCATGACCCACAGTCCCAGATTGATAATATGTTTCGAAACAATCTCAAATTCGTAATTTTTTTTATTAAAAGTGTATTATTTTAGTTCTTTTGTCCAAGTTATATTCCTCCCTCTAATATAGCTTAATAAATTCGGGTCTGGAGTTGTTTAGCCCCGCCCTTGCAGCAAAGAGAAAAAAGTAATGCGAACAATTATTAATTTTCGGGAAAACAATAATAAAATTGATGACGCCTGTGTATTAGGTGTTTTCAGTTAATCTTTTTATTTTATTTTATGAAAAAACTTAAACTACATACTTATTCCGTAATTGTTCAATTAGTTTCACAACATGAAAATTTTGAAAAAATATTAAAAAATGACATGTTTTGCTTAGACATTTTCCATTGAAACATATGCATTTCCCTTCAGGTCATATATTGCGTGGCAAAATCACTCTATTTTTTTTTTTGACTGAGGCAAAATCACTCTAATTGGTAAATTGCTTTTGTATTATTTTGATAACAGTTTATTTTTAATATTATTTTTTTGAAAATAAAAGACTAACAAAAGTGTTTTGTGAATGTTTAAGAAAGGCTATTTCTGTTTTGCTACGACATCTATTTCTTGCAAAGTTTGAAGCAAATTTTTGTCTCATGTTGACTTTGACTTTTAAATGCTAATGTGCTAGTTTTGTTTCAGTATTGTTTCTCGTACAATGTACATTTGAAAATAAAATAAAAATATTTTATTTAATATGTCAAAAATATTTAGCTAAATTATAATTATAATTTTCTTTAATTTTTGAATTGTGGTTTTAGTCTCTCTATTTTTTTTTTATGATTTTAGTCTTCATTTTTTTAAACTCTTAAATTACAATTTGGCTAAAATATTTCTAAATTCTTAAATTGATTAAGTATAATTAATCACATTTAAATCATTACACATATAATACCTTTTTGTACGTAGAAATACAATGGTCAAACTAGCTTATAAGCTAGTTAAAGAACCTTATAAATTAAAAAAAGTCTCTTATCAAACACACTTAATCAATATAAAACATTTTGAGGATTGCAAGACACTCTTTTTAACTCATACTCTTTAATTGACTAAAATTGATTAAAAACTATAAAATTATAAGAGAGAATTATTAAATAGGATGTGAGACCAACAAATTTGTATATTTTTCAATAAATTCAACCAATTAAAAAATATATTTCAAAAAGGTCTAAAAAATATGTACTACTTTCTTCATTCGTTTTTAATTGTCAAATTTTGTTAATTTTTTTCTATTTACCCGCTGTTTTTAAAGTTAAAGTAACATCAATTACTCTTTTATCAGTTGTATTCTTACTTTCCACTTAGTTTTTAATTAATTTATATATATATATATATATATATATATATATATTTATTGTGAAGTAGCAATGAAAAATTATAAAATAGAAAAATTCAAAAGTATTTCATGCAAATAAAAAAATGTATTGCATTTTTGAATTTTTATGTATAAACCGTAAAGACAGATAAAAAAACAAAAAAAAATATTATTAGTATGAGTTTTATTAATGAATGGGTTAAGAACATTGGTTAAAAGGTTAAAACGACAAAATATTTATTATAAGATTTGTTGAAAACACCAAAAATATCAATGATCAGTATAATTTTACACATTTTAATAATATATTTTAATTTAATTTCTTAACCAGGAACCTAACTAGCATTTGATTGTAGTGTTCCTCAAACTTTATTCTGGATTCTCTTTATGATATTTAAATCAAAAGCAAAGTGGTTGAGTGGCGAGCTGATTTCGATTTCTCCTATTATCTAGTGTCAAGACGGTAATTCAGACAAGTTAGCCCGGGCATATTGTCCGGAACACAATTGGCACCACCAAACCAATATAAAGTACACGCAACGTGCAGCCAATGGCGCACAAAATTGGGAACCAAACGCAGCAGAAGCATTAGGAGATAGAAAGGGAGAGAAAGACCCTTCCCCCTTCTCTCTCGCTCGCTTTCCTTTGACGCTTCTGACCCTTGCTTTGTCTGCGTCTTCTCTCTCTCTCTCAAGCCCTTTCTTTCTTTCTGTGTGTCGTAATGGCTCTCCCAGACTCTTCTTCCCGCCGCAACTCCCTGATCCCCTCCTTCATCTACTCCTCTTCCTCCAAAACGCTTCCTCTCCACCACATGCTCAACTCCGCCTCCGCTGCCGCCGCCTCTCCCTCCCCGCCGCCGGCCAACCTCGACGCCGGATCGCGTGGCCTCATGATTCCCTCTCCTAGCGAGTCACGCAAGATCGAGTTGTACTCCCCCGCCTTCTACGCCGCCTGCACCGCCGGTGGAATCCTCAGCTGTGGCCTCACTCACATGGCCGTCACTCCTCTTGACCTAGTCAAGTGTAATATGCAGGTCCTCTCTCTCTCTCTCTCTCTCTATATATATATATATATATATATATATATTTATATATATGTATCGATCTGACGTACTGTGCTTAGATTTAACTCTCTTTCCGCTCGATTGTGCTGTGTTTGTTACTATTTTTCGTGATGGTTTAGATCTGCGGCTAGGTCGTGATTCTCGCGTCTTCGTTAATTAGATCTGGTACGCTTGGAAGTTGTGTTTAGTTGAAACATCGTTCGCCTCGTATTTCGTGACGTTTCTAGCTCGATTTCAATTTTTATTTTATTTTTCCTTTCTAGTTTCGGACGTGTGCTATCCTTGCCTTTCTAGTTTCATGATTTTGCAGTTTTTTTTCCCGATTAAATCTGTTAGATTATCTAGTTTCACGATTCTGCGAGAGAATCCTCGTTAGGCTCATCGTTACATTAGAGGAGATGGAAGTTTGTTTTTTGTTCAAGTGCTGAATCTGTAATGGTGAATAGTCGTGATTTGTGTTGTGAGTTGTAATGTTAAGGATCCAGCTCCTCAGTAGTTTTAATCCGTTGAGGTGCGGAGTGTGATTCTGCGTGAGAAACTTCATTTGACACATTGTTACATTAGAGCCGTCTTGAAGTGCTGAACCTGTAATGATTAGTTGTGATTTGTGTTGTAATGTTAAGGATCCGACTCTTCTAAAGTAAGTAATCTTAGTTTGTGTTGGAATATTACTTACTTTATAAGTACTTTAGAGGAGTCAAATCCTAATGTTAATACCTATAGCGTATGGCGTTGGAATTGGGATTGTTTACTTGGTTGTTACGAGGATTTGAGTTTGAATTGGTTATTGATTTCAGATTGACCCTGCTAAGTACAAGAGCATCTCGTCTGGCTTTGGAGTTTTGCTTAAGGAGCAGGGATTCAAGGGCTTTTTCCGTGGCTGGGTGCCTACCTTGCTTGGTTATAGTGCTCAGGGTGCTTGCAAATTTGGATTTTACGAGTTCTTTAAGAAGTACTATTCTGATATTGCTGGCCCAGAGTACGCAAGCAAGTACAAGACCTTGATCTACCTTGCTGGTTCAGCATCTGCTGAGGTTATTGCTGATATTGCTCTTTGCCCATTTGAGGCTGTGAAGGTCCGTGTCCAAACTCAGCCTGGTTTTGCAAGGGGTTTGTCTGATGGGCTCCCAAAATTTGTCAGATCTGAAGGAACCTTAGGGTATGCTTACAAATGCTGTTAACTCTTACATTGTTTTTGTTAGATGATGTACTGTAATCATTCTATGTTGATCTATGCTTAGAATTAAGATTTGGATGTCATCTTATGCAGTGTCTTATGATTTCAGGCTGTACAAGGGATTAGTGCCTCTCTGGGGACGACAGATTCCATGTAAGTTAACCATCGTCCACATAGTTTGTAGTTTTCATTATACTTTTTAGCGCCCTTTTACTAATTGGATGTTTGTGCATTGTTCAGTATCATTTGGGTTAGCAGAATAGATGAGGTGTTTTAGTTGGTACTCCAACTTTTAGATATTTCAGGTTACTAAATTCTCATACCCTGATGGTTGAGCCAGTGTGGCACTTGTTGCATTACAATTCACATTTATAAACTGAATATTCCTGTCTGTTTATTTGCTTTGTTAAAATTTATTATTATTTAGTATTAGCAATGATTTCTATTTACCAATATGTCTATAGTTTAATTCCTTGGTTGAAATTTAGAAAATTCCTTGTAGAGTAGTTCAAAAGCTTGCTTGCCTAGGATTGAAGGGTATAAGTAGTTTAATTCTGTTTGCTATCTTTGTACAAATTTTTCAATGATCTTATTGTGTTTCTGCTTTATCAATTTCTTTATGAAGTTGCTGATAAGTTGCCTTTTTTTTTTTTCTTCTTTTTTTTCCTCCCTTGGGAATTAGGTGCCATTTATTGTAGATTTTGGATGCATATGCCTATAAACCCTGATTATTTACACTATATTATGATATTGATACCACATTATTGGTACTCAGCATTTCCATATTGCAAAGTATGGTTGGTTTCTGAGTTGTTTGTTTTTCTTAGTTTTTTTAATCTTATTTATGCTGCCTTTATCATTATATGGAATTGTTATTTTTGTTGTGCTCTTTACTTAGTTTAAAAAATTAATTTTGTCCGTTGAGAAATGATGCTATGCGTCATTGTGAATATTGGTAGTGAAATTTGATGTTTTGTGCTGTATTAGTTTGAGTTTGTTTCATTTACATCTGATAACTTAATACATAAAACGTCCTGATACCTGATAATAAAACCTGTATGAAATAAAAATGTTCTTTCTTGCAGACACAATGATGAAGTTTGCTTCTTTTGAGACCATTGTTGAGCTGATCTATAAGCATGCCATCCCAACACCAAAGAATGAGTGCACCAAAAGCCTGCAACTTGGTGTCAGTTTTGCTGGTGGATATGTTGCTGGTGTACTTTGTGCAATTGTGTCTCATCCTGCTGATAATCTTGTCTCTTTTCTGAACAATGCAAAAGGAGCAACAGTTGGTGATGTGAGTTGCAGACTTGGTGAATGTTTAGTGTAATTGTTTTGTATTACATCTGTTTTTGACGAGTTTCTTTGATTTTATATACTATATAATGCAGGCAGTGAAGAAGCTTGGTTTGTGGGGTCTCTTTACCCGTGGTCTCCCCCTCCGTATTGTTATGATTGGAACTCTTACTGGAGCCCAATGGGGAATATATGATGCATTCAAAGTCTTCGTCGGATTGTAAGTTTACACAATTGCTAGTCTATGATAGGGTTCCATTCTTTCATTCCTTCATTATGGACGTGCTAATGAAATTCCCCCCCCCACCCCCTTCCCAGGCCAACCACTGGTGGTCCTGCTCCTGCAGCTGTTCCAGCTCCTGGTTCTGAGCTAGCAAAGGCATAGAATGTCCAATAATGACAAGCAACAATGTTTTACGAAACTTAGAAAGCCAGTGAATAGGGACCATAAATAAACAGAGGACTGCTGAAGTTGCTTGAGTGGAACTCAAGCTTGGTTGGATAATATTCTTTTAAAGTTCAGACATTGTTTCCATTTTTATTATATTCGAGTATTTTGAAATTTTGGGAGGATGGTTTTGCTCGCATCCTTCCACTTGCCGAAAACTTTGTAGGTAGGAATGATATAATTTTGCATGTTAGGTTCTCTACATGCCATTGTCAAACGGGAATACACATTTGTTTTATGCACTGACACATATGCAATGCCTAGATTGAGATCATTTTTAGTCGCTAGTGTACTTGATTATTTGTTATTTGGAAAATATACATCTTTTTGTTGCGTTACGTTTTATGGTATTGCTATCATCAGCTCTCTTCAACGACTGTTATAATGCCAGATTCATGAGTGAACTGCCAGCTATTTCATCCCTTGGTTCCTGGGACAAATGCAAAAATGATGAGAAAAAATGATGAGAATATAATTATTGCGCCGCCATTACAATATTGATATGTTGGACTTCTCGTTTTGGGTCTTGGAATGATTTTGAACTGATGCATATATTAAGATTGCACACAAAAAGCCACGAGGTAACTCAAAGCTCTATTAATGTTTATGATAGCTTTGGGTCACGTTTCAATTTTAAATAGTGTAATTCACAAGTTTGACAGTTTGCTTTAAAAAAAAAAATAAAAAGATTTAGGTTAAGGGACTGGCTGCCCTAAGGTAAAAGAACATGATTCAAGCTCATTGAGCTGGGATTTGAGGAAATCGGTTTTTTGACACAAAGGGGGTTAAAAAAAATTTAATTCCTGTATAGGGGTTGTTTTCTTTTTATTCACTCTTTGGGGACAAGTCGTGCGACATGACTTTTATCTTTTTTTTTTAAGAAAAATCATAAATTTATATACGACTTCACTTTCTTTTTTCTCACTCCGGTTATTGCTTTTTTTTTTTTTAAATTTTACTCAGAAGTTGTAAAATATATTACGACTTTAAAGTTGTAAATATTTTTAAATTATTATTTTAACTTTTTTTTTATAAATCAATTTGGAAGTTGTGAAGGAATTTATTACTTTAAAGTTGTAAATGCCTTTACGACTTTGGGCACCCAATTGTCAATGACACCAACATTTATATTTTAATATGGCATTTATATTGTAATATGGAAAAATATGGAAAAGATAATTATCTTAACATTCATATATACTGCAAAGTTTAGAATTTGGATGCGGCTTTCAACTTGTGGATAACATCTTGGTTCCTTAGTAACACAATTAATTGATTTTAAAGTTGGTAATTAATTTGCCTTCTTTTACGGTTTAATTTTTAAAAAATAAATATGTAGGAAAATTAATTAGCTTTTAATTTGGTAATTAATTTGTTATGGATTTTCTTTATTTATATATATCATGGGAATTAGTTTTATATTTGTATGTAGGATTTGACAAATTTTTTTAAAAAAATCTGTAGAAAAATTAATTAGTTTTTAATTTGGTATTTAATTTGTTATGGCTTTTCTTTATTTATATATATTATGGGAATTAGTTTTATATTTATATTTAGGAGTTCAGTGAATTTTTTTAAAAAATCTGTAGGAAAATTAATTAGCTTTTAATTTGGTAATTAATTTGTTATGGCTTTTTTTTATTTATATATATTATGGGAATTACTTTTATATTTATATTTAGGATTTGGCAGTTTTTATTTTAAAAGCTGTAGGAAAATTAATTATCTTTTTATTAAACATTTTAGTTATTAATGGTTGTATTTTATTAAATTTGTTAGCCAATTTTGTGTTGTTGGTTTGAAAATTGTAATTTTAAATTTAAAAATAGTTATTGTTAAATTAAATTTTTTTGCTAATAATATTTGCTTGTTATATATGAGAAAAAATATTTATGTTGATTTTGTTAATTAATTAGTACAAATATAATTATGTTAATTAATCATTTGACACACTAATTGTAATTAAAATTTTTAACAAAATTTGAAATATGAACACAAGATAAAATAAATGACTCATTTGTTACTAATGACATGAAATTTATGAATATGATAAAGGCAGAACATAGGTACTCTAAAGACGTGTATCTCATTCTGTAAGAAAATCAATGTATTGCTACTTCGCATTACGTTTGCATGTACGTTTGGGAAATAGGTGAGTTTGAGGTTCAGGAAATTGCTAATACGTGACATGGGCAACGAGTAATGACATGCACTGTCAAGTTGAACGAATGGTCATGTGAGTGTGGACATTTCCAGGCTTTTCGAATTCCATGCTCGCATGCAATTGCAACATGTGCATTTTGCAACTTAAACTACGATGACTTTGTTGACCCTGTATACAGGTTGGAAAACATTTGCAAAGTTTATCCGTATCATTTTTATTCCCTTGGAAACAAAGAAAATTGGCCTCAATATTTGGGACCATATTTTACGCCTGATGATTCAAAATGACGAAAACATTGGGAAGGCCAGTCACTACGCGTATATATAACGAGATGGACCAGTCAATTCCAAATAGGCCAAAAAAATGTTCATTGTATAGAAGTGAAGGACACAATCGTTGTAACTGTCTATACAATGAAGTTGACAACTAATATTATTTGTACTTTTTTACTTTTCTTTACTTTATCATCTTCATTTGATGTTCATTAATCTTTTTGTGAAGAACATTTAATTACTGTTATTACTTAAATTATATTTGGTGTTAATATAACAATTATTCTTATAATAAAATTTTAACATTAGGATACCAAATGATTACTTAAGATTATGACAATTGGAAAAATTAATAAACAAAATCAAAATAAATATAGCTTAATTCATATTTTACAAGTTAAATTTATTACCAAACTATTTTTATCCAACAATAAATCTCTACAAATTTTAATTTTAACATTACTGCAACAATTTACAAAAATAATTAAAATATTAAACATGATTCAAAATAATTATAACATAAATTACTATTTTTTTTTATTACAATGATTTATTTACATACAAAATATTAAATTAAATAAAAAATTTAAATTATAATTAATTAACACTTTAAAAAATAATTCAGGTCTAACTTAAAAGTCGTGACACGTGTTACGACTTATCCCTAAATGGTAATTAGTTTACAACTATTGTGGTAATTATGCTTTTTTTTTTTTTTCCCCCATGTGCTTATAAAGCCCGAGGAAATCTAGGGATTTGTAGAAAAGGTGTAAAAGTTCAAGATTATTACTGTGGTTGGAAAACAGTTAGTTTCAGTTCTTTCCATTACTGCAAAGTTTATTTTACTGTTTTTGATAGAGGAGTTTTTTCAGTTTTTTCCATTACCTGCAAAGTTTATTTTACTGTTTGATAGGAGTTTTTTAAAAAAATAATTTTTAGCAGTTTTTATGCTCTATTCAAAGAATTATTTTTAAAATGTGAGTTTCTAATTTTTTTATATTTATTTTTGTTTTGTTTTTAAGTATTTATTAGTTTTTATTTTAATATTTTTATATTTATGATAAAATTTAATTTTTTAATTTTTATGTTTTTTAACTATTTCAATAAATAATTTTATCAAATATTTATGATTTAATAAGAGAATTTTTTAAACTTTTTAAGTATTAATTACTTTTTCAACTTCCACTTTCAAATAATTTTCAACTTTGTCAATTATGGAGTGTCAAACGCTTAAAAGGTGTGGGTTAACGTGGGCGCTGAATATTCATAGCTAGAGAAAATATTTACATGGTCATCATTTCTCACCTTTAATACTTGTGGGATGCATATGCTACTATTTATGAATTTATGATTGATGGATTGAGATCCTCTGCAATTACTTTTCAAACGGCACGCATCTTGGCCCTTAAAGCTAAAGTTTGTTTTTATATTTTTTTATATTTATAATAACTATATGCTGCTAGTGAGAACCATTGGATTTAAATTGCACTTGCTTCCACTAACAGCTTGATTATGTCCATTGGTCTCTGAGGCAGTGATTTCTTGCCATTGGATGCATCTACTGATGGCATGATCGTGTTGGTTGGATATGAGATCTTATTTTTCTATAAAAAAAGAGGTTAGAGCATTTTCAATAAGAAAAGTTTTGTGGGTTTCTAAGTATAAGAAACTGTTTCTTAAAAGAAATTTTTTATTGGAGAGTATCGATGTGACATGCGAGTTGTTTTATTGTAAATTTGAGTTTCTAATATAAGAAATTGTTCCTCTAAATAATTTATTATTTTCGAACATCACCAACTAAAATCAGAAGCCAACCAAACACTAGCATCAACCAATGTAACCTAAAGCAAAATGAAGATCAAAATCATTACAAAATCCCAAATCTCAACTTAAGAGTAGAAGAAATACCACATGCAACACAAAGGGGGAAAAGGGAAGAAGGAGACATACCACCAATGCATATCGTCGCTTCCTTCGCGATGTTCGGCATTGGTAGGGCGATTAATGTCCTTAGCTCTAGAGAGGGGAGATCAATTTGAACAGAAGAAAATGAGATAGAGAGGGGCCCTGACTCCATGATTAACGGTGATGAATGGTGCTAGTGTGGTGTGGTGTGAGCAGTGATTGAGAAAAGAGAGAAGGGCTATGGGAAAACGTGAAATTGAGAAGAGAGAAGGGTCGGTGGAAATCGATTTGGACGTTGAAGAAGAGAGAAGGTTATGGAGAAATTGAGAAATAGAGAAAAGAGAGAA
>CM023959.1:22053061-22126528 GCA_013407115.1 Glycine latifolia | reverse complement strand
TTCATCACTGACCACCTTACTAATTCATCCTCAAATTTAATTACTCAAGCATTTGAACCATTTGTCTACATACCGTTCAACCTCTACTTCTAAAAATCATCAAATGTGATTCCCAATATCACTAATATTTCAACTTATAAATCATCACCTATCCTATGGTTAAAATCAATGTTTCCATGTCATAAAATAACCTTCAAATAACATTAATTTCTAGCCTAAATAGTAACCATAAATCTGTACATTTAAGCATGTAAATTAGTCCAAAATTCTTAACTAAAGACTGAAGCCTAGCCTACCTCAAGTGAGATTGATTCTTGAAAAGGAATGAAGTAAGCCTAGCATGCATCTTAATCTCCTTTCACTTAATGATAGAGGGCTATCTGGAGTGGTGGAAAAAAAAATCTGGATGGTTGTAACAGGGATGGTTATGGCCGGGATGTTTGTAGCTTGGATGGCCGGGGTGAGTGTAGCCTGGCTTTGATATTTCCGCAAATAGGGAATTCATCACTGACCACCTTACTAATTCATCCTCAAATTTAATTACTCAAGCATTTGAACCATTTGTCTACATACCGTTCAACCTCTACTTCTAAAAATCATCAAATGTGATTCCCAATATCACTAATATTTCAACTTATAAATCATCACCTATCCTATGGTTAAAATCAACGTTTCCATGTCATAAAATAACCTTCAAATAACATTAATTTCTAGCCTAAATAGTAACCATAAATCTGTACATTTAAGCATGTAAATTAGTCCAAAATTCTTAACTAAAGATTGAAGCCTAGCCTACCTCAAGTAAGTTTGATTCTTGAAAAGGAATAAAGTAAGGGTTGTTTTCCTTGGGAAAATACTCTATGAAATGAGGTCTTGAAAAAGAAGATAACTGATAAGTGAGGTGGTATAAAGATGGCACGATTAAAACAAGCAAAGGTGGTAGAAAATAAAAGGCTTAATGCAAAGAGTGACTGGTAGTATGATAGATTTTGGAGCTGAAATTTACGTGTAGAAATTTTTGAATGCCTAGGCTATTTATACTACTTTAACTGGTTCAGATTTAAGGGTTTTAGTTGGGTTAAAACTGATTTTAGAAGTTAGTTTAGTTAGGCTTTAGCTAGGTAATCATTTCATTGGAGATATTATGCCTAAACCTTATCTTACGTACTAGATTTTTTATTTGTTTAAGCTACGTGGAGCTTGGTTGAAGATCTTTTTTCACTCTTAAGTCCCTAGGTTTCCACGTTGATGATCATTCAAGATTGTTCAAGAATCTTGTTTTTAATTTTGTCTTAATCACTTTATTGACTTCACATTGATTTTGCTTTGACTTTGGTTTGCCAAATTTTCTTTCTATTAATTTACTTAGATATGCTTATTCTATGGTTGTTTCACGTGAATTCTTTTAGAGTATTTATGTTCAAATAAATTTTATATTTTTGTATCCAACTATTATCATACTTCCATAATTTAATCATAAATATAAACTAAAAATATAATTTTGAGGATGTTACAAAAATAAACAATGTTGCAAATAAAAAATGTACTTGAAGTTTGCGCAATCTTTGATATGCTTTGAAGGTCATCTTAAGTGACCCGTATCACTGCTTATATAACAAGGGGGAATGAAGGTGAACCCTATTGTTGTTGTTGAATAGTTATTATTTCTTTATACTGTATAACTTTTGTTTGAATGTTAAGAATAGTCAAAAAGCTACCCTATGAATAGTCATAAATCAATGAACATGGCTGGGCCTTATTGTTGACATAACTTAGTAGCAGTTACTTTGAATCATTACTCATAACCTTTTTTTTATACCAAAAACCCAATTAATTACAACTTCTAATTAGTGGATTTTGAAAACCAAAATCCTAATATTTGTTATATAATTAATTAACACGATAACAATATTTTACTTATAACATTTATATTTAATTAAGTCAAAGCCTTATAATATTATGGAAAATTATTAAATTTTTATTTAATTATTAATAACAATATTAAAATTCTAGTTACAAAATTGTTAATTAATTATGTAAAATCCTAATTCCTTGGACTAGTAATAAAATACTTATTTAATTAACTAAAACACTATTTGTATATTAACAATATGTTACGTATAAAATCATAAAACATAGTAATATTTGTCTATTAAATCAATACCCTAATTAAGAGAAACACTAATAATATTATCAGTATGTAATCGTTAACTAACTAAGTAAAAGCATAATAATATTGTAGTTGTAAAATTCTTATTGAATGAATTTTAAACATAATAATATTGTGTTCTTAAAAATGAAAACCCTAATTAACAAAAACTTTAAGTATATTAAAGTTATTAAAGCTAAATGGGTGTGCCACATGAAAGTCGTGTGGTGCGTACAAACTTCAAAGTCGTGTAGATGTACACGACTTCTAAGCATCTTTCATCCTTTTCCATTTAAAAAATTACTGCCTCCTCCATTGGTGCCCCTGCAACGCGTTATTCTTGCTTGCTGTGTGCTAAGCCTCGAAGCCTGTTTTCGAGGTACTGCATCATGCTCCTTATAAATTACTAGCTCGTGCAGCTTGTGGTGGGTTGTCAACTCAAAGAATATTGATATATTTTCAGGCAAGAGAGGCAGTGCACATGGAAATAATACTGCTATGTCTGAAGGAACTTCAACTCAATGGAGAAAATCCAAAGGTAATGAATGAGTTTTGACTAACATTGTCCTCGTATTGCATGCTGGTGCACAGTCTTCATAAAGTTTGGAAATGACATTACAACTAGTGCATAGAAAACAATAGTATATACGTCAAAAGCATAAATGCATTCACTAATGTCCAAACATGTTGTTGTATGCTGCTCATGTTATCAATTCATTCAATAAAGTCCAAACCCCCTCATGCTATCAATGCATTAAATCAAGTCCAAACCTATTGCTGTATGAAGCTCGTGCTATAGGATCAAGTTTGCAGGAAAATAAAGATGGGAAATGACCACACAATGGCTTGTTTGAAGCTCGTGCTGGTTAACAATGTTGCTCGCGTCCTTTTGCCTGTCAACAATGTACACGACTAAGCACCTACACCTTTAAAAATGAAGAAACCTATGAGCTTGTCCTGGAATTTCACGTGAGTTGCATAAATGACCATACATTAGTCCAACCACTTGGTTCGTGCTATTCCAAAGCTTGGCACGTGATAATTCAAACTAGTGTTGCATAGTGGAAAAATTATTGTATATAAAATGAATGTTATATAACAATTGGAGTGTCAAGCTTAAATTGATAAGTATCAGCTAGTCATCCTACTGAACAATTGTTTCGTCCCCCTCCGAAAGCTTATTTCATATTTTCTAACTTATCACCTTCTTCATCCTTTTGTTAAGTCTTTTCCCTAAAATCATACAATGGCAAATACACAAACCAGGACCTATTGGCGGTTCATTGTTGTGGTTCTAAGACAATCATGTTTCCAACTTAATATGGGAAGGCGAGGAGAGATTGCTTCGTCCAAGGTTTCATTCTGTATGGGATATGACACACTTCGATCAAATAGATGATCGTGTAAAGAATGCCATAAATCAAGCTGACTTTGGTCGTGTCATGGCGATCGGACAAGTGGAAATTAATAGTCATTTGATTAGTGCGTTGGTTGAACGGTGGAGAACCAAGATGGACACATTCCACTTTCCATATGGAGAGACAACCATCACGTTACAAGATGTTGCCCTACAATTAGGGTTGAAGATAGATGGGGTGACTGTAACCGGATTGAGTCTTGGTGATGTTCATGAAGCATGTCAGGTCTTATTGGGGGCCACTCCTCTTGATAAGTATATAACGGACAAAACTATTTATCTAACATGGTTGCACCGACTAGTTCAGAACCTTCCTGCCGATGCTGATGAGCTTGTCATCAACCAACATGCCAGAGCTCATATAATGATGCTCATAGGCGATTGGTTGATGCTAGATACATCTGGAGCACGCGTGCATTTTATGTATCTGCTGTTATTAGCTAACTTGACTGAGGTAGTTGACTATAGTTGGGGTGTAGCAGTACTAGCTTCCCTATTTCGGTCACTAGATCGAGCTGTTAAGCCTTCATAAACTGAAATAGGTGGATGTTTGTTACTGCTACAATCCTGGGCGTGGGATGCATTAGATGTCTTGCCCCACATATACTTCCCCTGTCAGACAAAGAAGTACAACAAGGTCTTGGATTTCGCTTGCTCGAAGGTGGTCTCATCCGATGACACAAACAAACATATCGACCAACTCAGTAACATTGATACGCGGGATATTTGATAGACTACAAATAAATGAGGTTCATTCCTTAATCTTAATATTTAGTATTTTTAAAATTTTTTTATTATGTTAATAAATATGTGATAACAATAATTATTGATTGCAGTTCTTGTGGACACCATATGACACTGCAAATATACGACCATTAATTAATAATGTTGACATATTTATGATTGTTCATGCAAGAGTGCCTTTCATATGTTATGCAATTGTGGAATGGCACCCAGTAGACAAGGTCATGAGACAATTTGGAATGCGACAAAATATTCCAAATGACCCACCAAACCTAGACGAAGTCCACAACATAGACATGAGAGGTCGCACAAATTTTTTTGGCCTTATCATCATCGTTGATGGATTCACGCTTACAATGATTGGAATGATTTTATTGTTCAAGGTGTGATGGACTACAATATTTTGCATGAAAATTCAGAATACATGCAATGGTATATACGTCGAACTAGACGATATATATTGCGTGAAGGGACACACGTTAGTCAGGTTGTAACTTTACTCTTGTAATTTGAATAAATTATTTATTATTGTTAATATTCAACATATATTTCTAACTTCAAAATTTACAGTCCCATGCAGGCCATCATCACCATCAGTCACATGCTGAACCCAATGTACCTCCGGTGCATGTTTCTGGATTTATGCCCCACTCGCACAATCTTTTTATCCATCAGTGGGTTTCTCTAGATACACGCCTCAAGGTTATCATCAAATTTCACAACATCTTGGATTCTCACCATATGTGCCTCAACAATCATTTCAAGGTCCTTCTAAGTCAAATATTTTTGAAGGATCCTCACAGAGGTTTGGTACCACTTTCAACACTCTTCCATCATCATATAATCCATCACCATCAACATTTTTTTATCGTCCGTCATTACCTACTCAAATGCATGACATGGGTGATGACGATGATGATAATGATGATGATAATACTGATATGCTGTTAGCATATATAGTTTTCAGGTTAATTTTATTAGGAAAGTAGGAAGAATATATTAAATAAATGCTAGAATAAGTATAAAATTCATTATTTTTATGTTTATCATTGATTCTATGTTATTTTGATGTTTAGGACCAAGAAAAGCAAGAAAATAAGCAAAATAAAGAGCCAACTGAATATGAGATCTCGCGCTAACCGCGCCAGGACCACGCTAATCGCGCCAGCATTACTGGAGGTTCACGCTAGCCGTGCCAAGTTCGCGCTGATCGTGCCACACTTATTGATGTTTCACGCGAATCACGCCATAACTCACGCCAGTCGCGCGGATGTCACAGGATTTACGAATTAGCTTAAAGATAACATAAAATTGATGGATTTTTAGGGTTTTATGACCTAGGTATAAATAGAACATTAGTAGGATGCATTATGGGCGTCAATAGACAGTTTAGAACAGAGGAAAAGAGGCAAGAGCAAAGGAATAAAGCATTAAGGCTAAGGAGCAAGAGGAACAAGAAGAAGGCAAGATTGAAGAGTTTGTGGCTCTTCATACATTAGTTTCTTTCTCTTATTCCTTCTTTACATTGTATTAGGCCAGACATAATCATGTCTGGCTAATTCCTTTGTAATTATGGTTTAGCCAAAAGCCAATGTGAACTCTGTGTTTATTGAATTGATTTTAATAAAGTTTCTTATAATTGTTTTACTCTACTTTATTCTTCCATTCTTATATTTAATTAGAATTGATCAATCTATTAGGTTACTTAGAGCTACAATTCACAATAGGAATATTAGGGTTTTAGTTTCTGAAAGCAGTAGAGTAACAGTTGTGATATTACCAAGGGATAGGGATAGAGAGCTGCAGATTTATTATTATGCTAGCTTCAAGCTTAATCTAAAGGGAACTACTAAGGAATTAGGGTTCTTAAATTAGGTTGAAGGGTTAAATGACCGAGGAATCAGGGTTTAACTATATTAGTACAGCATATTATCTGAATAATTATATTAAATGAAGTTAAATATCAATTCACATAAATACGAGGGAACAGAGGTGATTGTGCTTAACCATAATTATTCTTAATTCTTGCGTAACATTCAATTTACATTGGTTTTAGCGTTCTTTTATTTACTACAATTAAACCCAACCACAATCAAATTCTCTCAACATTATTATTCCTTTTCCAATATTAAGGATCATAAATTACAATTAATTTTAGTATATCAATCCTCGTGGGAACGATATCTTACTTATCATTTTATTACTTGAATGAGCGGTGCACTTGTCGTGTCGCAACAAGTTTTTGGCGCCATTGTCGGGGATTGATTATGCTAATTTTCTTGTAATTTTATTCTTTAATATTGGATTTTTTGTTTTACTGATCTGTTTTCTTTAGTTTATGCGAGGTTTAGTTGGACCTGAAGCTTTACAGTTTGATCCTGAGATAGAAAAGACTGTGAGAAGAAACAGAAGACTAGCCAAGTAGAGACAAGAGACAGAAAATCTAATTCAAACAGTGAATTAGAACCAGGGATGGCTGAAAGACCACCAGTACAAGGGAGGAATTAATGGAGGATATTCTTGCTCCATTATTCACAAGACCCAATCCTAGCATAGTCCGACCACTGATCGAGACTAACAAATTTGATATCAATCCATCATTAATTACTTTGGTGGAAAGAAGTCAATTTGGTTGAGAGGACGATGAAGATCCACACAATTTCATTGACAGATATTTGCGGATCTGCGATACAATCAGACATCAGGGCTATCAGATGATGTTGTGAGACTACGCCTATTTCCCCTTGCTCTTAAGGGAAGAGCACTTCATTGGTTAGACAGACAAACCCCAACAACATCAGTACGTGGGAAGAACTGGTTACTAAATTTTTCTCTCAATATTTTTCTATGGAGAAATATAACAGGTTGGTGAACGAGATCACCAATTTCACTCAGAATGAGAGAGAAAGTTTATGTGCAGCTTGGAATAGGTTCCAAAATTGATCAGGAAGTGTCCACAGTATGATATGACTGTGGGAAAGAAAGTACGTATATTCTTTAATGGAATGACTCCAGAATCAAGACTTATAGTGAATGTAGAAGCTGGAGGTTCGATTAGGTCAAAGACAGCTACTCAGACGTATGAATTAATTGATTCACTGGCTCACAATGAAAATGAGAGCATCGCAGCTCAACCAAAGAGGGAAGTTATCCAACTAGGAAGCAATGATGCAATGCTGGCTGAGCAAAAGCTTCTATCACAGCAATTAGCAAAGCTGAATGAGAAAATTGACAAGATGCAAAGTTCTTCAGTTCAAGCTTCAACTATCAGAGCACAACTACCTATTTGTGAATACTGCCAGGGAGATCATGAATCCAATGAGTGTCCTACCTTAGTAGGAGTTGATCCAGTGCAAGTTAATGGAGTATGGTACGATCAGAGAAACCATTCTAACTTGCAGCCTCCACCCAGGTAACAATTTCCAAAGAAGAATTTAGGGAGGAGGTTTGGATTACAAATCCAATAATTACTTGCAGCCTCCACCCATTCCACCTAAGGAGTAATCAGAACTAGAGAAGGCTATGTTGCAGCTATCTAAGACTACAAATGAGCACATCCAGGTTACTAATTCTTTCATCAAGGAGACTAATGCTTTCATCAGTGAGACCCGAGCCCATCACAAGAATCGAGATGCTTCTATCATAAATCTTGAAAATCAAATTGGTCAGTTGGCTAAGCAATTGACTGAGAGGTCTCAAGGACAATTCTCTAGTGACACTGTTGTCAACCCAAGGGAGCAAGCAAATGCAGTTACAACAAGAAGTGGACTTGTTACCAAATCTCCAGAAAAGCCCGATGTCGTTCAAGTTGAAGAGAAGACCACTACAGTTTCTGATGAACAGGTAGTTAAAGTGCCTTCAAGTCAGCCAGAGAAGAAACAAATGGATTTTTCTCGTTTTGAGAAACCACCATATCCTATGAGGCTGAAGCAACAAGCTCAGAGGCAACAATATGCCAAAATTTTTAGATATGTTTAAAAAGTTGCACATTAATATTCCATTTATTGAAGCTTTAGCTAATATGCCTAACTATGCAAAGTTCATGAAAGAATTATTGTCTAGGAAGCATAAATTGCAAGAATGCGAGACGATAGCACTTACTGAAGAGTGCAGCGCGATCATCCAGAGGAAGCGTCCACCAAAGAGGAAGGATCCAGGGAGTTTCAACATTCCTATTGCGATAGGTAATGTTGATGTGGGAAGAACATTATGTGATTTGGGAGCCAGTATAAATCTGATGTCGTTGTCTCTATGCAAGTCATTGGGAATTTCCGAGCTAAAGCCTACCAGAGTTTCATTGCAGGTTACAGATCGTTCGTTGAGGAAGCCAACCAGAGTAATTGAAGATGTGTTGGTAAAAGATGATAAATTTATTTTTCCTGTTGACTTTATTGTTTTAGATATGGAAGGTGAGAGTAAAATACCTTTGTTATTAGGTAGATCATTTTTAGCTACTGCTAGGGCATTAATTGATGTAGAGCAGGGAAAATTAGAGCTTAGAATGGATAATGAATCTGTTGTTTTTAATGTTTTTGACGTGATGAAACATCCTACTGACAAACATGATTGTTTTAGATTGGATAATTTAGATACATTGATTCATATAGATAAAATAGATGACCAAAAGTTGGAAGAGGATCTTGAAGCATTAGGTACAGATGAAGTACAAGAAGAAGTGGAGACGATTATGGAGGTGCTAGAGAAGGAAGAAGCTGACACAGTGAAGGAAACACCAAAGATTGAGCTTAAAGAATTACCCAACAATTTGAAGTATGCATTTTTGGGAGAGAATGAGACATTCCCAGTCATCATCAACAAAGAACTAAAGTTAGAAGAAGAAGAGAAGTTGTTAAAGGTTCTTAAGGAGCACAATACCGCAATTGGGTGGTCCATATCTGACTTGAAAGGAATTAATCCTTCTTTTTGTACCCACAAGATTTTGATGGAGGATGACATGAAGCCTATGAGACAGCCTCAAAGGAGATTGAATCCTACCATGAAAGAAGTGATAAGGAAGGAAGTGGTTAAGTTGTTAGATGCAGGGATGATTTATCCTATATCTGACACTGCGTGGGTGAGTCCTGTTCAAACAGTCCCTAAGAAAGGTGGGATGACTGTAATCCAAAATAGTAACAATGAATTGATTCCCACTAGAACCATCACTGGTTGGAGAATGTGTGTGGACTACAGGAGACTCAATAATGCCACCAGAAAGGATCATTTTCCGCTTCCATTCATTGATCAGATGCTGGAAAGGTTAGCTGGTCATGATTATTATTGCTTTCTTGATGGGTATTCCGGCTATAACCAAATTCCAGTGGCACCTGAAGACCAGGAGAAGAATGCTTTCACATGCCCATTTGGAGTCTTTGCATACAGGAGAATGCCATTTGGCCTCTGCAATGCACCAGCGACATTTCAAAGGTGTATGCTTTCTATTTTTTTCTGATATGGTAGAAAAATGCTTAGAGGTGTTTATGGATGATTTTTCTGTTTTTGGATTTAGTTTTGAACCATGTCTAATTAATCTATCTAGAGTTTTGAAAAGGTGCCAGGAAACAAACCTTGTTTTGAATTGGGCAAAATGCCATTTTATGGTTCGTGAAGGTATTGTTTTAGGCCACAAAATTTCTAAAAAAGGAATAGAAGTTGACAAGGCTAAATTGATGTTGATTGAAAAGCTTCCTCCTCCAGTTAATGCTACTGGGGTGAAGATTTTTTTAGGTCATGCAGGTTTTTATAGGAGGTTCATTAAAGATTTTTCTAAAATTGCCAAACCTCTTAGTCAGCTTTTAACCAAAGAGAGTGATTTTAATTTTGATGAAGTTTGCCTTAATGCATTTAATGTATTAAAGAAAAAACTTACTACCGCACCTATTTTAACAGCGCCTAATTGGACTTTACCTTTTGAATTAATGTGCGATGCAAGTGCATATGTCATTGGTGCTGTTCTTGGTCAACGAAAGAATAAGTTATTGCATGTTATATATTATGCTAGTAAGGTTTTGAATGAGGCACAGGTTAATTATGCAACCACTAAAAAAGAGATGCTAGTTTTAGTTTATGCTTTAGATAAATTTAGATCCTATTTAATAGGTTCTAAAGTTATTATTTATACTGACCATGCTGCTCTCAAGTATTTGATGACTAAACATGATGCGAAACCAAGATTGTTGCGTTGGATGCTCTTGTTTCAGGAATTTGACTTGGAGATCAAGGACAAGATTGGAGTGCAGAATAAAGTGGCAGATCATCTTTCTAGGATTCAGGATAAAGAATTACAAGATAGGCCAAAGATAGCTATTAATGAATCTTTTCCTGATGAGCTGATGATGGTGATTGATATGGGTTCATGGTTTGCCGATATGGCTAACTTTAAATCTGTAGGTGTGTTACCTGGAGGTCTTAATTGGCAGCAAAAGAAAAGATTTCTTCATGATGCAAAGAGGTATTTATGGGATAACCCTTTTCTTTATTTTAGATGTACTGATGGTGTTATTCGCAGATGCGTAGCTAGCCCAGAAGTGTCAAAGATTCTTTGGCATTGTCATTCTTCAGATTATGGAGGGAATTTTGGAGGAAATAGGACAGCGAAAAAGGTGTTACAAAGTGGTTACTATTGGCCGACGCTTTTCAAAGATGCAAGAGATTATGTGGAGAAGTGTGATAGGTGTCAGCGAACAGGTGACATATCTAGGAGGGATGAAATGTCTCTCAATAACATATTGGAGGTGGAGCTGTTTGATGTTTGGGGAATTAACTTTATGGGACCATTTCCTAAGTCACATTCTAATCAATATATCCTAGTGGTAGTGGATTACGTCTCTAAGTGGGTAGAAGCGGTTGCTTTACCTACTAATGATGCAAAGGTAGTTGTCTCGTTCTTAAGAAAGAATATATTTACTCATTTTGGAGTACCAAGAGCAATCATAAGTGATGGAGGTGCCCATTTTTGCAACAAACAATTCTCAAATTTGCTTGCAAAATATGGGGTTACCCATAGAGTGGCTACACCTTATCATCCGCAGACCAGTGGACAAGTTGAAATTTCCAACAGAGAATTAAAGAGAATTTTGGAGAAGACTGTTTTGTTGGTTAATTTTGATGTTTTGTTTGAATTTAAATTTTTACATTGATATTTGGTGTGTTTTCATTTTAAAGTTAGTTAAATTTTGAAGGTTTTAGGTTAGTATTGTTTCTACTTAAAATAAAAATTGAAAAAGCTATTCTGTGATCCCGCGCGAACCGCGTGGGAGTGGCGCCATCCGCGCCAAGATGCATAGAATGGAAGTTTGATTCTGTAGGTTCACACTAATCGCGTGAACCTGGCGCCACTAGCGCCACAGTTTCTGGAACTTGACCCGACTCGCGTGGGTAGTGGCGCTAGTCGCGTGGCACTTCGAGGGCAGTTTCCAAATTTCAATGTTGAAACTCTATTTTGGGGTGGTTTTCTTTCTTCTCTTAGCAGCCACGACCCTTGGGTCTTCCATTTCAAGCATTGCTAAGTCATAAACTGCCATTAACTTCCCACTTGCAGTTACATAGTGACAATAACCAACCATAACTTCTTTTAATTCTTGAAGTCTATATATATACATTGCCATTTTTACCTTATTTCTATTTCATGTCGTCATATTCTGAGTCACAACTGAGAATGCATAGTGCCTTGAAGTTCTTTCTATATTTTTAGAGCACATTGTGATTCTTCCAAGTTCTTTCAAATGGCAAGAGATAAGGTACACATTCTTCTTCCTAATCTTTGTATTTTATATTCTTTAGGGTTTAGATTAGAAAGCATGTGGGTAGGATTGATTCTGGTATTGATTGACAGAAGATAGGGCAAATGCAGTTCGTGTTCCTGAGAATCCCTATTTTGCAGCCCACGCGACTCGCGTGGGGAGTGGCGCTACTCGCGCTAGTGCTTCTGTAGGTTCACGCGAACCGCATGAACCTGGCGCCAACTGCGCAAACTGCAAAACACTGAATTGTCCTTTATCTTTTGGGATTGTTGGGAATTGGTTTGTAATGCTTTGATTCTTTGATGTTTACTCTAGTCTATGAATGAATGACATTAGTTAGCATGATAAGTATGTTGAAACATAAGACCTTTTGAATTGAATGATTGAGTTCTAATTGTTTTTAAATGAGTAGATTAGAGTTGTGTCTAAAATCAAATTGTATGAAGTTGTGAGAAAAAAATTCAAGACTTAGAGTGGGAAATAAAATCTGGGAATGATGGTTCTATTGTTTCTAGGATTTTATTTTCCAATTGCAATGATAAGATGATGCTTAGTATACCTTCTGAATTCATAATTGAGTCATATAAAACCAAATAAATCTGGGAATTATTGGGAAGGATTTATTTGGAGATTAATTGTCAAATGCTTGTTCAATTTATACATGTTGATTCTATATGATGTTAGTTTCTGTTGTTAATCTGAAATAAAGAAAGGTTTGAGATATGATTGCAAGCAATCTGGTAATTCATTGCATGTATGAATGAAAATTTTTCTGAGTTTCAGGGTAAGCAAGTAGAGAAAGAAAAGAGGAAGGGTGCTGCATCTAGTAGCAAGAGAGTAAGGACCACTGACTTTGATGAGAATAGATTCAGAACTATGGAATGTCAGCAGAGGTATGAGAATCGGTATGCTTCGAAGAAGATCATTCCAGAGAAGATGATAGACTGGGAATCTCTTCCTGAGGATTCACCAATTTTGGCTGTGATCAATAGGATAGATTGAAAGACTTTGGTTAGTTTTCCTGAACCAAGTTCCAGTGCTATTTTAAAGGAGTTCTTGGCCAACGTTAATAGAGAAAATGTAGAGAGGGACAGAGTCAGTTGGGTTAGAAGAGTAGAGGTTCCATTTAATCATGAGACTATTGAGGAATTTCTAGACACTGCATATTATCCATTTTAATCTTGTGCCTTCAGAAAAAATTTCTATAAGATGCAGCCTATCACCAGTAAAAATGTCTATAGAGATGACATGCCTCAAATTACAGATGAGATCAGAAGAGGCATTACAGGGTTGTGTACTGCATGGAAGGCCAAGTCTAGAATGGATTATGTGCCTGAGAAGTTGAAGAAGCAAGACTTGACTGGGGAGGCAGAATTTTGGCACCAGTTCAACAATCACACTACTATTCCATCTACTAATCTCACTTATGTGAATGTTGAGAGGACAATCCTTCTATATGTGCTGCTAGGCGATGACAATTTGGATATTGCCAGTATCTTGTCTGATAGGATATTGCACATGATACATGATGGTAGCAGTAAGTCCCTCCTTGCTCATTCTTCACTGATTTCTCATCTTTGTAGGAAAGCAGGTTTGGAGATTCCTGACGAGGAACCCATGGATGTCAAAATTGCATCCGTCATGACACACAAGACATATCTGGCTGCAGTAGAGACTCAGTGGCAGGAGCAGTTGATTAGAGCCTCTAAATTATTACCTGAGGAGATTGCTGAGAGGAGTCCTCGTGCAGACATTCCTCAACCTGAAGTTAGAGCACCGCCACCACCATGAGCATCTTCTTCTACTACTACTGGAGGCCCATGTCATGAACTGATTTATGAGGATTCTCAAAGTTACCTGCAAATCCAGTCTGAATTGAGGTCTCAAAACAGACTGTTGGAGCATCAGAACAAGATGATGGAAAGACTTGTTTAGACACTTCTCCATTAATTTCACTCCCTACCAGCCACAGGATTCAGTAATACCACGAGTTTCTCCTGAACCTTCACAGCCATCAGCTGCTGCTGATGATACTATGGAGGATTAGGAGTAACATTGCAGTTCCATGGACAATATTTTATTTGCTTTATGTTTTTATGTTTATGGTTCAGTACTTTATTTTATTTTTAGTGTGTTTGGAACAATTTGGTTTGAGTTTAAATAATTTATAATTTGGACATGGTTGAATTTGATTAATTTAGTTTTAAATAAATAATTTTGTTGGATTTCCCTTGAATAGAAAATTAATTGGTGGGGACAGCAATGTTTAAAATCTGGGAATGGGGAACTCATATTTTGCGTTATTTTGAAAAAATCATAATTGAAAAACAAAGGATATTTGACAGAATTTAGATAACTTACATGATTGAGAGATTAAATTTTTTAGATTACATAGAATTAATTAGAAATTCATTCATAAATTAAAATAGGAAATTAGAATTAATTAAATTAGAATTAATTAGAGATTAATAAGAAAAGAAATTTGGATGAGATGATGTTAGAGATTAAGTTTAGAAATTAGTTTGATAATTAGTTAGGTGTTCTTTTTAGAAGTTCTTTTTAGAAGTAGATGAATAAAATGTTAGAGCTATGAATAATTTTCAGATTATTGAATTGCCAATACAGTGATAAAGTGGATTTAATGATGATTGTTTTGGAATTATGTATGAGACAGGTAGAGTATAGAATTGCATATTACTTGATTAGAACTATGTTAGTTTTTGTGATTGAAGTACATTGTGAAAAGAATAGATACTTGATAGGAAATCAAATGAACTTAGCTTGATACCATAACTTGTGAGGATTAAGCCTACACAGTATATTTTCTTTTCAGAGTGACCTCACCGTGAATAATACTCTAGAATTTGATTTGTTTCTCTATAATATGTGCATGGTTGAAATGATAAAGGCATGTTCTTTCTTTTAAGCTAGGGCCAAATGACCTTACCTTAATGATTTCCCATTGTTAGCCATTTTGAGCCTAAACCGTTCTTTTCATTCACGTGACATTAAACCTGTTATCCATGATTACCTTAATTGAGATTGGAGGAAAGGAGAATTAGAATCAAGGTTACTAGATGTTGAAAATAGGAAGAAGATGTCCAGAGAAAGAAGAAAGATGTTACCCAAGAAGACAATTCTAGGCTTGGTGTTGAAGTGCCAACAGAACAAATATGGAAAAAAACCAAATGTAGTAGACAGCTCAGCTGGGAAGGGGAATCTAAATTTCCCCTATTTTATTTTATTATTATATTTTTTTTAGTCATATATATATATATATATATATATATATATATATATATATATATATACTCTAAAAAAAATAAAAAAAAAAAGGGAAACCAAAGAAACAAAGAGGGGGCATCAGAATAAGAGTAGTAGAGTGGTTAAGTAGACTTGACTAATTCTAATAGAAACCAATCTCAACTTAGCCACTATCCAAATTATCCTACCTTAAGTCAGGCCAAGTTATAACCTTGTAAAGACCTTTGGATTGACTATGCATGTATTTATGTTTCTTATTTTTCAGGAACTTGAGAATATAATCAAGCCTATGGTAGTATTATAGCTTTGGAGGAATTGAGAGATTATATTCTACCCTAAACACTTGAGTGATGAGTGAATTATATTTCTTGGTGAGGGGTATCCAAGTTATGATTCTATATTGATGGACTTGAAAAGTATTTTCATTTTTTTTTTCACATGGAATTCAATTACATTTACCAAAGTAGTTCTAAGGTTGTGTATGTGATGATATGCTTGACTGTTGAGTATGGTTTGCACTACAATTAAGTTTTATTTTATTGCTAGGGACAACAATATCTAAATCTGGGAATTATTTGATATGTTGTTAGCATATATAGTTTTTAGGTTAATTTTATTAGGAAAGTAGGAAGAATATATTAAATAAATGCTAGAATAAGTATAAAATTCATTATTTTTATGTTTATCATTGATTCTATGCTATTTCGATGTTTAGGACCAAGAAAAGCAAGAAAAGAAGCAAAATAAAGAGCCAACTAAATTTGAGATCTCCCGCTAACCCCGCCAGGACCACACTAATCGCACCAGCATTACTGGAGGTTCACGCTAGCCGCGCCAAGTTCACGCTGATCGCGCCACACTTATTGATGTTTCACGCGAATCGCGCCATAACTCACGCCAGTCGCGGGGACGTCATGGGATTTACTAATTAGCTTAAAGATAACATAAAATTGATGGCTTTTTAGGGTTTTATGACCTAGGTATAAATAGAACATTAGTAGGATGCATTAGGGGATCAATAGACAGTTTAGAACAGAGGAAAAGTGGCAAGAGCAAATGAAGAAAGCATTAAGGCTAAGGAGCAAGAGGAACAAGAAGGAGGCAAGATTGAAGGGTTTGTGGCTCTTCATACCTTAGGTTTTTTTCTCTTCTTCCTTCTTTACATTGTATTAGGCCAGACATAATCATGTCTGGTTAATTCCTTTGTAATTATGGTTTAGCCAAAAGCCAATGTGAACTTTGTGTTTATTGAATTGATTTTAATAAAGTTTCTTATAATTGTTTTACTCTACTTTATTCTTCCATTCTTATATCTAATTAGAATTGATCAATCTATTAGGTTACTTAGAGCTACAATTCACAATAGGAATATTGGGGTTTTAGTTTCTGAAAGCAGTAGAGTGACAGTTGCGATATTACCTAGGGATAGGGATAGAGAACTGCAGATTTATTATTATGCTAACTTCAAGCTTAATCTAAAGGGAACTACTAAGGAATTAGGGTTCTTAAATTAGGTTGAAGGGTTAAATGACCGAGGAATCAGGGTTTAACTATATTAGTACAACATATTATCTGAATAATTATATTAAATGAAGTTAAATATCAATTCACATAAATAAGAGGGAACAGAGGTGATTGTGCTTAACCATAATTATTCTTAATTCTTGCATAACATTCAATTTACATTGTTTTTAGCGTTCTTTTATTTACTACAATTAAACCCAACCACAATCAAATTCTCTCAACATTATTATTCCTTTTCCAATATTAAGGATCATAAATTACAATTAATTTTAGCACATCAATTCTCGTGGGAACGATATCTTACTTATCATTTTATTACTTGAACGAGCGGTGCACTTGTCGTGTCGCAACAAACACCACCACCAATAATGATGATGATGATGACGATGATGGCCATGGTGATGATCATGTTCCTCAACAACAACAAACACAAACACGTTATCATCCTCGAACAAGAGGAGGAAGAGGTGGTAGAACAAAAAGAACAAACCCGTCAACAAATCGAGCGGAACAAGAGGAAAGACCAAGACGCGTTTCAAGAAGAACTCGTTGTGGGACATCATCCCACTATTAAATTTTTTATTTACTACTAGTGTAATTTATTTTAATTTTATTTCATAATCGTAAGTCTTTCAAATTATATCATGTGTTCATATTTCAAATTTTGTTAAAAAATTTAATTACAATTAGTGTGCCAAATGATTAATTAACATAATTATATTTGTACTAATTAATTAACAAAATCAACTTAAATATTTTTTTTCCATATATAACAAGCAAATATTATTAGCAAAATAATTTAATTTAACAATAACTATTTTTAAATTTAAAATTAAAATTTTCAAACCAACAACACAAAATTGGCTAACAAATTTAATAAAATACAACCATTAATAACTAAAATATTTAATAAAAAGGTAATTAATTTTCCTACATCTTTTAAAAGAAAAACTGTCAAATCCTACATATAAATATAAAACTAATTCCTATAATATATATAAATAAAGAAAAGTCATAACAAATTAATTACCAAATTAAAAGCTAATTAATTTTCCTACAGATTTTTTTAAAAAAATTATGTGAAATCCTAAATATAAATATAAAACTAGTTCCCATAATATATATAAATAAAGGAAAGCCATAACAAATTAAATACCGAATTATAAACTAATTAATTTCCCTACAGATTTTTAAACTTTTTTTTTGTCAAATCCTACATACAAATATAAAACTAATTCTCATAATATATATAAATAAAGAAAAGTCATAACAAATTAATTACTAAATTAAAAGCTAATTAATTTTCCTACAGCTTTCTTTTTAAAGAAATAAACCGTAAAAAAAAGGCAAATTAATTATCAACTTTAAAGTCAATTAATTTTGTTACAAAGGAACCAAAATGTTGAGAAGTACTGATGAATAGAAAAGTGTCTTTCAAAATTTACTTGTACGTTTGAATAGATTTTAAGGCTGATGGATGTTATCCACAAGTTGAATAAGCATCCAAATTCTAAACTTTGCATTATATGAATATCGTTAAAATAATTATCTTGTCCATATTAAAATATAAATGTTGGCCATTAATCCCTATATTGCCTAAAGTAATGATTCGTCCTGTCCAAAGTCGTAAAGGCATTTATGACTTTAAAGTCATAAATTCCTTTAAGACTTCCAAATGGGTTTCCTAAAAAAAAAAATTAAAAAAATTAAAAATTCATGGTACAACTTTAAAGTCGTAATATATTTTACATTTTTTGAGTAAAATTTTCAAAAAAAAAATAGTGACCAGAATGAGAAAAAAAAGTGAAGTCATATATAAGTTACGACTTTCCCTAAAATTAAAAAAAATTAAAAGTCATGACACGTGTCATGACTTCTGGTTTAGAACTCGTATACGAGAAATAAAATTTTTTTTAACCCCTTTTATGTCAAAAAACCAAAGAAAGAAGGGCTAATGGTGAATAAGCAACTCGAGAAAATTTGAGAAAATAAAACAAGGTAAAAAATTAGGAAGGATTTGGAATGTTGAAGAGAGAAAAGAGAGAAGGGTGGGTGGAGTTACTGTTGCTAGTGGATGTTTTGAGACAATTTTTTTTACTGTAAGATATTGTTAACTATAAATTTGGGTCAGTGCGATGGAGTTTTGCACACAATATTTCTATTCTTAATTTTTTTTTTCTTGATTCTATCAAACCTCAATTTTTATTATCTCTGAAATGCACATTATAATTATCAATGTTATTATAGATTTATAGTTATTTGCAAAATCAACCACCATCCATTAGTGAAAATTCTCAAAATCCACCGCAATATGTTATGTATCGACCATCTCATACAAGTGAAAATTCTCAAAATCCACTGCAATATGTTATTATCCACCACCACCCCATACCAGTTAAAAATCTCAAAATCCACCGCAATATGTTATGTATCCACCACCATCCCATACCAGTGAAAAATCTCAAAATCCACCACAATATGTTATGTATCTACCACCCCATACTAGTGAAAATTCTCAAAATCCATAACCGTATGTTATGTATCCACCACCCCCACACGTGGTATATGTATCCTTCACCTAATGTAGAGCCACCTACCAGTGGTAGTTCTCAAAATCCATTATTTTGTAGTCAACCATCACCCACACCAACCCAAACACATGTTATAGGCCTTCTTTATCCAATATTGAGCCCCTTAGCAATGAAGTTAAATCACCAATCGGTGTAAACAATATTCAACTAGATGAAAAAGATCAAAATGCTAGTGGAAAAAAAAAACTGGTTCAACATTCTCAAAGATGTGAAAATGTATTTGTGTTTAATCATCTATTATTATGTAAAAATGTATTTTTTATTGTTACACATTTTCTTTCAATGTTATGTAATTTTTTTTAATTGATATTTAATATTTTTACAATTATTTATATTTATTATTTGTATACATAAAAACCAAAAAAATGAATTAATTATTTAATTGAAATAATAATTAAGTTATAATAAAAAATATAAATGCATGAATTTTTTTGAAGTTTCTTATGATTTTTTGTATGGAAATAAAATTTTATATGATTTCTTATGAATGACATGACACGATTGGACATACAAAAAATGTTGTGGGAACCACAAAAAGAAGACTAAGAAACTCATATAAGTAATCGTGGTTGAAATTGCTCTTAGAACTTAAAAATTAAAACGGTTCTTATCTTTTCTCCTTTTTTCCTCACCAACATTGATTTGGTTTTCATTTTCTCATTTCTTTGCAAATGTTCTACACATATAATCATTGTAATTGTAGTATAAATTTAATATATAAAATATTTAATTTTAAAATCTCATGTTATGCGAGTGATTGATCATTTTGGATCTCTTTTAAAAATTTATTATCAAAATAGGCCTATTTTAAAATATATCGCAAGCATAATAAGTCTGTTTTGACCAAAGACTCTGTGAAACAGAAAATTTGAGGATGTGGCATTCCAAGTCAACTGCAAGTATGAAACAACAATTGCTGTTCCATCCTAATAAGGAAATAGAAAAACTATTTTGTTGGTTAATCACTTAAAAGGAACCAACAATTGCTAATTGTTATTTCAACACACATTGTGGTTACATCAAGACTGAAACAACAATTTGAAATTGTTGCTTCATTTTTTATATGTTAACATATATATTTGTATAATTAGATTTATACGTGATATATGTTTTTTTTATATGATTGTGTCTATTTTGTGAAAATTTTATGTAATAGTTTTTTAATGGTTTTAGTAAAAGTGTTTTTTTAGCATATATATATATATATTTAAAATTATTATGCAAGTGAGATTTTCTTTGTTATTTTTAACTTTATTATGTATTTGTATTTTTAAAAATTTTTAAATGTATACTTCAATTTTGTTGCAACCAGCAATTTAACGTGTTCAACAATTAGTTTTCTAGCTTGATGCAACCAGCAATTTCAAATTGCTGGTTCCCTGGGCTGCGCAGGAACAAGGAACAGTAACTTGCAATTTCATTTTGGAGTGGTGCTTCATACACCATTTAAAAGTTCTTCTACACCATTTATTTTTCAAAAACCCGAAAATACCCCTGTTGCTTTGGACACTTATTTTAGCTGAGCTGGGTGAGCTGAGCTTCATTTGAAAAGCGTATGGTTGTTGATTTTGGTTCGCCTGAAGTGCATTGCAACAACATTGGTGTTTTTTGGTGGCATTTCGTTCATTTCGGGTCGTTGTTGGTGGTTGCCGGAGTTGCAGAGGCGTCGACGAAGCTTAAACAGGTGAGTAGTGCGCGTTTGTTTCGTACGGATTCGGTAATCCATGAGTTATACGGATTACCTAATCCGTATGGATTAGATGGATTAGTCAATCCGTATAAGCCATACGGATTAGGCAATCCATATAACTCATACAGATTAGACAATCCGTATAAGGCATACGGATTAGGCAATCCGTATAACTCATACGGATTACGTAATCCGTATGGCATTAGCCAATCCGTATAAGCCATACAGATTAGGCAATCCGTATGGTTGGAAATTGCTGAAAAATAGGCTTTTAAAAATGTAAAAATTGTTGTGAACATGTATTTGCATAAGATTGAGTTTGTTTTGATAAATTATTTGATTAAATGAAGTTAATAAATTTAATTGTTGTATAAAAATAACAATAGATAAAATGAAACAATATAAATAAGGACAAATTAATTATAAGCGTCTAATAATAAAAAAAACATGTACTTAAACACATTTAGTTGCACATACTAATAATAAACACATGTAGTTGCACATACTAATAATAAAAAAAAAATACATTGAATAACTTTGATTCACATGAGAGACAAACATGAAAAAAACATAACTTAATAAAACGTGCACAGTGACCAATACCGGGTGACAAGTCCAATTCACAAGCACAGTGACCAATCAAGTCCAATTGTAACCAAACAATCCAATACCGGGTGACACAAGTCCAATTCACAAGCACAGTGACTAATCAAGTCCAATTCTAACCAAACAATCCAATACCGGGTGACACAAGTTCAATTCACAAGCACAGTGATCAATCAAGTCCAATTCACACGCACAGTCACCTATCAAGTCCAATTCACAAGCACAGTGACCTATCAATTCCAATTCAAACCAAACAATCCAATACCGGGTTACACAAGTCCAATTCACAAGCATAGAAACCAATCAAGTCCAATTCTAACCAAACAATCCAATATCGGGTGACACAAGTCCAATTCACAAGCATGGTGACCTATCAAGTCCAATTCAGTTACTAACTATACGCAACTTTCATTGACAACCATACTCACCTATCAAGTAAAATTCTAACAATCATACTTCCTATATTTGAGAGTTATTTGATGTTCAAAATCACATGTAAAGAAGCACATACAATCAATAGCATATCATCATCAACCTATGGATAACAATTGAAAAATCAGCTTCCTAATCATTTAAACATAATTTATTTTTAAAAAAATGCCTCATACGGATTAGTTAATCCGTATGGGTTATACGGATTAGCCAATCCATACAACCTATACGTATTGCTCAATCCGTAAGACATTCACGGATTACCGAATCCGTACAACGCTTCTTCTACCAAAAACACCCCAAAATGGAAAAACTTACCTCAAATAACGTCGTCACCAACACCCGACCAAGCCCCCGAGCACCACGAACCATATGCGGAACCAACGAAGCAATGGAAGCAATCACCAACCAAGAACCACCACACGAAGAAGAAGAAGCAGAGGCGCGGAGGAGGAAAAGATAAAAGCTTTTGATTTTAATTTAAATTAACAGGGGTAAAATCGGAAATGCACTGTAGCTTTAATGGTGTATAAGAACTTTTAAATGGTGTATGAAGCACCACTCTTCATTTTGCTGTTTCACAACATACAAGATCCGTGCTAGTAGCTACACAAATCGGCAGATACATTTTGTTGTTTTAAACCCTCCCCTGGTTTACGTGGGAGTGTTGCTAAATACACTATATCCTTTTCTTATACACTATATGAATTTTTTTAAATTCCAAAAGTGCCATCAGCTGCTTTATTACATGTGATGCTTCTCTCCTACTCAATTGTATGTACGATTTGCTGTTGGTCCTTGCTCACGCTCACTTAATCGTGTTGTGTTGTGCATTGGAGGTGTCTCTGTTGGAGGAGGTAGTTGGGGGTGGTAGTAGCGGCGTTCATTGGTGACAGTCGTTGGAGAGGCCATTGTCGACGGTGGGTGCGAGGTAAGAAGCTGGAAGCTGTGTTTTTCTGGTATACGGATTAGGCAATCCGTAAGGCTCATACGGATTAGCCAATCCGTATGGATCATACGGATTAGCCAATCCGTATGGATCATACATATTAGTCAATCCGTATGGCTCATACAGACTAGCCAATCCGTATGATTCTTAAATTATTTTTTAAAATTTGTAATTTAATTTTAGAAATAATTTTGTTGTTTATAAGTTAAAAGAAAACATTATAGTTGTTTTTAATGTGTATAAATCTGTATGTTTTTGAATATTTTTTTGTGTATATTTTGAAAATGAAGTAATATTAATTTTATTTGTTAAGATGGACAACGACGAATGGATATATGACAGTATTATGTCTGAAGAACCAAGCCATATGGAAGAAGATATTGGAGAAGAAGCTGATGCATTTGAAAATATTAATTGTTCAGTTGATTGTTCAGCAGCATTCAATACTGACGAGGTACATATTTGATTTAGCATGTATTTAAATTAGTTTAATGATTCAGTTTCCCTTTAACAGTGAATGCTCCATTTTTGTAGGTGTTTGTTTCCTGTGAAGATGTATTGAAATGGGCTCGAAGTGTTGCATTTGATAATGGTTTTGTAGTTGTCATAATGAGGAGTGGCTTGGCAAATGGAAAGCTAGGAACAACAAATTATGTTATAATTGGTTGTCAAAGGAGTGGAAAGTATAGATCATTCAAAAAAGGTTTTGTACCTACAACGGGTAGCAGTAGAAAGTGTGAATGTCCGTTTAAGCTGAGAGCAAAACCCGCCCCGGGAGGTGAAGGGTGGATCGTAAAGGTAATATGTGGCACTCATAATCATAGTTTGGCTACGTCATTATGTGGACACACATATTCTAGTCGGCTAACTGAGGAGAAGAAGATCATTGTTGCTGATATGACAAGGTCAATGGTGAAGCCAAAGAATATACTTTTAACTTTGAAGGAGTACAATGCCAATAATTATACAACTTTGAAGCAAGTATACAATGCAAGGTATGTATAACGCACGCAGATAAGAGGTAATAACACTGAAATGCAACACTTAATGATGCTTCTTGAACGCGACATGTATATTCACTGGCATAGAATGAAAGAAGAAAATGTGGTACGTGACTTATTTTGGACACATCCAGATGCAGTGAAATTGAGCAATGCATATCATATCGTCTTCATCATAGATAGTACATACAAAACAAACAAGTACAGACTTCCTTTGCTTGACATTGTTGGTGTAACACCTACTGGTATGACATTTTCTGCTGCATTTGCCTATTTAGAGGCCGAACGGAAAAACAATCTTGTGTGGGCCCTTGAATGTTTTAGAGGGATTTTCCTGAAGAGTGAATTTTTCCTAGAGGTTATTGTTACCGATAGAGATAATGCATTGATGAGTGTTATGAAAACTGTTTTTCCAATGTCAACCAACTTATTGTGTCGCTTTCACATTGAGAAGAATGTGAAGGCAAAATGTAAAATTCATATATGCCAAGATTTGGCATGGGACTATGTCATGGCATCCTGGGGGACTCTTATTGATTGTGCTACTGAGAAATCTTACGACAATTCTTTGAAGAAGTTTGAAGTTGCATGTTCACCATGGCCTGCGTTTGTTGATTATGTGAAACAAACATTGTTGGATCCTCATAAGGAAAAATTTGTAACCGCATGGACAAATAAAGTAATGCATCTTGGCAACACTACAACTAACAGGTAACTTGTTATTTGAGGATCGTGACATTGTGATCTTTTGTACAACATTTTGTTTTTAAAATTATTAACATGTTGTCATTAAATGCAGGGTTGAGTCTGCTCATTGGAATTTAAAGAGGCTTTTACATAATAGCGTTGGAGATTTATGTAGTGTTTAGGATGCCATGAACAACATGATCACGTTGCAACATATTGAAATTAAGGCATAAATGGAAAGAAGCATCCATGTCATTGGACACGTATTTAAAGTAATATTCTACAATAGACTTATCGGAATGGTGTCCAGGTATGCGTTGAACTAGATTGCTGCTGAGTTTGAGCGAGTTCATTATGCAGGCAAAAGCCTGAAACGATGTGGATGTGTGTTGAGAACTACCCATGGTCTCCCTTGCGCATGTGAGCTAGCTAAAGTTGTTATTGGCAACGTATCGCTTTCAAGCATTCATATGTTTTGGCAAAGTTTAAATTTTGCAGAACAAGGTGTAGATGACATGGAAATTGAGATTGCTGATGAGATCGACGCAATCTCCAAGCGTTTTAAGAAGCTTGATATGTGTGGCAAAAGGACGTTGAAGACTAAGCTTAAAGAACTTGTTTTTCCTGATAAAACATCGATGAATCCTCCCCCTGAAAAGGTGATAACAAAAGGTGCTCCAAAAAATAAACACACAAAACATGAAAGATCAACCAAGCGGGATTCGTCTTACTTTGAATATGTTGATGAATTACATTTTGTGCAAAATAGTTGCTCCACAAAAAAGATGTATGGTTCCTCATCTGATAATCCAATGAAGAACAACAACATTCCTATGCTGGATGAATTTCATCCTTTTATACATAAGTTCATTCTTAACATCACTGATGTTAAAGCAGATGGTAATTGTGGATATCGTGTAATTGCTGTCGTACTAGGTTATGGTGAAGATTCTTGGCCTTTGATCCGCAATCATTTGCTTAAAGAGCTTTCACAATGGTCTGATCAATATATAGCCTTGTTTGGTGGCTTTGATAGGTTTGATCAGTTAAAGCGCTCCCTTCTTGTTGATGGATTAGCAAGGGTAAGACGGAACTTTCATAATGGTTTGACCAATACATGTATGATTTTGTAGTTACAGATATGGACACTAATAAATTTTGCTTGTGTAGGTAACAATGGATAAGTGGATGGATATTATCGATATGGGTTATGTCATTGCTTCAAGGTATAATGTCATTGTTGTTTCTCTTTCTCTTCAACAAAGTATGACATTTTTTCCTCTGAGAAGCCAACCTCCTAAAGATCCATCTATTCATCACATTGTTTGTATTGGTCATATGTATGGTAACCACTTTGTCCAGGTATAACAATCAACATTTCTACACGTATAATTTTGTTTCACATTTGTCTACAATAAAATACACAACTAACATTGTATTTTAAACAGGTTCAACTAACAGAAGACTGCCCTATCCCATGTACTGCATTTTTGTGGTCTACGCACTGTTCAAATGAGGCAAGACAATGGCCAAGTCATTATGTTCATCGAATGAGGCTGTATTTAGATTTCATTAAGTTACCAGCTGAATATGTCGATTTAGGATAGAGTCAAAAATCATGTAATTTGTTAAAACTATTATGAAGACTCTGTTTGTAACAAGTATATATTCAAATTCGAAGAAGTTCCATGCAATGCTTATAAATTAACAAATAGTCTGCCTATCTAAACGCAAACAAAAAGTTAAAATAAATTTTTAAACACAACTGATATAAATGTAATAATCATTCTACACAAGTTCTTTCCAAAATAACTTAAAATCAAGATTACAAGGCATATATAAAGGAAATTCAAAATCGATCTCTGACGACTGCTCAATGTCTGCCACGAACCCGTCTCCTGCTGGCTCGCGTATACACGTTTCCATGGTCAGTAACACTAAGTGCTAATCCCAACAAGTGTTGTGTAGATGCATACGCCTCTATGCCGGGAGTAACTTGTTGCGTGTCAATCATGTGTTGCAACCCGTCAGCGATCCTTTGGCACATACCCTGAAACAATGATGTACGAACCAATGATAAGTAATTGTTATCGTATAATTCCTTTAAATAAATTGTAAAACAAAACAATCTCCAAAATGTTTACCACTGCATGTACAGGTGTCTCCGTAACATCAGATGCATCCTAAGCAGGAATACCCAGAGCTGCTCTATCATCCTGTTGCACAAAACTGGGATCCTGTAAAGTAGTCGTGACTCGCATAGGATGTTGGCTTGGCTCCCCGGCCTCTGGCGGTAACATGAATGGATGAGATATACGGAAGAACCAAGACATATACCCAGGAGCATACTGGCTAGGGAGAGTAGCTTCATCACCAGTGTCTACAGTGTATTCAGCAAAGTGGGTCCATCGCTCATCAACCTGGTCTGGGGAGGGAGACTCAGTGGGAAGAAGCTGTGGGATTTGATGAACAAACCCATACTGCCTAATCACCCGCTCTGGTAAGTGGCTGACCATGTACGGACCCCATCTGAGGATGCCTGAAAATAAAGAAATCATTTCAAATGGTGGAGAGGCATGGTGATCGACGTAAGGTGTCCAGCAAACATCGTCAAGTGTCAACCTATCTAAACACCTATGATAGGTCGACACTGGTAATGCCTTCCCAGTCTTCCATCGATAGGCACATGGATGCGTCTCATCGTACTGCAGATCTGGCATGGCACCTCCAATGGTCGAAAAATGCTCAAAGATCCAGCACTGCATTATGAAATTATTACATTACAAATTAACAAAGACATCAGTTCATACCATTAAGGAAAACAAAATGGACTAGAGCAGTTGTAAATACCTGTAACAAAGAAATGTATCCGGCAAGGTGTTTCCCTTGATGCTTACAGGCATAGTTCAAATTCTCATACAAGTGAACTAGCGCAGCTGCACCCCAACAATATCCTCTCACTTGATCGAGGTCGCGAAATGCTTCCAAGAATACGACACTGATGTGTGTCGCACTCTTGTTCGCAAATAATGTACAACCGACCAGGTGCAGGAGATATGCTTTAGCGGCAAGAACCCACTGGCTAGCCTCACACTTCACGACATATAATTCTCGAAGCCAGGATAGGTGAACATATGCCCCGTGGCATTGTTCGGTCTCAGACTGAGCTTCATCAACGGTCACATCCAACAACTCAACCAATAAGGTTATCGCCTCCCCCAAATCAATTGCATCAAATGTCTGGAACACTTCCATTACTGGTAGATGCAATAAGGACGCAACATCATCCAAAGTAATGCTGACCTCTCCGATGGGTAGATGGAAACTGCTGGTCTATGCGTGTCATCTCTCAACAAACACTGATAACAAGCCTCGGTCTCCAGTCTCCACGGAACAAGAAATCAATGGGCTTAACCCAGTAGCAACCACTAAGCCTTCTATCTCAGGTACTGGCTTCCCAAATTTCGCTACTTTCCGTCCGTGATAGGCCAATTTTAACTCACCACGTTCCTACGAAAAAGTTATATCAGTAACAAACAATACATTAAGGCATATATGTTAATTTTCATTTACTTTAACATATAAATACCTCTCCAGCCCACACTCTATAAGCCACATGCTGAACGTAGTCAGCCAGAACGGAAGTATCTTTCGGCCCACTAGGGAATGAATCTAACTCGGTCCCAGCATCCTCTGTCACTGGAACATCGTCATGATGTTGTTGTTGATCAGCAACATCCTCAACAATAGGCTCAACAGCCCGTTGTCTTCTGGCAGATGCGGTGGGCCTACACCGTTGACCTGCTTGGTCTTCATTACCCGCAAGCTGTGTCCCAGACGCTCGATCTCCAACTCTCCCTAATGCCCGAGTACCACCTCTGGTTCTTGCCATTACCTGTTGCATTTCGTAATAACATTAGTCATTCAATTTTGAAATTTTCCAATGTAGTGCATCGCATCAAATGTATGTATATATACTATCTAAGCAACAAAAGAACATGCTTTGAAAATCGTAGCATATCAAGCACTATTCAGAAGCTAGTTGAAAGAACAAACTTAAACATACAAATGAACATAACTCTTGCAAACAAATCAACATTAGTCCATAATTTTGCAAGAATTTGCATATGCAAGAAGATTCAGGGTTTTTATTCTTTTTTTCTACTTACATTCATGATGCTACAATACTTGACTTACTTGTGTTGTGTCAAGTGTTGCTCAATATTCAGAAATTTAAGACTTTAGATAGAAACAAAATAAGGATATGGGGTATAAATAAGGGGACTTTGACTTTTGATCACCTTTTCCAAAACATCTTCAAAGAGGTAAAAGGTTACTTCATAATTTCTCATTACTTCATTTTGGTCACAATTTCATTAAAACATTTATGGACAACAAAACATAGATACACTTCTTTAGGTGTTGCTCTCCACATAGATGCCTATTGAAGTTTCACCTTACAAATCCGTAAATACATATATCTTTATCACACAAATTACTAACATCAAACTTCAATTTTGATAAGACAACAAGGTACGCACATCATGCCATAAATCATATTATTACATCAAACCAATGTTCCAGAGTGTTAAACATATTCACAGAACCTACACTACTTGCTAATGTTCCACAATTGTACAACCATTTACTATTAATATACAAAATTTATTCAAATTTAGAAAAATTAAAATTTTGAACTATACGGATTGGGTAATCCGTATGGGTCACACCGATTGGGTAATCCGTATGACCCATACGGATTACTCAATCTGTATGACCCATACGGATTACCCAATTCGTATGGTCACAGATACACCAGCACCTACCTCGACGATGCAGCTCTGACCTTCCCATGACTAATGCCACCCACCCAATGCGACAACGACACAGACCACCACCACCGTCCAAAAACAACCACTGTCCACCGTCCACCGCCTACGAAGAAGAAGAAGGAGAAGAGAATGCGCCTCTGTTCACGCGTGAAGAAGAAGAAGAAGAAGTGTGTACGACACAATGCAATTTTTAAATTAAAAACCTATTTAAAAGGGCATTATGGGATTTTCACTGTGCGTATATGGTGTATAAGAAATTCTTATAGTGTATAAAGTTTATACCTTTACGTGGATGCCACATCCCCATTCTCCTTTATTTTATTTTCGTTTGCAAAGAATTACGTCAAAATAAAACAACAAGTAAAAATTGCTGGTTCATCTCATCTTTGATAAAAAAAAAAAAAAAACAGACCCATGCCAGTGATATATTTTAAAGCATATCCATTTTGATAAGTTTTTAAAGAGACCCAAAAAAGGTCTATCACTCCTAGTTATGCATAGGTCTCTTAACTGATTTCATATCCATTCCTTTTTTTTACAACTTCAAATAACAAAAAATTAGATCAATACTACTACTACCTGTTTTTATATATAAGATTTTTTTTTCCAGAAAATTACTTATTAATTTTTATAAGATCATTTTTAGTTCTCTTGAATTATTTTTTCTCTTCAAAATATCCTTAATTAACAATTTTTTTTAGCCAAAAACTAATAAATGCTCAACATTAAATATAAATACTCTATATCTTCTTTTATTAGGATCGAAGAAGATGATAGAAGTTTCTCTTTGGATACTGAATGTGTTATTGAGAATTTTTCTACCGAAAAAACTCTATATTTTAACTAGAGAAGTTCTCAAAAGGATTTTTAAACTTGTATCTAAATAGGTCAAAACATTCATTGATTAGGGGACAAATAATAAAGTAAAAAGAGAGATAATTGATTTAAAAATTATCAATGATAATTTTGGAAGAACAAAACAACTTGATTCATAAATTTAATGTCACTAACAAAATAATTAATTTTCTTAAAGACAGTGAATTAGCTAAAAAAAGTTTTATATACAAGTAGTAATAGATTTCAATCTGTAACTTTTATAGCAATGTATATAGAGTTAATGAACTAATTGCATATATTTATCGTAGGATTTTGCTAATCAATATCCTTAGGACATTAATTAAGAAACAAAAAAAAATATTTATGGTGAAGATCATAGAAGTGCATAAAAATGTTATGAACATAATCTTGCATATTCGAATAAAAATCTTTTTCCTTTTAATTCCTTAATGAATCTCCTACCAATTTGCCTTTACCTTATATTCGATGGTGGAAATGACTTCATTGTCCATTGAAATTATGCAAATGAAGACTATGGTTGAATACATGTTAGAAACATGCTTTTAGAAATTTTAATGCCTATTTTTGAATTTCAAAACAGAATAAAGATTGAAAGAAGGAAGAATTTAGTGCTTTGAGAATAGAAATAATTTCGAATCCTCCCTATTAGTATCTAAACATGCACTAACACGCTAGTATAATTCATTAATAAAAATATACGTGCATAGTTAATCAAGAAATCTGCAAAACAGTTGTGAGTAGTTATAGATAGACGAAAAATATCTGTAAACAGTCAAAACAGAACAAAAAATTGACCTCTTGAATTTTAAGATGTATTTTTTGACATGAAAAAATAATAATTACATATGATATCACAAAAAATGACAATTTTTTTCATATTCAAATAATTTTGACTGAAAAAAGATTCATAGCAAAACATTTAAATATTGATTAGTTGAGAAGTACATTTTATTGCGTACAAATAACAGTTTATTATTACACTCTGCAGGGCTGCATTATTCTCTAAAGGGATGAGAAGAGTATGTCACATCTCCAAGTTCACATAATCGCCAACAAGAAATCTTACAGGATACAATACAAGTTGCTAATGGTCAATCCTGGCACCGGACGCTACCCTTAAGTTCATTAAACCCTCTTGAATCTTTGATTGCTTCAATTATATAGATAATAACAAAGAATGAAATATGATCATAATGTACAAAAATCTTCTTCAAATCCTGTTTGCATTGGCATTATTGCTGTTCAAAGGAGCCCTTAACAGACTCTAAATTAAGTATTGGGCCGGTTTCTGAGAGTGCTCAAGAAAGATTGATAGTGAAAGAAACGTACGGGTGGGAATCGGCATCACCTGCTAGGCCAGCCATACTGGCACCTACTTCATCCTCAGTCTTCCAGTATGCACTGCACACAATTTTAAAGGTAGTATTAGCATGTAAAATAGTCAAGTAAATGAAGAGGCAAAAAGGATACACTGAACAAATAAACATTCAGTGTGTAACAAGATATGTGAGGAAGGCAAATTCTGCTGAAGTATGACATGAATGCATGATACTACAGGAACAGAAGTACCCGAATTCAGTTTTTGAGTAGACATAATCAGAAAAATAGTCAAACATTTTTCAAGTTGTGTGACTTTGAGATAAATATGTCACATGATCTTTTAATGAAATCACACGACTTGATATTTTATTCTTAATCATTCATACTAACAATGATCAAAATACACCCTTTTTATTTCTTACATAAGATTCACTTTCTCACATGAATCACTCTCCTCCCCTGCCCACAGACACACACGTATAGGCTCACTCACACACTAAGAAAAAGAAATTGCTACTCTTGGTCCCATAATTAGAAAGATCTCTAATTCATAGGGAAGCTCATAAGGTTTTTTACCATGTCAAACTATTTTATTTATTTAGAGAGTCTCAAGAGAATAGAAGAGTTTTAAAGTTTGAAATAACTATCTACTATCAACAACTTTCTATTGTCTTAAACTGCTGAATATTAGAAACTGCAAAGAGACCAATAACGTATTTTGTCATTTTGAATTAGTATAGTATAAATTGAGTAAAGCGCAAACAAATTTATTTTTTTTACTTCCACTCCTCTTTCATGTAGCTGTAAAGTATGTCAACATCTCAAATGAGTTTAAATTAGTCAAGGATTCAGGATTGTGATGACCCATAAAGAAAAACACCGAATATGCAGCCTCAAGTCTTTTAAAGAATTTTAGGTTAAGTACTATCCAACACGGTACATCATGTTCATTGACAGACTCTTCAAAATAATAAAACCAGACGTGGATCTTAGCTGCTGCTGTTAGTGTGTGCCCTATTTCCCCCTCACCCCACCAAAAAAAACATAGATCTTGAATCCATCTGCCATGTGCCTCTGTAAATTAGACTTGGCAGCATATAAAATTACCAAGGGCCATATATTCTAAACCAGACATCATAGACATTAATAATCCACTTGCCTGTTTGTGCTATCACTCAACCCTTCAAGGATAGAACGCACTTTCTTCTCGGATTTTACAGAAGGAGCTAACACGCATGCCTGGAATACCCAATGGTCAGTGATCAGTATTTGAAAATCCCAGGGGCCATTAGACTGAACTTCAATTTTAGAAGAGTATATTACCAAGAAAGATGGTGGCAGACCATATCTCAGAATGCTCTCAGCAAATAAACGCACAGCACAAAAGTGCATCCAGGAACTGAAAACCTTTGGAAAAATATAAAGTAAAAAGTAGTGAGCAAGGACCATGGCATTTTAGGATAACAAGACAAGAATAAGTGGTGAGTGATAAAAACACGATAAAAGTAAAAAATTAAGGTCAACATATGCTACTAAATTAGCACAGAGAAACTAAGGACCACTCTGTAATGCCAGTCCCAGATTGGCTACTACAGAAACAGACACATCAAGGTATAAGAAATCCAGCTTGAAAATAGTCCTTCAACTTAACATGTTTCTATAATCTCCTTGGTTGTCTACCGCTACCTGTAAATTCTGCCTTATAATATTCTAGGGTGCTTCTACAAATTAAATTAAATCAAGTAATAAATAAATGAGTAAATAATACCTCTCCATAGCTGGTATAGCACCATTGCAACAGAGAAGCCCTCGATCTTTCCTGATCTTGTACCAATTTATCTAATTCCTGCTTTCGGTTCTCGTGTGTTTCTGGACTGTATTCAAAGTCACGAATCTGAATAAAATGACATAAAGTTCAATTAAACACCTTTCATCAACTCATGCATTGATACTAACACTTGCCATTAGGTGTCTCATGCATTCTTTCATCCCACAACTTTCCATTAAAAAGTGGCAGGATTAAAATCATAGAATACCAATATTAACATGGTGGATAGCCTTGACCTGGACTATTTGGTGGCATAGAAACAGAATCATCTTCCATAATGAAAGCTTCAATAGTCATAAATTGATGGATGATGCGCTTTTTATCTATTGGACATGGCTCAAAAATTTGGAGAAAGGATTTGACACTTCTTTTCATTTCTGGTCTAGTAATTTGAGGGAGGTTTTTGTAATCAGGGGAGGGTTTACCATATAGATTTTCTCTCCCTTCATATTTGGGGGGTAACCTACAATCCATCCAGACCTTTGGCCTCTTAATTCATGTAGTATTCTTGTATTAGGTTGCCACAGGTTTGCTATTTGGTGTTAGGTTGTTTTTGTGATAGTACCACTTGTACTGTGCTCCCTTTATATATATATATATATATATATATATTTTTGCTGATAAAAAAAAAAAAAACCAATATTAACAAATTGAAATATACATAAATACTTACTTGGAATCCTTTTTCACGTGCACTAGTTCTAAAATTATCCGCAACACGACTGAAGAGTGTTACAGTATAAAGAGCATATTCATTATCCTCATACAACTTCTTAGAAGACCTGGGGACCTAAAACATTTATCCTAATAAGAATCAGAATAAGGAATAAAGCTAGAAAAAACAGCATGCTCATAATTATTCAATAGTGTCAAAAACATCATTGGGATATTTAGATAGATTATAGGGATTTTACAACTAAGATCCATTAACAATAATTCAAGGGAAGTAGCAAAAGAAATTCAAATTGGTGCATGAATATGGTACTGCTTACCACATAGTTTGTCAATGTTTCGTAGCTTGAGAGCCAATCCTTCTGTGAATACTTGGAAACAATTGCAAGGAGGGTAGTTAAATTTTCTGAAGTTACAATGTCCTCAGGTTTTACCAAGTTGGAAAGATCACGGACTGCTAAGCTGAAAATAGTTAAGTAGGTCAGCAAAGAAATAGAATATACTATATTAGAAAACTAGATCAGTCATAACAACATCCACACACCTTCCTGTTTGCTTTCGGTTGATAGCATTAAGCTGACTGCGAATATTGTTATACTCAGAAACACGAACCTGGTATGAAAGACAAAGTTTAAAGGGCCAAACGGTAAAATTAATCAACATGCAAAATAAGCAGGGATGTTGTTCTTCAATAGATTATTCAGTAAACAAAATTCACAATTGGGGGTGAGGTTAAAGTGGAAAACAACTTCAGAGATGTCTCTCATAATTCATGGCTAAGGTGGATCACAATAAAATGTCATGTAACTTAAGGATCTAAAATGAAGTCCTTTAAAAGTGAGAGAGCAGGCTGAAATTAATATCACAGATGATGACCAGAACAGTACCAAAGCAAAATCCACAGGATAAAGTGGCCCATGGTATTTGAGAATTGACCCAAAAAACAAAAGTACAGTCCTCCTTATCTTCTGGATTAACTTATCGATGAACCTTCTATATGATATCAGACAAACTGAGGTCCTCTAACTATAATTCAAACAAAATATAAAGGGTCCATAACTCTAAGAGGTCATCACGGAACATGTTAGCATGAGAACAAGCACTATCTATCTGTGACTATGCAAGCTAAAACAGAGGGAGAAAGGTGAATCCTTTGTCTTTTATATTTTTGCATGAAAACAGCTTCAGTCTTATTCCCAAGGTTTTAAAAAAGGTCCATGACCATGATTTTGGCTGCAACATGAAGGTTTTTGGAGTGTCCACGACCACAAATGTGTCGCATTCACAGAGGCTTTATGTGTCCACAATTTCTTGCAATATTGTGAAACACAATGAAACCACAACTGTGACCGCAATTTAAAACATTGCTTATTCCTTTTTCTTGCATTACTAGAAAACCACCCTTAGATAGATTTACACCAGTACCAAACTGACCATAGTTGACAGTTTAGTGGCATCAAAGAAAAGGTTGCCCAATCAGATGTTGAGTTTTAATTTGCAATTGAAGTCCAGGGGAGCCTAAAGCGCATGGATCAAAGTTGAAAAACTTTTAGCATATTGACTTAAACAAAACATACAATTTTAAATTGCATGTTCCTCTTGGATTCGACCCATCTAAAGTGAGGGGTCACTTTGGGAGGAAAAGCGAAGAATCTCAAATATTGATGGGAAAATAGAAGGGATAGATTACAATGAATCCATATTTTGTTATGAATGAGCATATATTTTAACATAATATCAATCGTCGACTCAAATGGTTGAGATCCCTCACTTTTCCGTCCAAAGTGAACCCCTTTCAATTTGAAAGAGCCAAAATTACTCTGCTCCAACATCAATTCTGAATTCAAGCATGTAGCATCCCTCCTCCCTTCCCTCTAAGCCTAAAATTAAATAAATAGAAAGAACCAGTCTACACTAACTAAATTATCAACTCCACTCCACCTCAGTTGATTACAAGCTTGCAGAAGACATGCAATCATAAAACAGTTACTATAACTAGCTAGCCGCGATCCCACTATAAAGGAATGATTCAGCACAACATGTTGCTACAACTACCCATCTCCTAAATCTAAGAGAAAGCTGCAAGAAAATGAATACCTTGAGATCATCCTCAATCTTTGTCACTTGACTGTGAATACCATCCACGATCTCCTTCAAAGGCGACATGGTCGGGTACTTTGCCTCATCCCAAACAAACCTGGAACCATAAAAATAAAAAGAACACAGATAAATAAATGGCTGGGAGGGGAGACCCCACCAAAGGTGGCTAATCAGGTTTTCCAACGAAAATTAGTCATCGGCAAAGCCGGTGATACTCTACCAATAACATGGTAATATATAAATAAAAAAATGGCAGATAGAGATTAATTGGATGTGGCGAATGAAATGGAAGGCAAACCTGGTCAAGTAGGAATCGATGGGGACGCCATCGACGGTGAGGGCGCAGCTGTCGATGCCGGAAACTCTCTCGAGCTCCTCAATCTGGCGCCTGATCTTGTGCGTGACTCCTTCCACGAAATTGTTGGACTAATAATGCATTACAGAGGAAGCAGGTGAAAATAAAAGGATAGAGACGCGAGATCAGAGAAAAGTGTAATTTGGCGGAATGAGGATTCACCTTAGCGAGGTCATCGCTGAGGGAGAGGAGAGAGTCTAGGGTTCCGATGCGGAGGTTGGGAATGTTGAACTGCGAGGCAGAAGAGAAGAAGATCAATGAGCGAATAGCAGATAGATAGATAGAGAGAGAGAGAGAGAGAGAGAGTAATTACTCTGTAGAGAGGTGTGTCGAAGGAATGGTTGGAGATTCGTTCCTGCAATTGGCTCCAGAGCTGAGATGATGCGGAGTTGTGGACGGGAAGAGACACAGCCCAGTACCTGCTCGTCATTGCTTCCTTCCTTCCTTCCTCTGCCTCTGATGATGAGCCTATGCAAAACAAATGAATGTCTCATCTTTCCCTCCCCCTCTCCCCTTCTTAATTATTGGGTCTAGTAAAATAAAGTTACTACAATTTTCCTTCAATTTTTTATAATTACAACACCTAGTTATTACAATATTATTTAATCACAAACAATTATTAATAATTTTGAAATTATTATTGTAAAAATTAATAAACTTTTATCATACATGACAAATGTTATTCAATCACAAACATATGTTATTCAATCAATACTTAGTTTACTTATTTTCACTTTTATTGTATATTAAGGAACAATATACTTAGACATCCTAAATGTTTAAATGTTATTGACACTTTTTTTACACTTAGCAATAGCTATAAAAAAGATAAAAAGTATAAATATAAAATATGATATAATGTAATAAAAAAAAGAGAGATAAGAAAAAATTAAGAAGTGAGTATTGATGAGATATTTTAATTAAGACTAAAATATATTTTAATCGCATGTTAAACTAGTGGATTTTTTGGGTTTCTAATATATATATTTCTTAGTTAATAAGATAAAAAAATTATTTTAGTTCATGATAAATTAGTGAATTTTGTTTTGGATAGTAATAAATTTTGTTTATTTATTACTAGTTCCTATCAAGTATTTTTTAAAGGACTAATACAAAATGAACACAATTTGTTAGAGACAAAAAAAATCCACTAACTTATCGAGGACGAAAGCCAAAATTTTATTTTATTAGAGATTCAATATAAAAATATCATTTATTAAGGATCCAAAATAAAATTCACTAATATATTACCTATATAAAACATATTTTAGACTTTAATTAATAGGGTATCCAAAAATCATTTCTCACATATTAAATAAATTTCTTTTATAAGAAAATAGAAGAATGATTGGAATGAAACACAACCTGTAATATCAAAAAAAGTGAAGGGAATGATGTCCTATTTTGTAAGATATTTAAAGACACACTAATGTTGACATTGCAATGATTTCTCTAGAACTTTTTTTATATTTACTTTGCAACAAATTAACAAGAACAAGTTAAATACTTTGGCTAATCTATTTAACATACGACAATGACTTAAGAGAGACAGTAGATTATTTAATATCTTTTTTTTTTAATTTTTTTTATTTGTAAGAATCAAATGTAGTATTAGAGGATTTATAATAATTCATACACATCAACTAAATTAGATCCTCACGATGACTATTTGGCACATTTTAGTAACAATATGGTGCAGGTAGTTGATTCAAGTAATTCAACCCTAGTCCTAATATAATCATTTAAGGTATATCAAGAAATAATTTAATTAATTAAAATGTAAGAAATAAAGCAATAAATATAGGTAAATTTGAGAATGTGATCAAAATTGGACATTTTCAAAAATTGACGGACTACATGTTTCTATTTTCAAATGAGAAATTGCAAGCTAGGTGGAGGGGACCAAAGTTGTGTTTTAGTCAAATATTTTTTGTACTTAACCTTTCATGTCTGAAAATTCAATTGATTGAATAGTAGATAAAGAGAGTAAATTTAAACCTATACCCAAATTCAATACAAACCACAAATATAAGGAAATAAGAAAATAAAATGAGTTTAGGGTTAGAAAATAGGACATCAATATTTTATACTGGTTTGGTTAACTTGACCTACATCTAGTCCTCAAGTCACACTTGAGATTTTCCACTAATTCAATGTATAATAAAGTAGTGAGCTGATTATGTCAACACCTATAACAAACTCATCCATGACACATTTTTCTAAACTCTAGACCTAGCCCTTAAGAATCGCACACCCCAATGAATATGACGATGAAATAGTAAATTGATTATGTCAACACTTATGATAAGCCAACCTGGAGACACCTTTACTAATCTCTCATATTTAACTTTGAGACACCTTTACTGATTATATAGGTTATGGCCTAATAAAGACCTTAAGGAGGTTGTTATTGAAGATGATGCTATAAGAAAAGCTAATTTCAAAGTAACTTGATTAAGGACATGGACACTACTACAAAAACCACATTTTACGACAGCCTTTCTAAGTCGGTTGTCGCGAAACCGTCTTAGATTGTGGGGCGGTGGCATTTGCGTAATTAAAATGACCATTTCAAAGACGGTTCATATAGAAACCGTCTTAAATAATACTATACGACGACGGTCTTAGTTTAACCGTCTTGGTTTGATGTTTTCAAAGACCTTTGTGTATAACCGTCTTTAAAAATGTGGAAAATAAAAAATTAAAACGGCGCCGTTTTGTGTGTTTTGTGGGTTGTCTTCAACTCGTGCCCTAAAGCTGCTGAAGTTGCCCTCTCCTTCCCTTTCCTATTGTCTCCACCCAATCTCGCTCCCTGAACCAGCATTCCCGCGTGGTGTCCTCGAACCAACAGACAAGGTCCAGCATTCCCTCGTGTGCCTCCGTGTCACCCTCGTCCGGCGCCTTTGGTCCGTTTTCGAGCTCCAGCCTCAGTCGCTCACGGTGGTGTGTAAGTTTCGAAAACCTATGTTGCCCCTTTTGTCTTTCATGGTAAACGCCATTAAAGCTCAAAACTTTCGTGCTTCAATGCTTGGGTTTGTGTGAAAGATAAGCCCTTTCTCAGTTTTGTGTATGTTATAATTATGAAATGAGTTTTTGTTTGGTTTGTTTCTCCAATAGGTGCACTCCGTGGCTTCGAATCCCATTGGCACAAAACTTGGTTATGGTTCTGTGGACCAAACTGCGCAAATATGGCATACTGAGGCACTGAGGCACTGAAGCATGTAAGATTACTCCAAAATAGCCACCATTTTCTTTATTATATATAATAAAAGCATTTGTGTCTTCACTCAGTTGCTTATGTTTTTCGGGTATTTGGTTCATGACTTTGTGTCAAGGCTTTTATGGTTGTTTTGTAGAGTTTTATTCTTGTTCTCCTAAATTAAAATTTCAAATTTGAGCACCAAAGATGGAATGTCTGTATATTGTCCATGCTTTAAATTCAAAGGACTGTTGTGTGAAGGATAGGTCAAATTAGCTCTTGAAATAATTGATATTTTTAGGCATTTTGATAGAAAGCTTCTAGTTCTAGTGTGTGCGATATAATAAATTATGACTTAATTAGGTAAGTAATAGGAACAGTTTTGCTCATGTGATTACTAGTACATTATTTGTCCATTGGTAACTATATTTTGCAAAGGTTGTCTTAGCTAGTTACATAGAAATGATAGCCCTGATGATTGTATTACCAATTAGTTAAGGCTCCTTAGGTGCTACATAATAATGACTATGCATTTTGGGATTTCAAGTCATAGCTACTTAGTCATTACTGAGTACTTTCATAAGCAAAACGAGGGTATAGTGTGGCAGTTACAAAGATTTTTGGGTGAGGCGTTTTTTCTCTGAGTGAACTTGCCATTTCATCCCTGAAATCACGAGTGAAATTGTGGTTTCACATGAGCCCGCTTGAGTTTACCCCTGAGCCCACCGGAAACGAGTTTACTGGTTTGATTTGCTCAAATTCACCATATATTTTGCAGAAATTGAATTATAACCATACAGAAGTTTATTACAAAAATAAATATTTAAGCATATTGCTAATATAGTATTAGTACTTACTTTGCAAAAGAAATATATCAGTAAGTTATAATTTATATTTATTGAGTATCTTCCTAATATATTTTTTCTAAACAAATTGAAGTGTATTACTGTTCATGATTATGACATTGTATGACTTAAATTTGTTAAAATATTTTTAAAAATAATTTGTTAATATACTTATTTAAAAATAAATGGAAGTGTATTAGCATGTCCCACGAAATATTGTTTTTTTTCTTCCATTTATATAACATTTTAATAAAATAAGATTATGCTTTTCTGATTAGATAACCTTGATTTGATAAATATGGGAGTCGACTCATTATTAATGTCTTTGAGAAATTCACAACAAGGCAGGGAATTGCGAATGGTCTTCCCCCAGTTGCCTTAATTTTCCTGCCTGCTACGACCTTGGGCTTGTATGCATCTTTGGCATTCTTTATAATTACTTCCCCGGATTTGAATTTGATTAGACCCATTTTGTTTGGTTTGTTCCCACCATAGTAGTACTGTTCTTGCATCAGTTCCAAAATTCTGAAATTGAGAAGTTCAATTCAAACTTAGTGGTGGAGAGTCTTGTTATACCTTTGACCCTATTGCTTGTGTCTATTTTTGCAGGCTGCACTGCAACAGCTGATTTTGTTTTGGCTTTACTTTTCTTTCTTCATGTCAGAAAAGTTCAACCATTTTTATTTGGATTGGACCTGCTTTTAATTATGATAGTTAACACAAACAGATATTGCTTAGAGTTAGTGGAGTTAAGTTAGTTATGTTTTTCTGATTTTTTTAAGTTAATTTATCTAAAAAGTAAAAAAAAAAAAGCAAGGTCTACACATCTTTAAATTTTAATGACTTTATATCACTATATGCACTAAATTAAATTAAAAGCGTATAGTTTTTGTTCCCTCTTGTTTATAAGTCGTTATCTCATTTGCTAGTTCCTGCTGCCCCGCGACCATCCCGGCCCGCATGTTATTCCCCTTTTTTTATTAGGTTATTTTTTTCTGAGAATAATTATTTATTTAATTAGTCAAAACAATTTATGCTAGCCTGATCACCTATTTAGAACTTAGTCATAATTCACGAGGTATTAGATTATGTAAATTTTGAAATTTGAAGAATGACGGATCAGACGACTTTTTTAATTGTAATAAAATACTTTTTCATAACTGCTGTACATTAGATGATATTATTTTGTTTTTGACATGTGAAGAATAACCTAGGGCTGATCTTGTAATTATACCAACCTGTCATTGGATCAGTCAACAATGCATGCTGGTTCCTGTGAGTCTGAATGGGTATGTCACATAATGGAAAGGTTCTGTGAACCAAACATTCTCCATTCTACTAAATGCTGGGTTGACAGAAACTCCTGCCCATTTGATTACTCCTCCCCAAACTGTGTGAATCTTCATTGGGTGCTTCCATGAAAAATGAAACCTTCCCACAAATCCCTTCATTTGTCATGAGTGCTTTTCGAATAACACCCTAGTAAAATAACCAGCTTCTAATAAACATAAATAAATATATAATTATATAAATAACAATAACACTTCTGGAGTAAAGCTATAGCATGTACAAATGCACACTAAATATGTTGATTATTGTTAATTACTAATAATATACTCTACACATATATGATTAACAATTTCCGTCTTACTTTTGTTTGTTGTTTTAGGTATTTGGTATTCACACAATTAGCACGCCCAGGATTCTGCCTGTTCTTCCGGTCCAACATTTGCTAACTCCTTCCCAGCGTCGACATCACTGCATTCTCTTTTGACTTGTGTAGACCATTTTATGAGGTATGTACCATGTCTGGAACTATTTTGTGTCTTATGATCATTTCTTGATATGTGAATTACCTTTACTCATAACCTACATTAGTGCGTTGGTCAACCTTAGTTCCCCGTTCAAGGTTCAATTCGATGATTACTACGGATAGTTTGGATTAATCGTTGAATTGAATCTTGAATTGTCTGTTTGGACAGTTTGGGAAGTTATATTTTATACATGATTTGTAATACATGTTCAGTATGAGTTGTTTAATTTAATGAAATTTCGGTTTGCTGCATTTTCCTTTGTTCTCTGAGTGCATACATGAAAGGGAAAACAACAAGTCACCTATTTCATGTCGTGTACTTGGAGACCAATGGGAAATGCTGCCGAAATTTCATTAAATTAACCAAGTCATACTTAACATGTATTACAAATCATGTATAAAATATACCTTCCTGAATGGGGTAGGGCCACACCTTTTTGTGTATAAGTCATTCATTTACATGCCACTAAAGATGCACAAAATGAAAATGCCAGCTAAGTGAAATCATGGATCGAACTTGGATGACAGCACCGCGCATTAGTGACCAGTACTGCAATGGTGTTGAACAATTCCTACAATTTGTCGCAAGTAATGCACCTAGTCTGCGTGGAAATTATTTTTGTCCCTGTCTTAAATGTGTGAATGGGAGACGACAATCAATCGATGAGATTAGATCACATCTAATCTGTAACGGCATCCTACCGAGTTACACAAATTGGATATGGCATGGTGAATTGCCATCGAGCCGAACAGTACAGACCACTGTCGAACTTCATGAAGATCCACACGATCGTATAGAAGACATGATACGTGATCTTGGAGAAGAGAATTTTCATGGAGCACATGCACCTGTGTATGACGAATTACAAAGTGATTCGAAGATCCCTTTGTATGAAGATTGCTCAACCTTCACAAGATTGTCAGCGGTGTTAGCTTTGGTTAACTTGAAGGCAAGATTTGGGTGGAGTGACAAGAGCTTTACGGAATTGTTATCTTTGTTAAAAAAAATGCTACCGAAAGATAACACATTGCCGAAAAATCATTACGAGGCAAAGAAGATATTATGTCCAGTTGGAATGGAGTACCAAAAAATCCATGCATGTCCTAATGATTGTGTGTTGTACAGAAATGAATATGCTGATTTGAAGAATTGCCCGACATGTGGGGTTTCGCGATACAAACTCAGTGATGGTGAATGTACTGATGATTCCTTCAGATATAACAGTCGTCCAGCAAAAGTGTGTTGGTATCTTCCCATAATTCCAAGGTTTAAGCGCTTGTTTGCTAACGCAGAAGACGCAAGAAATCTAACTTGGCATGCACATGGGAGGAAAATTGATGGACTTCTCCGACATCCAGCCGATTCTCCACAATGGGCTACAGTTGATCGTTTGTATCCAACCTTTGGGAATGAGCCAAGGAACCTACGGCTTGCCCTAGCTTCTGATGGAATGAATCCATTCGGTAACCTTAGTACTAACCACAGTTCGTGGCCTGTGTTGTTGATGATATACAATCTCCCTCCTTGGTTGTGCGTAAAGCGTAAATACATTATGTTGTGTATGATGATCTCGGGTCCTAGACAGCCTGGAAATGATATTGATGTGTATCTTGCGCCATTGATCGACGAATTGAGAAAATTGTGGGAAGACGGGGTAGATGTTTTTGATGGCCACATGCACGACACCTTTGTGTTGCGTGCCATGGTATTTTGTACCATTAACGACTTTCCAGCATATGGAAATTTGAGTGGATATAGTGTCAAGGGCCATCATGCATGTCCTATTTGTGAGAAAGACACATCCTTCGTCCAACTAAAGCATGGAAAGAAGACTGTATATACAAGACATCGGAGATTTCTGAATCTTTATCACCCGTATCGTCGACTGAAAAAAGCTTTTTTTTGGAAGTCAAGAAAAAATGTCTGCGCCTAAGCCGTTAACTGGGCACCAAGTCGGCGACCGTGTTCAGGACATCCTAACAGTATTTGGGAAGACCCAGAAGAAAGATGTTAATGACAAAAACATTTGGAAGAAAAGGTCAATATTTTTTGATCTTCCATACTGGGCCGATCTTGAAGTAAGGCATTGTATAGATGTTATGCATGTTGAGAAAAATGTTTGTGACAGTTTAATTGGCACCCTCCTAAACATTGCAGGCAAAACCAAGGATACTTTGAAGAGTCGACAAGATCTGGTTGAGATGGGTATACGCGAGCAATTACATCCAATTATTACAGAACGCCGAACGTATTTGCCCCCAGCATGTCACACATTGTCAACAAATGAGAAAAAAGCTTTTTGTCAATGTTTGCGGGGAATAAAGGTCCCACAAGGATACTCTTCAAATATCAAGAGTCTTGTTTCATTGAATGATCTAAAATTGGTTGGGTTGAAGTCTCATGATTGTCACGTCCTAATGCAACAAATTTTGCCTGTAGCGATTCGGGGAATATTGCCTGACAAAGTGAGGGTTGCCATAACTCGGTTGTGTTTTTTGTTTAATGCCGTTTGTAGGAAAGTGGTTGACCCAACACAGTTGGATGACTTGGAGAATGAGGCAGCTGTTATCCTTTGTCAATTGGAAATGTATTTTCCTCCTTCCTTTTTTGACATAATGGTTCACCTAATTGTTCACCTTGTTAGGGAGATCAGGTTGTGTGGTCCTGTGTTTTTACGCTGGATGTATCCAATTGAGCGGTACATGAAAGTGTTAAAAGGTTATACTAAGAACCAATACCGACCTGAAGCATCCATTGTTGAAAGGTACGTTGCGGAAGAATGTATTGAGTTTTGTTCAGATTACATTGTTGCAGGTAAACCTGTTGGGGTCCCAACAAGTTATCATGACCAGTCACGTGGAGGAAAGGGTACACGTGGGTTTAATGTTGTAACCAAGACTAGAGACGAGATTTCACAAGCTCATTTATATGTTTTGAATAACACGCCTGAGGTTTTGCCTTACATTGAAGCTCACAAACTGTTTGTCGCCCAAGCTCACCCAAAAATGAACATGATGAAGGTTTTGCAACTACATAATAAAACTTTCATTACCTGGTTTAAGGAAAAGATATTCAGTGATGACAACGCTTCTACCATATTACGACTGTTTGCTGTTGGACCAAATTTGAATGTACCCACTTGGAAGGGATATGATATCAACAACTACTCCTTCTACACTAAGTCGCAAGATGACAAAAGTACTGTCCAAAATAGTGGGGTTACCGTTGAAGCTGATTCCGAACACTTTTGTGGTGCATCTGATAAAAATCCAATTAGAGGGTCAATGTCATACTTTGGCATAATTGAAGACATTTGGGAGCTTGATTATAGTGCATTCCGAGTCCCTGTTTTTAAGTGTAAGTGGGTTAATGGAAATACTGGTGTGCATCTAGACCGTTTTGGATTTACATTAGTAGAACTAGATAAGGTCGGCTATAAAAATGAACCATTCATCATGGCGGAGCAAGCAAAACAGGTTTTTTACATTGAAGATCCGTGTGACTCAAGATATTCAGTGGTTCTACAGGGAAGAACATCAACTAGAATTCATGATGTCGGTGACAATGCAACACTTGATATTTGTGAAATGCCTGCTTTCTCGACTTCAATGCCTTCTATAGTGGAAGACAATGATATTGATATTGAACATGCCAACCGAAATGATCATGATGAAGGTTTATGGGAAAACAGGAACACATAATTGTTTCATATTCTGGTAAAGTTTATTTTTTTAATTAATGATTGCAAATTGCTTTGGTTTAATATAAATATAACTCTCATGTTACATTCATTAACTCATTCAAATAACGGATGTGATGTTTTTGTTCTTTTTTTCTTTGTAACAGTGATGGCCACTCCTCCACATTCGCCGCCACTTTTAGAAGATAATCCTTCTGCGTCGTCGTCGTCCAGGAAAGGTAGACAAACGACCCGTCTAAGAAGTTTGGTTGTTAGAAACTTTGCTCAACACAAGCCTACGGTTAATGTTAATCCTGCAACTGGGAAGGCATCTGGCCCACACAAAGAAAAATTCCAAAGCTATCTTGGGGTTGTGGCAAGAGAAAAAATACCAATTGTCCATGATACTTGGAATGACGTACCTGAATCGTTGAAGACCCTAATATGGGAGGACATTATGGTAAAATTTAAAACTTCATATGTTTGTTACAATAATAATTAAGTCATATACTATTGTTACATGTTGTGTTCACAATGTAGGCAAAGTTTGAAATCCCAGAAGCGGATGAAGCAAAGAAGAAGGTCATGTCATCGGTTAGCACTAGGTGGAGACAATTCAAGTCTTACCTAACCACTAAGTACATATATGCCGATGCAGATAGCGAAACTCAACAGCAAGGTCCATTGAAATACGGTATAGATGCACAAACTTGGGAGGCATTTGTTGCTACTCGGAAGACACCTAGTTGGCAGGTAGATTGTAAGTTATTATGGTTGTTGGGTAAAATTGTGTAACCGTTAAAGGCTTTGTTATTCACTCACATGACGTCCCATTATGTTGTCCACAGGGAATCAGGAAAAAGGCACAAGAAATCCAAAAATCGAACGACTCACCCCACGTACTGTCTCGTGGTGGTTACGACCTTCTTGAGAAGAAGTTGATGGATGAAAAAACCAAAAAGCGACAAATTGATGCAAGGAATACTGAACAATCAGTGGTTCTCGATGACCCGCCGTCTCCAATTGCAAGACATGTGATGTGGAGGATGGCCAGCACAAAGAAATATGGCCGCATGACATCTGAGACCGCACAAGAAATAGCGGATAAAATTGTGAGATAACCAAATTATGCTTTTTTTTTCATGATACAATTGTAGTGCCTTAAATGATGTTTTTCCAACTTCATGTTGGCAGGATTCTTTAGAGGAACAAATGACACAAGGCAACTTTGTTCCGCAAGGTCAACTGGACATTTTAAATGCTGCCATTGGGCGACCAGAGCACCCTGGTAGGGTTCGGGCAGCCGGGACAGGTGTGACCATTGGCCAATACTTCGGACGCGCATCACGTGCATCAAGTACTTCATCTGGATCCATCAACCCGGACCAGTTGGCTGGAATCATAAAAAATATCAAGGAAGAATGCACGAGAGAAGTAGAGGACAAATATATAAAAATTTTAGAGAAGTTGAATGAACAATGGGAGGACAAGGTCAATGAAAAAGTGAAGGCAGCAGTAAAGGTTGAGTTAAGCCAACTGGGAACCCAACATTCACCGCCGGTTGAAGCTAATTTCCAAGAGTTACTTGCTCGTGTTAGCACAAAGGGAAGTTGTGCAGAAGCAGCAGCTGGTCCATCTGGTGAACAAGATGTTAATGCTGGGGGAAAATCTATGGGGTTGTACGTTCATCGGGGTGGGGCGTTGATCCTAGTTGCGATGGGTGAAGTTCAGGACGTGCCGTCAACAATTCATAGCACATATTATGGTGATGACGTCTCAAGAGTCATTGTTGAAACAATTGTTGACGGCGACGCGGAAGTTCCATTTCCAACGTCAGAGATAAAGTATGTCAAAGATACCCTGAAAACGTTTGTCGCTTGGCCCACAAATTTCATCAAACCAATTCCTCCAAAGGTACACATTTGTGTTTTATGATAATTACATTGAATATACGCATATTAAATTGACCTCGAATTTAATATAATCCTAATCTCATTTGCTTTACTAGGATGTACTGGTTTCGTCCAACAACTTAGAAGAAACCGTACAAAGGTCCACTAAGGTGTGTGAAGTGGATCCATTGGGTGAATTGATTAAGCTGTTGTTCGATGTTTACCAGAGGCCTATACAGTTGTCGTGGAATGGATTAAGGTTTGGGATTGCAAGTGTAGAAACTTCCTTCTATATAACGTATTCAGATATTAATGAAATAGTTGGAGGTGACAAATATTTGAACATCTCTATACTACAACTATGGATTATGTAAGTATAGGGGCATTAAGTGCGTTGTATACTCATATGAATATATATATATATATATATATATATATATATATATATATATATATGCATTTCTTTTTCACTGTTATGTCAAATGTTAAATGTAGGTTTCTGGATCAGTCGAGTACATCGTTGGGTTATGATTCTGTGTATGGGTTTTTTTGAGCCCCAAATGATACACAATGCAAAGGATAGACGTGGTGACTGCCAACAATACATTCAAACATGGGTCAAGGAATCACAGAGGCAGTTGTACCTAGGCGCATATTTGAATCAGTAAGTTTGCTGCATATAGTGACCAATTATATCATGATGTATGTGTATATGTATTTGCTAATGACGCAAACAATGCAGGGCCCATTGGCAACTATTTGTTCTATGTCCTACGACCCATACAGTTGTGTGGTTTTGTTCGTTGCGTAAGAAGCCGGACATTCACATCAAAGCTGTCATTAACAAGTAAGTTGTTTTCAAGTTATCACATTAACAAATTATCAACCAAATTAATCCTTCCAAGACAAAGGTTAGGCATTAACCCAAATGTATGTTGCTTTTGGTACATTAGTGCACTTAAGACATTGAATGCCGGGGTGGATGGTAAATGTAATTTAGCTGGACCACACTGGATTGAACCTAAGGTTAGGCATTTAATTCTTGTAATGATAAACGTATGTGATGACATTATTTACCAAGCTGTTGTTCCTATTAAAGTGATTGTTACTATGGAAAATATAGAGCAACGTTCAAAAAGGAGGCTTTGAATGTGGGTATTACGTAATGCACTGGATGTGGAACATAGTTCGTGGAGGTTTGAAGAGTGAATGGAACAAGGTATGTTAAATTGAACCCGTTGCAGTAGTAGTGTTCATTGAAACTGATTTAGTCAGTTTGGTGTATTTGGTTGTTGACTGCTTTCTATGACATACTCATTGTTGCAGTGGTTTGGTGATGCTACAGCGTTAGAGATGGAGGACATAACAAGAATAAGGAAAAAATGGGCAGAATGTTTGTTAGAATTTAAAAAACAATCATTGTAGCCAGGATATCATGGAGTATCTTTTGGATTGACATTTTACTTGTATGTTAATTGGCATCCTGTGTATGACAGTGAGTATGTAATTAGTACAATGTAGTTTTGTTATATTTGTGTGGCTATTGTGTGTGCCTCTGTGTATGGAAACTATTAAATTTTGAACACATGATTTAAGGTAATGGTTAAAATGATCGTAATTTGGTGCTTAAGTGTGTCTATGAATGTTGCATGATCGTAATTTGGCAGTTTTCAGCCTGCTCTGTCGATTGGCAATGTGGGGCAGCTAGTTGCAGATCTTTTGATTTCATCAATGGGTTCTGAGAGAGTTGGGTATCTGGATGATCCTAACATTTTTCTGTCCAGTTGGCAATGATGCTTATGGACCCTTTCCTCAAGGAGACCTTGCTCTTCCTCTTGAAGGTGGTCCTTTGCTTTCTGTCATTTTATCATTTGTCTCTGTTTTTAATCTGGAATTCTCTGCTCCATTCATTTTCTGCTCTTTCTTATGACTTCTCTGCAGCTTATGATTCCCCTTCTAATGCTCTCACTATCATCCAACAGAGATCGTTGGTGGTTAAGGTATCACCCGAGGCAGCATCTACTTTGTTCTCTTAATTTGAAACTGCTTGCCTGAGTCATTTGCAATGTATGGATTGTTCGTTATAAGCTTAATTGTTGGTACTTGGTATTAAATATGGAGAAGCTGAGAATTCAGTGTCACACTGTTACCTCTTTTATTTTTATTTTTTCTGTGCATGAGCATTAATTTCAGGCCCCTTTCTTCTCAAATATAAGTTTGTGAAATATAAAAATTCTGCTGGTTGTTGCCTAGTTATTATTACCTTTAATAGATTGTCATTGGTTTATTAATAGATGGATAGTTATATTGCTAGAGTACTGCTTTACTGCTTTTGTATATTTTTATGTTGAACATTTAGCCAGTTGCCCTTCTAATCAGAAACTTCCCAAGGCTGTGCATATTTTGGATATGGTTGGTTTGCTGCTCCCTTCAAAAATGGAGAGGGAAAATTCAAGGATGTGCTTTATATGAACAAGTCTTTTCTGAAATCTGAAATTGACACTTGAATTTTAAAGGATATGCATGCCAAATACGTGATTGATTCTTAGTGTAATTTGAAAGAGTGATATGTATAATTACTTCCTAATTTAGATTTGTGAGTAACATAGAGTTGTGGGTATTTGACTAGTCATTTGGCTGGAATAACTTACAATTTACTGTGCATGCTACTTGTTAATATTAATCTTCTTGATTCTTTTGCACTTATGTACCTTACCTTAATGTTAGTTCCAAGCTAAATGTTTTATATTAACTTCCATGGTGGAATTAACATAAGTAATTCTAGAATCTTTTAGAAGAAATTGCACTAATACATGATCACTTGAATAGGGTATGATGATTGAGTTTGCAAAAAACATGGCTGATTTTCTTGCTGGTAGTGGAAAGAAGCATATTGTTGTTCTCTCCAGCTTAGATTTTGGAAAATGGCAAAAAGTTGACATGTCAAGGTGAGGCAGTATATTTCTAAATAGCACTTATTTGTAATTAAGATATTTCCTTCTTGATTTCTATGATTGTCCGGTTTAGGAAATTGAACTGCGATACTTCCTATTCTGATATATGTATTGGCTATAATTTTTGGTGGTTTGCAGATTTATTACCTTTCTAGTTCCAACAGCAATGGAACAGATGAAAGTTGTGAACATACAGCTCGGGTGGAAGAAACTTCAAGAGTATGACCCTTCTTAAAAGCATTGGAAATATATTGTTTGTGCTTACAGAAGCTATCAATAAAAAATTGTACAGGATATGGCAATATATATCGTGTTTTGTAGACTTTTTTTTAACCATTGTAATTAGCATAACAAAATATTATAGATGTGTTATTTAATCTTATGTATATTGTTTGTGAAACTTTGACATTAATGTTGTTAATGAAATGATATTTATGTTTTTTTATATACTTCGTATGGTCCATTAATGAAATCATATCACCGCAGCTACTAATATTTTCGCGTAAAAAAATTATTAAAAATAAATGCAAAAAAAAAAACGAAGAAACTACATCGGTTATCAACAAAAAACCGTCTTAGAAGGTCACATTCTAAGACGGTTGTTAGTTATGAACCGTCTTAGAAAAGCACATTCTAAGACGGTTGTGAAGTAAGAACCGTCTTAGAAAGGTATCTTTTAAGACGGTTGTTAGCTAAGAACCGTCTTAGAATGCCACTTTCTAAGACGGTTGTTATTTGATAACCGTCTTAGCATGTGACTTTCTAAGACGGTTGCTACGTAAGAACCGTCTTAAAAAATGTCATTCTAAGACGGTTCTTAAATAACAACTGTCTTAGAATGTGCCCTTCTAAGACGGTTCCAGAATAAAAACCGTCTTAGAATGTGACGTTCTAAGACGGTTGTTATCTAATAACCGTCTTAGAAAGGAATTTTCTAATACGGTTGTTATTTGCCAACCGTCTTAGAAAGTGGCATTTCTAAGACGGTTCTTACGTAGCAACCGTCTTAGAAAGTCACATTCTAAGACGGTTGGCAAATAACAACCGTCTTAGAAAGTGGAATTCTAAGACGGTTCTTAGCTAACAACCGTCGTAGAAAGTCCTTTTCTAAGACGGTTGCCAACCGACTTTAAAACTGTGATTTTTCCATGACACCATTAACTACGACGGTTCATCAACCGACGTAGAAAGCGCTAAAGAACCGTCGTAGAAAGGCTATTTTGTAGTAGTGGGAACATGATTTAGTAAGATTGCTGAAGCAAAATGTGAACATCTTTGTGGGGGTTTGACTAACATGCTCAGTGTTGGTCCAGACTTCCTTTGTCATAAGCTAGCTTTAGACCCATGGGCAAAGGCAATTGCTCGGGAGAATATGAGGTTTAGAGAAGGGAAGAGGAAAGCTATCATCAAGAATGATGAGAAGTTATGTGAGGCAAAATTTATTAAAGAGGTAAAATACCTTACATGGTTGTCAAATGTAGTGATGGTAAAAAAGTTGAGTGGAAAATAGAGAAGGTGTATCCACTTCATTGATTTAAATAGAACATGCTTGAATGATTCTTATCCATAGCCTAATATCAATTATTTAGCAGATAAATGCTCAACATAGGAGTTATTAAGCTTCATGGAGCATACTCAATGTACAACCAAATATGGATGCATCCTTTAAAAGAAAAGAAGACAACTTTCATAAAAGGGGCAACAAACTATTGTTACAAGGTCATGAATTTTAGCTTGAAGAACTAATCAATCAATTTTAAGACTCTTGTTATAAATGTGCATTGGCTTTATAGCATGTTTGTTGTGTATATTATTAGTATTTTAGCTATGCTTTATGTTTTTGGATTTTAATTAGGCTTTAATGTAAATATTGATCAATATTTGGATTTTAAAGCCTTTTTTTTACCTTTCATACTTGTTTGGGCCTTGAGATCTGGAAATGTGATTGAGGTTATATTTATGCCTATGAAATATTAAAGAAAAATTTATATTTTTCAAACAGAGGTTGTGAGCAAATTTATTCCGAATCATGAATTTGAAATCATTGTTCCATCTTGATAACCTAACATATTTAGTGTTTCAAGCGTATCTTAAGCTATTGAAATCTAAATGACATGAGATCAATGCTAAAATTTGAAGGTCAAATTTATTTACAATTTAATAAAGGGTTGAGTAAATTATGGACAAAGATAGATGTATTTTACTTTACACTCAACTTGCTTTTGTGGGACTAAATTGTAAAATTGGGCTAATTAACATTTGGTGGGCCTATATTTTAGGTAGAAGATTTGGTTAACCTAAAGGAGACTTTTATAAATACACATCTTTAGGAAAAATAAGAAAGAATCACTTTTTATAAATACACATCTTTAGGAAAAATAAGAAAGAATCACTGCATGGGGGTTCCCGCGTTTGGGATTTCTCTTTCTTGTTTCAATTTTCTCTTTCTGTTGAAGATTTTGCATGATGTCTCCGTTGAAGTTTAAACTGTTAAGCTTCTTTTTAGATAAATTCACTGGTGTAAGGATTTATACTATTAATCTAGATGCAAAACAAGGAAGGCCTTTACGAGGAAAAATGAAAAGCTAAGGGAAGTAAGAGCCTAATAAGGCTACAAGGGAAAAAGCTAGGAAAGCAAAGGTGATATCTTGCTTGAAAAGGAAATTAACACTTACAAGCTGATCAAGACCAAAGTTGAAAAGAAGCTTCCAAGATGATTCTTTTGATTCAAGTGAAAAAAGGCCAAATTTAATGACATAATGGTGCATCTATATATCATGGGATTGCAACCTAATTTTTATTAGATTTGATTTAAGTGTTTTTGACATACTATATAAATAATTAATAATTAGATTTCATTTTAAAGATAAATTTTAAAATAATTCTTATGAAAATTAACAATCTTTCTATATATGAAATTTTATAATTATATATGATAATATAAAAATGATAGTATTAGTATATATACTTAAAATTAAATTATAATATCATATATATGACATTCATGTGTATATTTAAATCTATAATTTACTTTTTTCCAAAAGAAAAAAAACATAAACTCACACCCGTTGAGGTAAAACCGTAAAAAGAAAAGAGATATAACCAAAAAGAACAAAAAATAACATAAAAAAATGGAATAAAAAATGAATAAATATTTACGTATAGATCACGGGCTCCACTTGTTGTCGACTAGTCGTTAATTGTTATTGGCAACTTCGTGCGAGATTTCCTATCCTAGGAGCGTTGTGATAAAAGAAAAAACAAAAAGAAAAAGAAAAGGGCATGAAAAAAAACACAAGAAAAACTAAACCAAAGATGGGTTTACTTACACTCTTGCATGCATTGAGTTGCTCATTCAAGCATTACTGTTTCTTCTATTCGGGTTCCTCAGATGGAATGATAAACTAAAGGTTGCGTTATATGCTCAATCCCTCGTTACATGCATCACAAGGGGGCTAATAGGATGGTGCCTCCCAACGGGTCAACACATTCTGCCATTTTTGACGAGTTGCAGCACATAAATAGATATCTCAAATGGCAACTCCGACATTGTCGCAAAACATCCATCACCTGGAGTCTCCCTTTAGATTGGTGCTTCCTCCGCCGACCTGAGTGCAAAAACAATTCTGCGCGCAGGTAATTTTTGTTTATACTACTTATGAAAATAGTTTTTATTTTATTTGTTTTAAGGGTTTGTTATGTCTTGAACCTGAGACCATTAATATGGTGTTGCAACAAGCGAACCATAATCCAGGTTGAGCAGATAATTTTTTCATTTTATACTTCTGCGGTCAATTAGCCGATTCTTTAGATATAAGATGATCTATATAAATTTAGAAACATTAACCAAATTATTTCAGAAATAAAGATTAGACACAATTAATATACTAAAATTAAGATTGAATGATTTGAGTATTATTTGAGTTTAACTATTAATGAAAATAATTTTTTGTCAGATTTTACTTATCTTGTAATCAAAATTTGAATTAATTAGAATTTAAGTTGTGAAATAGTAAAGTAATAAGGTATAAATGAAATTTTGAGTAAGGTTATATTTATAGATAGTAGGAATTCTCTCTCTCTTTTCCCCTTAAAAGAGCCAATAATTTAAGTCTTTACATAATTTTGATAGTTGAAAACATAAAAGTTACAAAATAATATCAGTCAGAAATCTTCAAATATTAAATATAAAAGAATAAGAAAAAATATTTTTGACTGAAAGAAAATAAAATATTAAAACATGAAAATATATGGAAATTTACTCTAGAGAAGTATAATAAATAAAACAAAAAACTTGAGAAAATGAAACTAAAAAGAAACCGAATTAAACGATAGAAAAGAGATACGTTTGTGAAAGCAAACGAATAAAAAAATGTAAAAATCAAATTCTAATTTTTTTTGTTAATATATAGAATCCCTGCTCCATTTTCTTCGTTTATGAATTAAACCTTTTTATCATCTCAATAGTTGATAAAAATAAAAGCTACAAAATTATTAAATTTATTAATTTATTACTAATGATTAAATTTATACCAATTAAATTCAACATTTCTGTAAATTCAACATGATGGTTTAAAAAAATATTAAACATCTCTATAAATTAACATTACTAACTTAATGAATATCATAACACAAACAAGATAAAGTTTGATACAACAAATTAACAAAAAAAGAATACCATCACCAACAAGTTCAAATTTGAAGAACGCAAACTAGATTATGACCAACAATTATATACAAAGTGTGTGAAAAATCTGACCTGGAGAGGGAAAGAGAGGATTATGATGGTGTTGGAAGAGAGAAAAGATTTATGTGGCAATGCTCGCAAGTAGTGGTGGCGGTTCTCACCAGTGATGGAGTCGCTGGCAGCAGCTGGTGGTCCTTGCTAGTGGAGTTGCTAGCTACTGTTGGCTATGACAGAAAGAAAAGGCGATCGCTGGATGAGATAATAATTAGAAAGAAGTTAAGAAGTTGTATGTCTCATTTAGGAAAAACTTACTACAACTAAGCGCCAATAAAAGAAAAATAATTTTATCCAAAAAATACCCTTATTGAAAGCTAATTAGAAACAACATCAGTAATCTAACAGTCATTTACTGACAACTTAATTATCACAAAGGAAAAATATCCTTATCAATAGCCAGACCGTCAACAAAGTCATCACTAAATGTTTGCATAAATTTTTTGTTTGAATAGACGCCAAAATTACTAATGACAAATCCGTTAGTAATTTTGCACTTAAATTTCGTTCCCAAAAAATGCAAACTTATTGACTGCTATATCGATGAACAAGTGACTACCTGGTTACTTATCCAGAGTCCAAAGTTGTGATGACTGAAACCATTGGTAACAGTCACATTTCCAAAGATAGACTTCAAGTCTATTAGTATTGAATAAATTTCTCATATTTCTCAAATTCCATTTATACAAAACAAAACTTGAATACAGTTCTATAACATCTTTTAGCATTGATTTCCAATTAGAATTAAAATTTTACCTTTGCATGTAGGTTTTATCCAATCCCCCCCTTCCTCCTTTTTTCAATACTATACCCATGATATTACTATAAAATTAACTCTAGTGTTACTGCAATTAGGATTTAGGAGTCTCTTTTAAAAATTTACTTACACATTATTCTATATATATGTTGATTATAACGAACATAAATCGAAATCATATATGTAGATTCCATCCAACTAAAATTGTAAGTAATATATCATAGAGCTGTTCTTGTATCAAAAAACAAAATAAATCATAGTGCTTTCCAAGGCAAAGGAACACACAACACTTCTATTGACCACTTTGGTATTCCACACATGGAAAACAATTCCCTCCTACATGATTTACTTGCATAATACTGTATGAACTATCAAAATAATTTATATAGATGCTGTTCAACAAATTAAAAATATAAGGAATACATCATAGAGCAGTCCCACTTGTTCAAGAGAGAGGAACACAAAACATGCCCACTTGGCATGGCTACTCTTTTATTCTACACAAATCCTCTCATGGTCATGACAACAACAACAACAAAAAGCACACTTTATATGTTTCTTTAGTACCAAAATAAAGAAGCACACACTTAACAGTGCTAGTCTTGGTACCATGTTAGTGCTTCCTTTGTGATTTGATGCCTTTAATAGAAGTCATCAAGTGACAAATTCTCAACAGAGCCAAAGGTTTCAACTGGTCCAATCCTTGAAAAATTGGTCATTGATCCACCCAAAAAATCAAGAGGGGAGTCATTTGAGAAGGTAGTCTCATATATGAATGACATGCCTGTTTCATTCACTGCAGGATTGGTTAGATTGAAGCAACCAGGTTTGTTCACCTCATAGTCATTAAGGAAGATATCATTGATGGTATCACTAGTTTCTTCCATAAATTCATCCTGATTAGAAGCCTTTTTGGCCTGAATAACCTGCAGAAATGTAACGCACAGACGATACAAAATTAGAAAGTTTGTGCAATTAAAAACACTTAACAGAATGTACCAATATAAAATTAGAAAGTTAGCACAATTAAAAAGGCTTGACAGAATGTACAGAAATAAAAAAACGTGCATAACAGTATTTTGAAATTGATACGAAACTGTTCTAAAAAATGAACTTTTTGGCGTGACATACATAATTGTTGTTTTCACTGTCTTGGTAAACCATAATGGAATCTCCAAAGCGAAGGCCATGTGTGTTGACAAAATCTCCTGAAAACATTCAGCATAACAATATTTCATAACCAAAATTTAACCTTTCCCAATACTTAGAAGATTACTTTTAGCAAATGAAGGAGTTAGTTACCAGTATTTTCAAGTACATACATCCGACTGTTGTTGTTAGGCCAAAACCTGCATTATTCAAATACAAACACAATAACCTATAAATTTGAATTGTTAGTATCAATTAACTAAAAATAGCCTTAAATTGTATTCTCAACTAATATCAATTTTCGTTGCGGTAAAATAATGTGACTATACATTCAACTTTTTGTTTATTTTATGGGCATCCATGCATATAAACCAAAGATATGTATAGCAGACCTGTACTTGAAACTCCATACATGATGACCATCTATATCATCCATGCTGATTACAATTCCTTCTTTGGATTCAAGAGCTGGAAGGAAAGCCTCTGCTGCTTTCTGCAAGTTTGTAATTTGTCGTGCAATTCATTATTATAGCTAGGCTCACCAAGGAATAGAAATCAAGTAGAGACAATATTACTGTAAAGAGTTATTGACATAGGCCAAACCTTTGGCAATATCATTCTCCTAAGGGAGCTAACATCACTGTTCTTTAACTCCTTCTGGAAAAGGAATCTCAACCTTCTTTGATCGATTTCCTAAAAGCAAAGTAAATGAAATTAGGCAATTTCTGTTATCAATCTCATTATAAAAAAATATGAAACTAAGGCATTCACCTAAAAGGTGGAGCAAAATATAATAAATTGTGACAAAACATGCTAATTTCGTATAACTAAGACATCAATGCTGCCATGTCCAGCATATAAGGACATGAAGTCAATATACTAATAGTGGTATAGAGGCAGAGTACCCAAAGCATTGTCCCGCATGCTTTAAGGATGTCTTGAATACACAATTTCCCAAATATGAAGCCGTCAATAACCACTAATCATCAGTTTTCTTTTTCTTATTTTTTTATTATTTCTCTACACAAAAGGATGAACATTAACATTATAGGTAATATACTAATAATAAGAGTAACTATGTATTATGTAGTAGTACTATATTTGGCAATTTTGCAATTAATAACCAAAATTTCACTCTTCTCCTGTAAAACTCTTTCCCACCCCAGTAAAGTAAAACAAAAAAAAGTGAATGTCCTACTAAGTTTGAAAATAGAAACTTAGGTAACTCCACATAATTTGTTTTTAATATATGTAATAGTTGTATATATATATATATATATATCCATTATGAGGCTAATTCCGTACTTATATTGATCATGCCCCTTTTAGCAGCACGATAAAAGTCTTCCCCTTTTTAGGTGTGCTTGTATATATTTTTTGGTTGCACAATCTGACACAAGGTTACAAGATTTGCAAGCTAGCTAGGGAATCAAAGTATGTCTGGCTTGTGCTTAGCGATTTAATATACAACATAAATTGAGTTAGGAAAAAGTTTTAAAAGAAAATAATAGCCCATGACGTCTTCACTTTCATTTCATTTAACTTGTTTTCGAAACTCACATGAAAAAACTTGTTTCCGAAACCCACATCAAAAAAACTTGTTTTCGAAAGAGATTCTCTTCTAGATGTAGTTCTTCATATATTGTGTTTCCTTTTAGTCTTTATTTTCGGTGGGGAATTTAATATAAAAAAAACTCTAGTGCATTTCTTTATCAGAGTGCCACTTTTGCCCTCCGTTCTCACCTTTCCCACCCTTCACACGTAGAAATTCCAAAATTGAAGATCAAACAATTAAATTATGCTCTGTTCAAACAGGTATGGTACTAAAATAACTCAACAATAAAGATATATGTATAGTATTAAAGAACTTTACATTTAGCATCGCAAAAGATTATCGTCAAAACTATTTAAATAAGTATGAGAATCACGAGACAAATAAACACAACCATATAACGAAAACGGAAGAGGATAAACTTAAATACAATTCTTTAAGTTTCTAATCATAATTAGAATTTTATCTCGATAATTAACGTATAAAGAATAGAATTAAAGATTTATATAAATTACAAAGGTGAAATTCCATTTATTACGTGAACTATCAAGATGAAACTTGGAGATATAAAATTGATTAGGTAGTTAAGAAAGAAAAAAAGCAGTAGATTTGATCTCTCCTTTTAACAGCAAGTAATAATTAACATTTGCAGATGAGAAAAAAGAGATGAAACTCCAAATTATAATAAGATTGAAAAAAAACACCTGATTTATGAAGATCCGAAAAATTAGAGATTAAAAAAAAATGGGGGCAGAAAACTTATGGAAAAGACAATAACCGAAGATATAGCAACAACAAAATTGAGAATCAAGCTATGTATGAATGTATATATGATGAGAGATCGAGAGAAAGAAACAAATTTAAAAGGGGCAACTCACACGTGCGGGCGGGAGAGTTGCGGAGGAGAGTGGCACGTGAGAGGAGGATGCACTAGGAGAAGGAAGAAAACGAGGCTTGTTGTGCTTATGGTTGTTGAGATGGTTCATCAACGAACTGGGTTTATTAGATCTTCTTTGTCTCGCCATCCTTTTCTTCCTTTGAACGGTACCGAAGGCGGTGGTTACAGCAGCAACGAGCCCAAGGTGGTGATTCTTTTCATGGATCCGACCCGACCCGTGAGATTGAGAATGAGAAACAACGTTGTTGTTGTTGTTAACGTTGTTGGTGTTGTTCCCTGGAACGGTGACAAGGGTAAGCTCCGGAACAACACCTGCCACGAAAGCACAGGCCTCGGTTTTGTGAAGCAGCTTCTCTCGCTGTCGCTGATCCATCATCATTGGCTTAGGGTTTTTTTTTTGACACACACACAACACAGTGTTTTTTTGGTTTTCTGTGACTGTAGTAGTTGGTTCTCTTTCTCTCAGTCTCAGTGTGTGTGTAGGCAGAGAAAAAATAGATAGAACGACGCTCGGCACTCACGAAATGGGTGTGGGGTTTGGTGTTTAAGAGATCAATGGTGGGACTCTCTTTCACTCTTCTCTTCCCCCAACCCAACTCAACCCAAATTCTCTCTCTCTCTCTCTCTTTTTTTTTTTTTGGATTTTTTCTATTTTTAGCAAGGTTTTTTGTGATTATAAGGGTCTGGTTTTTATGACATTTGTGCATCCTGCATTCACTCCTCTCCCCATCCTCTCCCTTTGCTTCCTTTTACTTTTACCATAGTATAGATGAATAAATGAATTGAAACACCACCCCCCACTCACATTCACACACACTCTCTTTCTCTCTCTCTTTATCTAAATGATATGGGTTAATGAGTTTTGGTGACCAAATGTGAGGATTGGATTCATGGGTTGGTTTTGGATTTGGCACTTTCTGCTGGCTACATTATGATATGATCGATGATAATGTGGCTGCGTGTGAATAGGGGGTGTGGTGCAAACCAGGGTTAAGTTTGTGGCATAGGTTTTGGTGCTGCGGGGTGGTGGTGGTGGTTAGAGATTGCCCAAGCAGTGAGTGACGGATGGATGGTGAAGACACAGGAAACATGGTGCTCGATAACACCCTCCACCTGTTGCTAAAGTTCTGAAACTTACAACAGAAATCAATGCCGTTTTTTGGATTTGCATTGGACTACTACTCTCAAACTCACTCTTTCTTTCATCTTTTAAATAAAACCTCTCACACACACCCTCTATTTATCTTTCTTGCTTAAATTAAGGAGGAGGAGTTTGGGGAAGGTGCTATGTATTGTATTTCAAAGTTGAAAAAAAAAAAAAAAAAAAACTGGTTGCATTGCATGGGGCACAAGCACAATGAATGAAATAAAAAACACAGAGTGAGTGTTGTAGTAATATTGTGTGTTGAGTGTTGATTAGTGCATGCTGGACTTGGGCACTGAGAGCGCGCCACATGGCGCGGAGTGTGACAAGAGTAGCACATGGTGATTTGATTTGGATTGTTTGATGGTGGTGTGATGGAGATCGATGGGAGGGGGACATGATATGAGCCACGTGATTGTTCTTTTAATTTTTTGGCGTCCTGTGGGGCGCGTTGCAGAGTATAATTGCGGAGGATTTTGCTGTTCCTTTACTTGTACTAGTACAGTTGCTTCATTTCTGAGGTCATATGTGGATTCCCAAACTCTCTCCAGACTCCACCTGGTCACCATGCACAGGTGCTTTGAGAAACCCATTTAATGACACTATTAACTCCAACTAATTTCCTTATTATTTATAATTAATTTATATACTTCTACGGTTTCATTTTGTACCAGTAGTAGTGCAGTACTATATTTTGTTTTTATCAAGGATGGTGAATGCATGCATACAAAATGATATTCTATTTTTGACACAATTAATATCATACTGAAACTCAAAGGTTATTCAGGATTTTAACTCTTAACTAGTTAATCATTGTTGGTTATTGTAGTATATATGTATATATGTCTCACTTTTAGTTTTAGAGCAAACAAATTTAATTTCACTTATCAGTGTTCTACTAGACAAACAGAAATTGATGATTTATTTAATTATGAAAAAGTAGAACTAGATGAATTTATTGAGTGTCATTAAGAATGTTATTTTGGGTAACTATGTGAGTATTATTATATGCACAAAATGATACACCAAATATTAGTTAGTCACTAAGGATTTAAATTTTCTAAAGGACCAATAATTGTAAATTTAATTATAATTATACTTTACATATCTTCTATTTTTTTATATCTCCATATTTTAAAAGAGTCAAATACTAATTTCTATTCCTCATCCCATTATAATTATCATCTTAAGTTGTTTGATACATACTAAAAAAATCAATAAATATATAAAAAAATTAACAATTTTACAAAATTAATTTTATCTTCATTAATTCATTTTTTCCCTTTTATAACCCATATTATTAATGTTATAAGAATATAAATAAAAAATAATTAATATTACATTAAACAACTAATAATTATTATTTTGAAATAGTTTTTTTCTTTCTACACAATAATTGCTATGAGATTGAGGTAGTACTAATTAAGAGCACTACTGCGTGCACAATGTCTATTTTGCAAACAAGGACTATTCAAATATTGGATGACGCGTACTTGGCTCTAATATTGAATAGTGTAATTGTCTTTAGTTTGAAAATTGTAAGTATTAATTGTTTTTTTATATAATTTTTGTGTTTATTTTTTAATAAATTTTTATCTTGCATTAAATTTATAATAAAATAAAAATTTTATTTGAATCCTTTACATTTTTTAGTCTATCATAAATTGATAAATTTTGTATTTTTTAATAATTATTTTATTTATTATTAGTTGGACCTAAAACAAAATTTTTAATTTATTAGAAAACAAAAAAAATTTATTAATTTATCAGTAATTAAAAAAAATATTAAAGACTAAAAATAAAATTATTATTTTATTAGAAATTCAATATAAAACAAAAATTTGTTAAAAAACATAAATCAAATATTTATTAAAGATAAAAATATATTTAAATTTTTTTTTACGTTTAAAGTCTTTGAACAAGTGCCTTCATTTAATATGACTCTTACAGTTACTTATGCCTTCGATCGTAAGGCAAAATGCTGGCTTAGAATCAATATAAATAATTCTAAAAATAAAACAATTTAATGTGGCCATTAAGTATTAAAACTTCTACTAGTTAGTTTGTCAAATATTCTGCCCATAAAGTTGCAGCTATTCGTCACTGAATGGTTTGTTCGCCATAAAAAGAAGAAAAGAAAGGAAAGCAAGAACATGAATATAACCACGAGTCTATGACGTTCACATTTATTGGATGAGTTACATTATTTCAAATACTAGTACTTACCTTTTTAATCTTATTTATAAATTTTGTCTTCAATTTCTCTCTATAATATTACTCGTTTATTTGTTATTGAAAAAAATGTTAGTCGTTTTTTCACTATTTACTTCTAAAGTTGTATATTCGTGACTTGGTCATGAATTCAAATTCTGAAATAATCACTTTACATATGTAATGGTAAGACTGTGTACAATATTCATGTTTCTTATCTGCGTATAGTGTGGAGCCTCCAAGTGATGAGTTACTGAGCCCTGACATAACTGTAAAGTTATGTCTTGGTGACTTGTTGTGTCATAGGTTCGAATCCAAAAATAATCTTTTTGCATATACAATAATAAAATCGCTATGATATTTCCCCCCTTATATGCGAATAACTTGGAGTTACCGGACAATTGAGTACTTAGATTTTAGGTTTTTTTTTTACTTGCAAAACAAGATTGTATAAAAGCGTTGTAAAAATAAAATTTCTCTTTATTAGATACTGATATCTATTTTTATATCATTAGTATATTCTTCAACAATAAAAAAGCCTCAGAGAATAAAGAAATTAAATTCAAAGTTATCATAATTGTTTAAAACATCATGAATTAAATAAAATTTAATTAGAATGTATTGAAAACTCAATATTTGACATCATAGTTTAATTTATATAATTAAAAAAATATAATTAGTATAACTATTGTGAATCAATTATAAACTACTTTAATATATTTTTTAAAATAATTATTATAAAGTTAATAATTTTAAATTATATGACACTTTAACTATGATTGAATAATAATGTATCAGTCAATTGAGTCTAATTTAATTGGTTGAGGATGCACATTATTATAAATCTTCTAATATTGTTTTTGGTTCCCATAGATAAAAAATAATATTGTATCATTGTATTTAAATTCATTTTATGAACATTATTAATATAAAATATTTTAATTAATTGAAAATATAAAAAAATCCTTACATTGACAGTACGTTTATCAAAATTAGTTCACCTCTATAGATAATATAACGTTTATGTTTTATTTATTAATTTTTAAAAATGAAATTGGTATATTTAACTATTATCTAATTAATTATCTAATATGTATTTGATAAACGACCAAAATCTAGTGAACAAGTAGAATCTTTTCCCCCCGGTGTGGTTAATATCTTTTTTCTTTTTCTTTTTTGGGTGTGGGAACAAGCTAGCTGTAGAATCTATGCATGTAAAGCTTACTTAAGCTTTTGTTTTAACGAAGAATTAAATCTTAAACCAGTTAAACTGACAACTTTATGATAAAAATTATTTTTTTAATCTATAATCTATAGCTTATATAATCGAAGATAAATTTCTTAGTATTCATTATTTTTATTTTTATTTTATTCTAAATTAACATTTTTCTTTTGCCATAGAGATTTTTATTTTCCTTTTCTTCATTTGTTTTTATTCATTTTGAGTTTTTTTTTTTTAGTATGTCTATCATATTTTCTTTTCCGACCGTGGCCTTCACTTTGCAAGGGCCTATTTGCATGTGGGGCAATTTTTGCCGCGTTTAATATTGTTTTTTATGTTTTATTGGTGTGTATAGTTTGCCAATCATTTGAATTTGTTGACAAAATATAAATTAAAATAATATTGATTGTGTATGATCTCTAATGTGTAAAATCATTTCAATGATTGGAATTTAATTTTGAAAACAAGGCTGAAATACTTTTTATTCCTTGTATTGCTTGTAATTTAGTGTTTTTTAAATTTTTGTTTTTATAATTTTTTTTTTATTTTTAATCCTTTCAAATTATATATTTTTTTATTTTTTTTCTTATAGTGTTTTAGATAATATTTGTTCCACTATCCAAAACATTATCTGAGGCATTTTAAGGACCAAAAATAAATTAAAAGAAACATAATTTATAATGACTATTTTTTTTACAAAAACAAAAAGTAAAAAATAAAATAGATATTTAAACCTAAAAAGTAATGAGCAAATTTTATTTATAATTAGGAGTTTTTAAAATTCTTGGTCAGTTGTGTTTGATTATCTCTTTACAAAAAGGGTATCAATGTTTGCTCAATCATACTATAGGTATACTAAATTTTTATTGCTCTTTTTTGAAAAATTATTACTTCTTAAGTTGTTATGCTTGCATGTATTTGATGAACTTGTTTAACAAGTGCTGATTTACAATGTGGAAATTTCAATTATGAAATCAACATTATAAACATTGAATTAAACATCAATACTTAAAATTTAATTTCTAAAATAAATTATGCACTCACAATAATTAAAACTAAATAAGCCTCTATATTGTTAAATTATACATCCTAGTTATTGACGCAAACCACATGTCAGAAGTTTGAAACATGTAACAAATATATTAATTTCAAGGGACCAATGTATTCTAACATAAACTTGAAAATTTAAATCTAAATATTTTAGAATAAATTATACTAAATACTTTTGAGATCTCGTGAAAATAAATTTCACAGATTCTTCCTGCTTTTTTAATATTTACAACAATCTCCCTTATAAAAAAACACAATTTAATATTTTTCTAAACAATTAAGGGATCAATGTAATGTATAAAGAATATCAGGGTAGTATTTTTCAAATAATTAAGAGGGTTTGTGTGGAGGTAAAAAAAAATGAAGACTTGGTGTAATTTCACAAAGTCTCGGGAGTAATTGATGTAATTTACTAAATATTTAACATTTTTCATAAGATATTTCATATATTCTTCACATATTTTCTAATTTGTATTATTCAAATATAAATTGATATTACAACAATAAAAGTATTTATTGCAAAGCTGCAAATTAAAATTCATTTTTAAAAATTAAATCTCATTTGTCAAAGTAAAAATATATAATTAACATAAAAGAAATTAAAACATTTATACATAATTACTTTTGAACTAAATTTGAATTTAATTACATTTTTAGTTTCTTTGATTTAAAATATATGTAGTTTTCATCTTATTGATCTTGTAAATTAATTAGATCTCTTTATTTATAAACTAAATACATGTGTGATGATGTTGCCAATTTTTTTTACTAAAGCTTTTAAATTATTATTTTCTTATCAAATATGTAAATAATAATTTTATATAAAAGGTTCATGGTATTCTTGCAGGCCAATAGGTTGCAAGCATTAGGGGAACTTTATTGAGAAAATCATGAAGTATGATTAAAGTAGTAATTCTAGAGGATGGAGAACTTTGTGAGAGTAACAGTTCGAGTTAATGTTAAAGAGCCTCTCAAAAAGGAAAAAAAAGGTAGAGTAACAAATTGTGAGTTTTAAGTATGAAAGACTTGAAACATTCTGTTTTGTATGGGACATTTTGGCCCCCCAATAAAAGCATTTTTGTGAAAAACTTTTTGAGAAAGAAGAGAACGACAAAGTTCGGGATAGAGTATTACTCTAAGAGCATACCAAAGACAAAGGGAAATGAGTGATGACAATTAGGAGTTGCAGAATGGAGGTGATGATGATCAAAATTCTGAGCAAAGAAACGATTCAAATTCTAATGACAATTTGGAGGCCAATAATGGGAGTATTAATTGTGTTATTAATGATTAGGTTCTAAACGAGGAAGGTGTTTTTAGGGAAGTGACAAAATCAATCGAGGAAGAATTTAGGAAATGAGTCAATCAACGAGTCTAAAAATTAAAAATCCATGCAATTAATAATTTGTGATGGTTTTATGAAATAGAATGAAGAAAAACATAATGATATCAATCATTGGTAGAAAAAGTGGAGCAAAGGTGGGCCTAGTCCAAGCAAGCATGGATTGAATCCGGGCCTTAATGTAATGACCCATGTGACATATTTTACTCCTTAGCTAACTATTAAATAAAATTTGCAAAATATGGTATAGTTTTTCATTGCAAAATAAATACTGAATTGAAAACTTTTCTTTCTCAAAGGTAAAGAACATCATACGTGTTACTTATAAGAAATTAAGAAATAAAAAATATTTTAATAATTAACAAAAGATATTGACCCACATTTGACCTTACAAAAGCAACAAGTCGTAAAGTTCGAAATCAAGAAACTCAACAAAAGGCTATAACTATTTCAAGCCTCAATGTCAAAACCTATCAAAGTTATACATTTGCATGACAAAACTTGAAATAAATGACAAAAATGTGGCATGAAAAGAAAACACATACAAAAGAAAACAAAAAAAAAAAAGAGGAAGCGAGATAAATCTCACTACATGCTTGTGGTATAAAAATTAACAAGGTAGTGACACAAAAATACATGACATTTATCTTTTAGCATTCACATTTTCAAGCACAATTACATTCAAGTATTCATGCAATGTAATGTGTTCTATGTTCTTAGCTTTATATGCATGTGGTATCATTCAAAACTCTTTTGTGAAAGTAGCCTAGGAGTATATGTACTCAACAAATCACTACACCATATGCATCCGATACTAGCACTCTCAGCAAGGATGATACCCTGAATGACTTGTCAAGGTACTTAGCTAATTTGCAAGTAGATCCCAACCCATAGGATTAGCACATGCTTACATGGTTTCCACACCAAGTATTACCACCCTTAAGGCCAGAGTTCATTAAATCTTCCCGACCTCCTCAAATAGGCCCATTTCCTTATTTTCGAAAAACACATATAGTTCATGTCATGATGCATGGTTCACACAAATGCATGTGGCTTCACTTAACATTTCATGTGAAGGGTCATACCTCTCATAGGCTAGGTCCTCATTATTATCATTGTATCATACATACCATAGCATCTCATTGTACAAACATGTACAATGCATTACATACTATACTAATCAAGGTTCTCATATGTGATTTCTTTAGTTTTTTCTATCTAGTACTTCACTACACTTTCTATGTGTTTTTTTTTTGTTGTAGGAAGGTTTCGCATGGGCTAATTTTGTGGTGATAATGAGTCCTTGAAGACTTAAAAGATTATGGAAAGATTTAATGCATATAAAAGATCAAACGTGTACGTTGGAGGACGCATAAGCCATTTTAGTATAAGCAATATGGAAAGACATGAAAAAATATTGAAGAGGGGCTTACCACCACATGGTGGTAGTCACCACGCCTCAGTGCCACGTCTCTTGAAGCTAGAATTCTAATTGCACAGGTGTCTATGAGCTAGTTATCAATACGATGCATGTTAGACTTACTATTTTAGAAAATGTTGGATTATTTGTTCCTTTTACACATGCAAAGTTCAATAAGGCTTCTTTTAGCATGCATTTAGCCAATCTTCGGGTCCAAATGGGTTGAATTCTGCATTAGAATCGAATGGGTTGAATTCTGCATTAGAATCGACACTTTTGGGATCTTTGTGGTGCAAATGTATCAAATGCATGTACTCAATGGCTTGAGAAATGAGAGTTTTTCCTGCTACAATAAATGATACAAATCTAGTACTTATTCCCAAATGTGACAACCCTAGTTCAATGAAAGATCTAAAACCTATAGCTATTTATAATGTAGTTCACAAGACTTAATCAAAGGATTTAGCTAATAGGCTCATAATAGTCATCTCCAAATGTGTTTCTAAGGAGCAATATGAAAACAATATGAGTAGCACACAAATCAAGAGGGAGGGTGAATTGGTTCTTCCTGGCCAATTAAAATTTGCTTTAAAATTGATTTAACAATCAGAGTTTAAAGGATCGTATCATAAATCAAACTTAGAATGCTTTTGATCAATCAAGCTCCAATCTTTATGATTTGCAATTATACCAAGAATGTTTCTGTTGATTATGAAAGAGCTGAACAAATGAATGACAATCAATAACCTAAAGAAAATATTAAAGAAGAAGTACACAACACATAATTATACTGGTTCGCTTCTCAATCAGAGAAGCCATATCCAATTTCCTAACCAACAAGCTAAGAACTAACTACATGCAATATGTTCTTACAAGTTTTTACAATCACTCTTAATCAAACTTAGACTAAGAACAAGACATCTAACACCTTTAGACCCTCCGTGATCAAGACTTAGAGAAACGCCCTTCTCTAATCTTCCTCTAGAAAAACCTACTCTAGACAAACTTTAAGAAACTATTGCACTAGTTACAAACTCTGAATTTCAAAAAGAAATTAAACTAAAGTAACAAGGAGAGATACAACCTGGGATCCAATGCAGATGTGTACAGATGATTAAGAATCTTGAACCAATGTTGAATGAAAATCTCAATACATTCTCTCCAAACTTTTCTTTAGAAAGTGCCCAAAAAGAAATCCTCACAAGGTTTCTTAAAGTTAGAGGATTTGTGGGTCAAACACTGAAATGCTCGTAGTATCTTTTCTCTTTGAAGAAAGGGTTATGAAATTCGTTGTTTTTAAGTCAAACAAGTTGTATCTATTTATAGATAAAATAGTTATAACAACCAGTAATCGATTAAATCACTTAGTAAAGTGTTCTACAGGCTTTCTAGAAATGACTTACGAATAATGTAATCAATTAAAATGTAATGTAATCGATTATCACAGGAAGCTCCAATGAAAAATAGAACCAAGTAATCGATTACCATATTGTTGTAATCAATTATCATAGGAAGTCCATTCTGTGATTTTGAACTATGTAATTGATTACTACATACTCGTAATCAATTAAATATGTTCTATGTTTTCAAGTAATAGATTACCACTTGCTAGTAATCGATTAAACCAGTGAAAAAACATTTTTCCCAAAACTTGAAACATGGAACACTTAGCTTTTTATGCACTCATGAAAACTTTTAGTTTCAGAAAGTCTTTTTATGAAACTTTTACTTTGTGAAAGCATGAATGATATTTATGCAAGGGATCGTAGGAGGCATAAACTTAGACATACATAAATTACAAATGTCATTCAATTGAATTAGCATGTAAAAAGCCTAAACATTTATGTCTAAATCATCAACTTCATTGATCCTCTTTTGCTCTTCCTGAGTCTAACATAATATGCTTTTAAAGAAGGGAAATATATATTGATAACTCTTTGGTTGCTACAAAGATCATTCACTATTTGAAATGTAAGACCTGTAGGAAGTAAGAGGAGATTGCTTTTAAAATTGATATTAGCAAGGCATTCATAGTTGATTGGGAGTTTTTGGAAGCCATGATGTGTAAGTTAGGATTTGACCAACAACAGATTAATTCGGTCATGCTTTGTTTGACAATTGTTTTAAGTGAATCAGAAGGCCACTAGTAGGGGGTTGAATAGTGACACTTAACCAATTATGATTTTTTTCAAAATAACATGTACTTCTGAAGTTTTCAAGATATATCAAAGTTCTAACTTCAAGAAGCTTTGTTAGGAGCAATCATTATCCTTTGATAGTACTTTGCTTAAAATAGTTTTTCTAGTAAATATCATACAAAGATAGTATCAGATACTGATTTAGAAACTACTTAAGAAAAGTAAGAGTTAGGGAGGTAGAATCTATATATATATATATATATATATATATATATATATATTTTGTATGTGAGTAGGAATTGCTTTTGGACTTAAAGAGTTGTTTGCGAAAACTTCTAATAATTTTATATCAAAGATATAACATTGTTAAAACCAAGTTTCTCATAATAAAGATTCAAAAGCAACTAATCAAAAGCAATAAGAAGGATATAGCACACATGAGAATTATATTGGTTCACCTACAACCTTGGGTTACATTTAGTCCCTACACCCGTTGGATTTCTACTAACACAAGCATCAATAGTGATATTTTTTCTTTCCTTAAGCATCCATAAGCTCTTACACTTCAATATTCTCTAAGCCTCTACAGGCTTCCCCTGAGTATTCTTTCGAAAAGCCTCTTCAAGATTCACCCCAATATTCTTTAAGCATTTGTAGGCTATCTACCCATGTATTCTTCCGAAAAACATCTCCAGGCTTCGAACCCATAATAAGACCTGCTACTTGACTTTTACAACAACCTGTTATAGTCACTCACAACCTTCAGAAGCAATAATCCCCTGGTTTCTTTTCTGAGGTTCCCTATCCTAAATGAGTTCTATTTATGGACAAGTACTTAATACATCACTTAGGGAAAACTCATTAGTAAGCTCTTTTTAAGATGTTTGCAGACTCTCTATGGCTAGATAGATTTAGCTCTAAAGTTCTAGATAGTCTGGGCTAAAGAAGTATTGTATCAAAAGCTAATGATGTATATATTTGTAATATGGCTCCTGGACTATACCATCTCTATACTATTTTCCTTGATTGCAAAGAACTTCAGCTTTACTTTAATATCCTTATATAGAGCCTTAAAGATGACTATTGCACCTTGTCTTAGAGACCAAATACATTTGTTACTTCTTGTATAGAGAGGCTTGGAGGCCAAGGAGATCAGTTATGAGTCGTCACCGTCACACAAATGACTCCTTCTTCCTAGTTGGAATAACTTGCACACAACTTGAATTTTGAAATTGCACAGTTTGTACTTATTGTTGTTAGTGACTCATGACATGTCCTTTCTCCAACATAGTTATGAGTTTTGCCACTCTTTCAAAAAATTGAGTCTTCTACATAATGGTGTAGATCTTTTCGTTAACATTGCAGATGTTAGAGACTCATTTTTGCTTCTCACGATTGACTTGTTAATATAGGACTAGCAGTACATGACTAGCTCTTTTCTTCATATTTAATCATTAATTTCAAAGGAGCGTGTCACGATATTGCATTCAGGACATTGTTCCTCACAACTTCTAGTGTGTGCTTCTTGACTATATAGACACGCCTGTCTTCATTGTTGCTTTTAGCATTGCATTTTCTAATGATTTTAAAGTCATGTGTAGCTTCCGATGTCTACCCCTTGACTTATGCTACCTCTAGATTATGCTTTTAGTCATATGTAGTTTTTGATATCTGCACTTTGACATAGAACTCATGATTGCCCTTCTGCTTTTGGTTTTTTGCTTCTAAAGTTGGATAAAATTTATAATTAAGGAACCTCTATCGTTGGTCAATGCTTCACACCTTTTCTCTATGCTTTTTGACTAGGTCTTGCTTCTTTGAAAGAACTCAAGGAAAACCATTAGTAGCATAAGTCTAAAGAACTTAGAATTTGTTTCTTATAAGTTTGTTGCTATTAAAACATTTTGCTTATAAAGGGTCCTATTTCAACATTGTTAACTATTTTGGTCTTATGAATAATAAATAGGTGGACACTATTAAGCTCAAGACAAGGTTACATTATGCGGACCTCTCTTTGTATCTCTTGATCATTTGTGTAGAGGGTCTATCATGTATGATTAGAAAAGGTGAAGGTGGATGCGATATACATAGAGTTAAGAAAAAAATGGGGAGCACATTATCATCTATGATTGTTTTTTCTTTTATAAGGCTTCAATCAAAGAACGCACACTACTACACAAGGCACAATCGACGACGGGTCTAAAGGCCAAACAACGACGGTTATGGACGCGTCTTCTTTGCGCGTGTCGTTGTAACGCCAACCATTCGACGACGGTTGCCAAAAACCCGTCTTTGTTTCTATTTATTTATTTATTTATTTTTTTTTAAAAAATGAGATACAAAGACGGTTGTTGGAAAAAACCGTCTTTGTATGTGTACATACAAAGACGGTTGTTACCCAAGAACCGTCTTTGAATGTATTATTGAATTAATTTTTAATTTTTTTTTAAAAAATTAGGATACAAAGACGGTTCTTAGTCAAAAACCGTCTTTGTATGGGTACATACAAAGACGGTTTTTGACTAAGAACCGTCTTTGTTTGTGTTTAATATTTATTTTTTTTAATTAATTGGATACAAAGACGGTCATTTAGTAACAACCGTCTTTGTATGTAGACATACAAAGACAGTTTTTACTTAAGAACGGTCTTTGAATGTATTATTCGAATATTTTTTTTTTTTTTTAAAAAAAAAAAAAAAAAA
>CM023959.1:22030619-22052961 GCA_013407115.1 Glycine latifolia | reverse complement strand
TACACATACAAAGACGGTTTTTACGCGATAACCGTCTTTGTATGTATTTGTTTTTTTTTTTTTTTTAATAAATGGTAATCAAAGACGATTTTTTATGTATGCATAAATACGAACCATCACATTGTAAATTAAATAAGATACCCATTAACAAATTATGTCAAATACAATGACAGAAAAACATATATGTTTTTTATATAACCAATTAACAAACCATAATTTTATATAACATCATTAAAAAAAATGTCTTACACTGCTGCGTACAGTTACAATGTCAGTAATAACAGTGGAAGGCAAGCAACAAAATTACTTAAAGAGAGTTTATTCTTCATACTGAAATAAGATGTTTTAAATTATATATAAGACCTAAAAGGACTAGTAGCAGCAAGCTTCTTGGCTTCATAACTTGTACTGCTCTGCAGCATGCCAGGTCCATGAATTAAGACATATTGACAGACTCAGTGCCAAGCCCAAACCAGACTCAGCAGAAGTCACATTGACAGCATCTGAAACATAAAACCTGAATTGTGATTCAAACCAGAATTTAAAATTGGGAAAATAGTTGCAGTCAATTCCCAGTATCTACAATGGATGTGGGACCAGTTCTTATCACAAAGGACCAAACAACGCATCATGTTTTAAGTTCTAAGGCTATCTGTTAAAATTAAAACAATTTTCCTCATTCACATCACATCATTAAATGGAATTTTATGACTTTGCTTGTATTAAAGCTGATTTATGCAGTATAAATATGTCCCCAAACCGGTAACATTTCATATATTACATTACCTCCCATCAAGGAAGAAAGGAAACACAACATAAGATATGAAGAAGACATACACATCAACAAAAAGCAAATCAACATATGGATTTTAAAAAAGACATTTAAGACTGACCAGAAAATAGGTGAAAACACTCTAGCCACTAAAATGATAGGTAAAGCCAGAAAGGCAGAGGCCTGCAAAAGTGCAACAATTGTATATATCACTGTCAATTTTGGTAATATTAATCAGGACATAAATAATGATTCATTGCATACTGCAAACCATTCCAACTCTTTAGTAGCAAGAGGCCTAGTAAGTTTGTGCTTTTTCAGTGTCTCTTGGACAGAAACTTGGACCTTCATGAAATAAAAAAATCAATACTCAGAAACTGCAATTTATCCTTATATCAATACCAGGCCTAATTTTCATCATTTGTTGATTAAACAATAATTACAAAACTCTTTACTAATCAGAACTCTTGATTAAACTATTCCTCGAACTGACATGAAATTCGGTGAATATGCAGTCAAGAAAATAAAATCCTAGTTTTAAAGGCCACATCCACACTATATGATAAATGAAAAGGAACTTAAGAAGCACTTTTAACCAAATCTGTCTTTGATGCCTCGTAAACTTCAACAGTTTTCGTGGTCAATAATTGCACATGAGGTTCAGCATTTGTTTTCACCACAGACCACTATTCTTTTGTGGCCGGGACCCATTTCTTCAATTGAAGTTTAGAAAGAGTGAGGAACAAAATAATTTAATTTGGCTGGCTATTTAAGAAAATCTAAAGCTTCTTACAAACAAGCAAAGCATAGCAAATAACTGAAAGATATAAAAATGGGTTTTACAGTTTTAATGGTTTCCACGTGAGGTTCAGCCCACTTTCCAGCTTGTGCCTTTTTCTCTAGGGCCTATAAGAAATAGGAAAGACATTTAAATGAAGAAGCCAATATGACTTAATTGTAGTAATAAAGAAATAAAATAAACCTTGTATCTGTAATTGATTAACATGTCTAAATAAATAACAGATGAGAAACATTGGTAGCCAAAATAAAAACCAAAACATTACCTTTTGAGCAACCATTTCCAAAGCAGGTTTCCCATGTTTGTTCCAATGACTATCAACAAAAGACTGGCAGAAAGATGAAATTCTCGGAACTTGTGAGGAAGGCTGTTTTAACAAACATTATAAGAGATACAACATAGACACACCTTACTATGAATATAGTTAACAGCAAGCCAAGGGGGAAGCCACGCACCATGAGTCTGATTATAACACCAGTAACCAGTATACGTCAATTCAATGCCCATAATTATAATTATTCATATTCATATCATCAAAATTTCAAGAGGCTGAAATGGTTTCCTCAAATCGTTCATTCATTGTAGCAATAGGAAGCTGCTGCTTACAAAACCAAAATGAAAAAACTAAAACCTGCAATCTAAACTGTTTAGTAGTCATTCACTATAAAATATAAAAGGATGAAATCAGAGACAGTTCAAGTTAGAGAGGGGGGGTTGGTATTTAAGCAGAAGAAATAAGAGTGTATGAGAGATCTTCAACTTCAGTTTATAAGATGCTATATTGGGTGACAGGTTTTTCCAAAATTGCTTATAAAACTTGCAATTATTCCAAACACTAGAATGCTATTGAAACTGAATGCCACTATTTATCTAAATTGAACACACCTTGTTTTCAGGGTACACAGATGATGTATACCAAGCTGGCCTGTTTTGAAGGTCAATGGGAACCAGTTTCATCTTGTGTTGTGGTCCCTGTAGTACAACCAAATCGATCATTAATCATGAAATAGAATGACCTATGTCTCATAGAATACCATAAGCTGAACACAAATATGAATAGACATAATATATATTTAAGCAAGACAGTTTGAGGAGTTAAATCATGACAGTGGGAAAATAAAACCTCTGTTGGTAAAGGGTATTCCTCTGACTCCAGCATTCATCCGGACTTGGCCCATCTTTGTAGTATAGAAATCCAAAGTGACTTTCGAAACTCAAATTCGTACTAAAAAATGCTCATAAGACTTCCGTGAATGTTCTCCAGTGTGAGAACAAAGTCTTAATAACATAAATCACTTCATTAGGACCTGCATCATCATGACAGCATTGCAAAAAGACACATTTTTGTTCCAAGGTGAACTTGATATTCAGGACTCAAATCATCTAAAAGATTCTGGCTTAGGCAGCCAACTTTACCTTTAATCAACAGTTTACAATTAAATGCTAACAAGCAACATAAGACTAATGAGGCAAGGAAAAATAGCTGAGGCTAAGTGAAAATACAGTTGGAGTTTGTAAGACATGTGCTTTTCGGTGCCTCTCATCTCAAAGTTTATGGGCTCCCAATACCTTAACGGCACTCATTTCAACACTGACTACCTTCGGTAGATTTAGTGAAATACAACCCAGTGTTGCAGTCCAATCTGCCATCCAACAACACTGCACCATGCAGGGACCTTTTATCACCTACACACGCCACATAATATATTTAGTAGTGATCCATCAATATATCAATTAACTCATAAAAGGCAAACCCAGAAAACTAAAAAGAATGAAAACAAAAAATCGATTGTAAAAGTACATAGATAATTGTAATAAAGGAAAAGTTTAAGTCAAGTACCTGCAAGATCCCATATTGTAGACGAAATAGTGTAGATTTTGTATAAGGCAAAACTTACAGACAAGTACTCATGTTCATACAAATGCAGAAATTCGTTCCGTGGTGGTTGTTGATGGTTCCCATTACATTCTACCATTTGAGTACACCAATTACAGACCACTGGCTGCTGGCCTGTTCAACACCTACATTTGACTGCTTGATTTTTTCAATGAAACATTAAATTAAATATTATTGATACAACTATGTCAGGGAGATAGCAAATATAATATGTCTTCCAGCAATAGAATAGTTATTGATAATGGTAATGTATCTGCCAAAATTGACAGCTTTTTGTAACAAAACATTGTGATTCAAAACAGCCTTTTTCATTGTCTTAAAATAGAAATTGTGTAAGGCAAAAGGCTAAGGCTAAATGATCCATGTGAGGCAGAGACAATGACTTTTTTCTGTACTTCTAAAAGACACCAATATCCATGGGAGGTGACACAATGTTCATAATGCAACACAATGTTTACAATTATGTCAATAACCAACAAATACAACTTAAGCATAGATATGTGGTGACATGGTCCACAAATCAGAATCTTCACTTTTTTTAACTTCCAACAAAAATGATGCCCATTGCTTGCGAAGTTTACTTATTCGTTCAATGTCCAACGGTGTTGCATCACAGAAGCACTGCAACAAAATTATGGAAGAAAATCAAAGAATAAACATTTAATTGACAAATATACATTACCCAATAATTTAAGGAATGATAACAAATTACGCTAATTATACCTTGCTCCAGTCACTCTTCTTCCCCCCAGTTACAATGTTCCACATCCAATGCATCACATAATACCCACACTCATATCCTCCCGGTTGAACATTGCTCTAAATTCAACAACATATCCAAAAGTTTACATCCAAACATTGTTAAATATCATCAATGCATGTATTGGGTTGTTTGAAAGACTAACCTTTAACTCAATCCAGGTAGGTGCAGGTGGATTAGGTTTACCGTCTCTAGTGGTCCTCAATGTCTTCATTGCACTGATTTAGTTTGAACACAAATTCAAATTGTGGTTAATGTCTAAGCATAGATATGTGTTCGTAACTGTGTAATAGTTGCATTATAAATCATTGTATTCACTACTTACTTGTTAATTACGGCTTTTATGTGAACATCAGCCTTCTTACGCAAGGAACAAAGCCATACAACGGTATCGTTGTTAGGACAAAGAATAAAGAGCTGCCAATGGGCCCTGTTAAGGGTGAATACATTGTAAGCATTAGCAGTTTCATATTTCATTTACAATAGCTCAATGTAGATTTAGCTTACTGATTCAAGTATGCTCCTAGGTACATCTCTCTTTGTGACTCCTTCATCCATGTTTCAATGTATTCCTGGCATTGTGCACGTCTATCCTTTGCGTTGTGTATTGATTGAGGCTCAAAAAATGCATACACTGACGTGAAACCCAGTGTTGCAGTCCACTCCACCATAAACCTAATTATAAATTTGAAAAGAAACATATTTATTTGTAACAACTATGAAAAATAACCAAATTGAACAAACTATTCACTGCACATTTACTTACATGATCCACAACTGCAGTATAGATATGTTCAAACACCTGTCCCCTGCTATAATTTCATTCACATCAGTAAATGTTATAAACATTGAGGAATTAACATTTGCATGTCCAAATTTAGACCCGTCCCACGGCACCGCAACAGGTTTGTAGTAAATTTCAGGTAGGATCTTAATTAAATCAGCCAACACATCAAGATCATCAGGAGTTTGTGTAGGACTTGAAGCTGTTTCAACTACCTGTTTTTTAGACTTTTCTGAATCCTAAATGTGGTAAACATATTAGATGAGTTAGCTTCAAATAAATTGGTCATGCAGTTGCATTATAAGAAACCAAAATTGTGTGAGTGTCTTAATTAATAAAAAGGTACCTTTTGTGACACTGGCTTGACCAAACTTGCGGGCCATGCAACAAATGTGTTCACGGTGTCTCTGACGTACTTAATCTCTTCCGTGGGGAATGGCACTTATGCGTCACCGTCATAAATTATGTAGGTACTTACCCTAACCACATCATCTGCAAAATCTATGTTGTGAATAGTGGAGTTTCCGGGACAAACTTTTGCCAGTGCCACTAGGCGTGCAGAACCGTTACATTGAACATACAACCCCATAGGCGGCCTAACATCATGACCATGTTCGTCAGCAGATGGAATGGCTGGATTTTCCGCACAACTCCCTTTTGTGCTCACTTTTGCAACTACATTTTCTATTTCTGGCTCAACTGGGTTTTTTTGAGGTGAGGTCATTTGAGAAAACTCAACTTTCATTTCTTCCCTCAACTCTTGCTTCAATTCTTCCTTAAGATTTTTGATTAATTCAGCCAACTGATCTGGTTTGATGGAACAAGACATACTACTAGAGCCACGTGATTGGCGTCCAAAGTATTGGCTAATTGTGACACCTGCCCCTTCTCCGCGAACACGACCAGGGTGATCCGGTTTTCCTATGGCAGCATTCAGTATGTCATTTTGACCTTCGGGAACAAATGCACCCTGTGTGGCTTGTTGTTCTAAAGAGTCCTGCAACCATGACATCATTATGTAACATAATTAAATAACTAATGCAACTTAATGTAACAGATCAAGGATTTTTTTCAACTTACAATTTTGTCAGCTATTTGTTGTGCCTTCATAGATGTCATATGCCCATATTTCTTTGTTCGTGCCATCTTCCACTTCACCTGTCTTGGAATTGGAGAAGGAGGATAAACAATGGATGCCGAATCTTCAGTATTTCTTGCATCTTGCTGTCGTTTCTTTATCTTTTCCTCCATCAGCTTCTTTTCCAGCAAATCATAGCCCCCACGAGACAAAACATGTGGGCAATCATTTAATTTTTGAGTTTCTTGGGCCTTTTTCCTAATTCCCTGTCAACCCACAAGTTTGATTAGGTTATGTGACAGTTGAATCCCATATGTGCGAAAAAGGTCATTTCATTGATGAAAAATGTAAATTTAGTTTCTAACCTGCCAGTTTAGGGATTTTCGGCTTGCAACAAATTCCTCCCATATGTGCGTGTCCAGCCCATACACAACCGACGGATCATCTTTACGTGGCCTATTTGGGTCAGCATAGATGTATTTGGTAGTTAGGATAGACTTGAATTGTCTCCATCTAGTTGCCACCAATGCCATAACCTTCTTCTTTGCTTTTGGAGCTTCGGGGATATCAAATTTAGCCTGCAACAACAAATGAAGCATCAAAATAAGGGAAACCAAAACAAGTGCACCTCATTGTTTAACTACATAAAAAAATGCATTACTAAGGACGCTTACCACAATGTCATCCCATACTAGATCCTTTAGGGAGTCTGGTACATCGTTCCAATTGCAATGTGTAATAGCAATCTTCTCTCTTGCAACAACACCAAGATAACTATGGAACTTGTCGTTGTTGTTGCCTGATGCTCTCCCAGTCTTAGGGTTCACATTTACCCTTGGTCTAGCCGAATCCAAGCTTCTCAAAGTCAACTTTCTTAGCTTCGTGGATTGTCTACTCCTCTTAGATGTGCAATCTGAAGCGTCGTTTGAATTGGGAGGGGACAAAGGAGGTGTTGCCATCAATCTGAAAAACAATAGTAAAACCAAGAAAATACATAAATGATAACATTGAAAAAATTTTCAAGTTGTGTAATTAATGATGAAAAATGTTGTTATTTTAAATTACATATTTTTGAGACTAAAACCATTACTTGAATATGAGGCAGTTAAGTATGGATGTTCTCCCATAAACCTTCATCATGATCAACACGATTTGCATGTTCATCGTCAACTTCTTGGTCTTCAACAATGGAAGGCATTCGTGTTGAGAAAGCAGGTATGTCACTAATATCAAAAGTATTTTCATCATTTTGGTTAAGTACGCCTGACGTTCTGCCATGTAAGACCACAGAAAATCTTGAATCGCATGGATCCTGCACATAAAAGACCTGTCTGGCTTGTTCGGCCAAAATAAAAGGTTCGTCTTTGTGACCGACCTTATCCAGTTCAACTAACGTAAATCCATGTCGATCTTGATGCACACCAGTGTTACTGTTGACCCAGTGACACTTGAACACAGGCACTCTGAATGCTGTATAATCTAGCTCCCATATTTCTTGAATAACTCCAAAGTAAGGCATGGAAGCTTGAATCGGGTTGTTATCAGATGCACCACAAAAGTGCTCAGAAGCCGCGTCAACACTGACCCCACTGTTTTGCACATTACTATGATCATCTAGTGATTTTGTGTAGAAGGAATAGTTATTGATAGCATATCCCTTCCAGGTGGGGACATTGAGATTCGGGCCAACAGCTAACAGTCGTAATGTCTTTGAGGCACTGTCGTCACGAAGAATTTGGTCTTTAAACCAGGTAACAAAAGTTCTATTATGTTCTTGCAACACCTTCATCAAGTTCATTCTTGGGTGACAGTCTTTCAAATATTGTTTGTGCATTTCAATGTAAGGCAAAACATCTTTTGTGTTATTCAAAACATACAAATGTGCTTGTGAAACCAGATGTCGATTAAATGTGACTACATTGTATCCCCGTGTACCGTTACCTACCGCAGACAGCTCATGACGGGTTTGTGGAATCCCAATCGGTTTAAGTGCATCGATGTACTCAGAACAAAACTCAATACTTTCTTCGGCAACATATCTTTCAACAATGGAAGCCTCTGGACGGTATTGATTCTTGGTATAACCTTTTAACACTTTCATGTAGCGCTCAACAAGATACATCCATCGTAGAAACACTGGACCACATAACCTGATCTCCCTTACTATGTGAACAATTAAGTGGACCATTATGTCAAAAAAAGATGGAGGAAAAAACATCTCCAATTGACAAAGCACAATCGCAGCCTCGTTCTCCAAATCATCCAACTGTTTTGGGTCAATGACTTTGTTGCAAAAAGCATTAAACAAGAAGCACAAACGAGTAATTGCAACCCTAAGATTTTCAGGCAATATACCACGAATAGCAATAGGCAAAATTTGTTGCATCAACACGTGACAATCATGAGACTTCAACCCTACCAATTTCAAGTCGTTGACGGATACAAGGCTCTTGATATTAGAAGAGTATCCTTGTGGGACTTTTATTGTCCGCAAACACTGACAAATATTTTTTTTTCTCTTGTCGACAAAGTGTGGCTTGCAAGGGGTAAATAGGTTTGTTGACCTTGCTCAATAGGATGCAATTGGTGTCGTATACCCATGTCAACCAAATCTTGGCGAGATTTTAAATTATCTTTTGTCTTCCCTTGAATGTTAAGGAGGGTGCCAATCAAACTGTCACAAACATTTTTCTCAACATGCATTAGGTCAATACAGTGTCTTACATCCAAATCGGCCCAATATGGAAGATAAAAAAAAATGGATCTTTTCTTCCAAATTTGCTTGTCAGATGCATCCTTTTTTTGGCCTTTTCCAAAAACAGTCATGATATCCTTCACACGGTCATAAACTTGTTTTCTTGCTAATGGTGTTGGGGCCATTTCATTCTCTTGACAACCATCAAAAGCCTTCTTCAACCGTCGATATGGGTGAAAGGGTTGGAGGAATCTCCGATGCCTTGTATATATTGTCTTCTTTCCATGTTTAAGTTGGACAAAGCATGTATGTTTTTCACATATAGGACATGCGTTATGTCCTTTGACACTATATCCACTCAAATTCCCGTAGGCTGGAAAGTCATTAACTGTACAAAAAACCATAGCATGCAACCTGAAACTTTCTTGCAGATACCCATCAAAGACATCAATGCCGTCAACCCACAGTTGCTTCAAGTCTTCAATCAATGGCGCCAGGTACACATCAATATCATTTCCTGGTTGTCTTGGACCCGCTATCATCATACACATCATAATGTATTTTCGCTTCATGCACAACAACGGATGCAGGTTGTAAATCATAAGCAATACAGGCCATGAACTGTGGTTAGTGGATAAGCTACCAAAAGGATTCATACCGTCAGAAGCCAGGGCAAGCCTTAGGTTTCTTGGGTCGTTGGCAAAATGTGGATACATACGATCAATTGCCTTCCATTGAGGAGAATCGGCGGGATGCCGAACATTTCCATCATTATTCCTCCCATATGCATGCCAAGTCAGGTTTTTTGCATCATTGGCATTAGCAAACAAGCGCTTAAATCTTGGAATTATTGGAAGATACCAACAGACTTTTGCAGGGCGACCGATGAAAGAGTTTTTTTCATTACTTCCCTCATCGTCAGTGAATTTGTATCTAGGGGATCCACAAGTGGGGCAGTTGCGCAATTCAGGAAACTCATTTCGGTACAAAATGCAATCATTAGGGCATGCATGTATTTTCTGGTACTGCATCCCCATTAGGCATAAAATCTTCTTTGCTTCGTAATGAGTACTGGGCAACGTGTTGTCCTCAGGAAGCATTTTCTTTAACAGTACAAGTAATTCTGTGAAACTTTTGTCACTCCATCCAAACCTGGCCTTCAAGTTAACCAAAGATAACACTGCGGACAACCGTGTGAAGGATGTGCAGTCAGCATACAAAGGAATCTTTGAATCGGTGTCTAGTTTAGAATACGTCGGTGCATGTGCTTGTCGAAAACTTTCTTCTCCCAGGTCACGAATCATGTCTTCTATACGGTCGACATTGTTCACATCAACAGATGAAGGTTGGGTGGCTGTTTGACTGGCTGGCAATTCACCGTGCCATATCCAGTTGGTGTAACTCGGAATGATACCGTCACATATTAGATGAGTTCTAATTTCATCTATGGATTGGCGTCTCCCATTCCCACATTTGACACAAGGGCAAAAATATTTTCCCCGCACAGATGGGGCATTTTGGGTTGTAAATTCAAGAAATTGTTCAACCCCAAATTCATACTGATCCGTAATGCGTGGTGCTTGCATCCAACTACGATCCATGTTTTCCATCTGCTGTCAAACCTTTTCTATAAAACACTTATATGGATGCAAATGTATGTAATCTATCCTATGAGGTGTGGCCCTATCCCATTCAAGAAGTAATGTATTTGTCACAATATTCATACATTTACATTACATAAGGTTTCTTAAATTTAATAAAATTTCGGCAGCATTTCGCATTGGTCTCCGAGTACACGACATGAAAGCGGACGTTGTATTCAACCGCAATCAGTATGGACCCGGAGAACAATGCAAAATGCAGTGCACCGAAATTTCATTAAATTTTAAAAACCGTATGTAATGTAAATGTATGAATATTGTGACAAATACATTGCTTCCCGAACTGTCCAAACGGACAATTCAAGATTCAATTCAACGATTAATCCAAACTATCCGTATTAATCATTGTATTGAACCTTAAACGGGAAACTAAGGTTGTAAAATGTTATGCATGTTAAGAAAAATAAGCAATGGAAAAGCTGACACAAAGAAAAAAAGTGGGACATATCATTAACAATCATTGGACATACCTGAAAATATGGCGTATATGATAGATTGAGTTTTTGTTGCTTCCAATATAAGCCTTTACAAGCAAACGGAGTGAATAAGTTGTGCCTAAAACAACACACAACATATCTTTAAAACAATGTTTAGCACACACACACACATATAGTCATGTAATTAATGGTTCAACTACTAGACCTTAGAATACCATAGTACATTTTGAAACCAGTACAGAAATAATCCATTCAATCAAATATATCTAACAATGTTCAAGTAAATAAATAAAATTTGTTGCTTCACACACACAAAGAGAGATTAGGGCATTATTTGTGTGGGGTTTAAGGGGGTGAAGTGAAGGAACTATGAGTATTAGAAGTGCATGGAATAAACCAGAGGTAGGTCTTTTTCCCATATTCAGAACCTCACTGACATTCCAGCAGACAAAAACAACTAAACTAACCCTAAAAAGGAATAGTGGTTGACTTACCCTAGTTTCAGCACTCAATCTACACACCACACAATAAACCAGAGTACAGCACTTAGAGGATAGGGTTTTTTCTTTTATTCCTCTACTATTTTCTGCCCATGACTGACTGTTTCAATGCTTATAGAGGGATAATAGGGCAGCCAAGCTGTACTCCAGGTTCCTCTGTATCTTTTGTTCAGGGAACTTTAGTAATTTGAAATGTTGAGGGCATCTTATCCTCACCCCAGGTATAGTGGAGTACTTTGTCTTTCACAATTCTTACTTTTCTATAAAATAGGGTGAAGACTTCACATTAGTCCATGCCTCTCAATGTAGATAAGCTCAGGTCATGTCAAACTGCATGCTAGGCATCTTTAACTCAAACAAGAATGCAACTAAATACAGTTTAGGGATTTTTGTGTGTGTGTGTGTGTGTCGGGGGGGAAGAAGAGGACATGCCACTTGGCATTCTGTTCATGCAGTGAAAGTTGATGATAAAATATTAGACATTTAAATGCAGAATAACTAATAAAACAAAATCAACAGCCAGAAAAAATGAATTACAAGTTTTAATGTCAGAAATTCCTTTTATGCTTGATTCAGCGGATAGATCGTCTCGCCGGGGACCACAATAAAGGCTGACTTGTCTTTTGACTCTCTGCGAGTAGCACTGTTGGCATTGTCCTTCTGAACATACTGACAATCAAAACCAATTTTCATTAAGTTACACAACCCACTGTTTTTTTTTTTTTGCATGCATAAATAGAACATCTATATCTATATATATCAACAAAAGAAGATAGTTAAATAAGCCAAAGACCAAAAACCATTAAAATTATAAGCTTTAGAAAAAACATAGTCAAAATGAAAGGAAAAATGTTGGGAAGACGATAACTTTTTATATTGAAGGATTTCTAATTGATTTGTAGTTGAACAAGTAGTTTATCAAAAAGTAAAAGCTTGAATGCTTGATAGTATTTTCAAATGCTATCGAGAGTAAAAACTAAACACCTTGGTCATGTAGTCAAAGTAGTTAAATAACCCCAAATTATAGTGCAGTACCTTACCCCTAAATGCTATAATGGTGCAGCAAAGCAGCTGCTACACCAAAGCAAATAGTTTGTATATCACATGCTCAAAAGTCAAAACTAAAGTACTCAAATCAAAACTGGAGAAACATTGCTGGGCTTGGTTGGAAAAGGATGAAAGAGAGGCTGAGGGACAGGAAAATGCAGAGGGTACAGAGACAAACAAAGCATGAACAGGTGTTTGGCTGCTAGGAACTTGGGAGAGCAAAGAGCAGAGAGTGAGAAACAGGCATATGAGGCTTCACGATGCAAAAACAGGGGTGAAGTAGTGGCAATCTGCTGTAGCAGGGGGTAGGCTACGCAAATTCCTTGTGTTTATGAGAACAGTAGGCTTCAAATTCATATGGCTCACAATGTGTGATGAGTTTGTGTAATAAAGAACAGAGGCCGCTAATCCTAAAATGCCTGCATGGATGGCTATAAGACACCAAAATTCTTCTTAATGAGTAAAAAATATACAATTAGGGATGGGCAAAGAAGATATTCAAAATTTTCAATATCTAAAGTATAGCAGCCATTCCAGCTATCCAGGATGTGATGCTGCAATTGAGATGCTAATTTAGGCAGCCACAAACTTACATGAAATACAACTAGCTTTTGAAAGCAGTTGAGACATGCTCTCAACTGCTCCATCATGATAGCACCACTACAAGCTAGAACTAATAACTGAGTTACGATTTTTTTTAAACAGTTTTATCCTTGTGATGAAAAGTTGAACAGGTACTAATAAAAGCAAATAGATAACTACATGTATGCCCATACACGTATTTAACCATTTCTATAAGTTTGACTATTTAGTTCACAAACAGATTGGATTTAGGCATTAATAAGTTTCCTTGAAATCCTTTGCTCGGCCACTCAGTAGATCAATATTATTACTGAACATTATAAAGATAACAAGGGCACATTGGTAGCCAGAAATTTATCATTCTAATACTTGCTTACAAAAAATATACCATTTTAGCATCCAGTACCCACTAGTTACCTAGAAAAACAGATCAGTTTTATAAAATGAAAATAAATAGATAGAGCAATCTGCAGATAATACGGAGGTTTAAATTACACAGCGCCAATATTCTATCAAAGTTCCTATCTTCAAATAATATTAATAAGTAATGCTCCCTACTTCAATTACAGAACAATCTAGCCAACTAAAAATCTTGTGAACATGAAATGAGGTTATATAAATCATATTTGATTACTGGTAGTTTCTTGCTTTCAAGGTGTAGTTTTTTTTAAAGGTCAATGCTAATTAGTTGTTTGGTTTTCAGAGCAACGAATTGAAATCCACAATCTCCTCTTTCATTTCATATTCTTCAACCTCTCAATTAATGTTATAACTTTATAATTAACCTATTAGCCCCCACTAGAGACAACCCCCATGAAAATCAAGGCAACATTTGACAAGTGAAAATCAAGGGTTCTAGAAATCCTTGGGGAAAAACCCAATCTTCAACAACCCAACAAATTATTCCATAGATGGGAAATTGCTAAGCAATGCAAAAATAAATGTGAAACATTTTCATACCTCAATTTGCACATAACATGATTATCATGAGATGAAGCAATTATAGGTCTTCCAATTTGAAGTAAATAATTGGTAATATTAATGCATTTTAGAACAGCAGTCCAAACAAAGATTAAACTTAGGGAGCAATGGGTCTTGCTAAATTGGCTTATCTAAAAGGATTGGGACATTTAGTGAGGCAGTGGAATTAAGGTTTGCATGAAAATGAACCAATGGTGTCATGAGACCAAATCCTTTGATCTGGAATTAAAGAAATACAGACTTCAAAATGTCAAAACATAATAGACAACTCCATATCATGCAAATTGTAAAAAATAAAATAGAAACCCCAAAAAACTGTCTGATCAGATAAAGAATAAAACTGATTTTTAGGAGCATTGTGCAAATTAGAAACATAAAAAAGGCCATCACAGAAAGACGAATATATCCCCCCTAAGAGTCCTCCAAATTTAATATGGGAACCATGACCCTAACCCAAAGAAACAAGAGATCTAAAAGAAGCATATCCTCGAGAAATGATTTTCAGGAGCTAGCATGTGTTGCTTTAAGTGATAAATTTGTATCATCCCCGCTCATTAGAATAATACAATGTAAACCATACTTTTAATAAGATATAACATGCCATAAAGAGATAGTTAGAGAGGAGAAGTCAGGGCCATTTATGAGTACCAAATTTGCAAGACCCAAACCTCTCTTTTAGGTCTACAACAAATCTCCCAACTAAAAAGGTGGTTTCTAATTAACCTATTAGCCCCCACCCAAAGAAAATCCCTCAATATTTTCTGCTTTGTTCGTGAAAATACCAAAGGTAAAAAGGAGAGAAATAATACAAAGAATAATAAATAGGGACCACAAAATTAGAGAAATATGACTGCCCATAGAAAAGGGAGCCCCTTCCAACTATATCTTTCTAATAATAGGCTCCCCAAAAAAAGTGAACTCAAGTATTGCTGCCAATAGAGAATCCTCAATAGGTAGGAGACTAAGAGACCATTGAAGGGTTTGACATCTAACCAAAAAAGTAAAAAGTTAAAGACCCGCCCATTCACATTGATACTTGCCAGTTGCCAAACCATAATGAGAAAGATGCTTTAACCTATAAATAATTCCAAACCAAAGAATCATAATAGAATACAAAAAAGAATAAGCATTCAACTCAAAACAAGATAGTGCCATCTATAAAATGAAGGTATGGAATCAAAACATCCATGGCTTTAATTCGAATGGCCAAAACTGAATCAACAAACTCTAGATTGATTAGATAAGAAAAGCAGAGATGAGAAAGCTCAAGAGAGAAAGACAAACCAGTGAGAAAGAGTGCTTGAGGTTGAGAGAGCAAGACTGTGAGAGCACTTTTATCTGGAAAATAGATTTTTTTCCTTTCGTTTTTTCAAAACCACTCTGTAGAAGCATACATACAAAGTGATTATTTCCTTAAAATAAGCTTCTATCCGAACATGCATTAAGACAAGCATACAATAAAAACAAATAATGACCTAGGTTATGATGCTGCTGCTGTAGATTCAAACTAGGTGAGGTCTTTTTTCTAATATGGTACCACTCAATGATTCAAACTAGGCCAGGTCTCTTCTGCTCATTCATTTAAACTAACCCAGAAAAAATAACCCAGCATTTAAGAAACACAACTAAATGGGAACCGAAAACTGTGTGATAGCAAAACCAAATGTTGGTACCTTACCTACGTTTTCGAGATACAAAACGCCGGCGTTGAGTAACAGAAGAGCGACCAAGGAATGCTGGGGTTAGGGATTGAGGGAGAGGGTCACAGACTGAGGCTAGGGCGCGCAGGAATTGAAGTCCTTCAGGGTTTAACAAGTGCCAAACCAGGTGGACCAAAACGATGCCGTTTCCTTTAGTTTTTAAGGCAGATACAAAGACGGTTGCCCATAACCGTCTACGAATTGATGAAAAAGACGACGGTTTTCTTCGAAAACGTCGTCGTATTGCGCTGACAGTGGAAGCAAACTTCAAGGTATTTACAAAAATACCACCGCCCTGCATATGAAGACGGGTGAGCAAGAACCGTCGTCGATTGCCCGTCGTTATATGCTGCGCGTGTAGTAGTGGCACCAATATTAAGGATATTGATTTAGCTCTTATCTCGAGTTAAGCTATCAACAAGTTTAAATTAGAGGTTCTTTTTAGTAGAAATGTTAACCAAGCTACTTGTGATTATGTCTTGATATGCTTGGTGTTCATGAGAGTCTATGTTAGGAGGAGAAATAAGGCAGCATTTAAACATATTAAAAGATTGTGTTTGGAACTAGCTAGAGGAAGATGATGCTTTATGTTGCTGGGCGTGAGTTTTTGTTAAAGTTATGGCTTAGGGTATTCCTACTTATAGTATGGAAATCCAGTGTATGCTGAACTCATACTAGTGAGGTTCATCAAGAAGGGATACCAAAGGTATTAAGTGATTGGAATAGTAGAAGCTAGCTATATAAATAAGGAGTTTTGAGATATAGGATTTTAAAATTTCTATGGATTTAACTTAGCAATGGGAAGCAAGGTTGGAAGTTTATGTCTAACCTAGAGGCTATGGTTATGAGGATCTTCAAAGATAAATATTTTCCTAGAGAATATGAAGTAAAAATTGAATCCATGCTTGTTGATCTATATGGGATGTGGCTCTATGTGGTCCTTTTGTTTGTGAAATTATTTTATTGGTATAAATATTAGAAAGTGTATAAATCAAATAATTATTTGTGATTATTTTGAAATTAAAATAAAGTTTGAGTGGATACTTTATTATAATAATAATTATAAATATGATTTTGATAAAAAATAATAATGATTTTCAGTATAAATTCTGTTTTGAATTAAAGTTATTATTATAAAGTATTTCTCATATAATGTAACACTTGTTTTCTTTAATAACAAAATTCGATAAATATACTAGACTTGAAATTATCTTATAATAATGATGTTTTATATTTGCCAAGAGTTCTACATTATCACTATATTATTATTATTATTATTATTATTATTATTATTATTATTATAAACTAAATATATGGTTCTTATTATACTCATGTATAAAATAAAATAGTATAAATTATTATACTATATTGAGAGCTATGATTTTATAGGATACACATTACTATTATAAAGTACAGAATTTTATTTTGAGTTCTTATATTGCTATCTTATGAGAGAGAAAAACCTATGCGTAGACACTATAAAATAACATGGTCGTATATTATGTAAGGCGAATTAGGCCACAAACTTAGGTCCCAAGTTTTTATCAATTGTTACTAACATGTGATTGGATATTGGTTATTATGGTATGCAACTAATATGGTTGGCTATAGCCTTTGCATGATCATATGATTGAACATTGGGTTATGCAAAAAATTAATAGCTATTATTTTCCTTTTTATAAGTAGTTAATGGTTATTATGATTTTCTATAAAAAAAAAAAGTGCTTATTATGATTGGCTATTACTAATTAGTAGGTTTATCTATATAGTATATACAAGGAGGTTTAACTTAATTGGTTGAACATGATGTGTGAGTTATTATAAATCTTATAATACATGTTTTTGATTCCTAAAAAAATATATATGACATTAATATATTAATATTAATGACTAATGTTTTATTTTAAATTTTAATGTAAACCAATAGGACATAGTTATTACCTATATTAAGAAAATCAAAAGTAGGATTACTTGTTTTAATGTGCCCATGAAATTGCAACAAAAAAAGATAAAATTAATTGAATTTGTGTTTGTGAGATACTTGAGTACAACGGATAAAATATCTCAAGCCACCATGTCAAAAGGCATATCTTAAATATTGATATAATTACCCTTTCAATGCATGTGATAATATGACGATGAACTTTATAAGTATCACAAACCACTCACAAAATTTTCCTTCATACAATTTATTTCTTGACAAAAATATTTATGTCATTTCATTCGTAATAAGAGAATAAATACAAGTAGGTAATATAATCTTGACACTTTAACTAACAAATGAGATCTTCTTATAATTTTTAAATAGTATCATACTAATTTTAACACCTGCGCCTACTTATGCTAAAAAATAGCTATTTACAACAACGCTTGCAACTACTCTTAGCAAGTAATAGAAGAAACAACAATTACTTGCAACGACAGTTAAGTTACAACAACACTCAACAAATAATATCTCAATAAATAATGTTACCTGCAACATTGTTATCATAAAGTAAGATACTTTTACTTTCCAAAAGGAAATTTTATATAAAATGAACATATCTGATATGTTACCTGTTGAAAGATAAATATAATTTAAAGAACCCCAAACAATACATGAATTAAAATATAGTGGTAATAATAATAATAGCAAACAGTATTTCTTCAAGTTTTCATAACTTTCATTTATAGCTTTATAGAGTTTTTATGTAAATTCCAACCTTAAATGTTAATAATTATTTTTTTGTTAATACTCCCCCACTACTACGTAATGCACCTTCTATGACGTCGGTTTAAACTCGGTTGCCATGAAACCGTCTTTGAATGTGGTGCGGTGGCATTTTGGTAATAAATTAGATCTTTTTAAACACGGTTATTACAAAACCGCCTTTGAAACATTTTTTCAAATATGGTTTTACTAAGAAACCGTCTTTGATCTGTCTTTATATTTCTCGTGCGCTTCTATCGCCTGTTCCTCTCTTCTCATCCTCACATTCTTGAACCCAAACCCTAAATCCCTTTCCTCTAACTGACCCCCTGCCTCCTCTCCTCCCTCGACCTCAATGGCATCGCATAAAGCAGGGGGACACGATGGCGCTTCTGTACCTGTGCGCTCTGCTAATGTTTCACTTGTTTGGGCTGGTGGTGGTGACGTATGTGGCGCTGCGGCGAGGGAGCGCAGTGGTGGTGATGGAGAGGTTCGAGCTGGAGGCGATGCTATGGGTGATGAAGCACAGGGTGACAAATGTGTGGGTCGTGCCTTTGAGCCTGCTTGCTCTCTTCAACTTCCGTCGAAGCTCGCGAATCTTCCTTCCATTCTTGTGCACTCCACTCTGGTAAGAACCCCTCTCGCACCCTTTCTCATTTTCTTGTTCTGGGTTAGGGCAAATGTGCCCTTTCTTCTTCCAAAGGTAAATCCAATGGTCTCAAATATCTATACATCTTTGATTATATTTAATTAGTACATCATAAAGTTAATCCGATGGCCACTGATTCTTTTTGTTTCTATAGGTGCTAATTGCCCAAGGTCTTGTACATTTGGGAAAGGGCCTATCAACTCTTAATTCATATCATTCTGATCGTTTCTTATTATGACCACAAGTATTTTTGCTTCTTAAACCTTGAGTTGTAAGATTGCAAGCCTGCTTCCTTGAATTAATGTTATTCCCCTTTCATATTTTATAGGACAACATTTTTTGGTCTAATTACAGTGTTTCATGCATGCCTGGATATGAAAACTATAGTGTTAGGAAAATACCATTATGTTCTCTACTTCCTTGTTTTGGCAATGCAGGTTTGTTGCAACAGCTAAGGATGTTGTTGTCTATGGATGAGAACATGAAGCCTAATTAGTGCTTGTTAGGGTTGGTCGCGTAGTTGACAATGTTGGACAGGCAGGTCGTCCGAGGACTATAACTGGTTTTTAGACCCACTTCACCCCTGTTCTCCTGGATGCTGGGGATAGGGATGAGCTAGCAACAGAAAAGTAATATACCATATTGCCTTCAAATTTTAAGACAGTCTTATTTATGTTGTCTTTCTAATACTAACACTTTTTTCTCTCTGCAGATATATTTCCCTATCGCCAATTCTTGAAGGTTTTGTAATTCAAAAATGGTTCTTGACATGTGGTTGGGTTATTTGAAATATGTGATTTGTAGCTTTATTCTTGAAATTGTTATCTGTATTTGTCATTTATGCATCAGAGCTTCCAAATTATTTGTATGTTCATAACACTTTATTGTTTTGCCACTCATCAACTGATTACTAACCTAATGAAGATACAAAATGATGGCACTATTGAAGTTGATATAGAAATGAGTGCATCTGTTGCTCCAGAATTGTTAGAGCTCTAATCTTTTGCCTTCACCGACAAACCAGGACACCATTAATTTTTCCCTCAAAACTATGCCAAATTAATGCTGTGAATTTATTTTGTTAATTTCTAAGTTGTGGTTATTGGTCTTTTCATTTCAGGAAAAATATTTCAGGAACAATGGTGAACAACGGAAACAGTGTAGGATACATATAAGGTATGTCAGATTTCTTCCATTCCTTTTTAATGGGTGAAAATTCTATTGTCAAGCATTTCTGGAAATGGAATATAATTTGATCATCATAAAGAGGTGGTGGCATTTTTTTTGGTTGCATATCTGGGGGAGTTGTTTTGTTGTTGATTCAAATTATGAGAATCAATCAGCTGGGTCAGTGATTTTGTTGGGTTTCATTAATCCTTTTGTGTTGTTTTTAACTTATATATATATATATATATATTAGAAGTTTCTTTAAAATATTAGAATATAAAGATTTACCTTAAAATGAATTGCAATGGACGATAATTTGAATGGAAATTCAATTAGAAGCTCAGTGAATGATAAACTTAATTCCTAAGGGAGTAAATGATAGCTGGATGTTTCTTTCACGGACTAAAAATTGGCTTAATTCCTTTTTTTTTTATTTCTTTTTATGGTCTTCCATAATGAGTGCTTGCTGTAAGATCCTCATCCTCTAAGTATTTTTGTATTGCCCAGGCTATGACTTAGGATACTTGATCCATTTATGTCTTGGGTCTTGCTTATGTTCACTAACAATAGATTTTCATCTCCATGTTAGGAGGGTCTATTCTTGGAGTGAAGTTTCTAGATCCCCTCACTGAACTTCTCATCTCAGGCATGATTTTGAAAGCTGGAGCTGAAACTAGTTACCAGAGGTACCTATATATGTTCCTCTGCAATTTATCTTTGCTTGCAAGTTTAACTGATAGTTTTATATGTTATTGAAACTATTTTCTTTACCCTAGTGTATACATGTCAAGCACATTTTGGAACCTAAGTTTTAACATATGAGAACTAAGTGTGATCCTCAAGGATACAACAATATATTGAACAAACCTATGCTAAACATAGACATGTGCTGGATACCTATAAATTAGATCATACGGTATTTATCTTATTGGATGTGGCATCTAATTAATGTAACAAGTTTACTTGTTTTTCCCCTCAACTTAAAGGGATTTTATATGTGTAAAACATTCTTGTTTGATGGATGGCTGTCATTTTGACTGCTCCCTTAATGATGCACATATGACAAGTAAATTGATGAGTTGTTTATTTATGACATACTAATGAGCCCAACTAATGCAATTATTTAATAATTTCAGGCATAGAATTTATTACATCTTTGTCCTTGCTTAACAAAAATTGCAATTTGAGAAATTATTAAGATAACAGAGAATTCAAATAGGTGTAAACTGACTCAAAATGTTTAAGCACTTGGGGTAAACTGATTCTGCCTAAACTAAGGGGGGTCGAAAAAAGTTTCTAGTTTCTACTCCACCAGAAGTATATATAGGCAATTCTGATTATATCCAAACTTGTAGCTCTAATTTTATCGTTGTTTTTGATGAATTATCAGCGTCTTGGAATTGGTGGATGCTGCAATCCCCGCACAACATTTGGATCCTATTAAACAAACAATCTTGCAAGTTGATGGTGTCAAGGTGTCTTTTCTGCCAATATTCTATTTAAAATATTATTTTGGCAACCTTGAGACTTTGCATATGTTTTCTTTTCCAATATCATCTTTTTACTTGAAGAAATGTTAAGTTCTGCTTTAATTTTTTTAATCCACTTGAACCAGGTATATGTTTTGGCTACATACAAATGTATGAACTACTGCTACAAATAACGCCTACGACGACGGTTATTTAGGGCATACGACGACGGTTGTCGCAGTGTCGTTGATATGGGTGTCGTTGATAGTGGGGGACTTTCGACGACGGTTCCAAATAACCGTTGTCGTTGGTAATTTATTTTGATTTTTTTTTTAAAATAAAATACAAACGAAGACGGTTATTTAGAAAAACCCGTCTTCGTATGTGGACTAACGATGATGGTTTTTTCAAATAACCGTCTTCGTTTGTATTTTATTTGAAAAAAAATAAATCAAAATAAAATACAAACAAAGACGGTTATTAGGAAAAACCCATCTTCGTATGTGGACTAACGATGACGGTTTTTCCAAATAACCGTCTTCGTTTGTATTTTATTTGAAAAAAAAATAAATCAAAATAAAATACAAACAAAGACGGTTATTAGGAAAAACCCGTCTTCGTATGTGGACTAACGATGACGATTTTTCCAAATAACCGTCTTCGTTTGTATTTTAT
>CM023959.1:22015812-22030609 GCA_013407115.1 Glycine latifolia | reverse complement strand
TTTTAAAAAAAATAAATCAAAATAAAATACAAACAAAGACGGTTATTTGGAAAAACCCGTCTTCGTATGTGGACTAACAATGACGGTTTTTCCAAATAACCGTCTTCGTTTGTATTTTATTTTAAAAAAAATAAATCAAAATAAAATACAAACAAAGACGGTTATTTGGAAAAACCCGTCTTCGTATGTGGACTAACGATGACGGTTTTTCTAAATAACCGTCTTTGTTTGTATTTTATTTTAAAAAAAATCAAAATAAATTAAACACCTACAAAAATGGATATTTAGAAAAATTCGTCATCGTAACCGTTAAAACCATTATTTCAAATAATAAAACCATTTAACACTTTCTATTGGAATGCACAGACATCATACATTAAATCAGAACTTGAAATCACCGGCATTGACTTATATATATATATATATATATATATATATATATATATATAGTAACTGCAACTCAAACACACATATAAACATACTTGTGACCCATTTGAAGTTCAAATTTTGGAGGTCTTGCTTTAGAAAACACGCGTGAACTTAGCCATAAACAGTATTGCCATTCTTTTATAGCAACACAGACTGGTCCTGCAAGGCAACATCATGCATTTTTCAAAAATTTATTATCACAACTAATCATCACAAGTTTTGAGACTCTAGAATTGATTATCACAATTGACATCTCCCCATCCATAGTCCTCCAGCATTCCAAACCTCTTCCTGCGCCGTCTTCCATAAATTATTATTTTCCTCTGAGGCTCCAGTCTCTGTATAATAAGCACATGAGTTGTCACAAAGAAAAAACTATCCCACCATATTTCATAAAACCAAAAAAATAAAAATAGCAGCACTTACAAAACCAATCATGTGTTCTAATTTTGAGTTTTTAGAAGTTGTCTTATCTTTTTCATTGCTTTCTTCCAACATTCTTTGTCCTTCTCTACCTCTCATTCATTCTTTTTCACCACTCATTCATTATTAGATGTTGGTAACAGGGTTTTTGTCACACTGGGAAGCCTACATCTTTCCAGCTTTCTCAGAACTTAAAAACACAAGCATATTAAACTTATTACCCAAATCTATGACAACCTCAATTCTAACCAATACAAGCCACAATAACTCATCACTTTCTAGACATTAATAATTTGATAAGTCAACTAATATTTTTAGTTTACCTTCATTAGCCATCTCAATAAGTCGACATAAGAAACTTCTGCTACTTTGAGATATGCTTCCATAAGACAAAAGTGTGCTTGGTAGTTAATAAAAAAAATAGAACAACATTATTATCCTAGAATTGTTTAATTACTAAGAACAAAGAAAATCAATTACTACAGCTATTGCATGCTGTTTGCCCAATCATCTATATTACGGTTTTTTTTTAACTTGTAGTGCAAAGACCAGAAACAAAGAAAAGAACATGGAGATCAGTTGTGACAGATAAACCAAAACTTACAGCACGAGATGATATAGCCTGGGCAATTTTGATATATGCCTGCAAGAAAGTAGTATAAAACAGCAAAGAACCAAATCAACCAATTAATAGGAAATAGAAATTAAGAAAAACCACTACTAAACTGAATTATTATCCTTTCATATGATCTACAACAAATGCAGATTTTATCTTTAATTTAGTACCCAATGAATCCAAGTCAACAAACTTCGGCATCAGACAAAGAGCTGAAAGCCTCTCCCGCCCAAGCTGCAGCAAAAAAAGACAGGAAAAAAAACCCTTAGCAAAGCATAAACAAAAGACATTCTGATCATAAGCCAAAGTGTGTCTATCCTTTTGGAATAAAGTGTTTATACGTGGTATACCTCTATCCTATGAATCCTTCACATCAGGTCAACAATAACTTATTAAGTAAATCAGTAGATTTGTTCCAAGAAAAACACAACAACATTGCCACTATATAATCTGACAAAAACCATGCATTGATATCTTTAAGAAGGCATCAGAAACTGAATTCCAGATCTTCAATAGTCAAACGTATGTTTTGAGCCTGTGCTTCCAGCCTCTTCAAAGCATTTTCAACATTGCCATTTTCACTGCTTCCCAAAAATATGTCTAACATCGTAACTATTTCCCAGCATTTCAATCACAAAATATAGTACAAGGAAACTATTTAACCAATCATCAAACCCTCCAAACTAGCAATTCACATACATAAAACCTCGGTAGGAAAAACAAAAACTTTGTCAAGTTATATTAATAAAACACAACCAACCTGATCCCAGGCTACTAGATAATTTGGCAACAAACAGAGATTTCTGGCTAGCAATACACAACTTAATAGTAAAACCAGTAAGATATGAAAACATATGAGAGACAGAAAATCAAGCCAAAGAAACTATGCAGTACTTCAAAAGAGGGAATTCCACATATGTAACAATGTAATCCATGTCAAGCAGAAACAATGACAAAGTACAAAGGCAATACTTCAAACAAAACCATGACATTGGACCAAGTGTGGTATGATGTTTAATTCTCTTCAAGTATGATTTCTCTGTGAGGCAAAAATAGGTGATTTTTATTTCCTTGATAAACTCTCCAACTTAGGTCCAATTAACCAAAGTTTAATGTAATTTTTTAAAAACCAAAAGCTCTGCAAGGGGAAAAAAAGGGAAAATGACCTTTCTATGTTGCGAGGCAGAATATACAACAATGGGATTTGAAAGCAGAATCTGAGGAATAGAAAAAAAGTCACAAAGGAATAAAACCTCTGAGCAAAACAAAGATGAACTCATGAAGCATAAAAGCATTTGAGATACAATAACATGCTGATATTACAAGAATGAAAATTAGAATGAGTAACTCACTATCAATGCCCGTCCAGCAAGAAGAAAAAGAAATGAAAAATAACCAACTGATGCTCCAACAAATGGTTCACCAGAAAAAAAGAGCAAAAAAGATAATGTTAGCACTTTAGCATACCAACACTATTATAATTTTTTCCACTTGTGAATGTTGTCCACTCAGAGAGTATCAGCTTAAGCACACTTGTAGCTCTAGATCTACACTGAGGAACAGCACCGACTTTGTTACACAAACCAAAGGAACATGCACACTGTAACAACACTAATGCATTAATTATATATAAATATACGTTGTCTAAAATTTATTTCAGATAATTTTTTATAAATACTTATAAAATAAGAAAATAAATAAAATATTTTTTCATAATCTAAAACTTAGCTTAAGTGAAATTAAAAAAATAAGTTGTTGAAGAAACTAACATAAAGAGTTTTTATAAATTAGTTTATACATAAGTTTATTTTAATTTATAAATTAGTGTTAATGGGGGAAATTTATTAAAATTTATCCCTAGTATCCAATGGATAGATCGACAATGTTTTTTTTTATGGAAACTAGCCTTGGACCCGTGCGCATACGCACGGGACGGCTTCGCTCCGCTCCGCCGGGCTACCCTAAATTTTATAAAATAATTTTAATATTTATATGATGAAAATTTAAAATCAAATAATACAATTAGTAAATAAGATCATAATAATAACAAAAAAAATTGTTATTCGATTGCATATTGATGAACCTGCTAGAGCAAATTTTTTTATTAGTAAATTGACCAAAGGCCTTATTACCGATTTTCACAAGTTTTCAAATGCAAGGCCAGATGTCATAATAGCCAATGCAATACGAAAGTTTAAATCTACCTCAGATAAAAATGCCAGAAGCTGGAACCGACTGTCTTGATGGGACCTAATGATGTGGTGCAAGCACTGCCAACAAATATTAATATTTAAGTTAGGACTAAGAACCAACCAAAGCAAATTTAAAAAGGAAATAGCTTTATTGAGGTGACTTTTACAAACTTCCAAACCCAATAGTTGTATATAATAATGGGAAAATAGTCACAAGATTTAGTCAGTGTTTCATTAGTGACAATGGACATTATTTTATTATGTCCTCCCTGATTCCCAAATATACAGCCTAATGCTGTGCAGTATCCAATACACTAAAAATTGAAAGGAATTGGAATTGGAATTGCATTTGTTAGGACTCAGGTGGTAGTAGTTATAGTAAAAACAGCTAGAAATAACTTAAATTTATCCTCATTTACTGTCTGCATAAATCATGAAAGCAATTCAGGTAAAATAATATTTTCTCGTCACAAGCAAATTAACATGAAACATTTTACAGGGAAACCAAAATTTACCTGGTGAAAATGATTTAGTTTTTGAGTCTTTCTACCTGTTAGAACAAAGAGAAAAATGTTATAGTTAGTTAGAGTTGGTTTCTACATACTTAGCACTTGGAAGCCTTAAAGATTACTCATTTACCTTCAATAACCAAACCCTTCTGAATCAAGCTTGAAATAATCAGAAACAGAAGATAAATGCAATTATTATAATTTACTCTATTAAATTTTTTACTGCAGATTTGCATGCGCTTATTAGCAAATAGTCTCAAGGAGATTCGAGGTAATGCCTTGTTAGCAAATAGTCTTCGCAAGATAGTCTATCCCAAATCATACTTGCAGGTTTCAACATCAATCAGTTTCTAAATGCCAAAAGAATAACAAAAGTAATGTTTATCACAATAATGAGCAATGCATACATAACAACAACAATAATAACATTATCCCACTATGTGAGGCCAGCAAAATAGATCACACCACATTATTGAACAATCAATAAATATAATAATTAAATTTAAAAATCAAATCAATTTTGACTGAAACATTCCAAATGTGAGACAACTCCTAAAACAAAAGCAACAAATCCATGGGATTTAGAAAAATTGAACAAGACCCCTCTAAAGTGAAATTGTCTCTAAACTGAGTAAGAATGTATGAGAATCTACCTTTTATTCAATTTAAAGTGCATTGAGACCTTAACCTACTATAATTCAATGATGGACACACCATTACTTGCACTCAAATTCGAGAAAAATTGTCTTTAGAAGAGCATTTTCCATAAAAACTAAATAATTGCCTTTTCTTTAAACATTCCAAACCCAAGATTTGGTTTACAAATCAAATCAAAACCCCATTTAAAACATTCCAAATATACTGCTGGTGAACATTAGACTTCCAGATATAGAAAATATACACAAAGACACCAAAATTTGGAATACAACTTGATATTACACTCCACGCAACTGTTCAACTACAAAGGTTCTCTAATAAGTCTTAAAAACACAAGACTTCAAGGAGAAATCAACATCAACATAAACAGAAAAATGTTTAAGTATTATAGCTACAGTTCATCACAGTAACCAGATATAATCCCAATAAATAGCCATATAAGCAGAGTAAATATTAAAAAAAACATATAAATAACAAAAAGCAGAAACACATAAATAACAAAAAGAAGAAGAAGAAGCAGAAGAATACCGCAACAGCCTTCAATGCTCCAGCCTCAATCTGCTTAAAGTGATCGTCATTGAGACCCAAGTCCCTGTAAAATGCATCATAATAGAACCCCTAAACAAAAACATTCACTTTCTATTTGAATACATACAAAAACATCACAACAGAGCCAACAAACAGCCCACAATCACATTAAAACAAAAAAGCACAACAAACAGCCAACAGAGCCAACGTCAAGCGGCGTCGAGAGCCACTTCTTCGCGTCCTTGACGTTGCCGTCGGGGAGAGTGACCTTGATAGGATCCGACGAAAGCGAGAGGCGCTGCATGCGCTGCTCCGCCTGGATGGTCTCGAAGAGACCGACGCACTTGGAATCGCCGTGCTAAGGTACACCTCGTCCTTCGCCTGAGCAACCATGGCGGCTGAGGCAGGGGAGGCGGAGGCGGAAGAGGAGGAGGAGAAACGGTTAATCGGCAAGAGAGAGTGGAGAGTGTGGTGGGAAGGAGCGTGACGAAAAGCCCCTTATTATAGGAGAGGAAGAGGAACGAGAAGCTGAGGAAGGAGGTTCTGCGAGGTTCCCTATTTGGAAGCTAAAAGGATTAGTGAGGGCACATGCAAAGAGAGGGAGTATGGAAGACGATGAGAAGGCGTGACAAAGAGAGGTAGGAGACTAGGGCACAGGTACGTTTTTTTAATTAAAAAGAAGGTTGAAATTATAAAATGAAATAAAACAAAGACGGGCATTAAAAAAACCGTCTTTGAAAGAGGCAGAAACTACGATGGTCTTTGTATAACCGTCTTCTTTATGATAAGCCGTCCTTGTAAAGTTCCATTTAATTTCAAAATTGCCACCACGTGACATACAAAGACTGTTATGAAACAACCATCGTCGATTCTGTGTCGTAAAAAGGCCTATTTGTAGTAGTGAACATAGATTAAATTGATAAACTTAGAAGCTCTTGAAGAAAGGATGTCATCATATCTAAGAAATCATGGATTTTTTAAAAAAAAATACTGATTTTAAGACGATTGTTAGGAAAACCGTCTTAGAATGTGAACATTCAAAGACGGTTATTCCTAATAACCGTCTTAGGTCAGTTTTTTGTTTAAAAAAATTATAGTAATCTAAGACGGTTTTTAGTAATAACCGTCTTAGAAAATTCAACCTACGAAGACAGTTGTTCTATAACTGTTATCGAAAGTGATGACTTTCAACGACCCCCATACAACGACGGTTGTACAACCGTCTTAGAAAGCGCTAAATAACAGACGTAGATGACCCATTTTGTAGTAGTGCCCCCACCCCCCAACATAGTTATTATGATTTTCTATAATTAAAAAAAGTAGTTATTATGATTGGCTATTACTAATTACTAGGCTTAGATAGATGATATATATAATTAGTTGAACATAGCGTGTAAGTTATTACAAATCTTCTAGTACTTGTCTTTGATTCATAAAGATAAAAAAAATATGACATGCCAATAAATTAATGATTATTGTTTTATTTCAAATTTTAATGTCAACCAATAGGACATAGCTATTACGGGCCTGTTTGGGTAAGCTTCTTTAGAAACACTTTTAAAAGAAGAAAAGAAGAAAAAAAATGAAATGAGCTTTTCTAAAAGCAAAAATAAACTTTCCATTTGTTAATTTTTAGAAGCTCATCAATATAGCTTCTTTAAAAGATGAGATAACATCTACAAATGAACTAATGAAAAATTCATTTTACCTTATGAAGAAGCTCATTTCATTTTTTTTTTACTTTCTTCCTATAGAAGTCCTTCTAAAGAAACTTATATCCAAACTGGCCCTACCTATATTGAGAAATCAAAAGTCATATTTATTTAACGTGCCTATAAAATTATAACAAAAGAGATTGAATTAATTGAATTTGTATCTGTTTAGATACTTGAATATAACAGATAAAATATCTCAAACCATCGTGTTAAAATTCATATCACAAACCACTCACAAATTTTTCCTTCGTACAATTTATTTTTTTGACAAAAAAAGATTTCTGTCATTTCCTTTATGATAAGAGAATAAATACAAGTAGGTATAAGATGGAAAATTTGACTGCTAACATACAATGTTTACGCTCTAACTAACGAATGAGACCTTGCAATTTTTAAATACTATTCATACTATTGTTAAATTATAATTTTTTACCACTTCAGCTAAAAAATAATTATTTACAACAACTCTTAAACACTAGAAGAAACAACAACTATTATCTACTTGCAACAACACTTACAACAACGCTCGACAAATAATATCTCAGTAAATGATAGTTACTTGCAACAATGTTATCATGAAGTAAGATATTTTTACTATTAAAAAAGAAATTCTATATAAAATGAACATATGAGATATATGTTACCTTTTGAAGGGTATATATAATTTAAACAACCTCGGACAATGCATGGGTTTAAATCTAGTAATAATAATAATAGCACCAGTGTTCCTTCATGTTTTCATAGCATTCAATTATAGTTTATAGGTTTTTTTGTGAATAAATTCCAACCTTTTAAATGTTATTATTGGTGAAGCCTTCTTTTAAAGAATGAGAAATATTTCCTAGAAGTGTTTATAATATAACATATATCAAAGCAATAAGATGCTAATCGATGAATGCATTTTGAAGAAACCTGATTCCATAACAAAAATCAGAAGATTATCTATTGGGTAGAAGTTAGCAAAATAGAAGGCAGTCAATCAACTTATGCACATACAATTAGTTTCACGTTACACACCAATGTGACATTTCAACTTCAATTTTACAAATTAATTAAAATGCCAAGATTCAATTCCAAATGAATAGGAATTGGGGACAAAATTACAGGTGTAACTATACACACTACTAAAAAAAATCCCTTTTTTCGACACTGATTTAAAGTCGATTGATCAAAAATTGTCTTAAAGAGAAACGTGTTAGAATCAAAGAAGCTGAAGCAAAAGATTCAAAGATGATGGAAGCAAATGTGTTTTGATATTTTACATGCCCTCTCAAAGCTTGGTTCATGAGAAAAAGCCTTATAATCCTCATTAGCTTTTTGATAATTCATGCATTCATACATTCATTGATAGGATTTGATCATGTTGTTATATGCAAAGTTGTAGAATTTCATAAAGGCATTTAGATTTGTGTAAAACAGTTTTTCACTGCTTTAATCGATTACCTAGGTGGTATAATCGATTATAGGCTTGTTAGTGTTTTTTGGAAAGTGCCTTATGAACATTTTAATCGATTACCACTGGTTCGTAATCGATTAAATAAGCTTTACACAGAATTAGGAATTTACTGGAATAATCGATTATCTTGGGAAATAATCGATTACATAAGCATCTGCATAATGATACATAGCATATTCATCTGAGTTAATCGATTACCAGATGTTTGTAATCGATTATATATGCATTGTTAAGTTTTAGACATGTTATGGCTTAATCGATTAATTGGGTATTTAATCGATTACTTGAGTGCATTATAAAACTATGTTTTTCTGGCTTAATCGATTACATGGTGATATAATTGATTATTCTATTCGTTTCAGATTTCCAGATTTCTAATGAACAATTTAATCGATTACTATAAGTAAAATAATCGATTATTGTGACGAATTAATCGATTACAGTTGGTTGAAATTGTTTTTTTATAAATAGGAAAGCTGGGTCTGAATGAAAAGTAACAAGAAAGAGAGATATTCGTGAATACCCATTTAGTTTACATTCTCTAAGAGCTTTCAAGTGTTCAAAGTCTGAAATTAGTGAGAGAATCAAATGTGTTAAGATCTACTTGTGTGTTGAGCCTTAATAATCATTGTGTGTGAACATCTATGCAAGCTAGTGCTTAAAGAAGTGTCAGGAAAGCATGGTAGTCATCATCTCAGGTTGACTGAATCATTCATATCATTTTAGTTGCTGAGGAATATGAGGTGATATCTTTCTTGAACCTAAAGCTTGTGTTGTTTTGATATTTGTTGTGTATTTTGTGTTGTGTTTCCATATAACATTTGGGTTCTTTAAAGCTTTTCTAGAAAGGGTTTTCTAAGGGGAAGAACAGAGAAGGGATCTCTGGTTCTTGGTCTTTTGAAAAGTCTATAGGAAGTAGATTTTGAATTTTACCTAGGGTAAGTAAGAGAGATCATTTTGTAAGCTTGTAAAGAACAAATATTTGTTATAGTGGAACTCTAACCTAGATTGGGTTGGAAGGAAACTGGATGTAGCCTTCGGGGTTGAGAGGTGAACCAGTATAAATTTTGTGTGCATTTATATTTCAGTTTATGTTTCATTGAATTCTTGAAGTATAGAATTTGTTTATCATATAAATTTGGTTTAAGCACAAGAGTTATTTGGTTGGTGAAGTAAAGTGATTTGTAATTGATTTTAAATAAGATACGATCCTTTTGAAATCTTTCGCTGTTACATAATTTGAAAGGAAATTTTAAAACTCTGAGAAAAAACCAATTCACCCCCCTCTTGGTTTATTTGCATAAGTGTTCATTATATTTTCAAAATGCGATGACATTTTTGTAAATAAATACCATAATTTTACGATGATTTTGAACAACAGTCTTAGAAACTACCATTCTAAGACGGTTTTTGCAAAACTGTCTTAGAATGGTTTCCATTCCAGGGCGGGTTTTTGAAAATCGTCTTTAAAGGTTGTGATTCTAAGAGGTTTTCTAAAAACTATCTTAGAAGGTTTTCCATTTTTTTAAATTACTTTATTATGACACTCACTCTCCCTCTCGCTCTTTGATGCTCTGGCACCCCTCTAGGGTTTCCAAGAAGTCGCGAGAGTGCACTCCCCACACTATGGGACTCTTTCCTCCACCATGGTCATCGTTGGAGTGCACTCTCCCTCTCTCTCTCTTACTCTATTTTGTTTTCATCTCACAACGAATGATAACAAGGGAAGCAGAGAGTCCGCGGAGTTCCTCCACCTCTCGAGGAAGAGGTTCATCAATTTTGGTACTTTTTTGTTCTATGTGTCTCAAGCCTATGCGTAAATCTCTTCATCTTCTTCTTCTTTATAGAGCTTGTCCACGAAGGTCCACCCTCTGGTCATATTCAACATCTATGATTGCTATATTCAACGCCGTGACCAAGCTGACCGCGTCATCGGAATAGGTTATTCACTTTCTTTTTTGCTATTAATTTATTATTATTATTATTATTATTATTATCATCACTAATAATTACAATAGATTTTTGTTAGTCGCTGTTGTGTACAAATGACGAATTTAGTTCCACGCCTGGATCTGAGACTATCCATTTTTTTCTTCTCTTTTTAATGGGAGTTTTATTTATTTAGTTCATGTTTTGATGTGTAAGATTGGGGCATTTGATGACAATGTTGGAGGTTCCATCTCCTTGTTCCTCTTCCGTCCTCCTTCGTTTTTGGTGGATTTGGGAATTCTTTTAAAGTTGTCAATGCCTTAATTGCTAGCTATTCAGTTATTTTTATCATGTTACTATTTTTCTTTCATTTTTATTTGGTTAATTTGGGTGTGTCTCTGTTGTTCCTGCTCCCCAATGTTAGGATATATTGGGGTTATTATTCTTATTCTCCAAATTAAAGGCTTTGTGGGCTTGTACTAGTATTACTAGTACTGGATGTAAATTTATTTGTAAATAGGAGTATTAGTTTATTAGTTTATGTTATGGTATTGTTGTTACTCAATATTGAGGAATTTAACATTCAAATCAAATTAGAAGCATTGCATTTAAAAGGTACCTGCTTATTTGGGGAAACTGGATAGGGTGCTTTCAGATACTTACCTTTCATTGCATGGAGACATGAAGTCACTCTAGGCAAGACCGATGCAAAACCAGGTATGTGGCTGAAAACCCAAATAAATTCATTCTCAAATAAATTCATGCAAGAAGTGTGTTTCCTCTTATGCCATCAACTTGTTCTATGCCTGAGGAGTTTTAATATACTATTTGTGGTGAGTTATGTGGTTCTTGGTCATTGAAGTTGCTGTTTTTTTTCTCTTTTTCTTGGCCTTATTATATACCATGAGCATTTGTTAGTGAGTTGTATGGTTATTGGTCATTGAAGTTGTTGTTATGTGCTAAATTTGTGTACTTAATACAAAGTTTTAGCTTCTACCTTTGTTTTGTCTCCTTATGAAGCACTGATACCGACACGGAGTTTTCAATACGTTCCCAATAAGGGACATCGATATGTACTTCAAAAATACTAATATTTCGATACGTTTCCGATACGTTTCCAATACGTCTTAGTATTAAATAATAATTTTTTATATAGAGTGTATTTCATATTAATAAAATATAATAAAAGGAAAATCATAAGCACAAATAAAAGATTATCCATACAAAATTGATAAATACCTCAACTAGTGTGTGGAGATGGAGTGCTACTAATAGCATTTGCCTCCAACTCTGGCTCATCTAAGGAAATGGCAGCACCATCTAAAGTTCCAACATTATTAAAGGTATCAACTGCATCTCCACTAATGTCCCATACTGACTTTCTCCTTCATTATATTTTGGACTCTTTATTGACAAGAGCCGGAGGTTGCTATGTATGTAAACTAAGTCTTCAGCTTGTTTGGGATCCATTTTATTCCTTTTCATGGAATGCACAAAAGAGTAAGTACTCCAATTGCATTCAGCACATGATGAAGAAGAGGGTTGTGCAATGAGTTCCAAATCTGGCTTTTTAAGCAAAGGTGCACTACAACCATGAACTCCCCACCAATAATTGGGATTCATTGTATATCGATTTTCAATAACCTCAAACTCTCTAAAACCTCCTTTCATTTGAACAAAGTTGACATACTCCAAATTTACTGTAGCCCTTTCCTCCACACCAGAAAAATGTCTCCTGAAGAACTTTTTTACTTCTAAATTAGTCTCCACATCATCATCTGGAGAAACTTGACTTGGATCTTCAGCAAGCCATTGATCACTGTAGTATCTACCAAAATCAAAAAACTTAGAAGTTTCAAAATGGATTCAATTAATATAATTATTAAACTAAGTTACAATTATAAAAAGCTTACTTGGGATGCAAAGCATGTGCCAAACAATGAAAGGGAGTTGAACTTTTGGTCCAACGATCTATAAGAATATGATACACCACATGAAAAAATGTTGATTCCTCACCATTCATCTGCCATTCTTTTAAGTATATTACATTCTTTACCTTCTCATTCATTGCATCCCACATATTATAAACCAAATGAAGACAAGGTTTATCAGTATCACAAAACCTAATCATATCATAAATAGAAGCAATGAAAGCAAGGATATAATCAATGTCTACCTAGAACTTATCATCCAATATCTTTTCCTTCACAAATCTTGCCCTTCCTTGATGATCATCTTTATAAATACTCCATTTTTCACAAATGAACATGTTTTGGAAGCCACCCTTCATCAACCTAAACCTCTTTAACATCACAATCATGGAAGCAAATCGGGTGTCAGCAATAGAAAACAACTTCAATGGCACAAACTCATTAAACATGGACAATCTCATAGAATGAGTCATGATGAAAGTCTTGATTGTTGAAACATGGCCAACAATGTCAGATATCCAACTACATTCTCCATAAGTAATCTCATTATTCTCCACATTTTTGGCTGCAGAAATGTTCTTCAAAGCCAAATTCAACATGTGAACAACACATGGTGTCCAACTGATAGTCAGATATTCTTGCTCAATAAGTTGCCCTGCACCCTTACAATTAGCAGCATTATCAGTAATTACCTAAACCACCTTCTCCACCTCAACTTCTTGAATTACTTCCTTTAGCAAGTTGAAGATAAAATATTTATCCTTGATATAACTAGAACAATCAACACTTTTCAAAAACATGGATGCACCATCACATACTGCCATGAAATTAATTATTGGTCTCCTTTGGGAATCACTCCACCCATCACTGACAATACTCACACCGTTTGTTCTCTAAAGAGATAGGGCAAGGATACACAACCTATCAACATTATTCTTCTCCTGTTGCAAAATACTAGTTCGCAACAAGTTATAGCCAGGGGGTCGATAAATTGAAGTCACAACAGAAAATAGTTAAAAATAAGAGAAATAAATGAGATAAAAAGAAACATAATATTTCATAACATTAAATACCTCCAATGTTATGACTTGCAACATAAGTTAATGCTTTTAGAAAGTACGAGTTCCTTGCCAAATTAAATGGCAATCCAGCAGAATAAAACATCCGAGCAATAATATGATTTAATTATTCCTACTCCTATATTGAAAGCCCCCTCAATAAGACTCATGCTTGCAGTTCCTTCATCACTTCTTTTTCTTTTAGCAGATTTACTAGTTGTTAGCTGAGAAACTAGTGGGTGGTAAAGGAACATGTCTCGGTGCATTATTCCTCACCCTTTCAGAATATTCCTCTTCCAATTTTCCCATTTCCATCAAAGATGCCTCCTTAACACTCTTACATATTCCAATCCCTTTACATTTAATCTTTAGCAAATGAGCCTTTACTCTTGTGTATGAACTTCTATATTCAAGTTTGCAAAATTTACACTTCCAAGTCATATTCCCTCTTGCTTCATTTCCATCCCCAACTTTAGTAACATAATTCCACAATGATATGCTTAAGTTTTCAACTTCAATTTCCACATTTCGTGCATTGGATTGTATTGAACTATTGCTTTGATTTATGTTTGACTCCATTCTATTATGTTAACAAAACATAATCATATTTAAAAACATAATATTTGCTTTTAAATAGAAAGAAAAAAATAATTATTTTACAATACAAATTGCTTTTAAATTACTAAAAATAGATATTGTAAATGATGTAAAATAACAAACAACATGAGGAAAATCATGTAAAATAAAACGATATGAACAGGGAGGGAGTTACAAATTGAATGGTAATAGAAATGATGTAAAATAAAATGATGTAAATCATAAAAATATTAAATACAAATTAAATTAAATTGTTTTATATTAAATACTTACAGAGTTACGGCCTTGCAGCCACAGGACGGTCTTCTTCAGCTTCACTTATGGTCTTACGGCGGACGAGGAAGAAAGAATGACAACCAAGCGGTGGTGGAGGAGCAGCGATCGCGACGATGGAGGAGCAATGGTGGAGGAGGAGCAGCGCCTTGCGTTGTCAAAGACTCGAAACTCTTCAGGTAAGCACAAAATGGAGGAAGCAAAGCACAAATTGAAGACTTGAACCAATTTAGGGCAATTTTTTTAATTTACAAAAATACCCTTTCAAATTATGATACGTTAAATGTCATTTTTTTGCATACCTGTATCAGACGGTTGTCCGATACGTTGAAAAAAAAATTTGGTGTATCCGTGCTACATAGTTGTCTCCCTCCACCATTATTACATATAGCTTCACAAGGTAACCAAATATGACTTTTGTCTAGCAACTATTTCCTTTTATTTTTGTCCAGTCATCGCACACTTCCATAAAAGATTCCCGATA
>CM023959.1:21998414-22014735 GCA_013407115.1 Glycine latifolia | reverse complement strand
TATATATATATATATATATATATATATATATATATATATATATATATATATCCAACAGCATGATCTCTTATGTGCCACAGATCAAGTGTATAAATTTCAGGCACTAGAGGATGGCCTTGAAAATGGCCTCAGTGGAGTTTGTGAGAAAAAAGGATTTTTTTTAATATACTTATCATAGCTTTATATTTATTTGGTTAGCAAAAATTAAACAAGTTTCAATTCATCATACCTTTCTTGTTTGTGCTATAGATGGTAGTGCACAACATGTTCAAGAGAAATGTACGGGGTCTAGCTTTTTCCAATGTGTATATATATTAACAATAAAGATTAAAAGTCATGAGTGTTCATTAAAAAAAAGTTAATTAGTGTTTAGATCAGCATTAAAAACATGATATGTGTTTATAATCATAATAGTTATTAGTACGTACTTATTATTCCCATTTTTTACGATGCACCTTCAATGTCGATTCCCATAAAACCGTCTTTGTAAATAAGACAGTGGTAATTTTGTAAATATTTGATTTTTAACTAAGACGGTTTTACAAAAACCGTCTTAGAAACTACCATTCTAAGAAGGTTTCTATAAATCCGTCTTAGAATAGTTGTTATTCTAAAACAGTTTTGTAAAACCGTCTTAGAAGTTATTACTAAAACCATTTATGCTAAAAGGTTAACGACGGTTTTTAGTGCTGACCATCTTTGATTTTAAGCTGAATTATAAATTAAATTTTCAGTTTTAGTATCGCGTGCCCTTCACTTTGCCTCGTGCCCTATTTTGCTTCCAACCTCCATCGATTCTTCTCCTCAGATCTGAGATGATGACAAAATTGGTAAAAGGAAGCTGAAGGGTTTGTGGAGAGAAGCGAAGGAAGGATTTCTTTCTCTCACGCTCTCCCTTAGGGTTTGGGGTTTCCAATTGACTGGGCTCATTCACTTTTCTCTTTGTTATTCAATGCTCCACAAGGATTTTGTGTGTTTCAGTGTTTGCGATTGATTCAGATTTTTAGGGTTTAGGTTTTTTAGGGGTTTTAGGAATGGCTACGGTGACTAAAGAAGGGGTTGAGTACAAGAGTGATCCCGAAGACGCCACGAGGTCGCTCGCAATGCGGAGAAGGCGCTATGCTATTGATGATGAAGAAAGTGACGTTGACGCTGATGGAAGAGACACCGCCTCTGATCGTCGGAGACCTTCTAAGGGTAATTTTCGAGGCCATGGTGGTAAAACTTGAGGTGTTGATCGCAGTGGAGGATATGTTAGAGGTATATGGAAAGGGTATGATAACAGAGGCAATCAAACTCATGCACCAAAGAGTATTGTGCAAGGGAGAGGACCCCAGAGGTTTGAGCCTACTAATAAGAACAATGATTCAGCATCCTAGGCGCAAAATAAACAGTGAATACTTTGTATTTTGTAGTAAATGAGCTCATGTGAGCAAGAGTAATTTATATCTGTAAACGGTTTCTTTCATGCTGACTTCGTTGTTGTAGTGAGGAGATAGGGAAAAACAAATTTAATTCCATGATTGGTCTTGTTGATGAGGAACATGTTGATGCGGCTTTGTATGATGATTATGAAACTGAGAAGGCTCGTGAAGGTGTGTTTAATTTTATCTTGTTACATTGGTTTGTTTTACTGAGATGTGCTATTCTGGATCAAACTGTATGGTTTGTTACTATAAATTGTTAATTTGTTATGGTAACTAATTTGAGATTCTTATCTTGGTTCATTCATATAAACAACTGGTTGCAATAGAGTAGACTAAAGGGGAAAGGCTCTCTGGATAGGGTTTTGTTTCACATAATACCTTCCCTTGCAGAAATGATTAGCAAAAGAGGCTCGTGCTCAAGAAATGCAAGCCAAGAATGTTGCCCTTGGAAAGAAAGTGAAAGATAATCCAACTTCAAAAGCTATCAAGGGTTGAGGTGAGGCTTCCTTTTACAGAGTTACATGCAAGGTGCACATGATTTCTGCCTCAAGTCTTCCTTTGTGACACTGTGTTGATGTGCTTTGTCTTTATGTGTTAATTTTGATCCAATCAGCAGAACTGTTTGATCATATTTTGAAATCCAATTCGAAAGTATTTTCTCATTTTCTGTTGTTATCAATCTCATTCCTATAAGTGAAATGTTGACAGTCTCATGGTTCTTACTAATTGCAGAATAATGGAAAAGGAATGCCACATGATGACATCCCAAATATGTTTGGCCGAGGTCAATTAGTTACTTGTTGCCTCAGTTATATGCGAATCAAAATGTTTAGATATTTCAGTAGTAATATTTTGCTGGTTGGAACTAGAAACCTCACTTGCTGTAAGCTTATCTATTCATGCAGTTCTATATGGGACAAAATATGGCTTGAAACATACACAGGGAAAGTTTGGTCTTGGTGCGAAGATGGTAATGATTAACAACATGCACTAGTTTAAATATAATTTCCTTCTTTTTGTTTTTTTTTATTTACTCTGGTAATTAACTTGTAAAAATGGGCAACTTTTCTGTTGAAGTTGTATTACACACGTGTTTCACTTGGCCTTATTAAGCAATACTTTGCATGTATGTAGGAATTAATATGGTCTAAAATGAGTATTGGGCTTCCTATTGAGATCACTTCATCAATGAAGAACCAAACTTATGTTTCATTTCACAGGTTGGATGTTGACATTCATAAGTATGAATATTTTAACTAGTGTAAATGAATTAATATTTAAACTCCCTCCAAATAAACAAATGCTTCAACTATTTTTTAGGAATATTCCTTACATACGACAAATGGTTGTTATCACCCCTTATATATGCTCAATTTCTATTTAAATTTGTGTCAGATGCACCTGAGTATGTATATGTATCTATATCTTTTTAGCTTTTGCCCCCCAAAACAATTGTGCACAATCATCTTATACAAACTGTTCTCTTTGGCAGCAAGAATGTCTCTATAAGATTTGCTTGCATAACAGATGTAATGCCACCCATGAAATGAAAAGAGCTGCATCCGCACATGGTTGCAACTTATTCAGGCAGGTTGTAGTTTTGCCTGATCTTTCTCTTACCACAAATTATTACTTTTTTGGAACTTCTATATCTCTTAATTAATCATTTTTCTATCCTTGTTATGGATCACTATGGGTATTTAGATTACTTTTTTACTCTATTGGAGGTTCAAAAGGCAAAAAATAGCCACTAGTCTAGAAACCCATGAGAGATTTCTTAATGTTGGTTATGTGCTTGACTTTTTTGATAATTCATAATGAATTAAAGTTAATTTCTTCTACCATTGCTGCATAGTGCTCAAGTTTTTGAAGGTCACTCATTCATTGTGGAAGCTGGAGTCAGTGTAGGTGGAAAAAATGTCAAACAAGTTAAGTTTTGTTTCCAGCAATATTAATGCTTGATAATAGTTTGAAATTCATATGCTAAAAATATCATTTTATCTGAAAAAAATAGTTGGAAATAGAGTAAAATATTATAAATGTAGTAATAAACATGGAGAAAATATACAATTGAAAATAAGTCTTTTGTTAGATATGAAAAAGGATTGGATTCAGAGAGATATTTTCTTTTATGTTCTTTTTCCTTGTTTTTGTGCTTTTAGCTGATTTCTATTGGAAATAGGGGGAACATCTTGAAGCTTGAAGCTTAGGACTTGAAGAATTGTTTTGATCTTTTTCACATGCCTTGGAATGCCTTGGAAGAATGTAAATCCAATAAAGTGTTTAGAGAAGTCAATATGTTGATCCTTGCATTGCATGCATTTAATCATTCATGTGCCTAAATGTTTTCATAAAGAATCAAAGCAACTTTTGAAGAAAGAACCAAAGAAACAATGTTTTTGGAAAAATACAAATGCCACTGGTTTAATCGATCACACAGCAATTTAATCGATTATTTGCTTCGTTTTCAAATCTGGAAAAGCTTTGAAGAACAATTTAATCAATTACCATTAATTGTAATCGATTACATAGTGTTAAAAGAAAGTTATGCTTCACTGCTTTAATCGATTACCATTTATTGTAATCAATTACATAAGTTTCTTAGAAAAGCTTGTTGCACTGCTTTAATCGATTACTATTTCTAGTAATCAATTACACAAGGCTTTTCTAAAATGTTGTGCTACTGGTTTAATCGATTACAGTTCGTATTAATCGATTATATGCTTCGTGATTCAAACCCAGAAAACTTATGAACATTTTAATCGATTAAAATGGCAATTTAATCGATTACATAAGGCATTTTAATCGATTATTGGGAGCGTTTAATCGATTATAGTTAGTTATAAAGTTTTGTTATAAATGGAAGTGAGGCTTGTCTTGTTCTCTAATCTGAGTAATTTAAATTTCTGATTACACACAAGCCTTCACCAAGATTGAAAGAGTTTTTCTGAGTTTACTAACCTCTTGTCCCACTTCTTAATCTTCATGAGTTTTGAGTGATTTCTTGGGCAAGAGTCTTTCTAAGAAGAATAGGAGAGCATGTTCTGATTTTCATTTGATCATTCAACTCTGATTGGTAACTCATGTATTCATTGTCATTGGATCATCAGGTTGTTTCTCTCCATTCTTTTTGGGTATAAATTTGTTTTGTAATTTTTGTAATTGGGTGTTGTTGTAAATTTGTTCTTGAAGCTTGTACTAGAGTAGTGTTCTCTAGGGAAGAACAGAGTAGTGTTCTCTGGTTCTTATTGATAAGGTGTCTAATAGTGTTTTAGATTTCCTTTCTTTATCTAAGGTTGATAAAGAGTAAATGTAATAAAGCTTGTAAGAACTGAAATTTATAATAGTGGAACTCTAATCTAGTGTTGATTAGAAGGAATTGGATGTAGCTTCTCTTGAGAAGTGAACCAGTATAAATCCTTGTGTTGATTCTCTGTTCTTTAATCTCTATTGGCTATCTTGTTCATTGATTATTGGCACTCTTATCATTACTCAACAAGTTATGTTTTAAGCCATTAATTTTTTGAGTTGAGTGAATTGATTGAATAAAAGTTTTCTTGTTTCTAAAAAGTGATTAAGATCCTAACTCTAATTTAGAAAAAAAAAATTTAAAAGACCAAGTTTTAACCAATTCACCCCCCTCTTTGTTATTGTGGGTATTCCTTTTGTTTTCAATTGGTATCAGAGTAGGTTCTTGACTGTTATTCAAGATCACTATCTTTCTTTAAAAAGAAAATGAATACCACACAAATTACCTTCAAGGAGGGTGCCTCCCTCAATCGTCCTCCAATGTTTGAAGGAGAACACTTCAGTTTTTGGAAAAATAGAATGAAAATCTTTATTCAATCAAATGACCCAGGTGCTTGGAATGCAATAGAAAAAGGTCCTGTGATTCCTATTAAAACGGTTGGTAATGATATGATTCCCAAAGAATGAGATGAAATGATAGATGCTTGATTGATACCATGGTCTTAAACTAAGTGATAATGCTACATCATTTTTGATCGACTATTTGATCAGCTGGACACTGTTAGGAGCTAGTTATAAAGAGATGTTTCATTCTATTCTTAAATAATGGTAATGGTTTGTCAGTGACGACATATAGTACTTGTTACAGGGTCTGAATATATTTCGATTTGCCAATAGAATTCCACTACTTTTTGAGCAAGGTACTGATGTTGTCACCAGAACCGCACATAAAAGAATCAAGTAAGTATGCACAGAAACACATGGTTTATTTTGACTTTCTAATTTTTACTTTGTTTAGATGAAAGAACAAAATGAGGGAAAAAAGAATAAAAAGAAAGAAAATCAAGAGAAAATGAAGGTATACATGATGTTTGGATGAAAATAAAAAAGTGAGAGGAAAGAAAATATATTCATGTTATGATGAGGTTGAAGGTATAAATGTTGTTAGGAGTGCTTTTTTTTAAGTTAGTCCCACTATAACTTTTATTTCTTGCCAAAATCAATAATTGCTTTACAGAATTCTCTGGCATCACAAACACTAAACCTATGAAATCTTTATTAAATACTTTTTCAGCTGGAGTAGTTACAAAATCAACCAGATGCAAGATAAGATTGGTGTCTTTGTAAGCATTGTGAGCACAAAAATTCCGTTCAAAGGAACTGGGAAAGAATACATTGGAGATGACATAGCTGAGATTGCTTCTGTTGTCAAGGTTTGAAGTTTTTAATATACAAATTTTCATATTTAGCTATGTAAAATAAGCTAACAGCATTTCCCCCCTGCAATCTATAGTATGCTATTCAGCGGTGTTGTGTCCAATTAAAATCCAAGATTGTGAAAAAGATGCAGGCACGTGAGCAGCAAGAGAGGAAACAAAATCTAAGCAGGCATACCAAAGTTCTATTTGTCCCTCATAATTCCAGGAATGGTGCAATTGTTTATATATATATATATATATATATATATATATATATATATATTATGAAATAAAATATAATTCCTACCAATTGGCAGGTATATTCCTGATGGATGAAGATATCAGTAATTCTTGGATAAGGAGGGCCAAATTCTCCCACACTGTGTGTCACAGGTTGATTTATTCTAGTTTTGGATTTGGTTCTTTCAGCATTTAGCCAAGGGCACAACACAGTTCTAGTAGTTTGATATCAAGGCCTGAAGTGGTTTTTGCTTCTAACAAGGCTCAGAAGAAACCAATAATGAACAAGCAGAGATCTTTGTCCCATTTGCCTCAAACCAATAATAAAGATTATATATTAATTTATACAAGTTGCAAACTGAATAATAAAAACTAAAAAAGTTATAAAAATTGCATATTTTTATTTTTTGTTATTTAATTTATTTAAAAAATACAAATGGTATTTTTTTAGAAAAGTAACCAAAATAAATTATTTTACTTGATAGCTTTAGAAATTATTCATGTGAGATTATTTTATTTATATTACCCAATTAATTTAAGTTTTATGTACTCAACTTACTTTTTTATTTATCAAAATAACCTTGTTTTTATTTCATGTTTAAGAGTTTTTAAAATAATAACTCAATCACTGGTGTAGTTATGATAGAAATCCAATATCTTATTACAAAGAATAAAGAAAATCTCCCCTTATTACATCACTGTAATTAAATGATTTTTTTTTCAGATGTATAATGAGCAGTTTTAGTTATTACTCATTATGATATTGTTGACTTTCTCTTGACAAATAAAAGGTTGAACAATATCCTAAGGGCAAAATGTGGTGCAATTTTCTTTTGTTCCTCATTGGCTATTGTTGTTTTGCTTTGTTTGGGTCTGCTTCATTTTGGGGTGGAGACCCGGCCTAAGAAGGTACCATATTTTCATTTTTAGTATCTCCACAGTGTGCAATTGGATTTGTTGTTAACTTCTACATGCAATTTTTTTTTATCTCTTTCCTGCCTATCAAATAATATCTACCTTATCCTTTTATGTTTGTTGCCTTGTTTTTTTTATCTACCCTTACACATGTTATTAATGTCTTACATGTTATGATTGCTAGCTATTCAGTTATTTTTATCATGTTATTCAGCAGTTGAGAATTTGTTTTTATTAATTTCAGGCTGCAAGAGAAACTGGAGCTCTCCAAGCTACCAAAAAGTAACCTTCAAAAACAAGTGGAAGACTTACATTGAGGTTGCAACTGGAAAAACGCCTAAGGGTAAATGACTATTATTTTTTTAGTGCTAGCTGCTATCTACAAGGATAATAAAAAGGATGAAACTTCAAGGATAATAGAAAGGCTACATTGAAAGAAGTTATCGATAATATTATGGTATAAAGTAGGATGTTTGTTTTAATGAAGTTACATTCTCTAATTTACACGTAATATAATGTTCCATGGTATTTGACATAATTTCGTGTCGAAAGACATTTTACAGCTAGCTGCTAATTTGCGGAATTCCAAATTTTAGTGTATAGATAACAATTTGTTTACTTATAGCATTATAGAATAAAAATTCTTCAATTTCTTGTTTTGTTATAAGTGTGAATTCAATTATATAATAGTCAATTGCTTCATTTGGTAGTAGCATTATATATATAGAAAGCAATTTTAAAAAAAAAACCTGGATCAACAAAGACGATTTTCAGTCCAAAACCGTCTTTGTATATATAAACAAACAAAGACGATTTTGACTTAAAAACAGTCTTTGAAAGCATTTTATTAAAAAAATAGGATCAACAAAGACAGTTTTAAGGTAAAACCGTCTTTGTATATATAAACAAACGAAAACGATTTTGACTTAAAAACTATCTTTGAAAGCATTTTATTAAAAAAAAAAGATCAACAAAGACAGTTTTAAGGCAAAACCGTTTTTGTATATAAACAAACAAATATGGTTTTGACTTAAAAATCGTCTTCGAAAACATTTTATTAAAAAATAGGATCAACAAAGATGTTTTAAGGCAAAATTGTCTTTGTATATAAACAAACAAAGACGATTTTGACTTAAAAACTGTCTTCGAAAGCATTTTATTAAAAAAAATAGGATCAACAAAACAGCTTTTAGGCAAAACCGTCTTTGTATATAAACAAAGATGGTTTTGACTTAAAAATAGTCTTCGAAAGCATTTTATATAAAAAAAAGAAAAGAGGATCAACAAAGATGTTTTAAGGCAAAACCGTCTTCGTAGGTATGTTAGAAAAAACAAAACAAAAAAGGATCAATGAAGACAGTTTTAAGGTAAAACTATAATATAAACAAACAAAGACGATTTTGACTTAAAAACCATCTTCGAAAGCATGCAACAAAAAAAAGGATCAACAAAGACGATATTTACAACCGTCGTCAAATCTCATGGTTTTCGATGACGCGCTCAACAAAGACGGTTGTACAACTGTCTTCGTAAGGGGTTTAGAATCGTCGTTGTTTTGCTATTTTGTAGTAGTGAACTATTGTAATAATGATGATGATGATGTCTTTTGGAGTAAAAGTTTTATGATATATATGATAAAAAATAGAACACTGACTCTAGTTTAATTCCTTTGATACAACTCAGGGCAGGATTTTGGAGGAGCAAAATAAGGAACTCAATTTCCTTCTGGTACGTGGCATTCTCCATCTGTATATATGCATTAATGTGTGTCCGCAACTTCTACCATTCAAGTCATGTTTCTAATTTGGATTGATATCCTTCTTGTTTCACACATGGTTGATATAACATATTGTTTTTTTTTTTGTTGAATACAAGTTTTGTATTCTTCTAGTGATGCTATTCCGGGGTGAGAGTGAATATGAATACAGGTTTCATGCAATGTTGTAAAAAGTATAAGGATTTTCATCATTGACAAAATAGTAGTTATACAATTTAATTTTTATAACTTTCCATTAGTACAAATATTTCATGCAATGTTGGAATAATGACTATTTATGTGGTATATTATAAGGTTTAAGTGTGTTTGGATTTTTGGTAATTCTATATAGTTATAAAAAATTGAAAAATTTAAGAAAAGGAGTTTCTAAGACAGTTTTCAAATGTAAAACCGTCTTAGAATGGTCACAAATGTAATACATTTTTATGTTAAAAATTGTCTAATAAAGCTATAAAATAATAAAGACAAATTCTAAGACAGTTATGGACAAAGAACTATCTTAGAATGGGACATTCTAAGACGATTGTTGCCTATGACCGTCTTAGAATGATGTAAAAAAAATTTCAAAGACGAATTCTAAGACGGTTATAAGCTAACAACCGTCTTAGAATGTCACATTCTAAGACGGTTGTTGCTTATAACCATCTTAGAATGATGTAAAAAAAATTCAAAGACGAATTCTAAGATGGTTATAGGCTAACAATCATCTTAGAATGCTATATTCTAAGACGATTGTCACCTATAACCGTCTTAAAATGATGTTAAAAAAAATTCAAAGACGAATTCTAAGACGGTTGTCGCCTATAACCGTCTTAGAATGATGTTAAAAAAAAATCAAAGACGAATTGTAAGACTATTGTTGCATATAACCGTCTTAGAATGATGTAAAAAAAATTCAAAGATGAATTCTAAAACAATTGTAGGCTAACAACCGTCTTAAAAGAGACTTTCTAAGACGGTTTAATAACTGTCGTCAAAAGTCTTACCTTTCAATGACGTTGGCTACAAAGTCGATTGTACAATCGTCTTCATATGGGTCATATAACCGATGTATAATAGCACATTTGTAGTAGTGACAGATGATCTTATGACTAGATAGACATAAGTATAGTTAATACTTAGAAAGATGGACACAAATTTACTTGAAACACGTGGCAAATAGTTTGGAGCCTACCAACATCAATTGTAATAATAATGGTTTCTATAACTCCTGCCTATCTTCATCAACCTGTCTTCCTCTTTTTGATTTTTGACAAGAACTTCTCTTAACCAAACTTCATAGTCTTGCCCTCTTGCTTCTGCTTCAATGGTTTGGAAAGAAAGTATTTTATATCAACTAGATTACCTACTCTACTAATAACCTAAGAAATGAAAACCACCCCAACAATTCGTAACATAGAATATACTGTGTAAGTAAAACTTCAATGAAATCTAGTACCATAAATCTTGCAATATGTATAATGACAAGACACATATTGATCCTTGATATCTAATAAAAACAGAAAAGCCTTGGTAATGGCAAACACACAACTATCAAAGGTGTAGAAAACTAAGCAAACACTACTACTATACACTAAGGTGACATATCCAGAATCGATTAATTAATGCATTATATATGAAGTTAATAATTAACTAAAAAGTTAAAATATATACCTCCAAAGCCTTAACAAGGTTTTCCCTTGAATGTGAAGCAAATATGCATATACGTGCTTTGGCCAGTAGTAGTGGTGTTACTGGAAAAGCCACTATCACAAAAAAAACCTAAAACAAGATCATTCAATATACAAATAGATTATACATAAACATATAAATAAATGGAGAGAAAGAAAGTAATAAAAAATCCTGAATAGTTTGATGTTTATGATCTCAACATCTCACATTTTTCTTAAGGCATTCCTTTGAGAAGGCAAGGATTTTGGCTGAATTGTAAAGTGTGATTAACATTACATGAAAATCATCGTTTCCAAGAATCTCAAATCCCATCTTCTGCAAGTCTATCCTAAAAAAAATTACTATTTTCTCGAATTTGTTCAAGTTTCTTGGCACCTATATGGTAACAACTTTGCTTCAATGCAAAGTAAAGTAGATGCATGTATACATTTAGGATTGATGCATCTAGTTCTAGAGAAAACCAAAGAAAAGCACAAGTGCAAGCCAAACCTTTATTAGGACCATCTTCTCCAAAAATGACTTTTATTGATGATATTAATTGTTGTGCAGTTGGTGGTGAAATTGAAGTAGCATAAAGATGAGCAAGGCAAGTGTAGTTAAAGTATTTGATAAGCTCCTGATAGTAGATCCAAAAGTTCGCCATAAGAATCCAAGCTTAAACTATAGCACTAGTAAAATTCAAAAATTCTACGATGCAACCTGGTAGAACTATGTGAAGCACAAATCTTAAATAATGAACTTCAACCTATGAAACAAAATGTATTATAAAAGTAGCTCATGATCAAAACTTTAGTCCCATGAAATTCAAATTGCCTCTTACTTTCTTACTTCAATGCATCGTTTAATTTATCTCCTCACACACAATCTTAGTTATTTTGTGGTGCACAACACTCTGCTGCAATAAGAGTTCATGATGTTGTCATTGGTTATGCATTACAAGCTACTCAGCAACATTGAAGTGCATTGCACAATATATTAAGTGTGTGTTTGGAATTTGGAATAGGCAAAGACTATTTCAATAGTTGATTTTAATTAAATATATAAATAAGTGGGTCTATAGAGTTTCAGGCCACTCGACTATAAATATGCCACCAACCACAACAACTTCCACCTTCAAGCACATGAGTCTCTTAAACAATGGTAGACAAGTGATTGTCGGCTTTCCTATTCAAATAAATGACATAACAAAGAAAGAAGACAAATAGTAACTACCAAGATTTCTTAGTGCTAGGTTATTACCGTAGACTGAGAGAAAAGAGAAAGGAGAAAGGTTTTCTGAATAATACTCAATGCACACCAATAAAATGAAAACAAAGAGTTTAAATAATACAAAGCTAATAGAAAACTAACAGAACTAGTTAAAGAATATCTACAATAGATTACAGATTCTAATACTCCTCCTCAATATGGAGAGTGAATGTCTTTAACTCCCATCTTGGAAAGGATTTCTCCAAGTAAAGTGGATGACAAAGGCTTTCTAAAGGCATCTGCAAGTTAAAGATTGGAGCTAATTGGAATGAGTCAATTTTTTCCAGCAGGGACTTGATCCCAAATGAAATGACAATCAATCTTAATATGTTTAGTACGCTTATGAAAAGTAGGGTTACTAGCAATGTGAACAACTGTCTGATTATCACAGAACAATAGAGCTGGTTCAGCAGCAGAAACATTATTTGCCATATGATTCGAGAACATTGAAATAAGTTGGTTGCATTGCTCTCGAATAAAACTATTCAAGAATGAAGAATTAGAGATAGCAGGTTCTTCAGATACTTGGTTGGTCATAGAAGGCCTAAGTTGGGGTTTAAAGCCCAGAGGATAGCCATGGAGTTTGAAGCACTTCTCTACCGTGTGACCATAAAACTTGTAGTGAGTGCAGTAAGGTATATTTTGATGATTATCATTGAATGTGCCACGTGAACTAGACACTTGCTTGGTAGCACAGATCACAACGGTAGAAAGGCCTGACCCCGATCCAATGTCCCTTTGACTCTCTTCTTGATCAATTAAAGAGAATACTTATGTGACCGGAGGAAGAGGAACTGTTAGTAAAAGTTGATACGTACCTGAGAAAAGGTTTTCTCAAGACCCATCAAGAAGGTCATGGAGTACTTAGCTTCGAAGTAGGCTTTCAACTTGCTAACCCCTTCACATGTACACCCATTACACGAGCAAGAAGGGAGGAAGTTTGCAAGTTCTTCCCACAAAGATTTGATTTTTGTATAGTAGACACCAACAGAATCATTACCTTGTTTCAGATTGACCAGATCCCTTTGGAGTTTGTAAACCCTAGGACCATTATGCTTTAGGAACCTTTTCTATAGACCACTCCACATCTCAGTCGCAGAGTGGTCATTAATGATGCTAGCTGCAATCTCCTTTGAGATAGAGTTTAAAATCCAAGAAATGACAAAGTTATTACAACAAACACAAGAAGCCAACAATCGAGGGTCAGATTCATCAGGCTTGGGCAAATAACCATCAACAAACACAACTTTTTTCTTGCAAGAGAGTGCGATTAACATCCCATACGACCACGAAATGTAGTTTTCACCGGTTAGTGTTTGAGTCACAAGAACAATGTTGGGGCCATCGGAAAGATGTAGAAAGTATGGATTGAGTGAATCGTCACTTCAAAAACCCATGTGGGTGTTATTGGCAGGAATAGCCATGAAGGATTAGAGGATTGAGCGTGGAAGAATTAGGATTTCTCTTCTGATACCATATTATGGTAGACCCAGAGAAAAGAGAAAGGAGAAACAATTTCTAAATAATACTCAGTGCACACCAATAAAATGAAAACAAAAAGTTTAAATAATACAAAGCTAATAGAAAATTAATAGAATTAGTTAAAGAATATCTACAACAGGTTACATATTCTAATATATTACGAAAGACCGAGAGAATAGAGAAATGAAAATTGAGTGCTTCCGAATTTGACCCAAAACCTGTTTTAGTAAAATCATTATTCTGGATTGGTTAATTGTTGGATCGCCTTCAAAGTTTAAAGGTGGGTTCCTAACCCAAATATGAAACGTTTGACCATTGGGATTGGCAAAATAACATCTGAAATATGAGAAATTAATTTTTCACTGAAACAGAAATTTAAAAATTTGGTCAACTTGCCTAGGCGAATTTGGGAAGGCTTTTTGGCTCACCTAGGCGAGTCAAGTCGGCGTTAAATAGTGCAGAAGCATCCAAAATCACAAAAATTGGCCTCCTTCTTCCTCCCAACAGCCACCTCACCTCCCACCATCATCCTCCACCACCCAAGACCACTGGTGACCACCACAAGCCACCATTGCTTGCCACGAGACCACCGCACAAAGAGGAACCCTTTAATTGGAACAGAATCTTCGAAACTCTTCTCGAAGTTTCGGTAGAGAATGGAGCCTCCAATCCTCCTTTCTTGGTTTCCTTGAGGTAATCTTAGTTTCCTTTGTCTTCTTCTAGCTAGTTTAAGCTTCTCTTAGTGTCTCTTGTGTTTTGGGTACCGTTGTTGGGAGTTTTACACATCCTTTGAAAACCCTTTAAAAATGAGATGTTGTAAAAGTCTCATTTTTATGAAATTGATGTCATTCCTATGATCCTTGTTGAACCCCAGTCACATTGGTGTGATCGAAATTTCAAAATGATGTCTTTCGGTGTGAACACCCAAAACACCCTTTTAGCTCCTTTTTCATTTGAGTGGGTATTTGACCCCAAATGTTAATATTGATCTTATCTTAAAAATCTATACTAAATTATCTTCAATTCGGTATATAGAGCTCTGTGTTTGGGCCAAAGCACGTGAACTTGAGAGATCCCAAAATGACGTTTCAAGGAGCTAACAGAAAAATATAGATAGGTAAGGGGAGTTTATTATTTGGTTATAGTTTTGATACCATAGTTGGGGGCCAGGGAGTCCAACTATGAGGATATCTGTCTGTCCCTGTTATGTTCTGATTTTCAAGAAAAGTTATGTTTTAAACTAATGGGATGCGATACATTTATTATTAATGTATGTTTATTCCTGTTGTGTACTCACTTTCAAGAAAAACTGTGTTTTTAACTGATGGGATGCGATAAATTTGTTATTGATGGATAAAACTGTGAATAATATTGTTGTTGTAATGATTGGATTTTTGGGGAAAAGTCTTAATTACAAAGGAGACTCTGCCCAAAATTTTATAATATGTTTTCCTATTTAATTCTTTATTAAATTTTTAAATGGGAATAAGAGTGTGTTTTATATATTGTAGTCATCCTCTTTAATTTAGAATTTTCCTAAAAATATTAGTCTTGTGATAGGATGAATTGTGAATGTATGAAATTTGGGTTGTCTGAAGACCTGGGGAAAGTGAATCTCAGGCATATGTATTATCTATAGATGTGAAATGTGATTGCTTATGATGTCGTTGATGATATTGAAATTGAGATGCCATTGATGTAGTTGATGATGCTTAAATGAGATAATGTTGATGTAGTTGATGATGTTCAAATGAGATAATGTTGACATGGTTGATGATGTTGAAATGAGATAATATTGATATGCATGATGATGATATTGAGATGATAATGACATTGATGAGAGATCATGTTGATGTGGATATACATGGATACCCATGGGGTGTATGATGGGTTACCCTTGCGAGGAAGGATTTGTTCCTAGCCAGGTCATACATTGATTGTGCCCATGGTTGTAGGTTGTGTATGTACACGTGGGGTGCAATGACCAGTTGGTTACCCTTGCGAGGATGGATTTGTTCCTAGTCATAGTCAATGCATCGGTGAGCCCACATTGGTGTGTTATGTATGTACATGGGGGGTGCATGACAGGTTACCCTTGCAAGGAAGGATTTGTTCCTAGTCGGGTCATGCATTGATGATGCTCATGTTTCATACTTCATTTGCATGGATGGAAATAGAATGAAGGCACGCACGTACCTATAGGTTTCAGTGGGTTGAAAACGCAGGTACTAAGGGGTCATCAGGTTTGGAATTCTCTAGCGACGTTGGCTGATCATCAAGGGGGAATAGCCAGTGCACGACAGGGTGGCCCTGATAGGCGGTGAATCATTTTTCCTGTGAGAGGCTATTTCCGGGATATGGTACCACATTGCATGCTAATAGATGAGTTAGGTGCATGCATCATTCTATGCATGATTGTTTGAGTTGTGAAATGCATTGGATGATTGGTTTGTTGAGTGTGTATTGGAATCATGGATTTTTGTTAATGATTGTGGTGGGTAATTTTGTTTCCTTCCCAATTGTTGTTATCTGATGCTTGTTGGCTTTATATAATAAACTCACCCTTATTTTTGTTGTATCGTGTGGTTAGTACCAGTGATGATTGCGAACTTTCGTTCGTGTAAGCAGATTAGCAGTAGTAGGTGTCTCTGGAGGGAGATTCTTTTTGGTTGGAGCCACCAAACCGACATGATGATGTTTGAGTTCTTTTGGGAAAGAGTTGTGTTTTGTTATTCAACTCTTTCTTAGTTAGTTCCTTGAATTCTTTTGTTAGACATGTAAGATTCCAGGTGTAATTACATGTAAAACTGAATTAAGTACTGATATGTGAATGATATGCCCTGATACGATATATATATATATATATATATATATATATATATATATATATATAT
>CM023959.1:21981954-21998314 GCA_013407115.1 Glycine latifolia | reverse complement strand
ATATATATATATATATATATATATATATATATATATATATATATGTATCGCGAAAAATTTACTACCATTTTCATAATCAAATTAATGGAGTTTTCATTAAAATTTGAAAATTCACCCGATTAGAATTAGTGATATAGTAGTGACCAGACAGGTCGTTACAGAGATATTTGCTTACTTTTGTGGTCCGTATACTTTAGGAGAATAGGGAGCCACATAAATTACAAAGAACTTAATTGAAATACGCTTATAATGTAGACCTTTATAATAAGAATGTTGCTAACTAGTATTCTTATGACAATTATTAAGGAATTCCAAATAGATTTTTTTATTGAAATTCACATCGAAAATGTATTGGAAACCACAATAAAGGTAAGATCATTTTATTCTTTAATTAAAACTTTCTAATTTTTGTATTATTTAATTAGTGCCCTTAGTACACTAGTTCCTTAGTGCACTAGTTAGTATTTGCCTTACAATAACTACCTTCAATGTCATAGCAAAAATGATTCTAATGGTTTGATAATGTAAGATCATTTACTCTGATTGTGTTGTCTATTAAACTCTTATAATATTCTTTAATTGGTTGTCATTTACAATATTTACACCTCATCAAAATTAAACTCAATTTCAAACGCAACAATTCCAAACATGTAGAAAGAAAATTCTTACATTCAACAACCTCGTAATCCCCCCAAAAAAAAAAGACAGAGTCATAATTTAGTGTCTTCACTACTACAAATTAGGCAAATGATGATGGTTCCCCTTACGACGACGGTTGTAGAACCATCCTTGTTGTGCGTGTCATCGAAAACGATGACATTCGACGACAATTTTGAAAATTGTCTTTGTTAACTCTGGTTTTTTTTTACATACTTTCGAAGACAGATTTAAAGTCAAAATCGTTTTGTTTGCTTATATACAAAGACAGTTTTGGCTCAAACGTCTTTGTTGATCATCCTTTTTTTACATGCCTACAAAGACAGTTTTTAAGCCGAAACCGTCTTTGTATGTATATATACAAAGACGGTTTTGACTCAAAACCGTCTTCGTTGATCCCTTTTTTTTTTACATGCCTACAAATACGATTTTTAAGCCAATGGAGTAATATCTAATTGAATTGACACTTATAAGGCCTACAACACATTCAACAATATTTATTGTATAAATAAAATGACAAACCAATATTTATACGGCATTGCACTTAACAACTAACTATAAAATGCCGTTGGTCCATGACTTAACATCGGTGGAATGCTACCTCCAATTCCCTGTATGTTTGATAGAGCCAAAGATTCCCCCCCACTGATTGGAGTACACCGATTACCCCCCGAACCGTACAAATAATTTTCAAATACAAAGCATTATATTATATGCAAATGAGTTAATGTCACATCATTTAAACAAACATTGTGGATTATATCCTTCAACATCACAGTGATCACACCAATCATAGTAACTTATGCCTAATAGTGTTCCAATGCTTATGGAAAATGTACAAAAGCAAGACAACAATAAGATTAAATTTTGACAAACAATAGAAATTGAAGCTTTTAATTAATGTATATATGTGGTTATCCATGAATCTGATAGTCAAGGTGTGTTCTAGTCATAATCCACAGCTGTCACTTTCAGTATTATACCTCCTTTTGAGAAATTGAGCAACTGCAGTTGATCTTCACTATTCTTCAACAACAACAACTTTTGAATTGTCTAAACCTATATCAAAATATATTGTTGAAATTGTTGGAATTGACTGCACATCATTATTCATGATAGTGGACACACTAAGCCAGTCAAAATATAGGTACCACACTTTGGAAAATCACTCACTCACTCATAAGACATGCCTGATTACCATCCAAGTGAAACTCCTTGCCTAGAGATTCCATGACTAGCTGCTGCAAGTATCTACTGAATAATAACAAGTTGTCCTTGTATGGACGAATAACCATATCCAACGAAATAAGAAGGAAAAGAAAACAATGAAAAATAGTCAAATAAAACAGGAGACAGACACTAACCTATCATAATTCTCACCTTGGATCATACACCATTTGTAGCCCAATACCAACATAAAGCCAGCAAAGCTGCAAGGTTATTCCTAAACTGCACAAATACACATATTACCAGAGAAGTAATTAGTTTCATGCCTATTTCCATACACTTCAAACCCAGGCACCATATACATGTATTTGTCACATGAAGTATTGATAGTACTTAACATAGGTATGGCATTGGCAAATCATTAAGTAAGAAAAAGCTCTAGGTATGGTACAAGTCGTTCATTATCATACATGAAAATGCTTCAATTACATGTGTTATCCAACAAAGAATTTTCTTGTGTTACAGCAACACCCTGCATTATAGCATGGACATTAGTGAGTTTAACAATTTCCACAAATTGAAACTGACAGCAGGCGTGCAAGTGATATGCAAGATCAATAGCATTTGGATTTTGTTTAACAAGTGGACAATGATATTATAATAATAATACATGGCAAAAGAACATGTAAGTGAAAATAAAAACCAGGAAATAACCTTCATTCTTTTTTCTAAAAAGTGGAAACAAAGCCATATCTCTTCTTGAAAACCTACAAACATTTGGCATAAAACATGAGAAATATGTGTAAATTTGACTATCAAGGAAGGAGATTCCAACATCATCGATAATTTGAGAGGCTAATGCATGCTCTGCCTAGTTACCCAGTGCATCCTCATTAAATAATATCAGAAGCACAAACTCCAGTCCATATATGAAACAGAAGCATAAACTCCAGCCCTCATTAAATAATTATCTCTTCTGAATAGTAAACAAAGATAATAAATGGAAGAATGTGGTCTACTAGAACTTGAATGATTAAGAGCCCAAAACTTCAATAAAAACAATAGAAGCTTTAAAAAGAACCCTTTTAAGACCAAGATAAAAATTATCAGCTACACTTAAATCAGATTTGATGTTTACTAACAAAAGCAAAGGAACAAAAGACTAAATTCCATTTACTATCAACAAAACTGCTAAAGATGATCAAATACGTTTCTGCTTCTCAAGAATGAAGTGAAATTTAAGGAGATCTGACATATATCAACGTTTATGAGCAGAAAATAACAAATCAAGTGGTAAAACACATACTTGAAAGAAATTGCTCTCTGGTGATTCTACTGGCCACAGCTAAAGTAGGACTAGAAAAAAGCTGTGATGAGAACTTATCATTATTTTTAGGTAACAGCTCAGTAGGCAACTTATCAGTTACCATTCCACTTGAAGAGGGAACTAGCTGTCTACGCCCATCTTTGTCCACTTTCAAAAGGCATAGTTTGATTGCCAACAATTGGCAATGAATTTAGATCCATGCATCTTTCAAGGCCATTTCAAAAATCTTATATGCTTTCTTTGGTTTTTGACTCGCTCATCATGTGAATGCATTAAATGGAGCAAGCTTAATTATGCTAGCTAACTAAACTTGGTTCCAAATGCATAGCATGACGACGCCTGTCCCACATGTAAATAACTCTATCATTGATATAGTGTAAAAATTAAATTACCAAGTCAATCAACAGCAAGTGATGTCACTATAGTACACCTTATGATATAGAGTTACGATATACCAGTTTAATAAGTTGTAATGGTAAGCATTTATGAGCATGAATTAAAATAGCGATAACAAAATTCATACACTTAAATGTATTGTAGTTAAGACTTAGAATCAATAACATTTGTCTGCCAATTAATGATTCTTTATATAATAGTTAAGACTTAGAAAAATAATTTGTTTTGGCTCTTATTGTCTTTTACATCAAGTTTTTGTAAGAATGCATATTAGCAAAGTAAGCAAGATAAAAGAGGAAGGATTTACTTGCCACTTTAGCTGGCCCTTCTGCTTGCACCTAATGTGAATGGTTGTGTGCCTGTGTCCCATCCTCGAAGTACTCAGATATAATTTAGTGAGAACTGGATTTTCACCTATTATTTCTTTATTGCTTTATACAGCTGAATCAAACAAATACATAAACATCCTAATGATATATAAAAATATGATAGCAGTCTTTACATGGCATTATGGTATATTGCATGCACACATGATAGTTCCGGAATTTTAACCTAAGGTTTGGGTGTGTGCGCCAATAATTGTAAGCAAAGGATATCTAAGGGCTGTCTGATACAAGTGAGGAAAAGATAAATTTGAAGCACATCAAATCCTATGTGAACTTTGAAAGTCTAAAAACTGAAACCAGAAAAATGTTCAAAAGCATCAAAACAGGAATGGAGAATTATGTTACTTGACCTTGGTTTCCTCCAACATTTCATTCATGTTCAGTTTTCCCTGCATCTCATGAGTCACATTTGTCTGCCTAGCAACCAATTGGTCAGTCTCAATTGTGGGTTCATGTTCAGCCTTCACAACATTCATCTTTTTCTATTCTTCTAGCACAGCAACCTGCATCATGAAATTGACCAACCCTCACTCATGATGAAAAAGACTCATTTGACTGAAAATGTGATGCACCAAAAGTAATGCACAAACAGGTTTACTTTGTCAATTTTTCTTGATTAAGGCTTGCTAGACTTGTGTGCGTCAGTTCCTTTCCAAACTTCAACTAAAGAAACCTATAGTCATAACAAAGATCCACCCACACACCAACCCAAACACAATTATGACATTAACTGTTTCTACCAACAAGAAAATATAACAATTTCAATACTCAATGGAACCACAATCTCCACCCAAATGAGGACTAAAGAACCTTGTAAACATAATTATATCTTCTTGTCACATTTATTTTCATACATAATATAAAACTCCTTTATTGACTTAGTTAAAAATATAACTAATTATTTGTGTGTGTGTTTTTTTCTCCCGTCACCTCATTCTCTAATCAATTAGAGGTAGGTTGCCATCTTTCCCTAACATATTTTTTTCCTCCTGATCTAACGGGCTACAAACATGGCCTTAAGAGTTCAAAACCAACTACTCCCCTTAGATAAACAATAGATACACCCAAGCTCGAAATAGTAGATAGCATGAAAGGCAACAATCCAGTAAATATTGGCAGTTTTAGCCACCAATGTTAACTAATTGTTTTACTAAAGTCAAAAGTCATTGTCAATGAATGAGTAATAATAATAGATAGAAAAAGATGACAATGAATGCACCAAATATAACCATAGTTAAAAATCTGCATGACAAGCTACACTAAAAGCATTCACCAAAAGACACACACACACTAAAAGCATTGTCAAAAGCTACATGCAAACTACAAGAAAAATTAAAATTACTGATGAAAAAATAATAATGAAAAGATAAATTTTATCACTAAATTTGATCATTTATACTTATATTTAACTAGCAAAACATTGTCATCACCGAGGGATAAAAAGAAAATATTTAGAAGATATGGTTATAAAGGGCAGCCATGCTTACACTTTCATAAATGAATCCTGGACCAACTGCATTGAGGGGAAGTACTTAGGCATTTCATAGCATGTGAACGTGTCTTAATATTTGCTACACGTTCACTTAGTCCTACCAATGACAAATGAAAGAAAAGCGAAATAAATAAATTATTAAAGAGCAAGCAAGTCCCTGGAACACAAAACAATCACAAAATTAATATGATGTTTATGAAAATATCCAATTAATGGAAGCAGTACCTTTTTAAGAACGGTAAGCTTCTTTTATTTCTTTTTGCATAATTAAGGGTGGTGGGGAGTGATTAGTCTCTTTAAGAACTTATCAAAAAAAGTGTGTTACACCATTCTAATGGAGGAACCAATCATCAATTACGCTTTTCATTCACAAAGGCAAAAAAATGATTAGCCTTGAAGAATTTTATCAAGTGTCTTATGTAATTCAATAAACCTTATTAAGAATATTTATCTAAGCTGAAGAACAGGTCATGAAAAATACACAAGGGGGGGTACAAGATGCCAAAACCTGATGAAATTTATAAATACATAGTTCCAATATTTGGAAGATATCTATCATGCAACAACATATCTAAGATAAGATTCTTATGTGTCCAGCAACAAATTTCAGACACAGCTATTCACAGTAACTACACTGTCATGCAATATTAATTAAAGCTATAATAAATATATCCCCTAACTTTCTTGAATAACTGCCCACCTTACAATTTTCAAGTCCTTCACATGGATGACAAGATACATACTTTTACCTTTGTTGCATCACTTGGAAACTGATCTTAGGATAAGGTGCTGCTATCGATATATTTTTCCTGTACACAAGAGATATGAAGCAGGCCGTGTGGTAGATTCAACTGCAAGTTTCTAAGCACCATTAGAGTTCCATTATCAAGTTAACTAACATCAACTATATGAATAAATATGAAACGTCCTATGAAGCACAAGGTACACCAAGAATAAGATATTCAATTTATGCACCTTTGTTATTGACAATGGTGGAAGTGATACTTCTACAATTAAGCCAAAAAATCCTCCAACAAAAAGTAACAGGATATGCCTTAAAATCACATTCGGTTTCCTAATAGTAAAACTGAAGGCAACAAAACGCAGACTAATGTCAATTTAAGGGAGTTGCCAACTTTAATCATAACATATACAAAATTTCTTAAGAACAAGCATAATAATTAACACAAAGTATTTATCTCCAAAGATTAGACCTGCCGGTTGCTTTCACCATTGTATCCAAGCTTTTTTTATTTTCCTCCATACAAAATTTTAGCAGCATTACTACCAGTCTCACACTCTATTTCCTTCATAATCAGTTCTTTAGAAACTTCAACACTGTCACAAGAATCGACCCCTTGATTTTCTACCACAGTCTTCCCTTTATCATTCTGCAACCCACCATGCAAGTCATTTTCATCCAATGTAAGCTTCTGCAAGAAACCATTCACATCAGAATAGTTACTGAGCTCACTACGCAAACCCTCCTCAGCTCATGTGAATTGATTCCTCTTCAGAAAATCCAAAAACACTTCAACTGAATTTGTGTCTGCCATTCTCAAGCCCTTGCCAAGCTAAACTCAACCCAACAAACAAAAAAACATAATAGACTTCAGAACAAAAAACAAAACAAAATACAAAAGAGCTTTCATACCAAATAAAGACATAAGAAAAACAAATGACAATGCATATTTCCATGAATCCCATTAAAAGAAAAAAGAAAAATTGACCATGTTGAAGACAAATCCAAAAGCTTACCTCGTATTAGGCATAACCAAATGGTGGCACTATGCCACCTTTGTGTTTCTATTATACGTGAATAAAACAAAAAATCGAACGCCGTTCACGCCGACAAAGGCCTTGGAATCACGTGGCTCCTCCTCCTTCTCGAGATCCATGACGACAGCAGTGGCTTTCACATAATCGACGTCGATGGGGAAATCCTGCGTGGAGAAGGTCGATTTGGAGGTGTGGTTCACCGTCCTAATGGACTCATCGACCCCTAAGCTGCCCACACACATCCCATTTAAGGCACTAGCCAGTCAATACATCACATGCCACCACTGAGGAAGTGAACGACGAGAGAGAAAGAGAAAATAGGAACTGAACAGCGAGAGAAAGAGAAGACAAAGCGAAATGTGAGAGAGAAAGAGAAGAGGAACTGAAACAGTGAGAGAGAAAGAGAATGTGTAAATAGCAATTTCCATTTTTTTATTCAAATTTTGATAAGATCTGATGAGAGAGAAAAAGAAGACGAAGTAAAATGGGTAAATGGGAACGGATTTCAAAGACGATTTTGGAAAAATCGTCTTCGAAAACATTTTCTAAGACAATTATTTTTAAAACCGTCATTGTTTTTTTCTTTTATTTACAACTTTGTCACCGCCCATTTTTTTAAGACGATTTTGGTATAATCGTCGTCGATCCACTGTCATGGAAGACTGTTTTTGTAGTAGTGCTTGTTAATATCATTGGAGTTACATTGAACCAAGCATTGGGGGCACTTGAAATCGATTTCTCAAAGCAGTTCTGCGAAAAAGAGAAATGCATAAAGAAACAAAAAATTATATTACAAAATGCAATCCAAATGAAACTAAGGGTTTGAACAGTGAAACAAATGCAAAGTCTGAATACAAAGGTATAGTCGGCGAATGTAGAAGTCCTCGAGTCCTCGACAGACAAGAGCGTAACCCTGAATGGCAAAAGGGAATGAGAGCAATGCATTGGCGTTAATGACATAATGAAAGAAGGGGAAAAAGAAAGAAGAATGGAAGATTATTAGAAGCGAAGCAGCTGATGAATTTGCGGAAAAAATCTCTAAATTGATCAAAGGAAAGGAGCAAGCCATAGTTGAAGTATGTGGTTAATGCAGTTAGATACGAAATTGCGATCATTTCTTCACAAAAAATCTGGAACTTCAATCAGCTAGAGAAGGAGAGAGATGGTGAGACAAGGATTCGTTGTTTTTGGACCGGAGATCAAATCCAAACTACCTTAGCAAAATTAACATGATAACTTAAGTATGCAAAATTAATTCATCCTTTAACTTACACTCAATATTTAATGAAAATATTGACATGATAACTTAATCAACTTTGGTAATTCTTATGCTCTCTATGCTGAGTGGTTAGGGTTATGATAATTATTGAGACTTCTTTCGTAAGAGGGTGGAGGAAGCTTTGGATTGAACGTGACTTCATACTTGTTATTAAAGCTTTCACATCGCCTAACTTGTTTCCTTGGAAACTTAGAAATAGATGGCTTAATTGTATAGAATTTACCCACACTATGTCTTTTATATACTTTCATATTTATCGCGAGGGCAACAATGCTTGCCTCACATGGTAGTAGCAAACAAGGCCTAGTTTGGTGGGATTTTCTTCCTTCTTTTTATTGCTTCAGGAATATATATTATTTTCCTTCTTTTAGGTTCAAATGATTGTACATGAATCTTGCTTTATGCCTTCGCCATGATCTTTATTTTCTTTTTGGTTTTAATATGCAGGAGTGTGTTGCATATGGCTGTTGAAGGTTGCACTGTCAACCTAGTTGGGAATACGATATATACTGTTCCTTAGCACATCTCTTGACTTTGATTAAAAAACTAATTTAATACACTAACACGTTAATAAATTTATGTTAACTTGATACCTAGATATTAGATAATACTTCTTACGATCTTTAATATAATAATTAAAAAAAAATGTATTTATGATGAGTAACATGATGAGATAGGTAAAGAGAAAATATAAGTTTTAGTGGAGTATTTATGATATTGAGATGTCCACGTATAATGACCCAAAATTATTTTAAACATATCTAATTTATTTATTTTCTCATATAACTAATTTATAAAAATAAATAAAAATAATTTAGTTAATTTTAATTAATAATGTCATAGAATTAAATAGTTTAAGCAATGATTATATTTAATAACATTATTTGTAATTCAAAGAATAATTTTTTTCACTATGAGTGACTTAAAAATAATAGGCCCATAAATCTATCTACTTGTGAAATGATTGAGTGTCTCATTAATAAACTTCATCATACATTAAGGGTATAAAAAATATTATATATAATTAATACATTTGAAAATGAATCTATATATCTATAATTAGAACTAAAGAAATTTATCTACTGTTGTTTCTTATATAAAGAATTAAAGATGACTTGATATAAGTTATATCTATTTTTATTTATGAAAAAAATGTTAGAAATACATAATACATTGAAGTTTTTTTGTTATGCATTCAAAAATTTAAACTTTAATTATTAAATTATATTTTTTTTCTTGGCCCCCTCAAACCGAATTTCTGGCTTGCCGCTATCCCTCCTTTTATTTTGCAGGTAGTGCTTCTTGGTCAAGATGAGGTAATTTCATTAATTGTTTCATGTCAAATGAGCATGCATCTTCCTTGTACTAATATGTAATCTAGCAAACAAATTAAATGATAACTTTCATGTTTTCAAGTGTTTTTTGCAACAAGATTTAAACAATGTAGCAAGCTATCACCATTGCAAGGAGTATCCACAGAAGTTGTTACTTGTAAACTAGCTCGTCTTGTTCAAAAAGTGTGTTTAAACTTCATAACCTTGAGACACTCTTATTTAGGATCAATAAGAATTAGTTGGCGTAAGAACTCGCAAAATAAAAGGAGGAAGGTATTGATAAGGAAAAAGAAGAAAATGGAACAGAGAGATGAGAAAGGAAGAATGAGGAGGATAAAGATAGAGAATAAATGTTGACAAAGACTAAAACAATTTTTTTTACTTATATAACAAAATTGTAAAACATAAAACATGCATGTAATGTTACATTAACATCAAATCAATATCACAACATCACATCATCATGCAACTAAGAAATTAAAAGATAGTTGATGACCAAGACCAAAACATAACTGAAAGTGCGCGACTACAAAAAGCGCATTCTACGTCGGTTATTTACCCCCTTCAACATCGGTTCCACAACCGTCGTTGTTCTAGGTGTCGTTGATAACAAATACTTTCTACGTCGGTTGTTGAACCGTCTTAGAAAGTGACATTCTAAGACGGTCTTTGGTAACAACCGTCTTTGTTTCCATTAAAAATAAACCAAAAAGATAGGAAACTAAGACGGTTATGGAAAAGACCGTCTTAGAAAATGACTTTCTAAGACGGTTCTATACTAAGAACCGTCTTAGAATGTCACTTTCTAAAACGGTCTTTTCCATAACCGTCTTAGTTTCCTATGTTTTTGATTTTTTTATATACTTTTTAGACGGTTTTTTATACAAACATAATAATAGAAAAATCTTTTTTTTACAAAATACAAGCATTTAAAAAAAATTAAGGAAATTCATCATAAACATTACCATAAATCCATCATAAACATGTAAATAAATCCATCATAAACAAGTATATCAATATACTGTAATCAAAACTTTTAATCAACTAACTTAATGTCTCAATGAATATATTCAATGATTGAAAGCAAAAAATCAGAGTATCCACTACAAGAAGCAAAAGTAACTTATCCTTTCCTATGCCACCCATGTAACTTGTTGCACCAGGAACTTGGAACATCCACTCCTCTTGATTTATTTCTGGCAGCTTCTCAAACAGCAGAGGGGTTGAATAGCTCCTATCAATAGAAGAATCACTCTGAATAAATAGAAAATGTCAATTCTAGTAACAATATTAAGCTGCAAACATGCTTTAGTTTTGATTGAAATTTCTTTTAAGTTGCTAACAAAAGCACCATTGACATGCTTGAGTATTTTGGCCGCATCTTCTTTATTATATATATGTTATTAATTTTTTAATTAATAGTTACAATATCATTTAAATTGTAGTTCATACTTTAATCAAATTCTATATATTCAAGCTATACCTGAACATGCCATGACTTAGTTAAAATGTTGTAATTGTTATCTCTAATTTTTAATGCAGTAAAACAAATCAATGATTTTAAATACTTTACTTGTATCTAGTCACAAAGTAGTGAAGGAAAAGGCTGATTTTAAGCATGCCCCATTCCTTTCCAGGACACACCCTGCCTCCTGCTCCAAACAGCATGTCATGTTGATGCTAGCAAGCATTTGAATAGAGGAAGGACAATGATAACAGGGAGAAATTACTTGTAGCATAATTAGTAATGATTTTTTTCTTATTTAAATATTCAAAGCTTTAATTAGGTTTTATATTTTTAAAATAATTTAAATAGATTATTTATTTTTATAATATTTAATTAGGTTTTTTATTTTTTAAAATAAGTTTAATTTTTCTTCTATCTACCCTGGATCTTTTTTAAAATAAAATCAAAATTAATTTTAAATGGAATCGAATTGAAATCCTATAATTTAAAATAAAATAGTAATATAATTGAATTATTTTTGTAAAAATTATAGCATTTGAATCTATAAATTTCAAATTGTAAACAGTGCAAATGTAATAATGATTATTAATTAAATTTTAACGGTTATTATTGCAATTAATTTTACATTTTTGCTATATATATATATATATATATATATATGAAATTTTAGTTTTACAAGTAAATAATATGAGGAAGAAAGATGGATAATTAAATACGATAATAACTTAATTAACAGCTGAATTAAGAATAAAATAATTAATTATTTTTATTAGTAATATGCATTTCAAATAGTTAAACACCAACCTAGGAATCAATTAGAAATATGCATTTCAATTCAAATAATATAATTATACTTGTTATAACTAATACTATGTAGCTAGATGAATTGTTAAATAAGTAATTAGTCAAATAATTTTTATTTAGTTTATTAGATTAGATCACACAGTAAATAAGATTTAGGGATTTTAAATATCTTAATTAGTTAAGTGTACAATCTGGATAAACCTAGGTTTATTAGGGAATTTACGCTCCATAACTAAAAGGAAGAAGATCTGGTATTCTTTTATATACTTATAAAAATACTAAGCAAACCTGAGACTCCTTGATGAAAGTTCATCATGTCCTTTTGCAAGCGTAGGACCAATTTCTTCAATTATGCTAGTGGCAAGCAAAGCTTGAACAGCAAAGCCAGCATCCCATTCTTGGCCATCCCATTCTTGGCTACCAAAACTCTGCATTATATAGATAAGTGAATCAATAAACTAATTAACTAATTAAATAATTAATTAATATATTTCATTGGTTATAATAGCACGTGCCCACATGTTAAGGGAGGAAGTGACAGTAAATTTCTAGAGTTCTACTGTAAAAATAAATATGGAAGTAAGTCACAAGTAAAGTAATCCTAAAATACTACTCTGCTAATTAACTAAAGATAAAGCAGTTATATATTAAGTTAAAAAGAACATATGACTGGATATAGACTGTGCTTTTATTTTTTCCATTTGGTCAAGCATAGCTAACCCAGAATGTGACTTCTTCCCCTCCAGTTTGTAGTCCCACTCAATTAAAGTATAACACAGAATTCACAAAGATGGTCCTACCAAAAAAGAATATAGTCGAGACTTTTGTTGGGCACATATTCATATACAAGTATCTTCTCTTCTCCTTGCAAGCAAAACCCAAGAAGCCTGACTAAATTTCTATGTTGAAGTTTGGCAACCACCACCACTTCATTCTTAAATTCTTCTCCACCTTGTCCAGAGCTTTTGGAGAGTCTCTTGACAGCTACTACTTGTCCACTCGGAAGAGTGCCCTGAATTTTCCATATTAAATTAAGTGACATATATGTAGATGGACCTTATTTCCTTCTTGTATAGAAACAAAAAAAAGTACACTAGTACGTACCATACCTTGTAAACCTCACCAAATCCACTTTCCCCCCAACTTGTTATCCACAGAAAACTTGTTTGTGGCCGCTTCAATTGTGCTGAAATCGAATTGCAAGGAGTCCACAGTGGTGATGTCATCCGCAGCTAAAAATCCAAATCAAACGAATAAGATAAAATCATTCATAGAAAAACAATATCTTTAATTTTTTGGTGGATCCTTACTTTTTCCTTCCTTTACATAACCCTGCTGCTTCTTCCTTGCTCTTCTACTCAAGAAACAAATTCCGACTGTAAATAAAAGCACAGCGACCGTAATTGGAACCACAATTGCAACAATCGTTCCAGCTGAGATCCCACTGCTTCCTGCACAGAACCCATTCAAAAACATGAAAGCAAAGTTTTAATACTTTGCTAATACGCGTAATTCAATTTGAGTGAAGATATTATAAATTACCTGGGGAAATTGGTGAAGTTGGAGGAGGAAGAAGTGTTGGCGGAGAAGGTGAAGGAATTTGGAATTTGGCATGTTTTGCAAAGGAGATAAAGCCCACTCTGTATCTATGTGCATGTCTTCAAACCAAAACTGAAAATTAGATACCCATGTGCATACGCATCAAACATACTGACTTGAAATAATTGCAGGATGTATACTCCGCAGGCCGCACCAATAAATCAATTATTTCTCTCTTTCCCTTTCATGCATATTCACAAATACATGGTGCACACCACCTAGCTCGACCCCAAACTCACCCAAATCCACACCTACTAAGATATCAATCAGCGAAAAAAAAATGAAATAGAAAACAAAATATAAATCAATAAAATCAAAATTGAAACAACAATCAACGAAAAAATGAAACACAAATTATTGATCTCTGAGATGGGAAGAGAGATGAACCGTTATGACCACCGTGCGTGAGAGAGAGATTGCTCTGAACCACCGTGAGCAAGGGTTGCAAGCGGAACCGGCATCGAGCGAGAGTGAGCGAGAGTCGCGAGAGTCGCGAGCAAGAGAGTAGGAGCTAGGGTTGCGAGCTAGAGAAAGATTAACAACACCGGGGTGGAGCTCTGTTCCTCCTGTGCTTTACAAGTGCTGAGAAAGATCAACAACACCACCACCAGCTTCTTCCACGAAACCATAACCATCTCTCACACACACACATACACCTAGCCTCCGACGATGGCCATGGCGGAGGAGAGAGTCCCATAGTGTGGGGAGTGCACTCTCGCCACTTCTTGAAAACCCTAAAGGGGGAGTAGATAGAGCGTCAGAGAATTGAGGGTCATAATAATATAGAGGGAGACATTTAAAAAAAAACGCAAAACCATCTAAGATGGTTTTCTAAAAACCGTCTTAGAATCACAGCTTTCAAAGACGGTCTTCTAAAACCCGTCCTGGAATGGTATTTTCTAAGACGGTTTTTTCAGAACCGTCTTAGAATTATGATATTTATTTACAAAAATGCCACCGCGCCTTTTTCTAAGACGGTTTTCGATCAACAGACCTTAAATCACCGTCGTAAAAAGGGCTTTTTTTAGTAGTGGCGCCATGTGAGAACTAACACATGTATTGCCTAGATAAGGACTAAAACATAAAAATTGTGTTGTATAAAGGCAAAATGAATAATTAAATCTTACTTATACTAATAATATAAAGATTGCGCTGGTATAAAGACAAAATGAGTAATAACTTTGTTTTTCTTTTGGAAGGATAATGCATGTATTTTACAAATTATTCATAGTATAAATAATATATTATTGCTCATACCTAAAACACACATATTTTACAGATTATTCAGTTTGCTCGGTGACAAGGTCGTCAGGTCATGCATCCATTGTTTGTCTATGAAAATACCCATCCAGAAGCAAAACTCATGGCAATGGTTATCATAAAACCAGCAAGAGCACCAAACAAGAATGGAAAACCAATGATCTCCAGCTTCTGGTGATGAGGCTGAGCACGAGCCTCATCTGGTGGAGAAGGCATAAAGCCTGAAGTGCTGTGACGGTAGAGGCCCCATTTTCCTTGAAAGCTTGTAGGTGGAAAGGTATCAAACTATCCCTTTTCTGGGATTTCCCCATGGAACTCATTATATGACACATCAAATGAGGATAAGAAACTCAATTTAATTAATGATTGCGGTATTTCTCCTGAGAGTCTGTTGTGAGACAAATCCAAAATCTCCAACATTGTCATGCCTGATAATTGCCAAAGAATTGGTCTTGAGAAGCTGTTGTGTTTTAGGTCCATTACGTGTAGCCTTTTCAGATTGCCAAAACCTGGCCAAATTGGTCCTTCAAGTTTGTTCTAACTAAGCAATAAAGATGGTCGAAAACTTGAAACTTTTTTGTAAGCATTTCTTACATCCCCATTGACATAAAAGGGAAAGGCAAAAATGATTCCTTCTAGTGATAAATTCCTGAACTGGAGGGCTAAGACCACGCTCAAGCACTGTGGTATGTTACCAATGAAAGAGTTATTCGACAAATCCAAGTAATAGAGGTTGCTCAATTTGCCAATTGATAATTTATATTTATACTTAAATTATGCATTTAAATTACAAAGCAATTATCTTCTTTTTCCTTTTTTAATGTTCTTTTGTGATTGAAACGTAGAAATTTAGCTTCTTCTTAGTTTTTATCAAATAAATGCTAAAATTAGTTTATTTATAGTGTGTTGGATGTATTTTCTTTGTAGGATTATGCATTAAACACTTGAAAAATTGATTGAGGATCTGGAGTAGCGCGCTCAGAGCGACAGGCTCGCTTAGCACGCACATATAGGCTTAGCGCACACATATGGACTTAGCGCATCACCAATATCGAAAAAGTCCAATTAAGCAAAATTTTGATTATAAAAGGGGGGAACAGTCAAAGGCAAAGAAAGGGAAGTCAGAGAGAAACCTAAGGCACAAGGAGAGAAGAATTCATTCCACATAAGTTGGCTTATGCCCTGTAACGACCCGCCTCGTCGCTACTGTATCACTATCTCTTAATCTCGCCATTAACACGTCTAACTTGAAAATCACTTTAATTTGGTTAGGGAAAACTGTAGTAAATTTTTCGCGAGCACATAGTAATCATCATCATCATAAAGTAAATACGTAAATAAAATACATATGAGACACCTCAAGTGTGTATATATATATATATATATATATATATATATATATATATATATAT
>CM023959.1:21888751-21981854 GCA_013407115.1 Glycine latifolia | reverse complement strand
ATATATATATATATATATATATATATATATATATATATATATATATACAAAACGTGGTTTAGTTTTGGGTACAATCAACCATGTCTAAAATGTATTAAGTATTTTACAAAGGAAACAAGAAATCAAACATCAGGGGTGTGATTAGCAAAACACGAGGTGTGACTATCAAAACAAGGGGTGTAACGAGCAAAACATAATTCCTGCCCGGGATTTAGTCCATCGACATCCCAGCCACTCGACGGCTCCAACCAAAAAAATAGTCTTCTTCCAAATCACCTACTGTTGTCTGTCTACTCACACGAACGCGATTCGCGATCATCACAGGTACCAAACCACACAGTACAACAAAGCAAAGGTGAGTTCATCATATAAAACAATAAGCAATAGATATCATCAGTTAAGGAAGGCAATCCAAACAACATAAGTGTTTGCAATCGACTAAAAACAGTTAACACTTATGCTGATACCACGAACATTCACGAGGTTGTCCGGGTTACTAGTATCGTGTTGCACAAGGTGGGCTTTTGGTAAGTGATCTGAACTCGGCAACGAGTGCGTATGTTGACTAAGCTATGTTTTGACATCTGGCAGTTTTGGCACGTGCGTTATGCGCCAAGGTCATTTAAATAAACCACTTCTCTCCATTTCGACGAAACAGTATCATCTTCTTCCTCTCTCCATTCCTCCAATTCCAGTGAGAGAAACTTCATAGCCACTCACTCTCAACCTAAACCATTTTTCATGCAACTGGAAAATTGAGAGGAACCACCCTATAGCTAAATTCCAACCTTTGTTCTTGTTGAAACCTTTAAACGGAGAGTTCGTCTCTCCCAAGACCTCCAAGTTTCGACTTCGAAGAAGAAGAAGGCTTCTCAAGACGCTTAAGCTTGGAAAAAGTTGTTTCCTAGCCTTCTTGAACATTTCTGAGGTAAGATACTTATGTCTTCCCGGTTAGCCTGAGTCTGTGTTTTGAGAGGTTTAGAGATCGTATAGGCCTAAGCTGAATGGCTTGCATGCAACGGTCAGTGACCGTCCTAGACTATTTTCATGCAACTAGTGTTAACCGCTTTGCCTTCTTGCATGCTTTTACAGAGTGTGATACAAGGGACGTAGGCGGTCGTGACCTCGAGGCCGGGAAGAACCAGCGTAACTCTTAGAGCAGGTAAGTTCTCCGTTCTTGGGAGTTTTTCCCTTGACCGTGTTCCACCACACTCCGAGGAGTGATAGTCCTGATATGTAATGATGCATGTGATATTGAACTTGTATGTTATTGCTTTTGGTTGAAAACATGTATATAATGATATGTTATGTGTTTGACGAGCTTCTCTGGCCAGTAGAATGGACTAAATATGGACTTCCCTTGGAGCCAAAGTCATGTGGAACAACTCTAAGTGGTCAATTAGTATATACGAAAACCCTGAGAGAGTGTGCCCTTATAAGGATGATCCTCTCTTGGAAGAGCCATATACGTCCGAGCAGACTCCTGAGTGAATGTGCCCTTCAGTGGATGATCTTCCTCAGGCAGTGTTTGCGGAAGTCATGGGAGAATGTGTCCTTAAGTGGATGATCTTCCCCAGGCAAGGATATACGGAGAATGTGCCCTTGAGTGGATGATCTTCTCTGTTATATCCGTGTTGTTATATACATGTTATGAGTTTTATGACGAGCTGGGATGACCGGATTATGTGATGTCGGGTTTGATGCTATGCGTCGTGAAAGAGGAACCCTAGGAGGAGAAGCCTCCAAGGACCCAGAGTTTACTGAGATTTATATCTCACCCCGGTTGGGGATTATATGTTTTGCAGGTGATGAGCCAGGAGAGGACGGCGGATCCCGAGGCAGGAGGCCTGGGTAGTGAGACAGTCCGAGGGATTCCGGACAAGAGCTCGAGCCAAGAAGGGGTTCTGAATGAACCTTAATGTCATGTTGAGAGCGTGTTGTCTCATTATTTTTTGTTATGTATATTTATATGCGTTTTGAACCCGGCCCTATGGGGAGAACGTACTCGACGCATATTATTGTAATTCCACGAACGATTACCAAACATAATGTACAAGTAATATTTGTAGACGTATTATGACGTCATACTTACAATTGCTTCCTAATTACTTTTGTTAATTAATTTTTGCATTTAACGACCATGATTGAATGTTAACAATCGGATGCATACGGGGTGTTACACCGGCACTATGCAATCAATTACATAAGCATTTGTAATCGATTAAAAACAGACAGCACAAGCCCGACAGCTCCAAAGGAAGGAACGAGCTTAACTGATTTAAAGAAAGAATAGGCACGGGAAGTGAGCCCGGTATCCTTAAAGAAAAGAAAGTAAGTTCAACAACTCGAGAGAAGGAACGAACCCAGGAAAGGAACCCTGTCGTTCTAAAGAAAAGGACACGAGCTCAACCGAGTAGGGGGAACTCGGTGGCTCTTTTATCAAAAAGACACAAGCTCATCCGAGTTAAGGGAACCCGATGGCTCTTATATCGAGAAAGCACGAGCTCATCCGAGTTAGGGGAACCCAATGGCTCTTATACTAAGAAAGCATGAGCTTATTTGAGTTAGCGAACTCGATGGCTCTTTTCCCGAGAAAGCACGAGCTCATCCGGGTAAGGAACCCGATGATTCTTTTCCCAAAAAGACACGAGCTCATCCGAGTTAGGGAACTCGATGGCTCTTTTCCCGAGAAAGCACGAGCTCATCCAGGTAAGGAACCCGATATATCTAAAGAAAAGAGAGTGAGCTTAACAGCTCTAAGGGAACAACCCCGGGTAAGGAACCCGGGATGTAGACATTCGCCAACAAAATACTAAGAGTCACGTCCCGCATGTACATATACATGCTACGTAAAGAGTTCAGCTCAGCATACCCAACCCGGTATCCGGCACCTCCACAAACACTACTAAAAAGTGTCTTAGGAGTTTTTAGCATCAGAGTGCCAACCTCACACGTATGCACAGAGAGTTCTTACAACGTCAACTCCCCCACAAAAACACCATCAAACTCTTCATACTAGGATATCATCAAACATCAACACACAAGGACACCATCAAACATCCACACACACATCTCATTCGTTAAAAGACAGTTTTACTAAGAAAACAACACACAATAGGGACATGCAGTCATATTCATAGTAGGACTCCCTGGTCTCCAACTATGGTATCTAAGCTGTTATTAAACGTGATAAACTCTCATTACCTAACCAGGAGTTCCTCTTGAAGTTGAGGGGTGCTGAAACACTATACTCTAAAGCGTGAAAGCAAGGGTAGAGCTTCGTTCTCCTTGAACCTCACGACGGGTCGTCTAAGACTTCTGCTCCGGTCACGAGATTCCTTTTGACGTAGGGGTTTCATGGTTGTTACAGTGGTCCTTTGGGGTTGAAGGTGACACATAAGGGTTGAGGAAAAAAGGTTTCTGGATGTGGGTGAGCTTAGAGAGAAAAGAAGAGAAAGGCGCAAAGAAGAAGAGAAGAAAGAAAGAAATAATCTTCTGCAACACCATTCCAATGCCTATATACCTCACTGACAGTACATGTCCACCATGCGTGCACAGACAGCAACCACAGACTAAACAGAGTTGACTTAACATATCAATCATCAAACACGTATACCAAGATAGAAACACAAAACAGCAATTACCAATTAAATCAATTAATCAAGCAACATAACACACATCAAACATCAAATTTAGCAACTTGAAATTTCAGGGTGTTACATGCCCTATGTTCTACTAGTTTTCTTCCATTCTCTTTCATCAATTGTTGTTCCCTTTTTGTTTTTGTAAGTTTCTCATGACAAGGAAAGACTAAATCACTCACGGTTGGAGGTTCAGCAACCAAACACTCTTGATGTAACAATTCTTACTATCTACTTAATGTTATTTTTATATTATTGTTCTTTTCTGAATCTATTGTCATGTTTTTGGCCTGATCATCCATGTGCATGTAATGTTATGAGGGTTTATGCATTGAAAAATGTCTATATTCTGAGAACTGAGAAATAACATCTAGACAATCCATATCTAGGGATAGAATGACATTGTTTAGCCTTAAATATACATCTCTACTCTTAATGCAAATTATTTGATGTAGCTTTATGAGGGATCAAGAGTGAACTTAAGTAAATTAAGCTCTTTCATATGAGGGATCATAATTAGAGTAAATTAGAGAATGCAGGTAATATGTAAAATAATGTTAAATAGTGAAAATCCTTAACATTATATCAAGAATAGTTTTGGTAGGCTGAACACCCAACATATCTCATAATCCTTCATCAACCTTCCAATCAACTCTTCAAATGTTTGTGTTTTCTTTCTTCTTCTTATAATCTGTTTCATAATTTATTTTATTTTGAATTTATATTTACGTATATTATCATCTGTTGATCGTAAAAATTATTCTGTTAATTGCTTTCAATTATATGTATACAAACTCTAAGTATAATCAAAGTTCATGTAGACTCGACACTCAGTCTTACCGTTTTATTTACTACTTGGACGAATTTGGTGCACTTACCAAATAAGTTAACACCAATCCATGAAGGAATGCTTCCACTGAGATGATTCCATGACAGATCCAACATCTACAGCATCTTGCATCCACTTAACCATTTTGGAAATGAACCTTTGATCTGACCCTTTCCCAGCAAAAAATCCTTGAGATTACTGAACTTAAATTCCTGCAGTGACTTAAAACCTCTAGGGTTGCTGATAAATTATGCAGTCTGGCACTTGTAAGGTAGAATTCAGTTAAGGACTGAATATTATTGCAATTAACAGGAATCCCACAGTTGAAATGGTTACCAGTAAGATCATTTGCTTCCAATATTGAGCAATTTGATAGACTATCAGGAGTTGGACCAGGGAGTTGATTAGAACCAAGACCAACGATGGTTAGATTTTTCATTGCAGAACAATTCAAATTAATTGAACCACCCAAAGAGTTGTTGATCATATTAAGCATTTGAAGAGATGGGGAATTCACAAGTGATGCAGGCAATTGACCAGTGAATTTATTTGACTGAGCAGAGAAAAACTTAAGCCTTGTTAGGATTCACAGATTTTCCTAGTAAGTCTTTTGCTTCCTAGTTCCAATCGAACCACCCTTGTAGCTACACATGTGACACCAGACCAAGTGCAGTAATCAGGGGATGTGAAGCTGTTCCAGTCTGGAATAGCTGATTCTAAGCAGCTAGAGAGAAGTGATTTCAAAATTGAAGTGATTTCAAAATTGAAGAAGTTGGATTGGATGATTTCCACAAGCTACCAAAAACCATGAAGTGATTTCAAAATTGAAGAAGACCAGAATGGAGCTGAACAAGCTTCTCTTTAGAAAAGAGATCAGTGGAGCCAGAGGTCTAGAGTTAATTGTCTCTCTCAAAGAAAACATGTTAATGTCATTGAAAGAATCCAAGATGATGATGGCAACACCTAACATGACCTATTTACTTCCTCTCCGACTCCTAATATAGAAGAAGTTATGGCTTGTGTGGGGAAGAGAATTAATCAAGATCACTTGAATTGGCTACCCCATCATTTCACTGAAGGAGACTCTTAACCAGTTTCACCCTACCAATGCTCCAGGTATTGATAATGCTACGCTTGCTCTCTCTTCTTAAAAAAAAAATTGGCATCTAGTAGGTAAATGTGCTTAATCTGGTGCTAGATGTTTTGAACAATGGTGGTGAGCTGAGACAAATTAATTATACTCCAATAGTTCTGATCCTAAAAATTAAAAACCCCTAACATGCTAGTGAAACGACTTATGACCAATAAACTTATGCAATGTTCTGTTCGAGAAAATTGCTAAATCGATTGCAAACAGGCAAAAAAAAAAAAGGTGGTGCCATATATTGTTCTTATATTTTGATACAAAGCAATGCATATTTTTCCAGTGGACTATTATAATTTTAAAGCAACTAAGTAAGTTATTAGATTGTAAATGGTTAAGTTAGTTATCTGTTAGGACTACAAAGTCTGTTAGTTAGATATAAATCTTGTTGTATATAAATAACTATCCATGTGTATTTCTAATAAGCATCCATAAAATGAATTTAACATTTAATACCGTTAGAAGATGGAATACGTGAAGTATACGTGGTTACAGAAGGAGAGAAAGGTAGTTTATGAGATATTGCTATACAATTGAACTTTTAACCACATGCTTTTAATGAAAATTTTAACTGATCTAAATAAACTCAGTAATATATCGCTTTATTACATGTCTTTCAAATGTTGCACCCCTCCACAGTTCTTAGTGCCTCTAGATTGATACTTGGCAGGGTCATGCATTCATATCCATTGTGAGACTATGAAAACAGCCATCCAGAAGCAAAACACATGGCGATGGTTATAAGAAAACCAGCAACACCACCAAACCAAAATGGAAAACCAATGACGTCCAGCTTCTGGTGATGAGGCCAAGCATACGTCTCATCTGGCGGAGAAAGAATAAAGCCTGAAGTGTCGTGACTGTAGTAGAGATCCATGTTTCCTTGAAAGCTTGTAGGTGGAAAGGTATCAAACTGTCCCTTTTCTGGGATTTCCCCATGCAACTGATTATAAGACACATCAAATGAGGATAAGAAACTCAATTCAATTAATGATTGTGGTATTTCTCCGGATAGTTTGTTGTGAGACAAATCTAAAATCTCCATCATTACCATGCCTGATAGCTGCCAAGGAATTGGTCCTGAGAGGCTATTGTATTTTAGGTCCATAACATGTAGGCTTTTCAGGTTACCAAAACCCGGCCACATTGGTCCTTCAAGTTTGTTGTAACTGAGCACTAAAGATGGTCGGTAACTTGAAACTCTTTTGTAGATATTTACATTCCCAGCCATTTTAAAGGGAATGGCAAAAGTGGTTTGTTCTAGTGATAAATTCCTGTGCTGGAGGCCCAACACCACGGTCAGGCTCTGTGGTATTTTGCCGGTGAAAGAGTTATTTGACAAGTTCAAGTAATAGAGATTGTTCAAGTTGCCAATCCATGAAGGAATGCTTCCAGTGAGGTGATTCCTCGACAGATCCAGCATCTGCAGCATCTTGCATCCACTTAACCATTTTGGAAAGGCACCTTTTATCTGACTGTTGGCTAAGACAAGAACCTTGAGATTACTGAAATCTATATTTTGACCCTGTGGTTGTGGCATTTCTTCATTATGGAAGTTCCATGGAAGGACTAGCGTAATCAAGTTCCTGCAGTGACTTAAAACCTCAAGTGTTGATGACAAATTATGTAGTCCGGTGTATGAAAGTGAGAGTTGGGTTAGGGACTGAAGTTTCTTGAAATTAACAGGAATCTCCCCACAATGTAAATGGTCAGAGCCAAGACCAATTCCTTCCAATCTCAAGCAATTTGATAGACTAACGAGGACTGGACAATGGAATTGATTATAACCAAGAACAATGGTGGTTAGATTTTTCATTGCAGAACAATTCAAATTAACTGAGCCACCCAAAGAATTGTCTCTCAGATTAAGAATTTGAAGAGAAGGAGAATTCAACAGAGATGCAGGCAACTGACCAGTGAATCTATTTGCCTCAGCACAGAAAAACTTAAGCCCTGTGAGGCTCCCAAAGATATTAGGAAGAATTCCAGAAAATTCATTGTTGGAGATGTCAAATTCCACTAGGTTTGAAAGCTTACCAAGTCCCTTACTCAGCTGCCCAGATAGCTTATTTTCCTGTAGGAGTAGTACACTCAAATATTGCAGTTGAAAGATACTCCCTGGAAGGCTTCCTGACAAATTATTTTTATTGATGAATAGATGCTGCAGAGAGGAACAATTACCCAAATTTCCAGGAATCTTACCAGAAAACAAGTTACCAGATAGATTAATAACTCGGAGCCGAGGTAAAGAGGAGCAGATAGCTGTATTTATAGGACCTTCAAAATGATTATTGCTAAGATCCATCACCTCCAAGTTTTGAAGATGAAACAAAGTGTTAGGAAGAGAGCCAGTGAATAAATTATCTGAAAGGTTCAGGACTCTAAGTTGATCCAAACCTGCTAAGGATTCGCAGATTTTTCCCATAAGTCTTGTGCTTCCAAGTTCCAAGCGAACCACCCTTTTGCCGACACATGTGACACCAGACCAAGTGCAGTAATCAGGGGAGGTATAGTTATTCCAATCCGGGATAGCTGATTCTAAGCAGCTAGAAAATCCAATCAAGACTTCCAAATCATTGGGTCTACTACCAGCAAGGTTTTGAGATTCATGATTACTTGTCCCAAAACTGATGTATGGTATCAAAATGGCAAACAAGAAGAAACCATGAAATCCCATTTTGGTATCTCACTAGGGAAAATTTGAACTTAAAGCAAATGAATTGGCTTTTCAGTGTTTGAGGAGGCGCACACACATATATAATAAGACATCACAAAAGGCTTATACAATTTGAGGTACGTGGGGAGCGTCATGACTTGAACTTTAACATGTAAAGTTGCAAACCTTTCACGCATATTAGGATGTGCATCTAGATTTCTTCATCTTTTTATTTCGTTATCGTAGGTTGGCCACAACTCACGTATTTGAATCAAATCAGATATTCAAGACTGGCCTGACCAGACTTTTTTTCCTTCGTGTAAACCATCTATGAAGGAACAATAGATAAAGGTTTGGTTGAGTGGTTAAAAATAAAAATAAGGAGAAAAGGTTCATAAATTCGATTTCTCCTGCTGAAAATAAAAAATTAACGATTAATATTTATCAATGAAAAAATATATGAAGAAATCTTCTCATCATCTTACCAGTCTACCTTCCCAAGTATGGTAGCCACCAGCCATTTTCTTGTTAAATTGGTAAAGAAAATAAGATTGAGAAACTTTCCAAAAAAGAAAGATTGCGAAAAAAAAATCTATCATATATGAATAAAGAAAATATAGTCAAGTCACCGATATATTAATTTTTTATTTTATTTTTACTTTAAATAAATATCATGGCACTGTTCAAAAATAAATAAATATTATGAGAAAATTATGAGTTTAATGACTTAATAGTATAAAACTTTTAACACTGTTAATGTATAACTATTTTTTTTTCAAAATTATTTGATATTGGGTTCAGCTTTTACAAAATTCAATAATTTTAAATCAATTCCATTGTTTGAATATAAAAAAAAATACATGTGTCATATCATGTATAATTATCTTCATCTTTAAATAAAACATCGTTTTCTAAAACATTGTCACATTAGTTTCTATAAATAAGAAAATTCAAAATAATATCTAAAATGTAAGTTTCAAAATTTAACTATTTTTTGTAATTTTAGTCTTTAAACGTGTGAAAACAAACAACTTTTAAAATTCTGTATTGGAGTGATTGACGGATTCACATAGATACTTTTTTTAAATTCGTCTTTACTTTCAAGGACAAATGTAATTATACACTTTCAGGTACTCAAATCATATTTTACTCAGCTTTTTTTTTACCAATACATAATAATAATAAAAATATACCCTAAAATTAAAAGAAATAACTTTTTATATCTTAATGGTCAATCAATATTCTCCTCAATAAATAATATTGCTAAGAAGTCCAGGTGTATGTAATCTAGAGGAAGGGGTTAAACTTTTATAAAGTGATATCAATTTATACATATTGGAAAGCGATCACAAGAGTAGGTTTCAATGTGTAATTGGACCCTTTCTCCCAACGTATTCATCAGTTAGTAATTGGATTTAGATAAACTTCTTTGTCGCAAGTTGCAAGACTTTGACTATTCCGTTTATCACATGAGTGATAAAAATCAAATCTTTTTATTTGACAAAACATGAAACGGATATAGTAGGGAACTTGTAGCACACCATCCTGAAGATAAAAAAAAATACAAGATCTTCAAACCGATGTTTAAGGTATTTAACGTGATTTTTGTTATTTGTGCAGTTATCTTAAATCGAAATTATTGTTACTTCCAAATTAAGTTAAATTAAAAGTTAAGAAGATATGTAACTTTTATATATGTTGAGTTGATAAATGATCTATCTACAATGGACCAAGATGATGGATTTGAAGTAGTCAGTTGAATCAAGTTGGTGTGTCAGAGGGAGCAAGCATAATTTATCCAAAATATTGGGACAAGTTGTTTTGTTTGAGGTATAGATCAAACTGATGTGTTCACGGTGGACTGTTCGTTTAGATTGATCTTTGTTGTGGCCTGAGGTCTAGGTCTCCTAATAACTACGTACAAGAGCTAATTTGTTGTCTAATGTTGAAGTTAGCTAGTAGATAGTCTACCAAATCAATGATATATATTAAATGCTTATCTACTGCAATGTATTGATTATATTTATAGGAATTTATGATGAGCTAAATTTCCTAGCATAGGGTCCAAAACCTTTTACGGGCAATATTTATTGTCCTAGTGTAGCAAAAGAGTGGCTTTAGTCTAGGTTAAGGTGTGATTCCTATTCATGATTCCATCTTAAAAGTCTTATTCTTGAGTGCTGATCTAGGTTGATCAATCTTTAAGCTGAAGTAGCCTACTACATAAATTGGACTTTAAGTTCAGTTTAAAACAATTGTTCCTAAGTTATTAGCTCATGTTGACTTCAAGTGCGGACTTTTTTATGTTAATCTTTTTTATTTTCCTATATGCTTTGGATTGCTAGAATGCTGACGTGTTTCATACATATCGAATCCAAAATAGGTGGTCAGTTCTTTTATCAATTTTTCGGAACATCAAGTATCCTTGTAAGATTTCAGGTAACTCAAGATGGTGGTGTTTATTTAATCTTTAGATCTTGGCGTGAAGTGCCAATTATTGTTGTTCTATTAGTGTGTATTGCTTCCTACAATTTCTTCTTTGTTGTTTCAAACTCATGTAAACTGTAAAGTGTATCATTGTTGGAGTTATTTTTCTTACAACTTAATTAATGCAAATTAAGAAACTTCAAAGAAGTGGTGAAGGGAAAAGGGAAGTGGGAAAAGGTTACAGGTTTGAATCCTCCATTAATAAAAATTAACAATTCTAACAACTATTTTTTGTTGATAAAAAAAAAAAAAAACTTCAAAGACTAACAGAAAGTAGAAGAATAAACAAAAGTTAATTTTCCAGGTTAAGAAAAATGTGGCTACAGGTAGAGGAGGCTTGTGAAGAAACAGCTACAATAAAGTTCATTCCAGGGGAAACAAAGGCAAAGAAAGAATGGCAGAGGCAAAATGTTTTTTTAGTTGGACAGTATTCAAGAGTTGGAGTTTATCACAGTCTAGCTATCTCCAACTGATATATGTAGGAATAACAAATAGCCCAACCTTTCATACTTTGCAGATGTAGTCAAGGATTGCTTTCTCAAAGCTTCTTTTATCACTGCATTTTCACTCATGTTAAAAGAGATTGTAATATTTTTTTGGTGAAATTAAAAGAGATTGTAATAAATTAAGCTGTGGATTGTGCACCAAAATTGGTTTTGCAGTCAACTTTTGGACTGAGGATATGCCTCCAAGTCCGAACATACTCGATTTCACATGTATTGGCTTGCCATCATTTATTTAATATCTAGCATAGTATTTTTTATGAAATATAAGGTATGTTAAATTGTATGTTTTAATTTAATAGTAAAGATATTGTTATAAAAAATTTAAGGAAAATTAAGATATAAGCATACTTGTAGTGAAAACATAATCTATTTATAATAATGGAATGAAGTTGTTCTGTATTGTTTCTGTATATGTTGTTAGTTTTTTTCTTATCTATAGTTTTTGTTTGAAATATTATATCAAGGAGATAGTATAGTTGCAGTGTTAATTTAAAAAAAAAAAAAAAAAAAACACCTCTGCTTGGGTTATACCCATAATTGATATAGAAAAATTCAACTTTCTAGATCGACTATAAACACAATCGGTTTGAAAAGTAATTTTTCACATTGATTCCAAAACCAATCTAGAAAGTACTGATTTTTTGCATAACTAACTCTACATTAGCTCACACAACCAATCTAATCTAGAATGTCGAAAACAAAAGATATAGATTATTTTTTCTTGTGAAAAGATGACAAATAGCCAAATAAATTGGAGCATTAGTCAACAAAATTAACTACATATTCATGTTTGTGCTCCTTATAGCGAAAAATATCCTTATGTTCCTACAAAAGAGAAATAACAAAACTAGGCCAAGAATGATCACGCTTGCTGGTGTTTAATAAAGCCTATTTGTACAAGGGTAGAATCACTTACTTATTCATTAATTTTAATAACTGACTTGTTCATTCAGTTGAATTTAAGCTTCCAATACCAAATGATACAATCCCAAAAGTGAATTAGTGATTGTAATTGAAATTAAGATTTTTGAGATCGTCTTCTAATTAGAATTTGTGTAAAAAAAACTTAATATATTGCCAACGAAAGTAAGATTCGAATGTTATGGTTATGGAGTACGACAATTGAATTTCCTACAAGTGACATAAACTTTGATTGAATTTCCTACAAGGGACATAAACTTTGATTGAATTTCCTACAATGGACATAAACTTTGATTGAATTTCCTATAAGGGACATAAACTTTGGTACGATCCGCATAATCTTTCATGTCCCACGATTAACACAAAATCTAAGAAGGTGAAGACGCTATAACCAGCTATGAATGATATGATTTGTAAGTTAGTTATTTTAAGCCCCACATAAATATCTGGTAAGTTTATTAGTTCTCGAAGAACAAAAGAGAATTATTCTCACTTTTTTTATCATCAATAATCTATCTATTTTCTATTCATGAAAAAGGAATTTAAATATATCCTAAATTCGTATTTAAATTTAAAACTAGATCAAATTTAAAATATAATTCCAACAAATTTAATCAAATTTGATATATCTAATCAAATGTAATCAGACTTCAGTCAGTTTGTTAAAGATAAAAAAAAAATAGTAGCATATAAAACAATCTTGAAAACTTGAAGCAAACGCGTGAAAACCTTTTAAATGTGATTGTTTTCTTAATATTATTTTACAAATAATTTGTAATAATTAAAGAATAAATAGTAAAATACGTTTCCAAAATTAGATGCGGCACAAATTCATCCATAAAAAATGTAAAATACAAATTTAATTTTTAAATGTATAAAAAATACAACAAATTAATTCTATTGTTAAATTTATAAGATTATTTTACTATTAAATTATAATATTAAATGACAAATTTGATAATAAATTATATATTTTAGAATCAATTTAACTTTAAATTATCAAATTTAAAAATTAATTGATCGTTGAACTAATTTATTACACTTTTATATTAAAAACTAAAAAGAGTATATTTAAATTTTTTATCCGCGCGGAACAAAGGTTTTATCTGCGCTTCGTACTTTCCACAATGAATTTCACTATTTACCCTGAATTAAACAAGCTCGTTATCTAAAACCTACTTAGTGTAAGAAATAGCTAGGTTCTGCGGTTTGGGTTTTGTACTAAGGCAAGCCATTCATTCAGTGTGGCAGTCCCTGAGACTCGAGAGACTGTTGCCGCGGGTATTAATTCTCCTCCTCCTCCTCCTTCTCCCCAAAACCCTAATTTCTTCTACTCACCAAATCATATTCATGGCTGAAGACAACGACCCACCCCAAGAATCCACATTGCCCTCCAAGCGCAAGTCCGATCCCGACCTACAAGACCTCCCTTCCAAAATCCCCAAGCTCGACCTCAAAGAAACACTACCCACTGCAAACGACAACGACCTCCAAAACGACGATGAAGATGACGACGACGACGACGAGGAGCAGGAGGAGAACCGAAAGGGAAAGGGGATTATGCGTGACGACAAGGGCAAAGGGAAAATGATTGTAGAAGAAGACGACGACGACGACGACGATGACGATGATTCCGACGACGATAGTGCTAGCGACGACGCCGGAAGCGATTTCTCTGACGACCCGCTCGCGGAGGTCGATTTGAATAACATTCTGCCGTCCAGGACTCGGGGGCGGACGGTGAGTTCCGGAGTGCACATTGCCGGTGACTCGGGGAATGCTGCTGCTGCCGTGGCCGCGGGCATTGACGACGAAGATAGCGACAGCGACGATAGCGATGCTTGAATTCCTGCAGAGGTTAGTGAGGGTTTTGGAGGAAATAGAAATGGATTAGTTCTGTTGTTGACTATGAGAAAGAAGTGTTTCTTTAGATATTTCTTTGAGCTCAATGCGGTTTGCAAGATATAGTTTTTTTTTTTCAATTTATCTTGTGCTTGCTTGGTAGGTAGTATATTGTGGTTAGTGATGTTCAGATTTGTGGTAATTGACATGAAAACTAAGCTGAAAGAAAATGTTATTGGAAATTATGGCCATCCAGTATTCTGTCCAAGTTTGAGATTTAGCTGAGTGATGTGCATTTGACTATGTACCTGAACATCGCTGCATATATACTAGAAACTGAACAACTGATTTCACCTGATTCTGTGAATGTCGAAAGTGTGAAACGATCGAGATTAAGATGGCTTGCCCCATCTTTAATGTTGACTTTAATAGGACAAGAAGTCTACTTCTTGTGGGGTGGTGAAGTCAGTAATTCTTAAAGTTTTATAAGTTGTTGTAGACCCCAACATTGTGTTAGAAATATGTAGATATTATTTGACTCGGTGTTAATTCATACTTGGTTATATCTTTTTGAAAAATTTGTAGCTGCTCTTTACCAGTTTAATACTGATAATTTGTTAATATGTCTTTTGAGTTGTATGAGATGATGGATTAATTTTAACATTGTGATTTGCTACTGTAAAAGTTAATTTAAATATTTGAGGAGTATGGCAGGTAGTGCGTGGATTCTAGTAGATTTGTTGTCACTTGTCAACTAGGTTTTAGATGTTTGGGTCTTGAGCACCAAAGGTGTGGGGCAAGGTCAGGTTGAGTGAAATCCGAAATCCTCCCCTACCAACCCCATTGTCAAGCCTAACCTAGAGGCCTTCTAATTGTGCTGAGTTTAGGTCATATGTTTCAAAAAACTAAAATCCTAGAAAAAAGTTCTGCCTTGGTTTCTTCTCTGAAGCTCTATTGTTTGTATGTTCATCATTTCTCTTCCCTTTTCTGTGACGCTTCAATCAATTGTATGATCTATTGTTTGCAAGGAGTATTTATCATTTGACTTTCACATATATTTCTTTCTCTTCCCTTTTTCTGTGGCACTTCAATCAATTGTATGATCTATTGTTTGCAAGGAGAATTTATCATTTGGCTTTCACATATATTTCTAAAAATGAGTGTAAGAGAACTTCAACAACAACTTTTGATGGTTGATTCACTTTATTGTTATTCACTATACCCTAGTGCATTGCCAGGTCTCTGAAGGGTTAAATTTATGAACCCTCCCATTAACAGAGTGGCTATTTCCACAACTAGAACCAATGAAATTTAAGGGAAAATGTATTAACCTTCAGAGTACAAACACAAACATCTTTTAAGCAAAGTAGTTCTTGTTATAGAAGGTTTTTTTTATAAAAAATAATAATAATTAAAGAAGGAAATGATCTTTGAAGTGTATTAACTTTCACAAGGGCAAACAGGTACTTAGTTTATTGTTGCATCAAGAGCTTCCATTTAATGATTTGAATTATGTGAGCTTTTTCTTTTTTTTGTTTCTATCAGATTCATCATTTTGTGCAGGGGGCATCTGAGTAGAATATAAGGGTCTAGAATTTTTTACTATTGGTTGCATTTACTTTGTTTATCTATAGGATGAGAATATAATGATATACTTATTTTTTGGTCATGTTGCTGAGGATAGCGAGATATACTTAGTCGTTAAGCAGTTGTCTGCATGTTTGGTTGTTCTACTGTTTCTGGTGACTAGAAAGATGTAAATTATGCTTCTTAGAGATGCTTAAATTACACCAGCCATTTCTCTATTATGAAAATTTGCACTTTCCTCTCTCGAGATAAAAACGTGCCATGTTTAACCATTTTAATGTAAATAAACTTTAGCAGCATTAAGCTACCATGAGTGAGCCTTTTGAGTATTTTCCTCCTTGTTGAACACCTTACTATCATCTTTTGGATTACAGAAGATGAAAATGAAGTTCTCAAACTTCATTTTATCTTCTAAAGTCCCAAATCCCAATGATGCTAAGACTCTAAGTCCCTAAGATATTTGTAAATAAATTGAAGTATATAACACAATCTATTAGAGAAAGTGAGTTGAATCTACCAATTGGTTAACGGCTAGTAAACTATATTGGTAGATTCCACTTCTTTTCTTATATACACACACAGATAAGCTCATGATCAATTGATATCAAGTGTCTAACTTTATACTTATACTACATATGCTGATAAAAAAAAACTTATACTACTTAATTAATAAGTGTAAAATATGAAATTAATCAAACTAACTGTTGATTTAAAAGCAAAGAAAGTCATTAAGTGGTGTACATACAAAAATTTGATATTTGATGTCAAGTGATCCTCTCTCTCTCTCTCTCTCCCTCGTTTATATGTGATTTGAGCATTAGAGTTGTTGTTGTGTAACTAATGTCATAAGTTTGTAGAATCAGCCTCTTGCATATGCATGGCAAGGCAGCCCCAACCCAGCTTTTTTTTTAAGATAAAAATACTTATTGCATTTCATTCATAATAAGTGCAAAGATACAATTGGGTATACGCTCGAAGTCATGGATGCTAGCATGAAACCGAGATGCCCTAGCACGGATGTGAGCACCTTGGTTGGCTTGCCTCCTAATGAAATTCACCCTAGAGTTTGGAAAATTTCCTAACAAAGATTTACAATTTGCACGGATAGATTAGAATTCTGAGGAACCATTTAGTCAACCAGATAAGGCATCCACCAACGTTTTACAGTCAGATTCTATGATAAAATTCTGATAGCCCAACTCTGCTAACCAATTAAGAGCTTAAAGTAAGCCCCAAGCTTCAACCCAGCCTCTTAGCACAAGGTTGACCTTGTTTTATTATTTTAATTAATGAGCGATAGTTTATTCATCATTCACATGCTGTTGTATATTATCATACGTCTGTAGACCCCTGTGGACCGTACAGAAGGTTTGAGTTTATGAAAAGAGGTGGGTGATAAGCTGCCCCTACTTCCCGGTGACTGTTAATTTACAAAGCTATTTCTTTTTATTCCATTGACGGGGTTGGTCTTACAAGAGTTGGATGTTCTCAATAATATGACATCTACTATGTTAGCCAAAACCTGCGTTGAACTCATTTTAGAATACTTTCCTTAATCTATATATTGAAGTAGCATAACCTTTTCCAAAAAAAAAACCAAAACAAAAAGTAGCAAAGCAATGCTAATTTGCCAAGGGCAAATGGCACGAGCGTGGGTAGGTACATACTATATACTATACAATTAAATTAAAAAGAAAGTCGATTCTATGTTTTCTTACACAAAAAACAAGATATTATATTTCTTGTTAGTATCTTACAACTTTTTTACGAAATTTCAATGCATGACGATTACCTTCGCATTATCTAAAGTGAAGATACCTTTCAGCTTAATTTCGTCTATTCTTGGCTACGGTAGTTATGCTTTTCGTGGCCGAAAGTTTGTTTTTGTGATATAAAACTATGAGAAGGAGTTGGAACACTTTTAACGCTTTTCGGCTCTTGAATGGAATCAACCATCCTTTGCTTCACCAACCTATTTATGAAATTCATAATGTTTTAATTCGTTAAGTTTGGGTTACTTCTTACAATCACTCAAAGTTGCATCTGAATAAAGAGTGGGGCCGATTCTCAATTATCAATAGGGGATGCACCCTCTGTACATACACTGCATTAGTACATTGGAACAAGATTTGGTACACAAAACTACTTTTACTCTTGGATAAAATGCAAGGTGAGAGTTGACTTTCTCAATAATATTTCAGTTTCCGGCGTGGAGTATTTGTGCGATTCCTCATCATGTCCATAGCCACTTTACAAATGGCTTCTATACGCACTCAGCATCTGTGAAGATATTAGCTGCTTTGAAGATTTCCTATTATGGTAATGTAAATACATATTTTGAAATTTTCTTAAAATATTTACTAACTTGATTTTATAAAACAAAAAAAAAACAATTAGTTTTTTTAAAAATGATAGGTGAAGAAAATTTTGGAGAAAATCTATTTTATTTTCTCTTATTTCTGCTCTTTTTCTCTCCTAGCTCTCTCCTCTCTTTTTCTTATACTGTCTATCTCTTCTGGCTCTCGTTCTAGTCTTGACTATCACTTTTAAGTTAAGAAAAATGAAACCTCTTAAGCAAATTTTAGTTCATTTTTAAAACTCTTATTTTGAGTTTTGATTTTAAAATAACTTTTTAAAAAAAAGTAGTTTTGTAAAAGAATGAAGATGAAGGAGCTTTTATGGTATGTTTATTATAATGGAAAGAAGATGGACAGAACAATAGAGGAGGGAAAATGCAACCTTCATTTTGCTCCTGCTCTTCCAACTTTTGCTCTCTCTCTCTCTCTCTCTTCTTGTTTTGTTCCTCACTCTTTCTTGAGTCATCTCTTTTAAACTAAGAAATGAAATTGTTAATTAGTTTCTACTTTATTTCTAAAGATGTTTATTTTGGGTTTTAATTTTGCAGCAACTTTTAAACCTAAAGCAAAGTTTTGTAAAAAGAAACAGTTGAATGAACTTTTAAAGAAAGTTAGTTTCTCTTCTATCTACCTCTCTCTCTCTCTCATCCTCAATCTCTTCTCTTCCTCTCTTTCCCCCATTCTCTCCTCTTGGTTCTTTCTCTCTCTTCTCTCTCTCTCCTCACTTTTTCTTGTGTCATCTCTTGTAAGTTGAGGATAAAAAATACCATGCAATTTTTACTTTATATTTAAAACTCTTATTTTAAAGTAGCGTTTAAGCCTAAAAAAATTGCTCCAAACATGACTATGTCCATCCTTTTGTCTTATACTATATTGGATTCTTTCATAATAGGAGAGAAAATAAATTAGACTGCTCATTTGAGGTATGGAACCTAACTTACATCAAATTTAATTTATACCAATCTATTTAATAAATAAGTCAAACGAAGGCATTTAAAAAACTTATTTTTAGGTCATTCAAAAAGATTTTAGATTTAACAATGTAACCTATAATACTAATAATAATAATAATAATAATAATAATAATAATGTAATATTTTGAGATTATATACTATTTTTACTTTTTAAAAGATTAAAAATCCAGGACTTACATATAATTTGTGCTAATTAACTTATTTAGAAGTGAATTTATAACCTATTCAAAAGATTTTTCTACAAAGAAAGCATTTAAAATAGAATTTCGAGTCAAGTCAGTTTTCTTTTTTAAAAAATCAGGCTAAACCTTAAAAAGGAGCCTATAACTGATCAATAAATTAAACTTGGATTAGATCAAAAAAACAGATTGGGCTCAGACTTTAGAAAACCTAAGCTAATTCAACTCATTTTTTACCCCTACCCCTTACGTGTAAAACCCTGCATTGTTTTTGGCAACCACGACTATCTTCTCATTTACATAGTTACATATACTCAGCACAAAGCGATATAAAGTTACCAGACTGGCTGCCGGGGCCATGTTTGGGCAATATCACAACCTTGTTTTTCCCGTTTACAATGTTACGACATATTTATTCATACATAATCTTATATAAATGTCTTCTAACCATAATTTACACAAACATTATGATTATTTTTTTCAACACAAAAATTCGGTATACATAAATAATGTTACATCTTTTTTTAGGTTAAATAATGTTACATGTTACTAGTTCGAGACAGTAATATTCGTCTTGGAAAAAAAATGAATTTCGTGGTCCATAATATACTGGCTAGTAGCTTCTTTTTTTTGCTGGTACCAAGTATAGCAGCTTTTGACTACATGTTTATTTTAACCTATGGCTCTTGAAGTGGGCCTACCCATGTTACTCCTAAAGAGAAATTCGGTAAAAGTCCACTTCAAGCCCATTCGATGCGTTTTGGTTACAGATTTTTAGGGCTTTGTGTGGACCATGTACCTTTCTGTTTCTTGTTCACAGTTTGACCATGAAGAATAAACACCGTACAGTCCAGAACAATTGGGAACTTCTTAACCTCCACTAAGTTACAAAGCACTGAAAAACAAATGTGCACCAAGTGGATAGATAGGTTTATAATGGTAAGCTTATGTAGATGGAATTTTTCTCAGAATATCAACTTATTCATTTTACACATTGAATTACATTACCGCTACAGTGTACATAGCTACTTTGAACAATTATGAGATGTCATAAAAACATTTCCACATGTACACATCACTTTGGCATCTCCTTACAAAAGTTCAAGATTTTTACAAATGTAATGAATCAGAAATTATGTATGTTAAGTTTTATAATAATTATTTAAAAAGTAGGACTGTGCACAATTTAGATTTTTTAAAAAATCATCCTGAACTGAACCTTTTTTATAAAAATGGTTTGGTTTAATAAAGTGTTTAGTAAAGTAAAATGAAATAAAAATGAATTAATATGAAAATTTTGAATTAAAGTAAAATATAAAAATATGGGTCTCATCTTGTTTATTTTTTAATTTCACTCCTTTTTAACTCTGTTTCATTGCAAACAAAAGGGGACTAACCAAACCTTTTTATAAAAATGGTTTGCTTAACCATAAGTGATTTTACCCCCAAATTATTCAATATTTTTTAGTTTAGTTCAATTATCCATTTTACACTTATATATGATTGAATTTCTTTAAGAAAAACTGAACCAAACCCCTCTATAAAAACAGTTTGGTTTCAAAAGTAGTTCAGTTCATTTTTTTCCCTAAACGATTTGATTTTACAACTTGATTCCACTTAGGATGAGTTCCGTTTATTTATAAACTCCTATGTGCAAGTTATACATAACATTATGTTTAATTGATTAGCTGTAACAACTTTTGCAGTCAAAATGTATAAAAATTGATGTCTAATATTTATGTGAAAATTTTAGGATTCTCATTTTAAAAAGAATAAATAATCAAATTTGTCCAAGAGAAATATGAGACATGACTAAATTGATCTTTTTGAAAAATGAAAATTTTAAATTTAATCATAAATGTATAAAATTGTGACAAATTAGTTATATAAACTATTTAACGATAAATTGATTCTTAAACTTTATAATTTAATGTTAAATTAATCATAAAAATGTAACTTATTGTCAAATTACTCATTAAGTATTACAATTAAATGATAAAATGATCTCATAAATTTGACAACAAGATAATTTATTATTTTTTTTACACATTCAATGACTAAATTTATATTTTTTATTATGATCAATTTATCATTACATCATATTTTTAAGGAAGAATTTGATTATTTATTCTTTTAAAAATAATAGGAAAGTGACTATAACCTTATTATTTTTCCGGCTTTCCTTGTTATCCTAATTGATGCATGTAAGCATGTTAATATTCTCTAATTCCAAACTTGGACCAGCTGAAAGGAGGAGCAAAGATATGCAATGGTGGGTTTGTTTTTTTTTACACTTTTTTTTTTCTTTTCCTTTATGATACAACAAGGACTAAGTGGGTGACATCACCAGACCATTTGTGTGGTCCTCTGTTCTCCCTCATTCTATCCATCCATTTCCCTCATTCAATCACACCTTTTTACTTTACAATGTTTCAAACTACCATCCATCCATTTGCATTACCCTTACTTGCAAGATTGGGTGTTGGGGGAGGTGGTGTTGTGTTTCATTTTTTTCCCTTTGGAACAGTATGAAATCTATCCAATTCAACTGTTTAATCATCGACTCTCATAAATGCAGGACCACCATGCATTCGTCATGCGTTATGATACCGCATGCTACTCCATTCTGGTTTTGAGCACCCAATTTTGTGGGTCTCCTATAACCTCAACTTAATCCCTCCTCGATACAAATTAACAATATTAATCCTCTTTTTTTCAATTTAATTTATTTGTTTCATTTATTTTTTAAAAGTATTGGATTAAGCTTTTGTCAGCAGGCCAAAAAGTATAGCTGCAAAGGTTCAACTTATTTTATTAAAAGTTTAGGATTCTGATTTTTTTCACATTTTTTTATTCATGACATCAGTAAAAAATATTCATCAATTTTATCAATTACTAATATTTATCAAATAACTTGACTGACCATTTTTAATAGAATTTATTATTCCAACTACATTTGTTTCATAAACTCAAATACAAAATCTTACATTAGAGAATAAAATCCAATATCAATCATATCTTCTTTTTGCATGATATTCTCTCTTTCTTTTATCTCTTTTTTTGTCATAATATCATCTGTTTCTCATTTTTTTTCTCTCTTTTCCTCTCATATCAGTTTCATTATAGAATATATGACCAATATTACTATTTATATAATCTCTAAAAAATTCAATCTTCTGTAAAGAAAAATTAATAATTCAATCTAAACACACACTAAAAAGCTTATTTGTTATTTTGATATTTTTAGTCTATGTGTTTAAATTTTTTGAAAACAAAGTAGACTCAGAAAATAATTACGTTTCTAATTATTTTGATTAACTTCTGAAAAATTCTAATCGTAACTAACTTTTAAAATAAAAGTTATTTTTATAATTCTAACTAAACAAAAAATAGATTCTAGCTTTTTCAATATCTCTGAAAACTAAAACACTGTTTTATATGTTCTTAAAGTCACATTTGTTTAAAATTAACTTTAAAAAATGAGTCCTAAAACATATATATCATATCTTTTTAAGGAGTTTTTTTTTTTTTTACACATGACATGAAAATGGTGTAAATCTTACACTTAGTGTGTTTGACATATTAAACAAGTTAACGCCTAATTTATTTGATTAGAATATGAATTTGTTTAACCAAATTAAGACGTTTAATAAGTAAGTTTATTTAAGCAATTTATACTTTATAGCTTATAAGGTATTAGTTATATATAGCATATAAGTTTGTAACTTTTTTTTTACTTTTATTATTGCTATTTTAATGCACTTTCTTTTTCCTTCTTTTTTTAAATAATTCTTATGTTTCTGTTTTTAATTATTATTTAACTATTTTTCTCTTTTTACTAGTTTTTTATGTTACTTCTTTTGAATAAAATACTATTGCTTTCATTATTACGTGATTTCTTTTAATTTTTAATGTTGTATTTGATCTTTAAAAAATAAGTAGGAATTTAAATTATTAAACTTTATTTATGTTTTTAAACAAAAATAAAATAAAAAATATATAAATATATTTATTTGTGTAATTGTATATTTATTAACTACTTTAGTAATTAACTTTATCAAATATTATAAACTTTTAAATTTGGTCAAATAACTTCAAAGCTTTGAAGTAGCTATCCAATCAGTTTTATCAAAAATAACTATTGTAAGTTTAGGTATTGAATTCTATATCATGAGGATTTTAAAAATATGCATATAGTTACAGGCAGTTCCTTACATTTTAGCTCAATAATATTTTAGATTAAAATAGTCCTTTACTAAAATAAAACGTTGTTCTTTTTATAAAATAATCTAATCAGTAAACAATTTTTATGTAACTCTTTACATGCCAATTAAGTATATGAATTAAACTAAAAAGTAGTATATAGTCTTATAGATTCTAAAGTAAACTTCATAGTAGCTCTCCCTTTTTTGGGATGGCTCTCTACCATGTTGAGGTATAGGGAATCAAACACAAATATGTACATGTGATAAAAATAAATCCTGGTCCTCTTCCATCCTTTTGTATTTTCTTTATTATAAATATCTAGTACGTATGAAGATACGATAATTAAACACGCATACCTTGTTTGTTTACCCGCTTTTTTTGATAAGTGATTGAAATATTGATTTCAGTTCCCTAATTTTTCTGAATTGAATGGCTTAGAATGTACATGCTTTTAATATTGTTTATTATCTGTGCATATTACTTTGCTATCTCAATAGTCCATTATTTTCACTCAGCACAATAAGCAATTTAGAATATGTAATGTGATGTAGTTTATTGTTTTTGAATGAGTAAATGTCATTTTGATTTATTATATTTTTATTTTTTATTTTAATATATTAAATTTTAAAAGTTTTATTTTAATTTTTTATATTTTTTGAAATTTCATTTTAGTATATGAAGTTTTAATTTTTTTTATTTTAATCATTTATGTGTTTTAAAGTTTAATTTTAATCATTTATTTCGTTAATTGCCTGTCGATATTTTAAATTTTGACGAAACACTAAATATAATTAGAATAATTAATTTAAAATAGTGATAAAATACTAATGTTTTTAACAAAATAATAATAATCAAACTGAAATTTTCAAAACATAAAATCAAAAATAAAACTTTTAAAATTTATTTTACTAAAATAAAAAACATCTAACAAAATTTACATTTAACCTTTTTGGATCATCAACTATGGCAGAAAATAGTGCTCTGCAAATGATGTTTTTGGTAGCAAACATTCATATGATATGCTATATGCCACAACCTCATTAAGTCTATAATTATATATCTTGAAGCCGTGGTGTTAACTTAAGGTAGTTCGCAGTTGTTCTTATATTATAAATTATAAATATGGTTTATTAATGTGAAAATATTTTTATTATAAAACGTACGTGATTTTATCATTTTTTAGTACCTATCTTTAAGTTTATAACCAACTTTAAGATTTTCTTTTATATGAAGATTTCTTGTATATTCCAATTTAAACTTAATTTTTAAGTTTTTTATATTAAAACTTTTTTGTATCCTAAATCTCATATACATGTATTCTCAAATTAATGTTTTTAACTTACTCTTTTTACTTCTTAATTTAAGGTGTTTATATTTTTATTTAAATTAATTATGCATATTTTTCTTATCATTTAAAATACATTACTTAAATTTTTAAAAAGTCCAAATAATGTTCTTACAAGCGAGCCAAACAAAGTTATGAACACTAATTATTAAGTTTTGAAAAATAGGAGGCCATTTTGGATCAAATAAAACTTAATTGACCAAAGTAAAATTAAAAATATATAAAAGGACAGAAATTGATGCAAGTTTTGCGGCGGTGGAAGATGAAATTAGTACTAATCAAGTATGTTCAAATCACATGCCACACATCAAATAATATATAAAGAGGAAAAACTATTTTAAATAAAGAAAAAATTACGTAACGAAACTTAAAAGAATCAGTTTATTTTATTTTGTTTTCGTCCACTATGTCACAAAAATGAAATCCCCTTATACGTTGATCATTGAATATCATTTTACAAGCTTTGAATAAAATAGAGTTTTACATGAACATAGTGGTTGGATAATCTTGCAAAGCTTGTAGTCCTCATGTACTTCACATGGCTGCAATTCTAGTCAATCATTGAAGGCGCAATATGAAAATGGAAACGATCATTACCTTTGTTTTTTATTTTTTATTATCCCTTCATTGCATTTCTTTTTTTAATTTTTGTCCTTCTCCTAACGATACGTAAGTGGAACTACAACTATCCTTTGATTAGCAAACCTTTTGGCCTAACCATTCTTTTTAGATGCAAATTACAATTCTCTAATTGGACAATTTGTGTGCCTAGTGTATAAACGTCAAATCGCTACGTATTCGTGGTTGAATTGTGCAAGTTAGAGACAAAAATTGCCAGCTTATGAACACTTTCTACACCCTTTACCATTAGAAAAATACAAAAGTCACGTTGATAACTTGTTACACAAGAGCTCTCATTATCAAGTGGGAAGGAACTTTCTGTGTCAGATTTAGACACTTTGTAAGCTCTAACGTTATTAAGAAATGGAGTCAACAAGATGAACTTATTTAAGAATATGGGTAACGGGTAGGGTTGCTAAAACAGGACTTTTGTTGAATGATTGGCATTTAGCACAGTGAAGGTAAATACCCAAAAGTCCAAACATGGGTTTGAAAGAAACCAAAGTGAAAGAGGCAAGGTTGTGTTTTTTATTCTGTGAAGAGTATTCATTAAATTTTATGGACGACTATTTTTTGTGATTTTATCAATGACTCTATTAGAGGATCTTATTATTGGTCGCTTTTAATAGGTGAGTCTTTGGATCTCCAGTAAATTTGATGCAGCACACCGTTCAGGGTAGAAACAAGGAACATGATGCTTCCTTCAAATTGAGGTTGGGCACAAATGGGCAGTGTCATCGACAATCCAAACATTTCTTTTTTCAATCATATTTTTTTATCTACAAAATTCAAATTTAAAATTTTATTCAAAAAAATCTGTTTTTTTTTTTCACTCAACTAAGGTAAGATCGATAGAAAAAGTTATAAGATTGATTTATTAGTTAAAGGGTCAACAGAGAGAAAGAAATTATGAAGTTGATCTCTTCCACTAATAAAAATTAATAAACTAATTATTAAAGGTTGTGTCGTGACTATACATAGGATGTAAATTAGTGAACACTTTCATGTGTTGTGAAGCATGTTAATATCTAATGGGTAGCAATACCATTGAATGTCATATATTCTTGGGAGTAAAAACAAGTTACGGTGGGTAGTGAGGGTGACCCACCATCACATGGCAAGGATGAGATCCTCAATGGAATGGTCCACAACACAATATTGCAGGTTGAGAATTTAACAAACGAGAGCAAAACGAGGAAGCAAAACGTACACAGAAGGGACACAAAACCATGGAGAAAAGGATGTTACAAATATCTTCTGCGCACTGAGGGATGTAAATTCTCCCACACCAAGAAGAAGGGGAACACAGACATAAATAACACCTGCAATTCCAAATGTTACATGTCGCTAGGCAAAGTTTGAATATTGCTAGATGTCTTCTTTTTTAAAAAAAAATTATTTGTGTTAAAATTCAATATTATTGAGAGAATTTATGAAGTTGGTAATAAAAAGTCAAATTTTTATACATTTGTTTATTGTTAGATCAAATGTACAGCTAGCGTGTCCACATGTTTAAGTTTAAAGTTAATTATTGTTTGAATTTCAGTTAAGAGAGTTGAAATTTGAATTCAAATTAATTGGATCAAATAAGTATTTACTACATCTAATCATATTTATAAAACTCACTTAATTAATTCATCAAAATTATGATTAATTTAGTTGATAGAAATAAATTTATTTTAATATATATTTTTTTAAAAATATGATTGTCAATGTTGTTTTTCCCTCTTCCAAATACATATTAATATAATTTCTTTTTTTATTTATGAAAATCGAAGATAATATTAAGAAATATACAATATTTCAGATACTTTAATAACCTAAACCTCTTGAGACTTTGATAATTTCTCTCTTATTTAATTAGGAATATATTAGTTTAAAAATATTTAGTACAAGAAATAATATTTGATCTTTTACTTTTTTTTAATAGATATGAATTAGATCTTATATAAAATAAATAAATAACTTTAAAAAAGTTTAACATTTTATTAATAAGATGAGGGATAGTATTATTTGATCATTTGATTCACACAATTTAAGCATACACACGTCCTATATAGTACAGGGAACTCTTTATTTTTTTTTTTTTTTTTTTTCCCACTATCCTACTTACCTTTACATTTTTCTTCCTCTTGATTGGGACACAATTCATAGGTATAGGAATTTATAACGTGGGGATAAGTGGGAAACAATTATATTCGCTTCATCATGATGACAAACGCCACTTTGAGGATGTCAGCGGCTACTGTTTCCATGATCTAAGAACTTGGTAGTAAAGTAAGTCAAAGATCCGTGAGATTATAATATTTTAGCTTAGATATGGTTATTTACCTTCCAACAAATACACTACCTAAAGAATTAACTGTGCTAAAAGATATAAAGAGACTCGGGAGGATAGATATTTGTACAGATGATTAGGTTTAACTCCAAGGTTTATAAAATATTGTTTTTTAGAATAAGACATTTTCATTTTATATTATGTGTTAACTTGTTTCTTTAAACAATTTTAAGAACGTGCCCTCACATCAATTGTGTGTTTGGATGATTAAATGTGTGTTTGATTAATTATTTATAAAATTAATTTTAAATGAAATTGATTTTTTAGAGTTGATTTTAGTTAAACTTGATTTTGAAGTGAAATAATTTATATATAAATGTTTTTATTCTAAAAGTAAGTTAATAATAAAATTCAGTATAAACTTTTTTTTCTAACATAAAACTTTCCTTAAATTCCTTGACTTAGAATTAATTTTAAATCCAAAATTAATTTATCAATGTGAGATTAAATATATGAATATTCACTTAAATTTATTTTAATTAGCATTTTAACATAATTTTATATGGTGCAAGGTGAAATCTAACGTGCACTAAGTTAACTTAAGATAAATAAATAAGTCTATGTTTAGTTTGTTGTTTGTAAGACACTAAATGCGCCTGTTCATGTATTTCAAAATTCAAAATATATTTATAATATTATATATATATATATTGGTGGACTGAAAATAACATGAATTACGTTGAATCCACCAATATTTTTTCAAACACACCCAGATATATTACCTTAAATTGCTTTCCAATTAATGTAACTATGTCTACATATAGGAGAGATATTTATAATAAATCAATCACCTTACAAAACAAATATGTGGAACTCACCTTTTATTTTTATTTCTAATTACATATATATCTGGATACATACAGGATATGAATCAATCAGACGTTTGCAACATTGGACATGTGTTCAGTTTCTTTTTTTCTCTTTTACATTTGAATCTTCTTGTTTCAAATGTAATTTTAGGTTTAAAATAAATTCTAAAAGTTGAAGTAATTTTTAATAATTAATTTTATATTGATTTGAGAATTTTATACTAAGTTTATAAAAATATTAATTGTATATATCATATTCTTATTTTAAAGACTATAAAATTATTTTTTGTTTAAACTAGTTTTTTTTTTTTTTGTAATGCAATTTGTATATGGTTTTAACCGTTTTTAGTATGATAGATCTGTTAGTCAGCTAGTTTGTTATCTTGTTTAGTGATAGACTCATTAGCTTCTAAATTTGTTGATCGAGTATTTTAGTATTAGATTCAAAAAATTTAAAATAATAAATAAGAGTTTGATTTTAGGACTAAATTTACTAAAATAAAATACTTTTAAGAATGTGTTTGGATAGAGAATTTTAAATGAGGAAAGTAATTTATTAGATAATTTAAAATTCTTTAATCTAAAATTCATTATTTGGATGTTTTTATATAAAAAATTTAAATTTTTTAAATTTTAAAACAGAATTTTAAATAATTAAAAATGTGAAATTTTAATTTCTTTCTAAAAGGTAAGAAATTGAAATTCTATTCTTCTATAGACCTTAACCTCTTGCTCGCAACCTCGCACCGCACAATCGCAACCTCTTGAAAACAGTATTAACACACACAATAATTAAGAATGGGTGAATTGGTTTATTAGTCTTTTAGAAATCTTTAAGAATCAGAGTAATCAAGATTATATCACAATTGAACTAAGAATGCACCAACCAATCAAATTACTCAGCTCAAGAATACAATCACAAAAACTATCACTTGTTGAGTAAGAAAGATAACACCAAAGAATCACATATTAAGATAGCAGGAAAAGATTAGAGGAAGTAGTCAATACAATGGTTTATACTGGTCCACTTCTCACATTTGAGAAGTTACATCAAGTTCTTCCAACCACAATTGTTAGAGTTTCACTAATAACAAAAATATTCTTATAAGCTTTTTACACAATCACTCTTAATCAGACCTTGATTAAGAAAAAGACTTCTAACACCTTAGAATATTTGTGATCAAGACATAGAGATTGCCCACCTCTACTCTTATCCCCTAGGAACATCTATCCTAGTAAAGATCTAAGAAATCCTATGTTATTAATTCAAAAAGAATCTCAAAAGATTACATAGCAAAGTGTAAAGAAAGAAATCACCTTTGATCCAGTAAATGAAGTATGTAAATGATTTACTAGACTTGGATTGAAAGATAGAAGAAGTTGTTTCATAATCTTCTTTACAAAACTTCTTTTGAAACTTGTCCAAGAAGAAACCCTCCTTTCAAATCTTTGTATCTTGAAGATTTTGGGACTTCGATAGAGTTAAACACTTGAAACCTTTTCTTGCACAGAAAGCTTATGAATGAACTTTGTAATTTCGTTGTTCTTTTTCCAAAACATCTAATAATTATTTATAGAAATCAGTTTGTAATTGTCAGTAATTGATTAAATCACTAATGTAATCAATTAAAACCACTAATGTAATCGATTGCTAACAAGTTTAATCAATTAAAGTGTTCTTGAGCTTTCTGAAAAATGTTTATGAACAAAGTAATCGATTAATTCGTCATGCAATCGATTTACACAAGTAGTCTCAGTTTTCAAATACATGCTCATTAATCGATTACCACAAATCGTAATCGATTAACTTATGAAGACTTTCTATGACTTTGTGAAGTGTAATAGATTACCGTTTTATTGTAATCAATTAAAGTGTTCTTGAAAGCTTAAGTAATAGATTATCACAAGTTGATAATCGATTAAAGCAGAAAAATATGCTTTTCCAAAATCTTAAACTTTGAACACTTTGACTTTTATGCAATTATGTAAACCATTTGTTTCATAAAAGCTTTTTCCATAAGACTTATGCTTTTGTGAAAACATGAATGCAAAAATCATGAATGAGCTTCATGCAATGGATCATTGGAAGTTTCATCTCATACACAAATTATAACTACCAATCAAATTGATTTGGCATGAAAAAAGCTTAAACACTTTGTAGTCTTGAGACTCAGCTTTTTAATCCTCTTGAACTCCCCTCTGACTCTAACACCTCTTGCTCGCAAATCTCACACTCACACTCTCGCACCGCACTCGCTGTGGTTGCCACCACGGAAGACGACACCAAGGTCGCTGCAGCATCACATGGTTTCATGTTTGTGATAGGGCAACATTATGGCGGTTACGATTTCTTCATTGTTTACGATGGCCACGGAGGGACCTTGGTGGTCAACGCTTGTCACAACAGGCTACACTTGTTGCTGGTGAAGGAAGTAGTGAGGGAGATCGCCGCGAACAAATGACTGGATTGGTGTCAGGTGATGTGTTCTTGTTTCATGAAGATGGACAAGAAAATTGGAGTTGGTGAGCAACACGATGATGGAGGAATTTAAATTGGTTTATCCAAATAAGGAATTTTAAAAATTCAAAAATTTTAATTGATGCATTTTAATTTTCATAAATTTTAAATTTCTTGAAATTTTAAAATACTTCATCCAAACATACTCTAAGGGTTCTTTGTTTTAAAACTCGTAATCTTTAGATTTTCAATTTAAAGAAATGTATATTTTTAGAAGTTTATCACAAGAACAAATTTTATATTAAGATAAAACGAGTATTTGGGTTAAAATATATATTTCATATGAACGTAAACATTTTTTGTTGACAAACATAAAATAGAATTTGAACTGATAACATTTACAAACACATGAATATGATCACAATAACATAAGAATATAAACAAGCATTTGAGATCAATAAAGAATGAATCATAGACAGAATAATGGGTTATAGATAGAAGGATGTCATCAAAAGAAGAAGGGGCCATAGAAAATAGAATAAGATGAAAATCAACATCGAAAATAAAAGAAATAGGCAAAAACATACATGTTTCCATTGCACCGAATAGCCATAGATGTGGAAGAATTGTTAGTAAAGAAATATATGTAAATGTTTGTAACCAAATAACAATGATACACTCTTGTCTATTTATAGAAAATACAAATAACTGATCTCATAGCTAATCACGACACATGTCTTCGAAAATTATTCATTCACCTTAGATTATACCATCTGTTTCGTGTCTTTCTCCTTTTTTTTAGATAAAGCCTTTCTCCTTTTTTAAAAGTTAAAAAATAATCTTCACAACTATTATGATCCTTTCAAATATTCATTCTCGACTTTTTTTTTCTTTTGAAACATTGTTTTTAAGAAATCTTTTCAACATATAAGCCCTTCTTAAGAAAGAAAATTGAATTCATCCTTTTGATCTCAAATATCTCTCTTTGATGTGCTCTTTCTTTTGTTGAATCTATTTTTTTTTATAATTCATGATAAGACTCTAACGTTATAACATTTTGTCGACATGAATTTAATTTGAGAATTCTTAACAAATGTTTGAATGACCTCAAAAAAAATTATTGGTCTTTTTAGTGATGTGTCCATTAGTTTGTAAGCTTATTTTTAAACTCTTTAAAGATACATCAATTGACCAATTTCAAGAAAAAATATGAAAAAAAATATATTTCACTAAACTAACAAGCCAAATCAAAATTATATAAAGGCCAAGACAAGTTTATCTTTTTTACCTAAAAATGACCTACAATAAGATATCAAGTTAAGCTTGGACTAAACTTAATTAAGGTCTAGCTTGACTCAAACTAATTCCACTCTTGATCCTAATGTAACCATCACTAACTACCCATAATTAGACGTGTTAAAATAGCTAGAATTATATTTATGCTTTAATTCTTTGCATAATTTAAATATAGAATTTTTATTATTATAAACTACTTTCAATTGAATGTGATAAATAAATCTTTGGGTTAGTTTGATTTATTAAAAAAGTCATAAAAACACACACACACACATCTTTATGGTGCATGTTAGGATATAAAGGAGAACCCAAAGTTAGTTAAGATAGTTAGTCTGTTAATGAGTTAGCTAGTTAATTAGAGAGGTTTATTAGATATAAATAGGGGAAGAATGATAGGAGATAGGGGATTTGTTTATTTGTAGATTGAGCATTAGCTCTTTATGAAAAGATAAATCCTTTGTGAAGGGGAAATCCTTGAAGGAGAATTATTTCTCCTATTTTCTGTTCTTATCATTCTATTCAATAAAATTCTTTTTTTTTCTTTGTCATTTTAACTCTTGGTTTATAACAATTGGTTCGACCTTCCGGATCTTCCAGGGAGAGCTAATGTTAGAGATGGAGGAAGTGCAAATTTTTTTGTTATAATTATTAGTAAGACTTAACAATTTATCCCTTTTTACACTAACAATAATTAAGATAAGTTTTTAAATTGCTTCTCTAATTGCATAAATAAGATATTAGGAATTTAACTTACCTATATTAGATTTTAAGGGACTTATTCTAATCAATAAATGTACACACTTGGTTTTCTTAAGTTAGAATATATTTCTACACAACAAAAACCAATTTTACCTTAAATATCAAGATCATGGACAATTATGAATCTATATTTCTACTTGACTTCACATAACTATATACATTGAACAATTGGACATTTTCCACAATTAATAAAATATTTTTCGGTGTTTAGACAAATAAAAAATCTAAATACCTACAAATTTGAAAGGTAATTATGACGACTAAACCTCATAACCATGGAAATTTGTGCTTCAATATACCTTTGAACAAAAAGAAGTTTATGATGTGAATCAAGAGCTAGAACAAGCATACTCAAGTGCCTTAAGGGATCCTTTGCAACGTGGACCCATTACAAGAGCAATGACAAAGAGATTCAAGGAAGCATTAGATGAACTTGTTCAATATATTTAGGTCAAACATAATTCTCTTTAATCTAAATTTGAGCTTAATCACATTTTTACACTAATTTGGGCAAAAGATGAGACTGTAGAAGAAATTTTGGACCAAAAAATACTCAAATTGAGGAACTTGGGCTATCAATTATACATGAGATGGGTGTATTTATGCTCAATTATGTTATTTTGGGCTAAAAGGGTGCTTTTATGGCAAACAAATGTATTTGAATGAATTTTAGAGTTTAATAAGTCTTTTCATTTAGTTTGGTTTAATAAGAGTTTTTTCATTTATCTTAAGGATAATAAATGTATTCACTTGTTACATAATTAAACAAGCTTATTAATGTGGGTTAAATATGGTCTTTTCACTTGCTTTTTTAATATGTACAATATAGGGATTTAATGTCTAGTTAATTACCTAGGTCAACACTATACTATTATATGCAAAGCTCATTGTATCCAGAATCAAGTTGAATCAAAGAAAATGTTCTATAAATTTAAATTTATGAGAATTTTCTCTTTGGTTATTTTTAGAACTTTTTCAACTTTCCAAGGTTTGATCATCCTTGTAGAGTCTCAAATATTTTGGATGCTTGTGTCTTATACTCAAGTGTTCAAGTAGATCACCAAACTCGATTCATAGCTTTCTTAGGGTGGCTATAATTCAAGTGACTTGTGGCTTCATAGGTTCTAAACCTTTTTGGGTCCTATTCAATTTAGCTCCTCATAGGAGCCATTGAAATACAAGAAGAAATTAAGAAAACTAAAAGAAAATGAGAAGAAATGAGAGAGTTTGACCTCACTATTAGAAGGGGGATGCAAAAGAACCAATAGTTATCTCTAGGTGTTTCGAAATCCTTTTATACATAGGTTTTAAAAATTAGGCCTAATACTAAATAAAAAGTAGGTTTAAATATGTTTTATGTCCTTGCAAATATTGTTTTGTTTGATTTTAGTCCCTACAAATTTTGTTGTAAGTTTTAAATCCCTAATATTTTTTTTACTATTATCATTTAGTCTTTGTTGTGTTAGTTCTATTAGTTGGTGCTAAAGTGTTAACCCAAAAATAATTCTCATCTTCCATACTACCTCTCGTACACTAGGTTTTGTCAGTTAGTGACTCATTCTCTTATGTGTTTCCAACATGGAATTGGAATGCAAGTTCAAAAATATTAAATATTTATCGTTTTTTCATGTACTTATGTGATTCATTCTTACATCAAAGTATAAAACTAATGTATAAGTAAATGTCGGTAACCTTTTACTCACTTTTTATAAGGTAGTCTAAACATCATAAAATCATTTTGACTCATTTCAAAACTAATTATTAAGTAAGGGAAATGGAAAGTAACCAACGAAGGTAAATTGTATGATTTAATTATCAAACAAAAATTAAAACATATGTTGTTATAATTATACAAGTTTAATCTATGAAACATAACTAAGTGGTGTAACAAAAAATACATGTACTTCATTCACACATGAAGACAAAAGCACTAAAGTTCTAGTCTTTGCACCATAAAATAGCCTAATCCAATTTTGACAAAAAAATGACTTAAAACAAGCCTCATACCAACCTTGAGAAAATCCCCACAACTTACCCACTACAATCGCCCATCCATAATAACAAAAGTTATATTTAGACCCATTGACAAACTAGGAAAGATGGAAGCAATAAGAAAGAAGAGTTATACAAATTACTTACCATTAGACTCCAAAACATCTCATTATGAAGAATTCAAGATAAATAATGTTCATACCATTAGAACTAAAGTTTTGTGTTTTAGGTAAAAATAGAAAATGGTGAATAAGAGTCATATACTAAGGATGTTGTGTTTAACGACCAATCAATTTCTATCTCTAATTGCAAAACTTTCACAATGGTTGTCATTTTATCGCTATATAATTACCATAGATTTTCTAAATTTCACAGTTTAGCAAACGACAACTACTTGGTAGTTAATTAGCAAAAAAAATATTACGTTATTCAATGATTGATAGTAATTCAGTTATTACATGGAAATGAATATGGTGACCAAACAAATATTTGGTCGTAAATATGATGGCTATATGGTCAACGAAAAAGTATTCATTTAGTGATTGATTATGTAGTAGTCATAATCATTGATCACTAAATTAGTCACCAAAACCAATATGAATAACAAAAATTAATCATTCACTATTAACAATAGACACATTTCAATTGCTAAAATCAATCACTTTTTAAGATTTTCTTATATTCAACTTGTCTCAGGTGCATCCATAATATAAATATAATTTCAATAGTATCGATCAAATATTAATGCAGCATACAAAACAATCATGGATAGCATAAGAAAAACTTATAACAATTGTTTTTAGAAGATGTAGGTGAAATGAGTACCTTTGAAAGTCCAATTCTTTGTTAGGATGGCAGCTCAAGATAGGATACTACATCTCAAAAACCTTGTGCATATAAAAATAGTACATGGAGATTAGGTGAATTGTAATAGATGTGGAGAAGGAATAGAAGATACTAAACACATACTATTTGAATGTAACATATCACACTAAGTTTGGCATGAAGTGCTAAGTTGGTATGACCTTAACTCTATATAGTATAATGATGTTAGAATGAGTTTTATCCTATGGAAAAGACTTCTGACCAATGGTGAGTGGATCAAAAGGATGTGGTCTATGATGTGATTTGTAGTAGTGTCGTTAGTTTGGTTTGCACAAAATTCTCTTATGCTTTCATCTTCAAGGAAAGAGAGTAAAAGATCATAGAAATAGTATAGGTCTATTATTGGGAGTAGAATAAAGCTATGTAAGGATTCACATATTCCTTTTCAAGATAGATGTTAAATCCTAAGGTGTGTATTGAGTTCTGTCAATAAAGGGTAGTTAAGAGTTATGAATTTGGAAGGTAGGAGAAAGGAGTTGTAAGTGACCATGTTTTATTCTTTGAAATGACAGTGTCTATGATGCGAAATTTAAACTTCTTTCACATTGTTCAAACAAAATTTTCATCGTTAAATCTATTACTTTTTAAATAAAGGGTTCATTTTTTTTTTGTCTTTCCATATTTGTCCATGTCCCTTCTCTCTCAGCTTCAAATCATGCAACTTCCATTGACAACACCAAAGACATTGTCAAGGGCAACACCTCCACCACTTTTAAACAAACACAACTGTGTTCTTGTTCCCAGCCACATCCAAAGAACCACAGACAACTACATCATTTTAGATCTTGAGGGATATTTATTGATTTGAAGAATGAGAAAACCACAAGCAACACCACAATGACACCTCTATTACCGTTGCCAATGATACCTCCACTGTTGCCAACAACGGTACCTCCACTACTTCCAACCCGCTACCTCCAAAGAACCACCACCACCAACAAGCTCATAAAAAAACACAAACACATACATTAATTCTTAAACACCACCAAACTCTTTCGCATTTTAGCATCCCAATTAACCACGACCCATTCCTCCCTCTACCTTCTAAAATGTTCCCTAATCCCTAACCAAGATCTTCTTTGTGTTATGCCTCTGTGCTGCATCGCCATCTAGATCAACACCAATGTCACTACTGTCAAGGTCGCACCTAAGATTGACGACACACCATCACCACACTTAAGCACAATCCATCAACGCCTTTAGATCTGTGAGGTAGCCGTCAGAAAACAAGAATCCATTCATATTAGTTTTAATCGAAGTCCAATATGGTGTTGCACCTTTAGATTTGTGAAGGTAATCCACTGATGAAGGTTGACAATGATGTTCGCTAGGGAGGGAGGTGGAGAGAAAGAGGCAAAGTCTTATGGGGGAAAGAGAGATCAACAAAGAAAAGAGGTTTTCCAAAGCGACAAATTCGGAAAAGAAAGAAAAAATAATTTTTTAACCTAGATTTAAAATTAAGGATATCTACCATACATAAAACTTTTGCACCATAAATATTGTTCGATGAAATGGCTTTGGATTTTATTCTTAATTTTGTGGATAAATAATATACTTTTTAAGGTAGGCTCAATTCTGAATGAGGCCTAAAATGATTTTTAAAGGTATTTTTTCCCTCTAAATAAAGAAGCTATATGTGGGATTTTTTACTAATGTATGTAGTTTTTTTGCCAATATGTGTGACCATTTTTGCTTATAAAAACTAATAATAAATAATATTTTATTGATAAACCTAAAATTTAAACTTTAGTTATTTTATTCTTGGATTCAATAACTTGTGCTAAATTGGATTCTAATCAACACTTTAATTTACTTATATAAAAAACTGTACCGATCAAATAGTCGGTGTATGTCCCTTCTTTGTTCATGTGAGAATTCCTGCCCCTGAATGAAGAGAATGACTTTTTTCACTCTAGAAAAGTAGGCATGAACAACTAATATTGCTTTCGTAAATAATTAATGGGAGGCTAATTGATTTTCCGAAGTATATTCCAAAGAATAAACTAATGAAACAGGGTAAATCAAGATCATAAACATCATCCCCCACCAGAGAGGTCTTGTCCGAACCAAGCTATAAGAGGTGATATGCAAAACATCAAGAATATCCATTCACTAAATGTCCCATATTGATGTTTGAAGTTGAGTGAAATTCTGGAGAATTAAAGAAAACAATTGAAGTTAATTTTTAAAATTTATTTATTTTTAGGGTATTTTTAAAATTTATTTAGACTTAGTAAAATAGAATTATTTTTGAATTGTACTATATGATAACATTTATAATTACTTTCCACCCAATCTAAAATAAGTTGTCCTCTATTAATGCTACCAAATTTCTGTGATTTTGTGCAACAAGAAAAAAAACTATGTGAGTAATAATACCATAAGTTAGTTTGTAAACATAATTTATAAAAAACAATGTTAGCCTTTTTTAACATTAAAAGTGTAAAAGTAATCGAATAAGGGGGGATACGTAACATATTGATACTTTAACCACTAACATCATTATCACTTATTTTTAATATTTATGCGACTTTGTTAAAAAGAAAATTAAGGATCTATCATTACCGTTTAAATTTAGATACCATTATCTGACAGTGTTAGTCTTAGAGAATTTTTTTTATAACATTATTATTACTTATTAAATTAACATCCTACCGTCCCTTGACTCTTGCCTAAAATTTGTCCTTTTAATTGTTGAAACTTGAAAGATACAATGCTTTCTTTTCTATTGCAGTCCCCTTATTTCGGTTTTATTTAATTGAAATTTAAATTATATTTGCTATATCACTTTAATCATTCTAGTGCCATCTATATTTAAAGCTTTTAAAGTTTGCAAATGGCCATATCTTAAAACATATATGAAACGATTAAGGGGGGAAAAAATGTCAAAAGGTATGATAATTCTTTTCTTATAATGAAACGTATGATAATTCGATATAAACAATATCGGAAGCCGAGGTTAGAATGACAATTATGTGGACTAACTAGAGTGTTCAAGATGCGCTTTGTTTTATTAATTCGATTCGATATGATTTGAAATTAATTTTGAAACATTTAAGTTTTAAAAGTTAGATATGACATGTTTTAGTTTGATAAGATTTGAATTAGATAAGTAAAAGCAACTCTCATAGATTTTGTCATTGTCAATGTCATTTTTTTATTTATTCTTTTTCATGACTTAATTTACTAATCATTTGAAGAAAAAAATATTGTATTTGCTGGCGAGCTGTTTAGATTTTAGTAAAACAAATTCACCCAAAAAGACATTATTAAAAAAATTAAGTATGAATATTTCTCAAATGAAGCATATAAATTTTTAAACATTTTGTTTGATAATTCTTTAGTTTTATAAAACTACACCCAAAAGTACATATTGCTAACATGTTTTTCTAAATAAAAAAATTGTACGTGAGTAATGATTTGTAAATATACGCTAAGTATTTTTTTTCTAGAAGAATTATAGTGAAAATTCCACCTTTAATTATTTTATAATATACTCAAAAGTACATATTATTAATAAATTTTTAAAAAAATTAATATTAACTTATGCTCACGAACTCCTTCTTTTAAATGCAATTCTTTAATTAATTAGCAATATTAAATAATTTTGAATCAGTATCTTTAAGGATTTTTTAACAACGTTTTAAAAAAAAAGAAGAGAAAACAATGGACCAACAAGATTTTTAACCCCAAGCATTGTCTTCCCGTTACGAAAATACTACAAATAAGAGATGGATTTCATCCTTCAATTATCTTCAAATAATTCAGAGTACTTAAATTTAGTTAATAAAAGTGATATTATTAATTAATTTGATGCTTATTTTTCTAAAAATATATAATATGCATTTTGAAAATTATCAAACATCATCAAGTTTATCAAATTAATTAACTTAGTTCTTAACTTTGATTAAAATTATTTAATTTATTTGTCAGAGACTAAATTACCCTTATGTATATCAAAATTAAGTATTAAGCTAATTAATAATCATTATAATTAAAATTTTAATTTATTTTATAAGATTAAATATTAAATCAAGTACTAATAGTTACTGAAATTAAAGACTGTTTTTTTTAGCAGTAATAAAATATTAAATATAACCACAGGTTTTTTTGGGCATTAAATTAAATTTAATAATGACTGTGTTAATCCGAATTAAACTTTTTTTTACTGCAGCATTGAGAAGCATGTTCAAAACGCGCGATTGTCTGAGACGCGCGGAGTAGGTTCGTGTCAAGTCTACATTCGATCTTATCTACATAGTTATCTAAGACCTAGGCATGGCATTTTCGTAGTTTTCCCCGAAAGCATGTGTCATTAATCCGACAATTGTTTTCAATTTGTCGATGCCGATCTCTCCCTCTTTCTCGTAAACACTTTTATGTTTTTAAATTTTATCATCAAACACTTTAATTAATAAGCATGAAATTATTCTTATTAATTAATATACATAATTACCTTAAATATTTAAGAACAACTTTGTCATTCATATTTCAGGTCAAACAAGATTAACTGTCTAAAAAATACTTGTAATGTAAAAAAAGAAATGCTTTTTTTTCTTTTTATAAGGGGGTAGTAGTATACTACAGCTACAGCATATACATAGCAGAGAGTGTAAGAGACTTTTTAGCAGAGGGTGAGGCTCACTTGGAAAGCAGTGACAAGGACTGATGCATGTTCACGCACTCAACGGTCAAGATTCTCTCAGCATCCCATCATCAAAATCCACGCCTCCCCTTTCTCTCTTTCCCCCACCCCCCCCCCCCCCCCCCCCCCGGTCCCTCCTCTAACCAACCATCCATCCATCGTGATCGTGGTTCACTTTGAGTTAGGATACGGTAACCATGGTTAAATAAATCTACACTCTACCAATTGTGTTGTGCCACCTTTCTTAGTTGCTTTCACTTCACCACCTCCTTCTTCTTCTTCCTCTCTGCTTCTGCTTCCTTACCCTCTCTCACTATTGAGCTATTCTTTTTAACACGGAACATGTGAGTGACACCAAAGGGTTTTGAGGCTTTCTCTTACTCTAAAGCTCGTAGCTCATTCTCCTCTTGGGTGGTGTGGTCTATTATGTAAATTACCATTTGTGCAATTTTTTCTCAGATCTATCCAACTTCTCTTTTTTATCCTTTATTCTGTTTGGAAATCGCCATCATCACCATTTGATTTGCAAGACCATAATTTTTCTGCTTTGGTTTTCCCCTCTTCCACATCATTTTTCAATTTTTTTCCTCTGGGTGCTTTCTTCCTGAGAAAATTTTGTTCTTTTTGGCTACCCTCCAAGCAGATCCAACTTGGGAAATGTAAAATTTTCAGTTTTTTTATTTATCAATACCCTCCTTTCGGACCTTACCCTCCGTTCTAGATTTGAAGATCTTGTCATTACCTCACTCTTATTTGTGCCAAGATCTGCCCCCCCTTTTTCTTCTTTTAGATCTTGGTCTTCTCCGTGATGTAGTAGTACTTCAAAGTTGAGAGCTTTACCTTTCTGGGATTGTGTTTTATTTAATTTTCATCTCCCCCTTTGGAGTATGAAAATTTTCCTGGAAAGTTGGGGAGTTTGGATCACTGAGTGAGAGAAAAGAAGAGAAAAAAAAAGATGAATTATTTCCCCGATGAGGTAATAGAGCATATATTTGACTATGTGGTGTCACACAGTGACAGGAATGCTTTGTCTTTGGTGTGCAAAAGTTGGTACAGAATAGAGAGCTGTACAAGGCAAAGGGTGTTCATTGGGAACTGTTACTCCATCACTCCAGAGAGGTTGATCCAGAGGTTTCCTGGTCTAAAGTCTTTGACTTTGAAGGGAAAGCCTCATTTTGCTGACTTCAGTTTGGTGCCTTATGATTGGGGTGGCTTTGTTTATCCATGGATTGAGGCACTGGCCAAGAGCAGGGTTGGTTTGGAGGAGCTTAGGCTCAAGAGGATGGTGGTCTCGGATGAGAGCCTGGAGCTACTTTCTCGTTCTTTCACACACTTCAAGTCTTTGGTTCTTGTTAGCTGTGAAGGGTTCTCCACCGATGGCCTTGCTGCTATAGCTGCAAATTGCAGGTGAGAATGAGTTGTTTGTTTGGTTCAATCTTACGTTGTTTGGTTTATAGGTTTTGTTTGTGCAATTTTGATGGTTTTGTGTTTCGGAGGTTGTATGGTTGAAGGTATATGGTTTTGTCTTTGTCTTCTTGTGCTGTCAAAGATTCGAGATTTTTATTTTTGGATGTTTTGAAGTTGATTATTGGGTTGTACTCTCTGTAGCTACCAGTTTGGGAATTGGAGTTTAATTAGTTGGGCAAAGCGGTTGAATGAATGGCTTTTGAACTTGGCTTTTAGTAGATGTCTAGGTTTGTGGGCAATCTAGAGCTCAGGAGGCTCTTGAGAGTTTGATCTGTGTTATTACTTAAGTTTATAGTCAATTTGTGAATTGTTCATGATTAGGAGTTTTTCCTTGAGGCAGTTTCATGCTTCAACATTGTATCTTGTTTTTATGTGTTAAGGATGAATGATGTTGATGATTCTATTCTACTGATTGAGAATGGCGAGTAGGATGTTCGGTATGTGTTGTTGACTCCCGATGTTGATTGTTTAATTGTTTTGAAATGTAGGTTCCTTAGGGAGCTGGATCTGCAAGAAAATGAAGTTGAGGATCACAAAGGCCAATGGCTAAGTTGCTTTCCTGATAGCTGCACATCACTTGTTTCTCTTAATTTTGCTTGCCTTAAAGGAGAGGTTAGTTTGGGAGCACTAGAGAGACTTGTGGCCAGATCTCCTAACCTGAAGAGTTTAAAGCTGAATCGTTCGGTGCCCCTTGATGCACTGCAAAGGATAATGATGCGAGCATCTCAACTATCGGATTTGGGTATTGGATCATTTGTCCATGATCCAGAATCAGAGGCCTACATTAAGCTTAAGAATACCATTCTCAAGTGCAAGTCCATAACCAGTTTGTCAGGGTTTTTGGAAGTTGCTCCTCATTGTCTTGCAGCTATATATCCTATTTGCCCGAACTTAATATCTTTGAACTTGAGCTATGCAGCAGGCATTCAGGGAAGTGATCTGATAAAACTAATTCATCACTGTGTTAAACTTCAGCGCTTATGGGTAAATCTATCAAATTCAAATCTTTATTCTTTTATATTTGTTGATTCTTATATTGGTGAATATCAATAATTTTTAGACTTGTGCAGATAATGGATTGCATTGGAGACAAAGGACTAGGTGTTGTAGCTACGACATGTAAAGATTTGCAAGAATTGAGGGTTTTTCCATCCGCTCCCTTTGGGAATCCAGCAGCTGTCACAGAAAAAGGGCTGGTTGCAATATCAATGGGTTGCCCTAAGCTTCACTCGTTACTCTACTTCTGCCACCAGATGACAAATGCTGCACTCATAACAGTGGCTAAGAACTGCCCAAATTTTATTCGATTCAGGTTATGTATCCTTGATGCAACAAAACCTGACCCTGATACGATGCAGCCACTGGATGAAGGTTTCGGCGCAATTGTGCAGTCTTGCAGGCGACTCAGGCGCCTATCTCTCTCAGGGAAATTGACTGACCAGGTTTTCCTTTACATAGGAATGTATGCTGAGAAGCTTGAAATGCTGTCTATTGCTTTTGCCGGGGATGGTGACAAGGGAATGCTGTATGTGTTGAATGGATGCAAGAAGCTTAGGAAGCTTGAGATAAGAGACTGCCCTTTTGGCGACATGGCACTTCTGACGGACGTAGGGAAGTATGAAACAATGCGATCCCTTTGGATGTCGTCCTGTGAAGTGACCGTCGGAGCCTGCAAGTTGCTAGCCAAGAAGATGCCAAGGTTGAATGTGGAGATCTTCAATGAAAACGAGCAAGAAGATTGTAGTCTGGAAGATGGGCAGAAGGTAGAGAAGATGTATTTGTATCGTACATTGGCTGGGAAAAGGAAAGATGCACCGGAATATGTATGGACTCTGTAGGTGCATTTTTTAGGTCATTTAATTTCTTGTTATTCAGAAGTTTGTACTTGTTTTTAGGCTGACTGATTAATGCAATTTTAGCCGGGTGTAGTGTTTTGTAACTTCCTTGCATTTGCTAGTTTTATACATATGTTAGATTGTCTTTTCTCCTAGATATTATTATTATTATTATTCCATAATGCCACTTTTTACTACGCATATTATTAGAGTTAAGTATTTTGCTTTTTATCTACTTGTTGGATGCAATATGCAAATGCTTAGATTTCACTCCGAATTTTATTAATGTTCTTGTCACAGCTGAAGAGTTTTTCTTCATCCATGTTGAACATTTTCTCAGCTGAAATATATATTTTAAGAATTAAAGATCATTTTCCCTTGCTGGGAAAGTAAAGTTGACGAGTAAAGCTTCCGTCAACATCAACTCTTCTGACTCATTTTTGTTAAATGGTATAGGCTATCTACCACTTTCGAATATCAAATTAATAGTATTTATTATTTGTTTAAATAGATTGTTTTTTCAATTCCTTGGGCTCAAGTGCGAGTATAATTTGGGGGACTAATTCCCCTCCCCATTCAACAAAAAAAAAAGTACGAGTATAATTAATAATGCGCTACATGCATCCCCCCCCCCCCCCCCCCCCCCCAAAAAAAAAAAAAAAAAAAAAAGAATAAAAAAAAAAGGATACAAAGACCCCCCCCCCCCCCCCCATTCACCAGAAAATAAAGGGTACGAGTATCATTAATGATACGCTATAGTCTTGATGCAGAGCAATCTATCATCATAAATTGAGAGTATATTTGAGTGAACGTCTGGAAATTTTATTGAATGTGAAATGACGTGACTTATGTTAGAAAATTTATCTTAAAACTAAATCTGTTATTTTTTCAATGTTAAAAAAAATAAGTTTGAATGTTTGACTTAGGAATAAGAAAGTGGGTTTAGGTTCTATGGATATCTACAAAAATATTCAAAAGCGGGATAAATAAATACTCGTAATATTGGGAATGGGTACGGAATAGATATATATCCACAAATTTATACGGATACAAGTATTTTAATTTTGTGTATGTATATTTTTAATGTTATGTTTGAAATATTTAAAAATTATTTTTTATTATAATTATAGTAATTGTTGTAATTATTTTTAATTAATTTATTATTATTAACTTTATATACAAGTAGTGCAGATCGCAGGTGTGAGTATGTGTATATAGATACTTACTTAGCGGGTACGTGGATGGAAATTAAAATTGTTACCCACACCACTATAAGAATGAGTACATATATTATTTTTAAACATGAGCATGATGACAGGTATTATAAGATGCTATTCATACCTTATCCATTTTCATCTCTAGTTCGACTTTGTTTTTCATCTTTAGTTTGACTTTGTGTAAACTATAAATTAAATTTGTAGTACACCTTAATATGAAATTTAACTCAAGTTATATTTTTCACTAATACTAAAAATTGCTTTAAGATCAAATTTGATTTTATGTTGATCCATTTAATTACGAATCTATTTTTTTACAAAATCTCATTTTCATTCATTGACACACTCACACATGTTTGGGGGATGTTTATAACTCGTAATTATAACATCACATGAATATTAAATTGTCACATTATTATTATCGAGTATGATCTTGGGCAGATTTTAGAGCATATATCCCAATCAGTAATCCTTTCTCAAGTCACAAAATACATAAGTGCAATGAGTGAAAGTATTACAGTATTAAAAAGATCTTAAGCTCCATTCTAGCTTGTCATGATAAGCAGTGTTTTAGAAATCAAACTGAATTAACTGGTTTAAGTTTAACTGTGAATCAGACTTTTCACTGATTTAGTCTAGTAATGCAAAAACTGATTCAGAAGCCATCCTCAGATCTATAAACCGGTTTATTTGTTCAGAATCCTATTCAATGTTCTAATATTGAAAATGCTTGAAGTTGCCTGTTTCACACTCAGCTTCCTATGTTGAAATGGTGCCAATCTACCATTTGTCCAGTACATACGCGTTTCCAAGATATGCTTTTCATTTATAAATAGCAAACTTACAATTGTTTGTAATATGTAGGCTTTAATATATTTTGTGATTGAAAATATATCATCTTTTGATTTAGTCTCTACGTAAATTGTGTTTTTAATTTCTGAAAATTACAAACAAAAAAAATGATCTTAGTCTTGATAGGGGACGAAAACTAAACTACACACTGCTTCAACCACCATTTTTTTGGTCAAAGCCACAAATATCCTCCACCAAAAGCAATCTTGTTTGAGTCTTGTAAGATCATTATGATCGACAAACTCTCACTCCAAGTATTTAACTAATTAAACCAATTAACTGTAAATTAATTTTTACTACCGATTTTAAATCCATTCCTACCAAGTATGAAAGAATGAGTGGTGTTTGAGAATGATAGCAGGGAATAACCATAATATATTAGTTTGTTATTCCACATAAAATGACTGCTTTTTACAATTGCCAATGTACATTAAGCACTCATACAAAGAAATTCACAAAGATAACATCACAATCTATGAACAGCCCAGAGATGAGTGAGGGCAACAGTAAAAACCAGGAGTTACAAGAATGACCAACACTTGCCAGGTCCCGCACATATCAAGTAAGACAATTAGAGCAACATTTATCCGGAGAGTTATAACCAACCAAGTACACCAAACTGCAGATGCATCTTTTAATATGATTATCAGAAAAAGCAACACTCCTCTAGCAAGCAACAGCAGCAAAATGCTGTCAAGCTGCACATGTAAAAGAACAAAGGAATCTTAGTCTTTAGAACCAAAAAGGATTTACAAAAGGACAAGCAATATAACACGGAAAGTAAAAAAGGATTTCATAGGATTTTTTAATTGAAAAAGTTGATTTCTCAAAGCTGAAAGATAACAATTGGATAGAATTTCCTTTTGTTTGATGATATGTTAGAAAAGCAAATGCCACTTTTGCAAATTGAGGAAAGCTTGTAGTCATATGAAATATTTATCCCTAGTCCCTCCTTGGATGAAAGTTTCTTAAACAAAAACTTGGCTCCGGATTAATAAATTTAACAAATGACTCAAATATCATGCTTTGTTGAACCAAGAAAAGTATGAGATTTGCATTTAAAATAAAAAAGAGGTCAAGGTCATCAGCAACATGTAACATTTGAGCAAATTTTGACTTTAGTTTTTATATTGTTTTAATGGTTCAAGTTACCTGCTTTTATAGTGTAATATGAATTTAATGAAGTAATACAATAGTGGGAGTTGACTTCAATGATTAAAGAAAATTTAGCTCTAGTCATTCTACTTGTTGTCATTTTTCTTCCAGAAATACAATCTCTACTTGATGTATTTCTAGAACTACAGGTTTGATGCCAGGTTAATCATTCTAACAACAGGCGCTGAAACCAAAAGAGAGGACATGGTTGTCCAACGGATTTTGTTTTAGATTTCCAAAATACTTTGGTCTCAAGTAATACCCAGTTTGAAAGAACTGTGATCAAATTTTACACAACAAAGACTTGTCACATGTGGACTTATAAATAGTTATTCCGAGGTGATGTGAAGTGAGGATATCTACGGATTCCATGGACAAGTACAGTACAAGTGTCATTGGTCCAGCTAGAGTCAGAGTTTTATGATGAGCTATACATCCAGTTGTCTTATTTCCTATATTTTAGGCTAAGAAATCAATAAATCAGAACGTACTAGAAACTATTTCAAGCGATCAAGGAGGTAGTTTTTCTATTACTGATGCAGATTCCATTTAATGGTATATCATATATGCTTTGGGCACTTAATAGAAACTCGGGGAGAGAGTGTAAATAGGACGTAGGAATCAAGAGAACAAAGAGCAAAGACATCTGTTATTAAATATCAAAACACCAAGGAAGGAGAAAAGCCCCCTCCAAACTGTATAATATCTCCTAGTGTACACTCTCTGTGTATTACTCCTATTAGCTTTAGCCTGCTGGGTGTTGTGCCTTCACGTTCTACTAAGTCTTTAGCTACTCATATCTATGATTAGCATGCCAATGTTATACGTAGCTTGAATTGAGTAGAAATAACTATGAAGCTACTGTTAGAGTGCTTCACAGGACTCAATTTTAATGTAAGTGACTATGTTATGATTTGCGATTTCTAGGAATAGGATTCTTGGAAAAATTTATAAAATGTGTTTGGTTATTATTCAATTTTACTAAAAATAATATATATACACACACGGGGTCAATTACCATGGGAAAATATAGTAACTATACACTCAATTACTATGTGAAAGTTTTACTCCCACCTATGAAGGTGGAAAAGCTTTATGTCCACTTATTCATAAATTCGCTTTCCTAGGAATCTTTTATTCTCAGGAAATATTTTTTAAGTATATGTCTAATGCATATTTACTTGAATAGCCTAGTAATATAAATATTAGTCTTGTTTCCAATGAGGAGGAACTAACATCATATTAAGGTATAAAAGTAAAAATGTGTCTTGATAACTGGTTGGTCATGGGTTTGAATAACAAGACTGCATATAATGACCCTTCCCCATACTTCGTATAGCAAGGAGCCTTAGGCAATGAGATATATTAGTTTTTAGTTTCTTTATAATTGGGTTCAGCAATGTTGCATCCTTTGTGAGCATTGGGTGTCTTGTTTCTATCTATGCTAATTGGCAAGTCATCAAGCAGATATTTCATTTACAGAAACTCACATAAATATTATTTTTTTATGTAATGGTAAAGTCAAATTCTTGTTTTTGGTTGAACTCGGATTTCAATATTTATTTTTTACAATAATTTCCCACAACAAAATTATGTGATCTTAATCCATGAGATTAAAATTTAGAAAAGGGGAAGAAATTGGTATATATAAATGTTACTTTTCTTTTTTCCGGACAAACAAAGGTATCCCTCGATCAGAAGCTAAGTACTAGTCCCTCAAGGTACTTCAATCCATTTACCCCTTTCAACATATATATTTTCCATAAACAATAAAAATGTTACATACATCATGTGAATTGATAACCCCCAGGGTTCTAGAAAAAAAAAAATACTCCTCCAAGCTTGACAACTTTTTTTAGGAAAAAAACAAAAATAAACAAATATACCTCTAAATCTAATCTAATAATCAAGAAGGAAAATTTAATTAAAAAGAAAGAAAGAAAGAAAAACGTACCAGCCTTGCAAGAAAGAAGTAAAACCGGGGTTATCATTGTGATGATGCTGAACGTGGTGGCAGTGGTAATTGGGAGGGGGTGGCAGAGGATACCCTTGATTGAAATAGCCTTGGTATCCTTCGTACTGCGGCGGAGGCGGCGGGTACGGCGCGTACCCCGGGGGCGGCGGCGGCGCTGCTGACGGGTAACCCGGTGGCGGGTAACCCTGTGGTGGGGGATAAGGAGGGGCGTAGCCTGTGTAGTGTAGATTGAAATTGAAAAAACAAAGATTAGATTGAAAAGTAGAAGAATTTAGATAAAGAGAAAGGGTTTTATCAATACCTGGAGGAGGATAATAAGGGTCTTGGGGTGCTCTCTGGTAATTGCTCATTATTATGTGCGGAATTGGGATCAAGGCATCAAGGGCTCCTCTTTTCTTTTTAGGGAAATTTGGAAGACGAGGAAAACCTTGTTTATCACGGTGTTCCAATCATAACTTGCCACGTACAAAGTCAACGCTGCTGCTCATGTAATTAGTGTCACTCTTTTTCTTTAAACCCTTTTCATGCTCTAGTATTTTTTGATAAATTCATTTTTAAAATATGAAAATTTTAATTTTAATTTTATAAAGTAAAAGACGTGTAATAAATTTATCAATTTGATAGATTCCATTGGTTAGCATTAATGAAAGAGCTTATATGATATATTTATAAATGAATTTATCAACATCTTATACATTTAAGAATGAAAATGATTATTTATAAAAAATATAATTTAATTTAATCTTTCCTCCTTTTTAATTGTTGAAAAAATAACATTATAATAAACATTTAAAAAATAAAAAAATAAATATAAATTAGAATAAATATAATAATAAACATGATATTTATTAATAAACATAATTTATCTGTTATTATAAAAGTTCTATTGTGACAATATTAAGTTGTGAAAAAATGAAGTTAAATCTTATTTTTTTTTAAAGAATTAGGTTAATGTTTATATTTTTGTTTGAATATCATATTCTATATAAGTTATTATCACATTACAAATTTTAGAGTAATAGATAAATTAATCTTATTAATCAAAATAATTGATGTTTGTTTTCCTATTTTTTAAATGTTTATTATATGTCATGCTTGCAATGATTATAAAGGAGAAAGATGATAATTAAATTATATTTTGAGTAAATAATCATTTTTTGTTTTTAAATGTGTAGAACGCTGACAAATTCATCCATAAATGTGTCATATAAGATCTTTCATTAACTATAAGGGACGAAAGTTAACAAATTTATTCTACTTTTTTCACTTCCAAGATACTAAAATTTAATTTTTTATCTTTCATGAACAGATTTTTTAATATTCAATAAAAAAAATAATTATTTAAGCTTTCTCTTTTTAACTACGGCATCTAGAATCCGAGACTTTTGAGATTACGAGATATTTCCAAAAAGCTTTGATACTTTATGATCACGAACGTTAATTCTCGATTCGGAGTTTATTAAGTTTCACTATTAGTTATTATGTATCACATCAGTAAAGTTTAGATAATTAAATTAGTGATGGAGAATAAAATTGAAAAAATAAAAAAAAATATTATTAATATATTTTTAACATAATTTTTCTAATACAAAATCATGAAAGAAAATTATTTAATAAAATGTAAGATTCATAATACTTTTTAATTTTAAAAAAATTTCAATCAATAAAAAAGGATGTATTAAAAAATATGTTGCTAGTATTTCTTTAAATAGAATATAATGAGACAAAATATATTAAAATGGAATCAAATATATATATATATATATATATATATAATATTTTGTTAAATCAATAGAACCTAATATGAAACAATGAAATACAAATTTTCTTCAATAATATCGTTTAAAAAATTCACTATTGATTTAGATATTTTATAATCAATTAAAATTTCGTTTATATATTATGTAATAAACTCATAAATCACATGCATTCTTTTCTTATTGAAATACAGTCAATTTTTTATTTAATTCATAATTATTATAATTAAAATTACTTAATTCTCTTGTAAAAAAAAACTCACCTAATTCATTATAGAATATACATAAAATTATTAATATAAAAGAGTAAATTATCCTCGTACGCTTGTGTTTTTTCCAAATTGTATATAATATTTCTCTTTTTTTATACATTACTTTTATCTCTTACCTCCTTCTATTAACATCGTTAATTAATATCAATTGATATATGTTAGTAAATGAAATTATTTTTCTATTTTTATACATTACTTTTATCCCATTCTTTTCTCTCACACACGAAATCATCCCATTTTCATCATTTTATCATTTCATCCATTATTAAAAGCTTTTTTCTTCCATTTTCATGTTCTGCATTTTTTTTTTCATTTCAGACGATGCCAGAGTCTAGGGAACCAGATGCAACAATAATGGTGACAAAGCTACGGTAAGAGACAAGGAAGTGGTGGATGTGGATATGACGGTGACTACGATAGTGATGATTGCTCCGATGAGAGTGACTGTCATTGGAGAGGAATAAGAAGAAGAAGGTTGTGGTAAGTGAAGAGGGGTTGTTGAAAAAAAAAATGAGTTGTTGAAAAATATATGTGATTTTGAGGAAGATGATGATGATATTTTAGATATAAATTTTCATTAAAAGTTATATGATCAACATGTGCTTATTTTTTATTGAATTATTAAGAGTAAATTACACTCCACCTCCTGTGTTTTGCTCAAATTTCATTTAATACCCCTCCCTTTTTTCACATTACTTTTACCCCCTTCTGTTAACACCATTAATTAACGTCAATTAAAATATGTGAGCAGACGAAATTGTCCTTATATTTTAATTGTAAAATCCAAATTATCTCTTCCCAACTAGTTTTAGAATTTAGGGTTCACGTTTCATTCATCTTCCCATTCACGAGAACTGTTCATCTTCCTCTTATTGACAAATTCTTCTTTATCATTCACGGGGTGCGAGTTCTTCTTCCTCTTACTACGTTCACGTTCCATTCATCTTCACCATTCACGAGTTCTTCACCATTCCTCTTCCAGTTCATTAGTTCTCCATTGTTCATCTTCCAGTTTGCAAGTTCTCCACTGTTCATCTGTTTCTCTTCACACTAGGGTTCTGCTTGTAAGTGATCATTGGACCTTGTATATAGGTTACTTTTTAAGAATATTTATTTAATTTTGATTGTTTATTGTTGCCTATTTCTAAATGGGTTTCAATTGGAGACCAGTTTGGAACCACTTATGATATTTAAAATCATTTGTTTATTAAAATAATGTTGATATTTGGGACCACATGAAACACAATGGATGAACTGAAAATCATTTGTTTATTATTGTTGATTAAAATAGTGTTGATGTTTGGGACCACAGGAACACAATGGATGAACTGAAATACATGGGTCGTAAACCAAGCAACATGAATATTTTGGTTCACTTTACAGACCAACGGGGCAAACCAAGTGAGATATGCAATGTTGATCCTGGTAAGTTTGGAATGTTTGATGCACATGACTATGTGAACAACATTGCTAATGACTTAGACTTGCCACCATGTCATCCTTTTATTTTGTGGTTTCGTTCTACTGTTAGTGGTAAAATTCTTCCCCTTAAGAATGATCATGATGTGCTGAAAATGTTTGTTGATAATCAAAATTCAGTTTATATTCATATGTATGTTAGTAGAACAAAGGATGAATTTTGGAACCTACTTGTGATAGAAAATGTGAATGAACCTGTGAGTCAAAATGTGAATGAACCTGTGAATGAATTTGTGAATGAACCTGTGAATGTTAATGGAAAATTCCATGAGGATGACGTGTATGCAAGTGATGATGACAAGAGTTACGAAATGGATGAGAGTGATAATCAACCTTCTGAGAGTGAGTATGATCTCATTGGTGAGTATGGAGATTGGAGTGATGAAAATCAGAGTGATTATGTTAGTGATTTTGAGGAAACCCGAGATGTGATTGGGAATCCGCATTCTGACGATGATATGAGTGACATTTATGTTGAGAGAGGATTTTTAGGGAAACCATATGAGAAGGAGAAGGATGCAAGGATAAAGCTTGAAGTCGATCAATTGTTTCTGAATGTGAACCAATTTAGAGAAGTGCTTAAAGATTTTGCTATACAGGAAGGATTTTAGTTGAGAAGGGTAAAAAATGAAAAGACAAGGGTGACTTGTGAATGTACAGATTTAGAGTGTACTTGGAGGATTCATGCATCTCCAACTCCAGATGAAGTTACTTTTAAGATAAAGACATATAAAGAGGAACATACTTGCATAAGAACAACAAAGAATTCTAATGCAAGCTCAGGTATATATTTATCCTTCTTTTTTTTAATTTCAGTAAACACATTGGATTATTAAAACTATTTTTTTTAATTTCAGCCTGAATTGCCAATAAACTTTTTTTTATAATTTAGACAGTGAAATTTGTCATGTACACAATAACTATATATAAAATCATATGAAAAATGAATCTAAAGAAAAAAATTAATATCAAATTCTTTTTTATTGATCATGACATTTATTTTTGACACAATTCATAATAGTTTTATTATTATTCTATTTTTTAACAAGTATTTTAATTGTTATCCTTCTTTTTTTTTAATTTCAGGAAACACATTGGATTATTAAAACTAATTTTTTTTTAATTTTAGCTTGGATTGCCCAGAAACTTGAAAGCATATTGGTGGCTGACCCTAATATAAGTTATTCCACCATGAAACAAGTTTTGTTGGATAAGCATGGCCTTGAACCGAGTAATTTGATGCAACTATATCGAGCAAAAAGAAAAGTACATGAAACAACTAGAGGGGTTCATGCATTATCCTATAATGGCTTACCTGTTTGGGCTCTATTAGTAAGAGAAACAAATCCTGGGAGTATAGTAAAGATAGCTGTAGAACCAAGGGTTGATTTGAATCCCCAATTTAAACGGATATTTATATGGTTCGGAATTGATGGTTGTCATCTAAAAGGTCCTTATGGTGGAATCTTATTGTCTGCTGTGTCTCTTGATGCAAACAAGGGTATGTTCCCTATTGCTATTGCAGTGATTGAAGTAGAGTGTAAAGAGTCATGGAGGTTTTTTCTGACTGAATTGCATGAAGCTTTGTTATCTGTTCCAGAATGGAAGGATGAGTGTTTAACTATCATGTCTGACATGCAAAAGGTAAATGTGCAATTTTCAAGTCTTGTTAAAGTAAATTTGAGTATTTTTATATATGCAACTAATGTTTTACTCTATGTGTATGGACTGACTCAAGCAGTAACTGACATTTTTCCATATGCAAAACATAGGTCAGATTCTGATTTTGTTTGTCTACAAATTGTGATTATGATTTCAATGATATCTTGACTTTTTTTTTGTGCTAAAATTCTTATTCAAGTGATTCTGATTTACCACAATTATGACTAAATTGTAGGTTTTGTTGCAACCATATGTTGAATAATTTTAAAACAAAGTTTAGATCATTATTGCTGAGTAATCACTTTTGGGCATGTGCCATGGCATATAACGAATTTATGTTTGACAAAGCGATTTCTACTTTGAGAAAGATTAGTAATGATGTAGCTGATTGGTTATTATTTGAGGATCGACCGAAGCGTATGTGGGCTAGACACACATATGATTCGTCTTGCAAGAGTGACCATGTTACAAATAATGTATGTGAAGTGTTCAATGCTTGGGTTGGTGATGATAGAAAGAAATCTGTCTTAGCGATGTTGCAATCTATTATGAACCGTTTTATGGTGACTTTTCAAAAAAGGTATGAAAAGGCAAGTATAGCTAATTACATGGTGACTCCTAGAGTAAGGGTGTTGTTAGATAAAACTATGCAAGATGGTAGATACTGTGTTGTTAGCTATGCTGGATCTAATGAATTTCAAGTCAAGGATGGATTCACTCAATTTGTGGTAAAACTTAATGACAAGTTTTGTGGTTGTAATTACTGGCAGATTACGGGATTGCCATGTAAACATGTTTGTGCATGTGTACATTACAAAAGAGCCAATATTGAGAGCTATTGTGACTTGGCATTTTACAATTCAAAATGGTTGCTTGCTTATTCAGAAATATTGCACCCCATGCCTGAACTGGATGTTAAGAAAAGGGGAGGTTACCCCAATATTGATCCTCCTGCTTTGAAAAGGTTGCCAGGAAGGCCTAGGAAAGCTAGGAGGAAGAGTGAGGTTGAAGAACAATCTGGTACTCAACAGGCAAAAAGGTCCAATACTGTTCGATGTTCAACTTGCAAAGAGTTTGGTCATAATTATTGTAACGCCCCGTATGCATCTGGTTCATTAACATTGATTTATGGTCGTTAAGCGCAGTAATTATCACAGACAATTAATTCGGAAGCGATAAACAAAATAACGTCATCAAACGTCATTAACATCATCAATTGTACATCATATATGGTGAATTCTCATAATATACAATGTGTATACATAACAAAACTATACAAAATCCCTCTCAGGGTACAAAATAATAGGCATAAAACAAAATGTAGAGCTAACATGCTCTCAACCCTATGCCTAAGGTTCTCATAGAACCTATCCCTGCCCGGGCCTCTTGCCCTGGGATCTCTCAGCAGCTTCCTGAGTATCACCTGCAAAACATAATCCCCCCAACAGGGGTGAGATAACAATCTCAATAAACTCAGGGTCCTTTGAGGTCTTTCCTCCCCCTGGTTCACTTCCATGCATATAATATCAAAATTGGCATTACAAGTTAACCATCACAGCTCTCAAGCCATATCACCACATATACATATGTCTCAAGGGTTCATCAACACCCTTTTTATAACATACATCATTATCTGTATATATATATATATATAGCATTTATCAATGCCTGAGGAAGCTACATCCACCTATGTGGGCACTTTTCTCATCAGGACTTCCTATTATTCGCCTGAGGAAGCTACATCCATCTATATGGGCACATTTCTCATCAGGACTTTCTATCATTAGCCTGAGGAAGCTACATCCATCTATATGGGCACATTTCTCATCAGGACTTACTCAAACATATATATATATATATATATATATATATATATATATATTCTATTATATTCTACTGGCCAGAGAAATCTCATCAATCAACACACATAGCCTCAATCCATGTATATCAAGTACATGATTCCAATCAGAATAGTAACACACAATTTCAATATACATGCATCAATTCATACAATAACCATCACTCCCTCTGGAGTATGGTGGAACACAATCAAGGGAAAACACTCTCAAGAACAAAGAGCTTACCTGCTCTCAGCGCTACACCGGCTCTCCCGGCTTCGTGGTCACAACCACCAGCAATATCTGTATCACGCCCTACACAAGGCATACAAACAATCAATCAATAACGGTCCTCAACCATTAGAATGAAAGGAAACGTTATTTCTTTCCATTACAGTCTCTCTGTTTTCTATCTTAAGGTTATCAGACCTCATCACCTCAAAGGCGCTTCACAGACCCTCAACAGGATCTATCTCGGCCTATCTAACGTACTAGAGTCCCTCTAAGACTCTGTATAAGCCAATTCAAAGGATTCAATTTCCTTAGCCAGGCCAAATATCAATACTTGTCAAATTTATCATAACGGCTATTTCAACACATATTCACCGTTTATTTAGCCTCCTGATCATCTTTTGTAAAGGTACCTAGGCTCAAACCCATCATTATAACATCAATCTTCCTACTCATACAGGTGTCAGAGTCAAAACTAAACTTTATCAATACTTAGGATTCAAAGCTTAACTTTCATCTAAACAGCCTCCTGTGCATATATCTCTAAAGAATCCAAGCCTAGTTTCGACCCTAATTCACTCATTTATCCAAAATTCATCAGAACTCATCCATAATCATTTCCACAATTCAATCGGTTAAAGATCGAGTTTCTCACCTCTAGACTGTCAAGGAAGGTCAGATGATAGCTTTTCCAAGCTTGAACGCCTCTGAAATGGCTCCTTTCTTCTCAAAATCCAAGCTCTGAGAAATCCTCTAGAGAACTCAATTTCGCCGTTTGATGACTCTTGATATGAACTAAACTTGAAATCTAGCTCATCAAGAGGTTCTAATCACTTTCCTAGTTGGTTATCAAGTGTTTAGGCCAAGGGATAAGCGGTTATGGAGCTCTCCAAGCTCAACAATGGAGGAAATGGCTTAAGGAAAGGGAAAACCAGCTTTTTAGCCCCAAAACTTATAAAAATGGCTTTATATAGGGTGCTTGTCCGAGATTTGGCGCTCCTGGCGCCATTTTCACGCCTCCAGCGCCAAATTCCAGAGAAAAATGGCCTTCTGGCCATTTCTGACGCTCCCGGCGCTAATATCCAGTGCACCTGGTGCCCCTGGCGCCACTTATTAAAATAATATAATTTTTTTTTTTTTTTACAAATCATGGTTATTGTAATTATAGGACCTGTCAAAGGGCTCCAGTGGGAAAACCAAGAAAACCAAAAAAGGTTATATATTTTTATTTATTTAATATTGTAACTTGTATTATTTAATATTCTAGTTTTTTAGTATGTAATATTTTGAATTATTTTTTTGTTTTAACAGAACAAAAGTGCTGGAAACTCTGAATCTGTCCAAGCTAATGTTGCATGTTCACAACAATCTGAAGTGATAACTCAAATATATATTTTTATGTAAAACTAATATTCTTTTAGTTAAATTTCAGCAAACATCTTCACCTTTTTATAACTTATTTTTTTTCTTTTCAATTTCAGCAAACACAAATACATTCACAAGTGCTCGTTGAATCTTCAAGTGGAGGAGTAAACACTACAGAGGATATAGGAGCAAGACCTACAAAAAGACAAAAACTTAAAGCTAAAAGGAAGACAAGGATGCAGGATGCATGATTTGCTATTAATTTATTTTTTGGGAATTATTGGATCACTTACACATACTTGTGAAGGGTCATACTTTTTTGTAATGTGAAACTAATATACACATTGATAAACAAGTTGATATATAGTTGTGCAGGGTATTTTTTGGTGTTTTATATGACAAAATTATGTTAAAAAGTCTATATTGCTACTTTTTGGAGCAACCTTTTATGAATTTAATATGAAATTGTTACGTTTATTATTGTTGTTACCTTTATCATTGGATAGTGTACAAAGTCTATATTTGAGACTTTAGACACTTCAAAATGTCAACAGACAAAATTTCCAAGAGTATTGTGATTAGTTATATTTTCCCATCAAATCAATGTGACTTAAGCAATGAAGAAGAAATTATTTAAAAAGAGGTTAAGCTAATTATGAATCAATCTATTCGATTTTTGCAACAATGTTCTGGTCCTGTTTTATACTCAATTTTGCATTGTAAATATTATTGACGATTTATTAGTATAATAATAATTAGTTGCAAGGAATTTTCAAGAACACAAGGAAAGATAATGGACTAATAACCAAATTCATAGTTAAATATAATTTTGACTCTGTTCTCGAATGAAAATAACATTTCTCTTACTGTCTACTGTTTGGGTTATTATCAATCTCCATTTAAAGAAGCATCTCATGGGTGACTATCCAACAAAACTGATTTTGAAATTAAAATCAATGTGTCAAAGCAATTTAACTATGCCTGATTTTGAAATTAAAATCAATGTGTCAAAGCAATTTAATTATGTCTGCTGGTTTAAATAGCCATGTCTCTGTTACATCATCAAGGAAAATGAAATGTATAATTTTTCATATGAAATTGGACGAGTGATAAATAAATTGAATTGAATTACTCAATATTTTCAGTTTAACATTATGATGTGTCTTACAGCTCTTAATTGAGACATTATATTAAACACTTTGCCAAAAAAATATTTCAAAGAAAGATGTTAAAAACACAAATGTAGGAGCAAAATACTAAATTTGAAGTAAAGGACCATATTCAATCAAAGAAAAAAATTGGACTAAAAAATTGAAGAAGAAGAAGAATGAGAGGTGTTAACATAGCGTACCAAGAAGGTGGGTTCATGTCTAACAAAAAGCTGGGTTCACGTCCAATTAGAGAAAAAACAAAAAGAAATAAGAGTCTTCAAATATTTTCAGGTTGAGAGGAAGAAGATAAGGGTATTTTAGATATAAAAGTTCATTAAAAGTCATATGATCAGCATGTGCCTACTTTCTGTTAAATTATTTAACGGTGTTTATAACAGAGATGGTCTAAGTGTAATGTGAGCCAAACAATTAAGAAGTTTTTTGTAGAGTGCAAAAAGGAAGGGATATCAAGAAAAATTTAAGCAAAACACATGGGATGCAATTGTAATTTACTCAATTATTAAATGATGTATTAGGAATGAGTATGGATGTAATGTTAACTAAATAATTAAGATATTTTTTGTAAAGTGTAAAAAAGGAGAAATATCAAATACAATTTAAAAAAAATCCATGGAATACAAATATAATTTACTAATATAAAAAATATTACACCATTTTAATATAGGAGTATCTCTGACTTAAAAATACAGTATTGTGAGTGTCAAGAAATCAACTATCTAGATATTATAAGAAAACTTTAAAAAATTATAAATAATATAATTTTACTTATTCTAATAAAAATCTTTTTTCTATTAATTTTTCAATCAATATCCTAAAAAAATCACTCATTAATATTGGAAAAAAAAATATACGACAAGCATGACAAAGAATATTCCGTTTTTCAATACGTTAGGTAATAAGAGAAAATAAACAAAGTAGTAATCTTTTATATTATTGAATAGTGAAAACAGTCTGTCCAAAAGAAAAAAGAAAATTTATTGCTTCAATTCAATCCCCTATTTTTTATTGCTTCAATTCAATCCCTTAAACAAATAAACAATCACGGGATTCATTATTATCTTGTATTCAATTCAAATTTGATTCTATACCAAAATTCAACATCTTAATCCATAAGCTTTCATTTTCCCAATACACGATTAAGCAAACTGTAGTCGGTGGTGGGGCTTTCTTGATCTTAAGCGCGTAATACTTTTCCTTCCAAACTCAACTACTTATATATATATAAATCCATCTTGTAGCAATCTCAAATCTGAACCAAACCACAAACACTTTCATTTCTCATCTCATCATTTCTAATTCTACCTCTTTTCTCTTGCACTAACAATCCAAGATGAATCCCAACAACAACACCGAAAAAAACCAATCATTTCCAGAAACACAAGGAGCAGCAGCAGCATCATCATCTTCTCCACCCAACGTTGGGACTGAGAATTGGGGAACTCACATAATGGGTACCCCTGCTGTTCCAAGCAGCCACCCAGATAACAAAAAAGCAGCTTTACAAGGTGGACAACCTCAACCAGTTCAATACTACCATGACCAACATCAACATCCCTACGTGCAACATAGCCCCGTTGACAAACCAAGCAACAGTCCCATGGAGTCAATCCTTAACATGTTCGATTCATGGAGCAAAAAAGCTGAAGCCACCGCACACAACGTCTGGCACAACCGTGAGTCTTCCTAGCTACTCTATTTCACCCTAGTTCAAAGATGAAACTCTCAATAAAAGTAGCAAATTTAGTCTCTATTTTTTACCTTTGTCTTTTATATAATATCATGAATTAGATTAATCATTGGTGCCAATTTTAATAAAACATTGGAAAGACCAAATTTTGGGTGCAGTTTGTTATGTATTTTTGGTTTGGTGAGTGGCGTACCAATTAGAATTAGAATTTTCTTTTAGTAACCTTTACTGATCTTTAAGACCAACCTTTATTTTAAGAATTATTGATGTGAAACTTTAATTCTCATTCGATAAATATCGTCTAGCCAGTTTTAGGGATTCAGATTTCCTGTAGTCGGAAAAAGTACCCCATTCACGCATTCAGCTGATCGCAACCATTAAATTAGACCAGATCACTCATATTTTATATCGATAAATCTAATTTAATATATCATTATTCATTCAATAGCTCTAATTCGTGAATGTGTGAATGCGTGAATGCAGAGAGTTCATTTCCCAATTTTAGAAAGTAGAAAATCAATTGTTACACCTTTCAATTATAAAAGTACATGTTCAAATGATTAATATTTAATGAGTGTAATTCAGTTGACAACACATTAAACCTGAGAAGAGAAATCCTAAGTTTGATTCCTATATAACATATTTTTAAAGAGGGAGAAGTTTTAAATGTAATTACACATTGAACAGGTATTAATCTTATAACTGTTCCAAAAACACCAATGCTAATGGAGATGCAATGGTCATAAGTAAGGTAGTTACCAAAAAGTACATATTCTAATATAAATTTGTGATTGAGAATTTGATATTAACAGTTTAAAATTCTCTTAAAATCAATTTTATCTAACTATAAAACAAATCAGCCTAAATTATTGTTTCAGGAAACTATCTAGACTAGGCCTTAACAAAAGGTGTCTAAATGTACCTCTCTTTTTTATTTCACATGATGTGATTGTTGGTTTGTTACTGTTATTTGCAGTTAAAACTGGTCCATCAGTGTCTTCAGCTGCACTGGGGAAGATGAATCTGACTGTGAAAGCAATATCAGAGGGTGGATTTGAGTCTCTTTACAGGCAAACATTCACAACCTATCCAAACGAGAAGCTCAAGAAGAGCTTTGCTTGTTACCTTTCAACATCAACAGGTCCTGTTGCAGGAACCCTTTACCTGTCCAATATTCATGTAGCGTTTTGCAGCGATCGCCCGTTGTGTTTCACTGCACCCTCTGGCCAAGAAACTTGGACATACTACAAGGTACTTATTTTATCCAAAATACCTTATCAAAGCTTAGTTCATTTTTCCAGAGAAAAAGAGGGGAATAGTAAATTAAATTAAGGGTAAAACGTGTTTTAGTTCCCTCAAGATTTGATCAAAATTGGTTTTAGTTCATATGTTTTGAAAATTGTGGTTTTAGTCCTCCTAATTCTAAAATGTGAAATATTTCGTCTTTTGATATCATACTTTTAACATGTTTGGATACCCTTTAAAATCATGATGGCTACCTCAAAACCACAGTCTCACCATGATTTTTTCAAAACAACAATATGTTGCTTCAGTCACCCCCTGATTTCAAAATTGATTTTGTCTCATCTCAACACCACTCCAAACATGCTATTCATTTTGATTTGATCATGGACAAAATTCATGCCATTTTTAAAAATATAAGGATTAAAACTACGATTTTAAAAATGTAAGAACTAAAACCAATTTTGATAAAATCTTTGAGAGACTTAACACATTTTACCCTTAAATGAAGTATTAGAGAAGCTATTAATTCGTCCATTTTGGTGTGTGAAATTAGTTGAAATTGTGTTATTGTGTAACAGGTAATGGTGCCTTTGGGGAAGGTTGGAGTGGTCAACCCAGTGACCATGAGGGAAAACCCATCAGAGAAGTACATTCAGGTTGTAACGGTGGAAGGGCATGATTTTTGGTTCATGGGATTTGTTAATTTTGACAAAGCAGTTAAGAACATCTCAGAAGGTATCTCACATTTTGTAGCGCCAGGAGTGGCCGTGCCATCCACTAGTGGTTCGGAAGCTAATCAAAAGAACTTTCAGTGATTTCTAGTTTTTGGATTACTATGATGTATAATAATTTTGTTTAGAATTTGGCTTTGCGGTTTGTGTTGTATACTGGAACAATACTTTGTTGTAAAATTTTGAGGAGTGTATGCTATATATTTCATGTCTGCTCTGCATCTTTTTCCCCCTCTGATGTGTTTTTGCATCTTTTGTTAAATACGCTCATATTTGGGAAAGTTCATTTTTTTTCTTGTAGTAATCTAATAAAATATAATAATCAAAACAGGTTGTTTGGCCTTATATATTAATATTTTTTACTTCAAATTTGGATAGATCATAGCTAGGGTATAAGACAAAGAGGGACAGGGTGAAGGGGGTTAGATATTAATGTGAAATGTGTATGGGGATTGAGTAAATACCTTGTGAATTATTCCACTCTCCATCTTTGAACACTGACTTATTAAAATGCATACTAATCAAAATTTCATTAATTGTATAGTAGCTGAAATGGGACGGAGTCGCTTCTAACATTTCATAGTTTCATTCCAAGGTTCTGGTAAGTTTCTGAGCCCATTCAAAACTAACAGTTTGCTGAGTTTGATGTCAAGTGACTTAAACTAGGCTCTTTAGTCATAACATTCATCTTTCAAATGATCTAGAAAGACTGATTTAAAGCTTGTAAGTAAATGGAAGCTTTCATTCTCAATTTTGTGAACTTTCCTTAAATTGACTTCAAATACCAATTTTGACCAATGTTTCCCTTTCCATCATAGTTCCATCTAGAGTTTCCTTTATTTTTTGGACATCGAATTTGATTCTTAATTTGTTCCTATGATAACGTAATGTAAAAATAGATTAAATGACCCTAGTCTCAAGGTGTGGCCACTGAGATTAAACCATTGTAAAGTTTACTAACACGAAGTATCGTTGTAGGAGTATCTCCTTAAAATTGTTTACAGAGAAACCTAGACTCGTTTAAAGATCTCACTAGATTACTCTTATTTTTCTACTAAAATTGAGCTATCTAGGCTGCCATATAACTAAGAGTTTGGTTCTTATAAATATGAGGCAATCGAACTTATCATAAGTTGATATATTATCTTGAACATTGAAGAAAATATTGATACAATCTTGAACACAAATTTTGAAATTCAAATAGTTTTTTTTAAGTAGAGTTTCAATTGGTTCGAGATGAAGTCTTATTATATATTTGAGGTATGGAGATCACATGTTGCCCCCTTTAGAGTATTATTGTCCTCACCTTCTGGGTTATCCAGTTAATATGTCCTCCATTGCACGTATTATCTAGCATGCGTGGTCCTTCTGAATTATTATTTGTTCTAGTTCTTAATTATGTGTTATTTTTAGATGCGTTCATGATTTGGATATTTACATAACTATTTAAGTTATAATTATAATTAATAAATGATTGGATTATAAGTGAATATTATAATTATAACTAGTTATAATTTGATACAACCAGTTATTAAGGTTAAAATATGAATATATAATTGGTTATGAATGAATAAAAATAAATTATTTAAAATAATTATTTCTTTAAAACTAATTATAGTTTTATAATTATAATTATTTTTAAATAAAATAAATTATTTAAAATAACAATAACAATAAAAGTGACTATAATTTTATAACTACTTTTATATAATTAAAGTTATTTTTTTAAAACTATTTTTTTTTTAGCATTGCTAGTTATCTTGCATGTGTATGATCTTCCTGAAATCTTGGTCACATGACATGGTTGTCATTTTGTTTACCCTATTATCTTCTTTATTATCCTTGATTGCTAGATTTACACTTTTGGATTCTGTAACGATCATCATTATTTGAATTGATGTTGTTGCTGGCACTGCTCGGATTCAACTGATTCAATATCATGTAGCTCTTGCTTTTATTCTTATCTGGACTGGGCTTGCTTCAATTTCAATCTCTTGTGAATTGCTTTTACGATGTAACCAAGGCTAATGTATTACTTGACTTTTCTTGAAGAGATAATGCCTCTTTTTTATCTTGATTAATTTCTTGAAGATATAATGCCTCTTTCATCTTCAACGTCCATGTTCCTAGATATTCAATATTTTTACAGTGGTGTAATCGAAATTGGGATATACATATATATTAAAAAAAGAATAATTGGTATTTTTTAAAAAGATATTAACAGGTGATTTTGATATAACCTAGAAAAATATTAGATGTTAAGATCATTTTATAAACAATTTTAGGGATTTTATAGGAATTCCTTTTTTGAATTAGTTGAACCAAGAGTTTGACCAAAGAATTTGTAGTAAAACATATTTTATCAAGTATAAAAAGTAATAAAAATTAATGTTGAGGATTAGTTGATATTGAAAATCTCATGAACTGAAAATGAGAGAAATTTGTATTTCTAATTTCAGAGTGTTGGTCTTTTATAAATTTATTAAATGCATGAATGCATTGGTTGAATGATATCTTGATGAATCTTAGAATATATAGCGTTATAGATGGATATTAGACATCACATGGTGAGTGTACTTGAATGGTGTAGCCTATAGCCTATAGCCTATAGTTGAAACGGAACTACGATGGGATGGAACCATTGTAACTCTTCATGAAAGGATATGGTTTGGATGGACATAACTCCTAATGAAGAAACATGAATTAACCATTTTGTCCTTATATGAAAGGGTAGGTTTCCTCTTTGCTTTTCTTATAGACATATTATATCTTGGAACATATGATAGTAACTTTTGTAACTTTTTGACATTTTGTGATTTTTTTATGTATGCAAAAAATGAATTATATATATTAGGAGACACCCAATAATTACAAGTAGTATTACAATATGGTCCTATTTCTATGTAGTGTAACCCTTAATTCTAGGATTAATTAAAAGTCATTTATGATATTAATGACTTATAAATAGAGTATAACCAATCATCTCACTCAACAGTACTTTCCCTAATTATATAACAATTAACGACCACATTAATGTATTAGTATGCAATTCCCTACAAAAAAGAATCACATGTAGTTGCCTAAATATATATATCATGCACTCTGATACTAATCTACAAATTCATATTCAATCATACTCCACATGCAGTTGCCTTAGTTGTCAACCAATCGTAAAGTCGAGATGCCTTCTCGTGCCTCTTTACCATTCAACCAATTTAGATCCATAAATCTGAGGTCAAATTTTGCCATACATTTTTTGCATAGATACTATATGCCCAATCAAACACTATATTATCCCAACTTTCCCAAAAAACTTTCCTCCTCCCCTACTCACAACCCAACAAAAAGTTCCTTTGATAACCAATAAGGGCTTTCCCTACATGTTTAGGGACTTTAAATAAAAAAAGAGACAAAGAATACAACATTGAATTAATAAGGCACACTATCCCTAAAAAAGACAAATTCTTATGTTTCCACCCTAACAATTTTTTCTCAAACTTATCAAGAATAGGCTTCCAAGATTCCATACTCCTAGATTTTGAACCTATCATTATACCTAAATAATCAAAAGGTTAAAAATAACAATTTACAATTCAAGAAATAAGCATACTCTCCATGACCCCCAAGTCAACCCCAATGGCACCGAAGCAACTTTTGAAAAAGTTCACCTTAAGTCCGAAACTAATTCAAAGCATCTAAGAATGCTTTTTAATTGTCACCACATTGTGCAATGATATATCTCCCAAAAAAATTGTCATCCTCATATTGGAGAATATTTACTTTTACCCCCTTGTCCTCCACCAAATAGCTTTTTATACAAATTCTTTTCAATTGCTTCCCTCATCATTCCACTTGGTCCATCCAAAACAAAATTAAACAAGAAAGGGGCAATAAATCTCCTTTCCTTAAACCTTTGGAAATTGGAAACTCCTTTGATGGGCTCCCATTGATTAAGATCGAAACTCTACTACTCTCCAAGCACCCTTTGATCCACTTGATCCACTGTTGTGAATTCGGCAAGTATACCGTTTGTTTCAAGTAATAAAGTGAGTAAGTAAAGTATCGTCTCCGCAGGGATTGAATGCAAAGCTTATCCCAGCTTATTGTCTTAGAAATTGGAAGACAAATAATAAGTTTGAAGAGAATATGGTTGTATTTTAGAAATTACGCAAATTAAATAAATAACAGAAAATTGGCGAGAATTCAAAAACAAGTTTAATTAATTATTACGTAGTGATGAGAAATAATTGTGGTCAGAGCACATTCCCCTTTGTTCCCTACCTTCTTTACTTGAATTGGTTATTAATTTCAATTACTTCTAATTGTTCAGATAATGTATTTTTGCGTAATTAGTTAAATCCTAATCCCTTAGTAATTTAACCCTTTAACCCAATTAGAAATCCTAATTCCTTAGTAATTCCCTATTAAGCTAAGCATTAAGAAAATACATCAAATAAGTCTGCAATCATACATCTCTATCCCTAGGTAATGTAAAAATTGTTATTTTACTGCTTTCATAAATTAGCGTTCCAACATCCCTATTGTAAACCCTAACCCTTAGAACTTTATTAGAATGACCAAGTCTAATAAAGAATAATCCAATGAAGAACAAAGTAAAATAAAACAATTATCATAATTTCATATTAATACCAATCAAGTTGCAGATGAGTTCACATTGGTTCTGGCTCTAACCACAATAAGAGAAGTTATCCAGACATGCTCATAACTAACCTTAAGTGCAAAACTAGCATATATCTAAGAGAGAATTACAAAGAAAGTAGAAGAAGTATAAGCTGCTCCGTCTTCCTTCGATCTTCTCGTACTGACTCTAATCTTCTCTCTGCGTTTCTCCTTCTGTTTCTGTCTATTTTTTTGTGCAAAAAGTGCCTTCCTTTTTTCTCCCTCACATCCATATAGTTAATTAGAGTAACAAGAACCTTTTTCCCCAGCTATTTTCATGCCAAATCATTTAAAATAGGAAACTGCGTAACTGTAGCGCTACTAGCGCGGTGTCTCACGCTAATCGCGTAAGATGGTCGTGCTGAGGGTTCTTCCAAACATGCTGGCGCTAACAGCGTGATGAGTGGTGCTAATGGCGTGGGCTGGTCGAGAGCTCAGGTTGCTTCTTTTTGCTTCTTTTCCTCTCTTGTTGATTTCTAAATAACAAAAATAATAATAATTGAGGTAATAAACAAATAATTAAATAAACTTACCTAATTCTAACCTATATTACTAATTATTAAATGAATCATTAATCAATTAACCCTAAAAACTAATATATGCTAGCAGCATATCATCCACCTCCCATTAAATCACAGTCTTTTGAACATATAAATCAAGAAGTCCCAACTCACCGAATCGTAGGCTTTTTCATAATCAACCTTGAAAATAAAACATTACTTATTCAACCTTCTTGCTTCATCAATGACCTCATTCGCCACCAAAGTACTGTGTAGTAAATACCTTCCCCCCAAAGAAGCACTTTGTTGCTTATTTATCACACCATCCAACACTTTTTTAAGTTTATTTGAGAGAACTTTTTCCAAAATCTTGTACATACAACCCACCAAAGATATTGGCCGAAATTCTCCCAAATGTTGTAGATCTAAGACTTTTGGAATTAGAGAGATGAATGAGGCATTACCTCTCTCTAAGGAAGGCCCCATGTTAGTGGTACTCTTGAAGAAATCTCATTACATCACTCTTTAAGAGATGCCAAAAAGCCTTGATGAATTTAAAATATGTCCCATCCAATCTCGAACTCTTCAAACTTCTACAATCGCAAACTGCCTCCTTAACTTCTTCCTCATTAAAAAATGCCTCCAACATGTTGTTATCTTCCCTTGAAATAGTTTTGAATTTTATCCCATCTAACTTTGGCCTTTTTTCTTCCACCTCTTTAAATCTTTCCTCAAAAAATCTAGCCACTTCTAACTTAACTCTACAAGGCACTTCATCCCAACTTCCATTAATATGCACACCCCTCAACATATTTCTTCTTCTTCTCCAATTAACACAAGTAGGGAAGTAACTTGTATTTCTATCACCTCCCTCCACCCACCTAGCTCTTGACTTTTGTCTAGCCAAAGATTCATTGCAAGTCACCATCCTCCAAAACTTCTCTTGTAATTCCATTTATTTATTTTTATTTCTTCTTTACTAAGCTCCATGTCATCCTCCATATCTTCCAATTCACTCAGTTATTGTAAAATTTGCTAGTTCCCAAAAGTTGTGGCATTCCATATCTTCAATCTCTTTTTTATTTCCTTCAACTTTTGTTTTAGTACATAGGCTACCACCCTTGGAAAGACAACTTTTTTCCTAAGCCTCTTCCACAAATTTAACAAAACTTTTATGGAAAAACCAACAATCAAGGACCTTAAATGGTTTAGGTCCCAAATCAATGTTAGCATTCTTCAACAACAAAAGGCAATAATAAGATATGTTTCTTTCTAAAACATATTATGTGCATCTCGACCATTACCCTATCAATCATACTTTTTCCCTCTCGTTAGGTCTATACCATGTAAATTTCCTATCCACCATAGGAATATCCTCCACCCCCAAGTCACCAATAAATCTATTAAATTCCTCCCTTTCATCCCCGCTACCATCCTCACCTCTAATACCCACTCTTTCACTAGGCACCCTCACACTATTAAAATCACCTAAAATGCACCAACACTACACCTCACTATTTAATTTTTCTCCCTCAAAACATCTCACACCCCTCTTAACTACTCTATCATTTGGTGCATAAACATTAACAATAACAATAACAATCTCTTTACCTTTCTCTAGCTATGTTCCTTATATACCAATAAATCTCTCTCCAATGAAGTGATGTCTAGCTTGGAAGCATCTTTTCTCCCAAATACAAAGTCATCCTCTAGCAGATCCAACCGCAGGTGATGTAAGCCACTCCATTCCTCATTCCCCTATATGTAAAAACACTTTTTTTTATCTTTTGCTTCCTTTTTCGTTTCTTGAAAGCAAAAAAATTCTACTCCTTCCTTTTGTATCATTTTCTTAACAAAGTTTGTCTTCACCTTCCCCCAATACCTCTCACATTAAATGATAATATCATCATAAAAACTCTTCAGTTGTTCCCTTTTAGTGCTTCTCATATACCTTTGTTGCCCCCCTGGATATCTCCCTTTTCAAATTGTTGAATTTTTTCCACCATATTTCTCTTATTCCCATCAAATGTCACTCACACTTTTTCACCTCGCTACCATAGTCCCTCTACTTCATCAATATCATTTTTGACTTAAGAGTATACAATTATAATATTTTATGTCACCATCTAAGATTGCATTGTTGAAGTGGCTCAGACTTTTTGCCTTATCACTCTTCTTCCTCTCTTCATCTTGTACACCCGACGTAGAGCCTTCGTTAAGAATTGATGGTCCACTAATTGGGCCACATGTAATACCCTTAATTAAAGGCCAAAATCTACTCTCCTCTCTTGAATATATTCCTTTTGTTTTCACCTGTTGTCTTATTTTTACTCATTTTCTCTCCCACCTCTCATTCTTTTTGCATATCTTGAGTTGGCTCCTTGACATATTTTTCTTCTTGATCGTTGTTTCTACTAGGGAGATTGGTTGTGTTGATCTTCTCATCTGACCCATTCCTATTATGATGGACTTGTGGCTCAAATGTTACCACATTTTCCATTGTGTCATTGGGTCTTCCTTAATCCCTCGAGCCCAAACTAGATCTCCCCTTTCTTTCTATATCAAGCCCACCAATTTCCTTAAGGAGCTCCTCATTTTCTACGATTATGCCGACATTGTCCAACTTTTCACTATTTTCAAAGATACCCAAATCATCCACTATCTCCCGTACTACTATGCCATCATTACCATCCCCGATAACTAGTTAGCCTTCTGAGACAGGCACGTGGCTAGCCTCATTTCTTCTATATCCTTTGACGATCCAACAATCTTGCCCTTTTTCTATATGTATCTCATGATCTTTGCCCACTAATTGAAAATTTGAAATTTTTGCTTCATTTGACAACCCCTCGCCATTGTCTACAACCCTAGCCTCCCTTCCTCCACCCACCTATTTTTCCTTAAACTTACCTTCATCATCATCATTATCATAATAGGAAGATGAGACATCCACCCTTACCACACTACCAACAAAGCCATCATTCGTGGACTTACTGTGTCTCTCCCACCTCCAACATTCGCACTTTTCTTGTTGCACATGAATCTCTTCCACCATGCTCACCAAACAACTGTGTCCTTTGATGCTAACTTTCTCAAATATATTGACATGTTGTAGTGTTATGACTTTCACCAGAACTCTAGTTGCATCCAGTCTCACCCTTTCGAAAGTTCCTTTATCAATGGCTATCGTTCTACCAAATGGAAGCACTAGCTTAGAAAAGCAGTCTTTACTCCAAACATGTAAGGGAACCCTTGAGAAATGCAACCACGCTAGTTTGTTCTCTAATGTCAATATCGAATTCCACTTTTCTACATAGTTGAAAATAGAAAACACCCCCCTTTCCATCTTTAATACTCTAAGTCTATCCTCAGAGATCCTACTTACTAGCACCATATCATCACCAATATACTTAAAGTTCACAACTTTCTCCTCTTGAAAAACAAAGATATCATTCAATTTATTGAACATTGTTAAATCCCTTAGCCTCCTTACCCAACATTCTTCCAGCCACTCCATAAATCCTTCTCACTAAACTCATCAGGAAATTTGGAAAAGAATAAAATAGTGATTCTCCCATCGTTGTGTTTCGTCTTGCGTGTTCCCTCCCCTCTTTGTGTTACCCTCTCTCTACTTTCTCACTCATACCTGAAAAACTTGATCATACCAAATTTTTGACATTTTGTATAATCTAAACTTACTTATCCATCAAGTTTGATAAAGAATGAGGGAAATATCATATCCTATAAATTTACTCATTAGTGTATAAGTATTAAGAAGCATTCAAATGGATTGCAAAAGCATTCAAAAATACTAAATAACAAAAAAATTGGCTAATGATGGTTTCAAGAGGTAAATACTAAATACCATGATTTTGTATCGCTATTTATTCATGATGAGATAACTATTTGTTCGTGATCCATGTAAAAAAAAATAACAAAAAAATTGGCTAATTCCAATTTATTATCCTAAGATTTATGATTTTTTTAAAAACAATTTGGTTATATTTATATATTGTGAATAATCTCAATTGAATCAATGTTTATAAGAATAAACTCATAATTTTTTTGGGGTTTTAAAGGATCGTGATATGGATATTATCATTTAAAAGGAAAAATAATTTGCAGAATTTGTCTAAGAGGATTTTCCGGCCAGTCTTTTTCTATAATGAAAATCATGAGGCAATCTAGTTTTTATTTATAATAAAGGAGTATTAACAATACATTCTCTAACACATTCTTACTAAAACTAACTTTATTATTGATAAAAATTTATTAAAAACTACACTTCATTATATAAAATGTGAGACTTCCTAAAATTTATAAATTTTAATAAATTTCAGCTAATAAATAAAGTAAGTCTTAAAGGATATTAAAAAGTGTGTAACTAACCTTTCTTTTTACTACTATAAAAATTTTCTTCAAGTTTTTTAGGTGTTGAAGAAACAAGATAAGAGAGTTTGGTAAAGGTATTGAGATATTGTAGATATATAAATTTATTGGGAGTTGTTGGGATCAAAGGATTTTGAGTATGAACGAATAGTTTTACGTTGAACAAGTAGAGCTAAGGTGTTTCTTTTCTTTTTCATCAATGAGTTTATTGATTTGTGATTCTAGGGCATATTTATCCAGATACTAAAGCGACTATTTTGATAGTCTCTAAGATGTGAATCTTTTGTCTTAACTTTTGATTTGTATTATCATTTTTTCTTACAAAACTCTCGTTAAAAATTTTAGTAACGAATTTTTTTCTCCTTTTGTATGTATAATATCAAAATCAAAGAAAATAAAGCTAGTCATCTAGTAAAAAATTTGTTTTGAAACCAGTTTTAACATCCTTTTTTAGATAATTGAGTTTGCTTTACAATCAGTTTTTAATGGGAAAAAATGTTGAATAAAACATCTTCTAACAAAAGAAATTTATTATTTTTTTATCGATAAATGTTAGTTAGCTTGTGAATTTTTAGTGAAAAATATTGAAATTTAGTATTTTTTTTTCCTCCTCCTTTTCTTTTTTCCTTCACCATCAAATCAATCTTATAAGTTATAACCTATAATGTGGTGAATTTGGTAATACAAAAACAAGTAATAATCTTTGTTTAGTTGAAACTTGAACGTCAAATACTTAGATAATCTTTGTTTAGTTGTAATTCCTCTATCCTAATTTTGAGGCAACAATTTCTATTATCAATGAACCTTTAGAAAGTGGAATACTAATAGCGTTTGGAAACTCATTGAGAGGAAAGAAATTACCTTCAGGATATAGAAGGTGTAGTTATTAGCTTTTGAAAATTATATCCGCAGTATGAAAAATCACGTCCGAAACATAGAACCAAGTAGGAGTTTCTTGTGTAAATAACTGTTAGTCATTTGTGAATCCCTTATTGAAGGACTATTTCCTTATCTTTTATACAATGAGGGCACATATAATTCTAATATTAGAAATAAAGTATGATATATAATTAGTACACCACACAATTTTTTGTAGTTTTCTTAAAATTTCATAAGAAACTTTTTTTCTTTAAATGCTATTATATTAGTATCGAGGCATCCGTTTCTTGACAAATTTCATGCCTTAAAAATATAACTTCCGTTTAACTTTTTTCTCTCTCTTTATTTTAGATTCCACCAATCTAGTTTCATATATAATTTCAAAAAATTTGTCGAGATATAAAACATGTTGATTTTCTTTTTTGGTAGTTGACATGTTATTTATTTCAAGCACATCATCTATATATGAAGTGTCTGAGGTCACTATGTCAGAAAGAAAAAAACTATGCGAGGTCACGTTAACACAAAAGCTTTATATTGTAGAGCATTGTCAATTGCGAACTTTTCATTCCATATGTGGGTCCAAACACCACTTACATATGTCACGTGTTTCATGATACACAATTTGAATTGCAAACTATACTTCTCAGCCGTCGTAATTAACGGTTATACTTGTATTTTATCCTCCATAGTAGTATGCTCTTTCATAGTGTGTTTGGTAGGGTAAAATAAAATAAAAATGAATCAAGATGAAAATTTTGAATTAAAAGCGTACATTTCAACTTATTTTACTGTTCATTCCAGTATCCTTTATTCCTCTTTCACTGCAAACCAACGGACCCTCACTTAAATCCTTGTTTTCTTCCCTACCGTCAAAATGCAAGAGGGAGGAGGGGGGCACTCAATGAAAACTTGTTGGGCCAAAGTTATGTTCGGGAATCAAATACTTCCGAGGGACAAGAAAGATGGGTTGTTTGCATGACAACATTGGTAACACAGTTTATTTCAATTTTTCTTACATCAAAAATGTATTTCCCAGTTCACCCAACAGAAACAAGACAATTCATATGGATGGCAAGATCAAGATCTTGGAAAGTAGAAGATTTTAACTAGCTTATCACAAAAGAAAAAACAGGTAGAACCCTCTGCAAGAGCAAAAAACAGACACAATGAAAACAAACTTCAGTGTTCAACAAAAAACGAAGTCAGAAGGTCTCTTTGTCATTACTCCATACCTCGTTTAGTCTTGTTATTATAGGGTATGTTTGGTGGTTTTCCGTTTGGGGAGCTCCAAAACTTAGTTTGGAGAGTAAACTCATTTTGGTGGCATGTTTGGTTACTCTAAAAGTATGTTTGAACATAAAAATTTTGTCTGAAAACTCAATTTTGAAAAGGCAAGAGTTGGATTACTTTTGCATACTTTAATCCATACATTGTTAGATCACTAAAGTTTCAAAAATCAGCTACCAAGAAACGTAGTAGGTTCAAACTCTTGAGGAAGGTAATGGTAAGTCTAAGGAGACTAAAGAAAGAGATAGAGTGGAACAATGAGGGCCTCTGAATTTACCATGGCCATGCTATATGCGTGTGCAAAAACTGATTTGGAGAGGTGGCAAATAATTTACCAAGGAAATCAAACTTAAGAGGTCACCAGAAAATATGGTATTCAATCCAAAATAGCTGAGAGATCAGGTAATTAAAAAATATACTTTTGCTAGCTAAAAGATACATTCCGTCCAGTGAGAACCAAAAACAACTGTTTAGGCTATGCCGTCAAGAAATTAATTTGTTCTCTCACTAACTCATTTAACCATTCATTCAAAAAAGTCCAACTACGTAAAAACTGACCACCATCAGAATATCAAGATCTAGCCTCCAAAGTATCTGATAGCAAATGCTCTAATTTGCCAATGATTAACGCTTCTTCTTGCTTCCCTTTGCGCTGGATTTTGATGGTGAAGCTACCAAGTATACGAACAGGACCATGATGGAGATCACCGAGATTAGAGATCCATACTTAGCCAGCAACCTCTGTGGACAAGAAAAGTTTGACATTAAGATAATGACTTTATACAGTGATACATCTAGAAAGTGGTTGCAAAGAATATCATTGAAAAGGTATTGAAGATTGCATTATTTTCTTCATGAATCACACATCTATCTAGGGAGAAAAATGCAAAACTAAGCAAAACAGATAAACTTTAATTTCAGTGTCATCAATAACACAACTTATCAACTCATCCATTTATCAAGAATAGATCAAGCACCAGAAAGGTGAATGAAACCCATTCATCGTGCTTGAACAAAGACATGCAAATTCAACTATCAAAATAGGCAACCCTCATGCTAATTCAAACTTATGTCATTTGCACAGTTAAGATGATTGCAACTATAGAGAATATAAAATAATTTTGTCCATACCTTAGCCTGAGATATCGGGTTCAACCAAGTAGAATACATGAAAACAAAAAGTAACACATCAGTCAACATAAAAGCAATTGATATTGATTCATGTAACTGTCAAGTTCAAGTTTACAGGAAACATACCCATTCAAACTTCTTCTCAGGAGGTCTATCAGAAAGAACATCCAAAGGCAAAATGGGAGTTGAATACGCCTCCTAATAGGGAAAAAAAAAACTACTACAATAAGAAACAAGTTGCTCACCAAAAATCAGAGTTGTTAAATGGCAGAGCCATGGCCGCTATGGTGGAATGGCATGGCAGATTTTTTGCCAACTGCCATAGGCAATTTGTGAAAGAAAGCCCGCAATGGCACGTTTACATGGTGGAATTTTGTCATTCGGCAATGTTCCGCCATTGATAACATTGCCAGAAATAAAAAATAGACAACAATTCCAACAGATATTAACCTGCAAAGCAGCCTTTGTGGGAACACGGAACTTTATGACAGCTGGTGCACCAGCAAATACTCCCTTTGATTTTGCCTCCAGCTCAAATGTGTGAGAAAGGATGCCACCACTGAAAATAGCACTTGTTTGTAAAAAGAGAAGAACAAACATGCAGCAGAGCAGAAACAGGAGGTAACCTCAAGTAGAGAAAACGTTACAGAAAACAATAGGAAACTGTTACAGAAAACAATAGGAAACTCACGCATCAAGCCTTTCCCATGACTTTGAAGTGCTACCACTGATTACATCAAAAGCATCACTTGGCCAGCTATCGTCTGATAAGCTTACATCATAGGCCGTCCTTTAAAAAAACCACAAGAAAATGGATAAGTAAAAATTTGCAAAATAAAAATAGATACCGTACAATAAGATTTTATTTTTTTAATAACAGAAAATCCTGAATTTAACAATTCAACAAGTACACGGAGTTACAATTTATAAGGCTTGTTTACATAAACGTGATATCCTCTCACGTTAAAAAGATAAACAGAGGAACTCAAGAGTTTGGAAATAAAACCATGATTCAACAGAAGTGACAGCACACAAAGACCTATCTTATTGATTGACACAGTCAACAACACAATCCTGTAAAACACATGAAGAGAAGAGCTTATGCATTTTGGTACTGTCCTCCGGACAATCCTTAACAAGTAAGGGGGCAAACTAATAGTAAGTTTGGTTTTCACGTTTGTGTTAAATCAAATGCAACTATTTGTTGTTTCTGTGTTCATTCTCATTATTTGACCTGAAATTAAAGAGTAACGTGCGTATCTAAGCAAATACAACATGCAATTCACTTCTCAATTATCTGAAAACACCCACTCTACAAATTTACAAGTAGCACCACTAAATGCCCTAAAAAAACTCCAATCAAACCACCAAATTCAAAGTTTCCACATCAAATTAAGCATCATCAAGGAACACTCCATTTCCTCAACAATCAGATCAAGACAGATAAAGCAAAATCACCTTTCTTCCAACTTACCCACTCATGCAGGCAAAAGTGGTATGACCCAGATGCTAAAAAAATTTGCTTATAAACAAAAGTCACTAACTTTTATCGTCTCTATCTTCTTTTAAGAAGATCAAATATTACCCTTTTTCATAAATTCCCATACCACTTAAAAAAAAAAGATCCAGCTTAAATTTCATCAGCAGCGAAGTAGCCCAAACACAATTCAAGCATTTGAATCGGGATCTAAGACAACAAAAATTGAAAATTGAAAAACGATGAACGATTTGATGATAGATCGGAGCGTACGAGGTTCCTTGGTTGTAGATGTCGATGGTGACGGAGACCCTTTCGGCGCCGGACTTGAGTCTGTTGAGGGAGGCCTTCTTGTGAGCGACGATGAAGGGGACGTCGGAGGAAGCGTGCGAGCACAGCAAAAGGGAAGCTAAGAGCGTAAACGCGATCAGAGCCTTCGCGATTGGATCTGCCATTGGCACTGTGCAGAGAGAGAGACTCAATGAGGAATGAAGAGAGAGAGAGAGAGAGAGAGAGAGAGGGAGACGGAGAGAGAAGAGAACGTGGGAACCTTTTTTTATGTGGTTTGTGATCTGGGCAACTCGATCGAAGACTCTAGGGTTGCAAGGGATAGCAGGAAGGAAACAAATACTCCGGTGATTTTATGACCTATTTGGAAAAGAAGAAAAAAAATTAAATATTTGTCTCATATTTTGCATAATATTTTTGTAAAATTCAACCTTTTATCTAACATATTCATCTATCTATAAAAAAGCATATTTATATAAATTACCATAAAAATAATTTAATTAATTAAAATATAATAAATAAAAAGAAAAAATAGATTAAATTGAAGATTGGATAAATATTATGAATTTTTTAAAATAAGACACCAAATGTCTATATTATGAAATAGGAAAAAAAAATTGGACATTGGACAAAATAAATATAGCAAAGTTTATTTAAATCCAAAAAATAGAGGAACTTTTAAATATTTTAATATCTCAAATTATTTATTTGTTAGCTTTTTATGAATAAAAGTTTACATACTAACGTGGTATAACATGGTTATAAATAATTTATAAATAATTTTATCTCTTAAGTTTAGACTAGTGCATGTTTTTGTATTATTCAAGAGACAAATTATTCATATTCATAAAGGTATAACATTTTTTATTACTTTGAAAAAAACTTGAAAGGAATAATATAGGCTAAAATACATTTTAGTAATTTATGTTTTCAATTATACTTAGTTTAGTCTCTTATCTTTTAAAAAGTTCAATTTAATTCTTCATGCAAAAGTTGTTTTTGACTAACATACCTTACAACTTGAACTTTAAAATTCTCATACAAAAATTATTTATAATAGACATTATTCTTATAGATGTTACATCAATACTACTTCCTCGTAAAGCCTTACTAGAAAAACTGTGAATGATTTATTAGGCTATTGGACTATCTTAGGAGGCAAGCAAGAGTCCTGAGGTAACTATCTTTTTGTAATGAAATGTTGAGCAATGACTATTGTGTGGCTGTCTCATCCGTGTATTGATCTCAAGGGCAAACTTGAAAACTAATTAGTGATCTCAGCCCTTAATGTTTGAGGGAAAGTCTTGCATATAATGGAGTTAATAGCTCAAATGAAGAGCATTTCATCAAGGAATTAACCCAAACGTTTGTTGGAAGGTTCTTACCTATGTAGGGTTCAATGGTTAAGGGAGCTAGTTATCAGTCAAGAATCTCGATCATCACAATATGCCATCTTTAAGGGTGCTAGAAAAAAAATAGGTCTCAATTCAACAGGGAAAGTGTGATAAGAAAAATCACCTTGAGTTCAATATGCATTAAGCCAAGGTCTTGACATGTGTTAAGTGGGACCTACAACACTATATTAGGGTTCCTCTTGATGAAGTAGCCTTAAGGTCTTGGTAAGTGTCCCCGGGATAATATTTCTTTCAATTGTCTCACACATAACTATAATTTAGTATTTGATGGAGGAATTATGTCCTTAATTTGATTGTGGAGCTCAATTATTTATGCTTGGAGTTGACAAATAAGTTTGTCTCTGTGATTGACTTGAGTGGGACCATTATTAGCCATCACAAATTGTTTTCGAGTGTTAGAGAAAGTGGTTGGATGGAGCTTCATCAATAGGTAAATACTTGGGGGTGAGAGTTCACTTTTTCCACACAGCCTTTATGCATGACTTTGAGACATTTGGTTGAATGTCAAGTGTTGAGCATGATGAAAGGTGAGAAATGAGTTTATCAGGACCCCAAATACAATGCTAATGAATTGGTTTGAGATGTCCAACTTAAGCTTTATCTGAGATTCATGATGCTCTTGTAGTGATTCTCTCTTTGTATATAATTGAGCTTCGATGGAAATGAATTAGGTACTTATCAAGGTACTCCAACTCTTAACTTAGAAAGACTTTTAGCAAAATAATGATAAAGGTAATAATGTGTATCTAACACTACCGATGATGGTCATATTTATAATGACACCCTGAGATAGACTTACATGGAAGGTTTAGTGCTCAATGCCTTGATGGGAAGTATTTGCTTATTTGAGGGTAAATTGCTTTTAGTTTATTCCAAATTCTGGTATACTTCTATGCTCCAAGATGCATCAAACTTGCCTTACAATTGAGTCACTTGTAGTGAACTTCAATCCATACACTCTTGAGATATTAACATTTTGGGCTAAGGTGGTCCAATTCAATAGGTTGGACATTCAATTTGGAAAAAGTATTTGCAATGTAGATATCATAATGTTTATATTGATAATACTTATTTATGTATAACTTTCTCAAGAGGACAAATAAAAGTGAAGTATTCGCACTCACCCATCCTTTCTTATCATCCTTACCTTCAACCAAATAAGAGAACTTTTATTTTATGCTCATATAAACTAATCTCCATGTAAAGATGTAAGACCAATTATAATACTTTTCTTATTAATATTTTAAAACTCGAACTAGTCATCAACCTGATCAGGACACTAGGTCAATGATCAAATCGGTAGGTCACCAGTTGAACTACATGACTTAGGCATTATTACAAAAATTGAATATATTCATAATATACATATTTCATTTTTGTAAATTTTATTAAATCTCATACCATGCCTTTAAAAATCCAATAAAATCACAACATATATTAACATAATTATACTAATATTAAAAATGTTCATGGTAATAATTGTCACGTTTGAAAGTATGACTAATTTTCATGACTAAGGAAGTAGTGAAAAATTAATGTTGAAATTGAAATAAGAGAATCATAATCCTTCATCTTTGTTATGTCCCAACTTTATCATGTTGGTTTCATACGCAAATTTCATCATAAAGGATCCTACATTTTATTTAATAAATACTTGAATGTATACTTATACAGACATGTTTGTATCTAAATGTATTCTTCCTTTTACATAATATAACAAATTCATCATACCAAATGATCCAATATCACATTACTTAATTACTAATTACTCAATATAACAAATTTATTCCTCAAATAATTTAATTGCTAGGATAAAAACTCAGGTGTGATGACACTAGAGCTTGTTGTAGTCGATGTTGCCTGGGTACAACGAATGATGCAAAGGATTGGGTGCAATGACACTCATGTTTCATGTTTTCGCAAAACAATGTCGCTTTAAGATTTTTGAAAAAAAAAAGATTAAAAATGCACAAACCTATTTGAGTTCAATTCCTTGGTTTCTAGTCCTAATTGGTTCATACTTGGTCACATGAGTGGGTAAAATAACTCCACCACTAGTTTCCAGTTCGATTGGTTCAACCGAGTTGCCTAAGCCAATTTTTAAAACATTGTCACATATAAAGCGACCCACTTGATCTCTTTAAGTGATTCCATGCATGTCATGTCCATTTTAAGCAACCCAATCAATTTTTACTCCACTAAGAATTCTGGTCAACAAGTTGCTTAACTCACAAATACCCTCTTCTTTCATGTATAGACAATGTTAAACAACCCATAAGAAATGATTGCTTATACATATATACAACTCTCTTCAATTTTAAACAATCCAAAATAATATAAGACACTAAATTTTGTTTCATTATATTGTTAAAAATCCATACAATGTAGCCACCCCCTTCAATTAGGTATGCTTTAAGGCCATTATTTTGTTTTAAACTACATTCCCTTCATTTATAAGAAACAACTCCTTTAGAAATAGACAAATCCCTGGACATAAATATCTAAGCATGAAGTTTTTCATAGTCCTAAGTCATATGCATATAGTGTTATTTTTTTTTTAAAAGTCTCATATTCATCCAACATGATAAAGGGTAGACACTTTCACGAGCCACTTGTCCCCTCTGGATTTCCTTTCGGTCGGCCCAAAGTATGAAACACAATGGGGGTTATGCTTCCTACACCAATACTTTTTCTTATACACCCAAAAAATTTAGTTTATTCCAAGAATGCCCTTCACTTTTCTGTTTGTTAAAAGTGATACACCCGACGCTTTTCTTCATTTTTCGTTGGCTGTGTCATTCTCGTTAGTTCTTTAGCTGGGATTTTTCATCTCCGGTTGGTGCTATTGTTTTGGTGGTGGCAGAGGTGGTTGTCATTCGTGGCAGAAGTGTGTATAATTTTTTGTATTCCAAAAAATGTATTTGTTATTGAATTTATCGAAGAAATGTATTGATGAGTATTGAATTGGTATGTAGTTTGTTAATGAACATTTATTTTTAAATTGTTTGTTAAGATGGACAACGATGACTGGATGTATAACAATATTATGTCTGAAGAAATTAATATGACTGAAGACAACAGAGACGCACCTTCTGCGTTTGAAAATAACAAGTGCTCAATTGATTGTTCTGATGCCTTCAATACTTCAGATGTATTTATATGATATTGTATTTGACTAAAGTAAGTAAATTAATTATTTGAGAAGATTAAAGCTGTATTATTATTTTTTGTAGGTGTTTAATTCTCGTGATGAGTTATTGTCATGGGCTCGTAGAGTTGCATATGAGATTGGCTTTGTAGCCGTGATAATGAGATTTGACACAACAACTGGAAAAAGGGAAATAACCTCATTTATTTTAATTGATTGTGAAAGGAGTGAAAAGTTTAGAGCATTCAACAAAGATTTAGTACGGATGATGACTAACACTAGAAAGTGGAGTTGTCCTTTTAAATTGCGAGTGAAACCAGTTGTAGGTGGTGAAGGCTGGATGGTGAAGTATGTGGGACTCATAACCATTTTTTGGCTAAGTCATTGACTGGACATCCATATGTTGGTCATTTGACTGAGGATGAGAAGCTTATTGTTGTTGATATGACAAAGTCAAGTGTGAAACCTAAGAATATTCTTCTAACTTTGAAGGATCACAATCCGAACAACTGTACAATAATGAAGCAAGTCTACAATGCTAGATATTCGTACTGTACTTTTATAAGAGGCAATAATACTAAAATGTAACAATTAATGAAGCTTCTTGAACGTGATATGTATATCCATCGACATAAACTAAAGGATGAAAATGTTGTACATGACATATTCTGGTCACATCCGGATGCAGTGAAATTGATAAATGCATGTCATTTCGTATTCCTCATAGACAGTACATACAAAACAAACAGATACAGATTCTCTCTGCTAAACATTGTTGGTGTCACACCTACTGGGATGACATTTTTAGCTGCTTTTGCGTATTTGGAGGGTGAACGTATAAATAATCTTGTTTGGACTCTTGAACAATTTAGAGGACTTTTTTTGAAGAGTAATGTTTTCCCTGAAGTCATTGTTACTAATAGAGATTCAATATTGATGAATGCAGTGAAGACGGTATTTCCTTAAATAACCAACTTGTTGTGTCAATTTCACAATCACAAGAATGTGAAGGCAAAATGTAAAACCCTTGTGGGACAAAACAATGCATGAGACTATGTGATTGATGCATGGGGAGTCTTGTAGATTGTGGTTCTGAAAAAGAATATGATGACTGTCTTATGAAGTTTGAATGTGCTTGCGCACCATGGCCAATCTTTGTTCAATATGTGAAAGACACGTGGTTGAATCCACATAGAGAAAGATTTGTAACGACATGGACTAATAAAGTCATGCATTTTGGAAACACTACAACTAACAGGTATGGAATCCTAAACCTTTTTATTATGGTGATGAACAATTAGAGTCTTCGATGAATCTAATTATGATGTGTTCAAAATTGCAGGGTTGAGTCTGCCCATTGGAACTTAAAGAGACTATTACATAATAGTCTTGGAGATCTATGTAGTGTTTGGGATGTCATGAACATTATGACAACGTTGCAATATAGTGAAATAAAGACATCTTTTGAGAGAAGCACACATGTTGTTGGACATATGTTTAAAGTTACCTTGTACAAGAGACTAATCGGCATGGTTTCAAGATATGGGTTAAATGAAATTGATGTAGAGTTTGAGCTAGTTAATTATGCAAGCGTTGATAGTTCTCGTTGTGGAAGTGTGTTGAGAAGTACACATGGTCTGCCTTGTGCATGTGAGCTAGCTAAATATGTTCTTGGCAGCATACCACTGGACACCGTCCACATATTTTGGTGGAGGTTACATTTCTTAGACCAAGGTGTTGATGAGTGCGAAATTAACATAATAGAAGAAATGGAAGCAATATCGAAGCATTTTGAAAGTCTTGATATGTGTGTCAAAGTGACTCTAATGACTAAACTCAAAGAACTAGCATATCCTGATCTTACTTCCACGTGTCCTCCTCCTAAAAAGGTAAAGACAAAAGGGGCTCAAAAGAAACATGTTACCAAACACCAAAGATCAACCAAGCGGGATCCATCTTACTTTGAGTACGTGGGTGCGTTACATTATCAGCATGATAGTTGCTCGTCACAACAACGATGTGCATCAACATCTACAACACCTAGACCGATGGGGAATATTCCAATGCTGGATCAATTTCTCCCGTGCATGAAGAATTACATTTTAAGTGTTGTGATGTTAAAGCTAATGGTAACTGTGGTTATCATGTTATTGCGGGCTTACTTGGTTATGGTGAAGATTCTTAGGCTCTAGGCGCAATCATTTGCTCAAAGAACTTGGAGAATGGTCTGATGAGTATATTCTCTTTTTTGGTGGGTTACATAGATTTGAGCAGTTAAAGAGGTCACTCCTTGTGGATGGATTGTCAAAGGTAAAGGTTTTATGTTTTGTTTTGATATGTATACGATCATTTTGTTTGTTATTATACTAATACATTTTTTTGTAGCAGGTAACAATGGATAAATGGATGGATATTACTGACATGGGTTACGTGATTGCTTCATGGTATAATCTTGTACTTGTTTCTCTTTTTGTCCAACAAAGTATGTCATTTTTCCCTCTTAGAAGTCAACCGCCTAGAGATCCTAGTGTACATCGCGTCATTTGTATTGGTCATGTGTAAGGAAATCATTTTGTTCAGGTATTACGTATACAATTTTATTTGTTTTCAATGATTATAGGACATCTAATTAACAATAACAGTATGGCTCATGATTTTGTTCTAGTTTTATTGCAAGATGAATATCCTATGCCACCAACTGCTTTGTTATGGTCAAGACATTGTCATTCTCAAGCAAAAGAGTGACCCACTAGTTATGTTAGTTGAATGTAGAAGTATACCAATTTGACAAGGTTACCAGCAGATTATGTGAATTTAGGATGTTAATGTCAAAATTTGTACATTGTTTACTTATTTTGTATTTGGATTAGAAAAAACCATGAAATTTTGTCTTCAAATCAATTGTCATTCTCAACATGATAAACAACACTAAAATATAAATTAAATACTCGTGGCTCATGTTTATACAAGTACAATAGTCATCCACCGTCCACATGCTTAAACATATGTATATACTCAAACACACGTCGTACAAATAACAAAAACTCAAACTTCATCATGACCATCTCTCCGCTGTCCATTCCTAGGACGTCTAGACCACACATAAATAATCTGATCCTCATATACACATCATGTTAATCTGATACACTGATATGTCATTGTGTAAGCATCAGTGCCAACGGTAACTATCTGGAGATCTATCATTTGTTGCAACCTCTCGACAATCCTTTGACACACGGCCTGATAGAAATTACAAAAATATTTTAACACAATAAGGCTAATAATGACTTAAAATAACGCTAACATAAATAGAAGTTACTGTTACCACTGCATGTCGAGGCATGTCAACATCATCATCAGGTGTAACTACATCTGGAGGTGGAACATGTGGTGGATCTGGTACACGATGATGCATGATGGAAGGACGTCTAACATACTCCCCAACCTGTGGCGGGTCATGAAAGGGTGGGATATTCGGTAAAACCAATCCATATAACTTGCCTCATACTCACCAAGGAAACTAACAAGGTCTCTAGTGGCTGCAAGATACTCAGAAAAATGTAGCCACCTGTCATCAACCTCCTCTATGGATGGGGAAGCCCAGCTTCGGTATAGGTTGAACAAATCCAAATTGTCTAAGAACCCTCTCCGGTTGGTATCTGACAATGTATGTGCCCTATCTAATATGACCTAAGAATAGAGAAATGACTTGAAACTCACAGAAGGCATGGTGATCAGCATATGGTGTCCAACAAACACCATCTGTCATCAACCTATCTAATCACCTACAATAGGTTGTGACAGGTAATGCATTCCTTGCCTTCTAGCGACATGCCCGTGGTTGCCTCTCTTCATAGTCCTCATTTACAACCTTGTAGACAATTGCAGGAAAATGCTCGTATATCCAACATTACAGTTACAAATTCAATGAAAACAAGTAAGCAGTTACAGTATAATCCAAACACCAATGAATAAACATAATTCAATTACACTTACAAAAGTACCTACAGTAAACTAATATACCCAGCAACATGTTTATTGTGGTGTTGACATGCGTAGTTTAAGTTGTCATACATGTGTGTTGGAGTGCAACTGCTCCCCAACTAAATCCTCTAGACTGCTAAAGATCACGAAATGCCTCTAAGAATACCACACCAATATATATGGCACTCTTCTTAGCAAAAATGGTATAACCTACCAGATGGAGCAAGTATGCTCTAGTTGCAACTGTCCACTGCATTGACTCCCACTTCATACGATAAACGTCTCGCAGCCATGATAACTGAACATATGCTCCGTGGCATTGTATGGTCTCTGCTTCAACATCTTCAACAGTCACCTCAAGCAGCTCAACTAATAATTGCACAACCTCTTGTACATCTATTACATCATAGGTCTGGAAGGCACCTATGATTGGTAGATGTAACAAGGATGCAACGACATCCAGCGTAATACTGATTTCTCCTATCGGCAGATGGAAGCTACTAGTTTCTTTGTGTCATCTCTCGACAAAAGCAGAGATTAAACCCCTATCATCTGTCTCCAATGAACATGTGATCAGCGGGCTTAATCCCGTAGTGGCCACTAACCCTATAATTTCAGGTGCAAGCATTCCAAATTTTTGCACCTTCCGTCCATGAGACGCCAACTTCAACTCAAGGCGTTCCTGAAATTATTTTTTGTAAATTAGGCCACTTCAAATGACAATAATAAACATGTCGAAATACATTTAAAGACAACACTACCTCTCTTACCCAAACTTTGTCGGCTACATGATCAGCATAAAGTGACAACGTTGAAGTATCGTGGGGCCCGCCAGGAAAACCCTCAGCATCACAACTTCTATCATCAACAACAGGAATTTCACCCACGCCATCACCTTGGTCAGCAGCTACATCCTCTACAACAGCAGCACCTGCCCATTCTCTTCGGACCGATGCTATCGGCCTTCGGTGTTGAACGGCTTCTTCTTCGTTACCACTAATGTCTCTACCTAAGGCTTTGTTCACAACTCTGCCTAATGCCCGACGTAATCCTCGTGTTCTAGCCATAATTTACAATTTTATCAAACTGTTAGATTACCAATTCAAATCAACTCAAATCAATGCAATCAATTTCATTTATTTTTCTACAATTTAAACATTAAAAAAAACACACGTATTATTTATTATCGACTGTAAGTACTACAGCAAAATTCAACATATACACATTCATTTTTACTTTAGCAGAATGATTATTCAAATGTGATAAACTTATTAGTACTTACAAATTTTAAAAAAATGTTACCTCTACACTAAAGGCAATAAACTTATTTTTCACAAAATAACCCTTCATTCACATCTGAAATTCATATACATTACACAACAACAAATACTATTAACATATTTTTTAAAACCAAATGACCATATTTTCTAAAAAAAATTCATTTAACCTTTACGAATTGGCAATCCGTAAGGTTCCTATGGATTGCCAATCCGTAAGGTTCATACGGATTGCCAATCCGTAAGGTCATACGGACTGCCAATCCATATAAATGTTATGGATTTCCAATCTTTTTCTTCTTATGAATTGCCAATCCGTAGGAGGTTTTCCATATTTTCCAATCCGCTTGGCCTTACGGATTTCCAATCCGTATCCATCAATGCCCAATTCTTTTCCCAATCAACCTAAATGATGCTATGATAAATCAAAGCAACAACTTACGTGGACGACGATGACGAAAACCAGATGGATCAACCCAACCATAAATGCCCAACAATCACTACCTCAATGAAACCACTAGCTTGCACACAGAGGAGACGAACGACATGACAAAACGAAGGAGAAGAAAGAAGAAAGGGAGTCTGAATTGTGTATGGGAAAAAACCATGATCGTCTGTACTTAACCCCTTTTAGCATGTACATTTTTGATATTTAACTATTCACAGTTGGGTGTATAAGAAGTATATAAGAAATAACACTAGTGTAGGAAGTATAACCCCGCAATGGGCACGTGAGGTGGCCCAACAAGTCCAAAGAAAAATATCTCACACTCCTCGGAAACAAAAGAGCATTGAGTGAGGGGAAAGGAGATGCAACAAGAAGTAGCGGAAAAGAGCACATGCAGCGCCAAAAAGTGACGAAATATCTTTTCCACCTCGGTGTCCCCACTCACTTGAGATTTTGCGTCTCTTCCTTCCCACCTTCACCCCATGCTTATCATGTGCACCTCTCCATCACATTATTATTACTATTAAGTATTAACCTTCTTCCCTTAACCCATCACCACCACTCACCATGTTGCCATGCGACTACTGCGACTCCAAACCCGCCTTACTCTTCTGCCGAGCAGATTCCGCTAAACTCTGTTTAGTTTGCGACCAGCACGTGCACGCCGCCAACGCCCTCTCCCTCAAGCACGTGCGCTTCCAGATTTGCGACTCCTGCAATTCCGACCCCGCCGTCCTCCGCTGCTCCACCCACAACCTCGTCCTCTGTCACAACTGCGATGTGGACGCCCACGGTGGCGACGCTTCATCCCTCCACCACCACCACCACCGCCACCGTCTCCACGGCCTCTCCGGCTGCCCTTCCGCCCCGGAGATCACCTCCGCGCTGGGCCTCGATTTCCGGGTCCAGGTGCCCGTGGTACCCACCGCCTCCACCCGCGATGAGGTCTATGAGCAGGTGCTGGAAATCTCGCGCCAGAGGAACAACGGCCTCGGCGCCGAACAACTCAAGTTCGACGACTCGCCAGGAAACGACGTCGTTGCTGTTGTTGACGAGATGCTGATGCAGCAGACGCCGTTCACGTCCTTGCTTATGTTGCAGAATTCTGAATCTGAGTTTGACGCTAGAAAAAGTAACGATAAAAACGGTTACGGAACCGAGGAAGGGGATCTTCTCTGGAATTATAATAACCCCGCGTATCAGCCTCCTCAGGTTGGCAATTTACCTTCCAAATTTAATAAACATTAAAAAATATATTTTTTTACCATGTTATATGTTATTGATATGGAGTATCGAATGACTTTTTTTGCTGATGACTAATTTTTCGAAGAATCTGACTAATTTCTTGTCCCCCAATCACACTTTTTTCCATCCAGAACCCGAGACCATTCTGTTCCTACTAATGACTTGTTAATAGAAAATGAAGACACTATATTGTCACATTATGTTATATATTCACTAAAATTAAATCCAACATTATTAATTGACGCGGAGTTGTTCTATTTTAGTTAATGATTTCAAGTTTCAAGTCTTTTAACTGTCTTAAATACTCACATAGTGGTCTTATTATGTGTTCGAGCAAGATCTTCTTCGGTGAAGATAACTGTGATGTCATAACAGAAAAAAGGAAGACTTGAATCCAATTAATAACTCAAGTTTTTTTTTTTTGAATCCAAAATTTTCTTTTTTTTTTTTTGAAGGCAAGACTTGAATCCAATTAATAACTCAAGTTTTTTTTTTTTTTCAAATCTGATTACTTTATTGCAATGTGGATGGATAATGAATAGCTCAGAGGTGGAAGGTTGCATCGTGTTATAATTTTGGTAGCTATCCCACTTTCGTTTTCTTTTTACATACTGGATTGAGGAAATCTATGTGGGCACGAACAACTTCCTTTTCACATTTACATCATTCCTATTTGGGAACTTATTTTTTAAAAAATAAGCTGAATCAAGCAACCTTTGAAAATGATTTTTCAGTTTTACTTGTGTTTGTTTTAGTTTTTATCTTTGTCCTTAATATGGCCGTTTTATGTAACACTCAATCGGTTGAATTTATTATGGCGTACTGGTTCAACCAATGTCCTGGCACGTTTAAATATGGAAGAGTTGGCTTAGACGTAAATATTATGCCATAATTAGTGCTTACTTTTCCTTCTTTTTTTCTTCCCTGCAGGTGTGGGATTTTCAATTGCAAAAATCAAGAGATTGCGATGAACCAAGAGTTGTAAAATTTGATGGTCTAGAAGTTCCAACATTGTTTCAGGATGTGCACAATATGAATTACTCAACAATTGGTGATGATATTGATATTCTATCAAGAAATGTAAGCCATTTCTTGTTGCTTAATGGTTTTCAAGTTTTGCCATGTGCGCTTTTCAGCTTGATGTATTGCGAGTTACCAACTCTCTGCTACTGAATTGAAGCCAGTTCCCTTGTGTTACTTCAATTTACAAATTACAGGCATGTTCAAGAAGCTATAGTCTGCTACTTGTCTCTTTTTATAAAGTTAAGAGTCATTGGATTGCAACTGTTTGTGGGATGTGATAAAATGGTTTTGAATGGGTGATGCCAAGGTATATTGGTTGATGGTTGTGTATCATTGATTCGGGCTCTCTAAGGATGTCGATGGAGTATGCGAATGCTCTATAGGGTTCTTTGTCTTCCAATTATTTAGAGAAATATTGAGATTCTGACACACCTTAATTATAATGAACCTTTGGATTTCTTTTCTAATTGAAATCAATTGAAAAAGATGAAAATGAAAGTTGCAGCAGAAGTGGGTTAGTGGCTTTGAAATCTGTACATACTGACAAAACTGTGGGCCTTCATAGCTTTGATTAAGTGTACAGAGTTCACATGGGGAGGGACAATAGAGGACGGAAGAATTTAATTGCTAAAGATGCAGAGTCTTCCAACAGCTGCATCCATATCCATATCATTTTAAAAGCCAAAGATGCAATCATGCTTCTCATTCTCAAGTGTGAGATGATACAGAGTATATGATTGTATGTGATAACCACTATCTCCATGTTTCACATGGGTAATTTGCTACAATTTATGGTGTTATGAACTGTTATGCAATGATTGCAGTAAAGTTCCCGTATGATTTGGCCCTCCTCATTCATTATTTTATGTTTGGTTTTAACTTTTATCTCTAGAGAAACTGTGAATAATAAATTATTAATCTTTACAAAAATTGCAGAACCAATCGAATCAGTCATCATCAAGCCATGCAAAGAAGAAAGAAGAGAGCAACAAAAAAGCTAGAGGTGGGTTATCATCAGAGTCCAAATTGTTTGAATCCATACCGTATAGTGGCACCAACAATGTCGTTGTCATGGAGCATCTTGTGGGTGGGAATGAGAATGTTAGCACCTTAAAAGCCACGGTTAGTTTGGAAGAGTTGGCTAAGAATAGAGGGGATGCCATGTTACGCTATAAGGAGAAGAAGAAAACGCGAAGGTATGTTTCTTTTTAATATGGAGTAAATAGTCTATACAGCTTTAAAAATAATTTTGTCCGTCATCTAATCATAAATAAATTGACATGGATAACAAGTTTATTAATTTTAATAATACTTATCTTAAAAGTCGTACTTATCATGATTTTTAATTAATTGATAATATAAAAAAAATTATACTTAATATTTTCACATGTAGCAAATGCAACTGAATAAATATATTATACAGAAACCCATCTATCTATACATGCAGGCAATATGCACTTCTTTTTATTTTGAGAAAGATTACATTGTATCTTTATATTGAAGTATTTGTGTCAAACTTTGCACAGGTACGAAAAGCACATTCGCTATGAATCAAGGAAGGCCAGGGCTGATACTAGAAAAAGGGTGAGAGGGAGATTTGTGAAGGCAAGTGATGTTCAAGCATGATGAGTGCCTCTTCAGAAATCTCATCCGAGTTCAATGCTCTTGTGGGTACATAAGTTACACTATCAGAGAAATATGGATATATTATAGTTTTCATGGAACTCCCTGAGCAGCATTGATTGGTTGATTGATTTGAATCTTTTTTGGTAGATGATTTATTTGAATTTTTGTTTGTTACATTATGTGGGAAGAGGTTTTTTCGTGTGAGATTCTCACATAAGACGGTGATATATATAAGAGAGACACCGACAATAAATTGGTGAAAAATTCTGTTATAATTTGTCGAGTTATGGTAAAAGTCTCTTGTGTCTCAATCTCTTTCCACGTAATAAGGTCACGTTGAAATCTCACATAAAATAATCTGTTCTCCCCACTTCTATTTCCTCATTTCAGCTTAGGAATAAATAAAAAAATGAAATGAACTGAAGTCCACTTCAAATCTCACTTTTGAACAGTCGTGATGTTGTTCATACCAATAAAAAAAGTCATGCGATGTTACCTCTCACCTAAACGATACAAATCTTCCTGTTAAAAATGCGGCCAGGACTTCTAAAGTATAATAATTATTAATAAGTTGTAGATTTCAATAAAAACTGGAAGCTGTTTTATTAATATTAGTATGGGGTATTGTACATTAATTTATAAAGAAGTTTCTTTTAATAAACTATTATTAAAAAAAATGCTTAGATGCACAAACACAAAAAGACGTATATAGAAAAGCATTTATGAACAAAAGTCAGTTTCTTAAGTGAATTTTAGTATGTTATTGGATTCTAATTAAGGCTGCATGGTGTCCGGCTTTCCATTATTGTTATTTTATTGGGCAATACTTCGAATTTTTTTAAAATAAAAAGGATTTTGTATTTTGGGTGACTTCTCAAGTACAATAATTTGTAAATATTTATTAGTTTATAATTTATTGTAACAATTAGAATCACGCTCAATAAGTCTAAACTCTTAGATAAGTCAAGAAAAAAAGTTTAATATTTTTCACTTTTAAGAGGGATTTAGTAATATAAAAGAAGTTTAAGAAAGGAAAGTTAAATGTAAAATTATCAACTGTAACCTTCTTCATAAGCACTTTTAAGAGAAAAAAATAAAAAAAATATTTTTTTTATAAACTAAAATTAACTTATGTAAAGTTAATTTATAAAAGTTATCTTATATTAGTTTTTCCTAAAAGATGATTTTTAATTTATGCATAAGTCAATTTTTTTAATGAAGAAGCTTATTTTATTTTCCTTCTTTTAGAGATATTCATGACAAATTTTATCCAAACATACTAAAAAATATAAAGTGTAATTTATCCTGTTTACTGTAAAATTAATTGCAGGGTAGTTTAGATGGACTTTGGCTCGCGATAGAGCAAGGCATAACATCCATAGTTATGGAGGAAAATATAATGATACATAATAAAACTTGTGAGGTCTGATGTAAGGAAAAAAATTATGACATGATGTTGGGAAAAAATCATATTGTTAAAACAAGTACCGAGGATTTGATTAACTCAACTACGAATTTGGTCTAAGGTCCAAATTTAAAGCATTGAATCTATTGCTTACCAAAAAATTATGAAAGTGGATCCTTGCAAGACTAAATCTATGACTAGTAGTATTAGAGATTGGAACAAAACAGTTGTTATAACCAATTCAAATGTGGACCATATCTAATACTGGTATTAGGTGTGCAGTTTGGAGTTTGGACCCGGCTTCATAAGTCTGCGGTCAAATGGACCAAGTTATATGACTATAAGTGCGTGTTTAGATGAGTCAAAAAAGCTCGTTTGTAGTTGCAATTAAACGTGCTAATTGTTAACCCATAAACGATATGCACATCTACTAAATTTTGTTTCTTTATAAATTACTAATTTTTGACCTTTTTCACAGTTT
>CM023959.1:21838346-21888741 GCA_013407115.1 Glycine latifolia | reverse complement strand
TATATATATATATATATATATATATATATATATATATATATATATATATGGGATGCTTTATTTATTATACATCATCAAGAAGAAATTCAATACAAAAAATACTTACATTTTTTTGGATGATTCTTGTTTATATAAAAAAATTACATAAAAATCATATATATATCTATATATATATATATATATATATATATATATATGCAATTAGTATGTTTTTTATATGAAACATGTCAAAGTTTCAATCTTATGTTACATTTTCTGTTAATTTAAAATAATAAATCAATATAATATTGAAGAGTACATAAATAAAGAAATAATATGCTAATAAATACTATAAAAGTAGATAAGAAATACATGATAGAAAATAATAAATAGCAACGGTACTTGATTTAAATTTAAAAGGCTTCTCGATAAATAATATTTGAAGTCATATTTAAATTATCTTAATTGTTAACAAAAAAAATTTGTTAATAGGTTTTCATTACGAAAGATAGGAAGTATTTTATTGTTAACAAAAAATTATTTAAATTTCATTGATATATCTTTGTTATCCAAATATTTTTTCATTCATATTTTTTAATTTTATTTTATCATTATACTATAAAGATATAAAATAATTTGTTAATTTAATCGTATATTATATATTAACATCTTGTCATTTATAATTATATTTATATATTTCAATTTACATTCATTATGTCTTTAATTATGATTGATTGAGATGGTTCCATTCTAAATTTTGACAACTTCCAATATGAGAAACATAATAAAAACTGTTAAAATTATGATCCAGTTTTTATTATATGAAATTATGACTATTAATAAACATTGTTATTCAAAAGTTGTGTATTAATTTTTCACATAAAAATGAAAAATATTCCGTTAGTTGACTCGAAATTAGGCAAAAAAAATTTAGAAATCAATAAAAAATTGAAAACGCTCTTACATATAAAATTTTTATTTTTATTTTTTATTATCACATTAAAGTTTTAAATTATATATAAAATATTTTTATAAAAACTTTATTGTACAATTATCTGATTCAAAATAAATATGATTGACTTATCATAAAATTATCACTCTTTTTTTTACTGAATAAATTTACTATTCTAAAAACTAAAGAAATATTTATATTCATTTAGTGTGTACTTTACATTTTTAATTTTTAATCTAATTAAAATCATTTTGCATAATGATAAAATTTTCACTTTAAAATGTAAAAAAAATAGGATTTACTCTTCTTATACATAAACTTACGATTATAAAAGATTATTTGTTTACTAATTGTCTAATAAGAATCTTTCAGTATAAGATTACAAATTAGTCAAATATTTTATAAATCTTTAGTTTAATCCAGAATTTAATCCAACAATATAATTTATCTTAATAAAAAATTAATGCAACATTTCACATTTTGAATTAATTAATTTCTTAAATTAAAGTTTGCAAATATTAGATAAGTTAAAGGTTTTGAAAATATTTAATTAAATGATTAAATGTCTTAAATATGATTTAATGATACATTATTAAGCATTAAATATCAATTGAAAGATACAATTTAAATTACATATACAAATAAGAATAAAACGTTTTTTCAAAATAAATTCTATTATTAATACCATAAATTAAATTTATAAAATATTTATTGTTATAAATGTAGAAGAATTTTTTCTAATTTAAAATTTCATTAATTTATACTAATTACAATTAAGTCAAAATTAATTTATGAAAAATGAATTAGAAAGTTTTATAAATATAAATTATATTTGAATAAATCAATTTTAAAGTTTAAAGTTTTTAGAGTCAAAATTTTGAGTTTGTAAATGCTAACAAATTTTAAAGTTTTTATTCTAATGAATTAAAAATAAAGAATTGATCTCTTTAACATATTAATTAAATTTGTAAAATATATTTTTTATAAATGTTTTATTATATATATATATATATATATATATATATATTTAGGAAAATTAGAAATTTTCGTTATTTTTTTAAATTATGTATTGAATTGGATTTAATTAAATTTTCACATGAGAAAATAAAAAATTATTATAAATTATGCTAATTTTTTTTGCATTAGTTATAACAAAATTAGACATGAATTTAGCAATCAATGAAAATTTGGAAACGCTTATACATAATGTATTTATAAAGTTTTTTTAAATGTGCATTTTTTTATAAGTTAATTATTTTATTTGAATTTTTTATTACACTAAATTGAGTTTTTGTATTTCGATTTATAATTAGTTATATTTCCTTATTAAAGGTACAAATATCTTCAATATTAAACATTATCAAAATGACACTGCATGGAAAATTTGAGAAGAAAAGAAGAAAACCAAAGAATTCAAATATTTAATTCTTCATTAAGTGTTTTTTGTATTTTCAATTAAATTTTAAATTTGTAATCAAAATATATAGCACAAACTATTAAAGATTGGACCCTTAACCGTAAATGTAGAATAGGTTTCTAAACTTATATAAGATTATTTTATAATAACTTTAAATGTGAAATTATTTGATTCAAAATATAAAAATTATGTTAAAAAATTTAAAATTTAAAATATTTATTTATTCGATTAATTATAAATTTTCAATTCATTATTTTAATACTTTTATGAAACCTAGAAAAATATTAAGAAAATTGAAATAAAACTTTTTCCTTACCCATACACAGGAGAACACATGAAAAAATAATAAAAAATAAAAAACAAAATAATACAACATATAAAACAAATTGAAATCTAAAAAATATTAATGAATAATATAGATCCAGGTTAACACATCACATAAAAGATAATAATTTGTTTAAAAGACAAATCTAATCTAATAGACCTAATAGTTTTTTAAAATATGAATAAATAAAAGAAAAAGAATTAATGAAACAAACTAAAATGGATAACAAATAAACTAATTTTTTGTGTGCATTTGAATATTATTTTCAAGCCAATGTCTGTTATATAATAGTAGTGAAAAACTAAAATCAAAAGAATTTAATTTGCTTTTTTGTTTAGTCATTTTTACATGTAGTTACCTCTGAAATCTATTAGAGACAAAAATATATCCCATCATCATCAAAGGACCTTCTCCTCCATGCAACCTTGAACAAAATAACTCTTTTTATAGTTGATTCCGCACAATTGTTTTTATCACCATCAATCAAAGATAAATGCATAAAACTCTTATCTATTTAAAAGTTAACCATAAAGGATCAATGTTCTTTCTATATGTTTGAACCAAATTACCATAAATCAAATTTGAAAGTAGATATATGCATTCACATTTATATAATGTGTATTCACAAAAAGATCATATAGTGATTTACCTCTTGTGCTTCTTTGGTGGTTGTTTCTCAAAGAGGAAACCATCACAATTATTCAATTTGACAACTAAAAAAAAACAAAATCACACTGCATGGAATATTTGAGAAGAAAAGAAGAAAGAAGAAAGTAAACTTATCATCATGGTGGCCGACAATAGAGACAACAAACCCTTAATTTTGCTTTTGATCATGTGATGATTGTTACCATTAAGTGTGAAATTGAAAATAAAATGTATAAATACAATGTAAGAAAAGAAGAAAATTGTAAGGCTTTGTTTTCTATTTCTGTCACATCCTAATTTCTAAGTACAACGTTGAAAACTTCAAATCTTTCTCCCTATTTAAATGCCTTTATTATCTCTTCTTCCATCTCTTTCATTTCTACTTCTTATAATGAATAATTTACATTAAAACTAGATGAACATACCATTGTTAGATATCATCCTATAACAAACCAACAAGAAATGATCTTGCTCTTCTATTTTTTCTTTCTTACTCTTCAAAAAGATGACAATTAATAAAAGTCTTTTGAGAGTGCCATGTGTTTAAATAGAAAAAAAATATAATGTAACATAAAATTAGAAATTACTATCATGTCACAATTTCCAAAATGGTGGATATTGAAATATAGAAAATCAAACAACTGTATGAATTAAGAGTACGTATTTTATGAATTAAAACCACTAATTTTTATTATTGATGAAAACAACTAATTAATATATCATTAATGTGAATAATTAATTGCTCTATTAATTTAAATTACTCTCCTTTTAAATAAAAATATTTTGAATAATTTTTTTTCATACGATTACTAATTTAACCCCATTTATCAGACAAAATAGCATTTACAAAAATGTCCCCACCCACTTCCTTTTATATATATAAATTTTTTAGGGTAAATAATCATTTTCATCCCTGAATGTGTAAAAGCTGACAAATTTATTCCCGAAAGATGAAAATTCAAATTGTTGTCCCTAAAAGTGAAAAAAGTGTGACAAATCTATCATTTGTTAACTTTCGTCCATTACAGTTAATTGAAAGAGCCTATGTGACACAATCAGGGATGAATTTGTTAGCGCTCTACCCATTCAGAGACGAATTTATCAGCTCTCTACCAAAAATATAATCTAATCTTCATATTATCTTTTTTTTAATCATTGCATGCATAAAATTATAATAAATACTTAAAAATTAGGAAATAAAACATAAGTTAAAACAAACATAATAATAAGCATAATATTTATTAATAAGCATAATTTGTTTATTGCTCTAAAATTTCTATTATAACAACATTAAGTAATGACAAAATTAAGTTGAGTCTCATTTGTTTTTGTAAGAATTAACTTAATGCCTATACATTTTTGTTTGAGTCTCATATTTTGGGTAAGGTATTGTCACATTAGAAATTTCAAAGCAAAAATATGAGATAATACATTACCCAAAATATGAGGCTCAAACAAATTAAAATGCACAATCATTAAATTAATCATTACACAATAATGAGACCCAACTTGATTTTATTATTATTTAATGTTACAATAGAAATTTTAGAACAACATACAAATTATGCTTATTAATCAATATTATACTTATTATTATGTTTGTTTTAACTTATTCTCCCTTTCCTAATTTTTAAGTGCTTATTATAAATTTATGCTTGTAATAATTAGAAAAGGAAGAATATGAAGATTAAATTATATTTTGGATAGAGAGCTAACAAATTCGTCCCTAAATATGTAGAGCGTTGACAAATTCGTCCCTGAATGTTTCATGTAGGCTCTTTCAATTAACTGTAACTGACGAAAGTTAACGAAGGGATAGATTTGTCGCACTTTTTTCACTTTCAGGGACAAAAAATTGAATTTCCATCTTTCACGGATGGATTTGTCAGCACTCTACACATTCAGGGACGAAAATGACTATTTACCCAATTTTTTACTTGTAGGTTGTTTAAAATAGTTCGCGAGGAACCTTGAATATCTTTCTTTTTTAGTTTTTCTTAGTCTAAACATACTTAATACAAACTATTAATAAGGATTTTAATTACTACCTTTGGACCAAAACTATTGATGTCTAATGTTAATGTACATGGTTTAAAAAAATATATAATACTACTTATAAACCACATATTGAGTCTAAAATATTCTCATTTAATATTTGTGATGAAAACCATTGTGGAATAAATCATAATTGTTAAACAAAGATATATGAAAAGAAAATAATTAATGAAACTTTAAATATGTGAAACATTAATAGTTTTAGAAGTAAAATAAGAAGCTAAAACATCATTAGTTTTAGTTTGAAAATAGTAATTATAACTTAATCATTTTTTTAAAATTTTATGCGAGTAATTAAGTGGATTCATAAACCTCAATGTTAGAGTTTAAGCACACAATCTTAAAAAATGAAATTAGCGGATGCATAAAAGAAAGAAATAACACATGTATTTACTTGGTTCAGTAACTAGGAGAAAAAATCATTGCTACCTACATCCAAGGGCAAAGAACATGCAGTTTCTTTATTAGCACCAATGTTACAAGAGAAAATTACAACAACATTCCTCAAGATTACACGACCAAACTTTCCACAAGAACAAATGCCTCAGTATCACTGGTAAGCAAGAAAAGAAGGTTACAGGGTACAAGAGATAACTACTCTACACCATTGTCACATCCAAACAATACCCAACCTTCAACGTTCCTCTGATTCGGTTCCTTTTAGAGGAAATACCTTAAGAACACGAAACCAGACCAACATCCTAGAAAGAGAACCTCCACCTATAATACAAGACAACAAGGACGCAGAATATAGAACATAGACCGCTACTCCATCATCACTCTGTCTTGTTCGGCAACCAAAGCTCAAGGTCTTAATTGGAAAAATAAAACCCTAGCAGAACTAGGTCACAACAGAATGAAAAAGAAGATCAAAAAGGAGAAAACAGGAAGCTTCTGGAGTGTGTGAGAATAGGAAGCGTAAAGGACCAAAAAATGAGAACGTGTACAAAGGTCTTTAGTGCAAAGGCTTTATATATATGACAACTTACTAAACAAAACACAGTTTCAATTAGTGGGCCATCAAAATGTTATTGGGCTTTATTAACTCAACAAACTCCACCTTGAAGCACAAGAAACATAGTGCAAATAGAAGGAAAAAAACTAGAGCCTACAAGTTCAATGCCAGAATAGAGGACAAAAGGACACAGAAAGAACACAGAACAAACATATACAGTGATAGAAAACAAAATAGAACCTACAAAAGCAAGAAAATTCATTAGTATTTCTAAGCAACTTAAAGAAACAAAATTAAAACAAATAACAGAGGTAAGAAGCAGAATCCATTACTGTTGAACTTTCAACAATTCCAAGGCATCCTTGAATTTGTTAATAGGTACAACTTTAGTCAAAATATCTCCTGGATTGCACACAGTGGATATTTTCTCCACCTTCAACTTATCACTTGCAATAATGTCTCTTATAAAGTGTAACCTAACATAAATATGTTTAGTTCTTTCATGATAAGAACCATTCTTGGATAAATGAATGGCACTTTGAGAATCACACATGATTTGTGGGATTCCTTCCCCTAATCCAAGTTCAGAGAGCATTCATTTTAACCACAATACATCTTTTACAGTTTCAATCAAGGCTATATGCTCAGCTTCAGCAGTATACAGAGCTACTACATGCTGAAGATTTGACTTCCAACTAACAACATTTCCACCAATAATGAAAATGATACCAGTTAAGGATCTCCTCTTTGTCTAAATCTGCAGCATAATCAGAATCACAATGGCCTTGCACAGTAAAATCATTAGATTTCATTTCCAATAAAATTCAAACAGAAATTAGAAAGGCCATTAAGATATCTCAGTATCCATTTCACAGCATTCCAGTGTTCTTTTGAGGGTTTACCCATGAATATACTCACAACACAAGCAATATCAAGTGTAGTGCTAATCATTGCATACATTAGGCTTCCAACTGCATTACAATATGGTACATTTTTCATATAGGCAGATTCATCTTTATTTAAAACACCACATACAAATTTTAAATAAGAATGAGCAGTTAATGGCAAACTAACGGATTTACAGAGATGCATATAGAAGAGTTTAACAACTTTCTTAACACACACATATTGAGATAAAAATAAAGTTATTTCTTTTCTATTTCTCACTATATCCATGCCTAAGATTCTCTTAGTAGGACCAAGAATTTTCATATCAAATTCCTTCAATAACATTTCTTTTAATTTGTTAACGCATTCAATATCATGAGAAGTTATTAGCATATCATCCACATAGATTAACAAATAGATGTATTTATTTTCATTGTCTTTCTTATAATAGACACAATGATCATATTTACATCTTGTAAAACCATGTGACAGAACAAAGTCATCAAACCTTTTGTACCACTACCTAGGTGCCTGTTTTAAACCATACAGAGACCTTTTCAGCAGACAAACCTTGTTCTCAGAACCTTTATGTATGAAGCCTTCTGGCTACTCCATATAGATCTGTTCATCTAAACTACCATGCAAAAAAGAAGTTGTCACTTCAAGTTGTTCTAATTCTAAATCAAGAATAGCAACAACAGACAAAATAAGCCTAATTGAGTTATGTTTAACAATAGGAGAGAAAATTTCATTATAATCTACTCCTTCTACCTGTGATTAGCCTTTAGCTACCAACCCGACCTTCTCCAAACCTGGGACCTCAGGCTTCAGCTTGAAGACCCACTTGCATCCAATGATCCTCTGGGTTTTGGGTTTGTCCACTTAAACCCATGTCTGATTCTTCTTTAATGAGGAGATCTCTTCCTCCATTGCCCTCAGCCACCTCTCTTGAGATTTTATGTTTATTGCCTCTTTGTAGGTTTCTTGTTCTTCTTGTTCAACCATCTCAGCAACTTGCAAAGCAAATGCAACAATGCCAGCATGAGCAAATCTACTAGGAGGTCTAATGTTCCTCCTAGCTCTATCTCTAGTAAGAAAATAATCATTGAGGTTGGAGTCCTTTTGATTTTCTTCACTAGTTTGTTGATCATTTGCAAGTTGATCAAGAGTGTCTCCTTAATCTTCAGTTTCATCATGATTCTGAACAAGTTCAGAATCATTGATACCACTGGTATTCTCCACCTTCAACTAGACATTTCCAGGTTCTTGAGCCTGTCTAATATCCTACACAATATCTTTATAAAATGTTAGTTCATTAAAGACAACATTTATACTAACAACACACTTGTTTTCATATATTAACCAGAGTTTATACCCTTTTGTCCCTCTAGGATAACCTACAAAGACAAATTTAAGAGCCCTATGGGCTAACTTATCCTTTTTAGTGTGAACATAAGCTAAACAGCCAAAAGGTTTCAGATAACTCAACTTAGGAGGCTTACCATACCACATTTCCATGTGAGTTTTGAAATTGATAGTAGACGAAGGTGACCTATTTATAACATGACAAGTAGTAGAAATAACTTCTGCCCAAAAAGATTTCCTAAGACCATAATCAACTAGCATGCATATAACTTTATTTAAAATAGTTCTATTCATTCTTTCAGCAATGCCATTTTGCTAAGGTGTCTCAGCACAAGTTCTATGTCTTAAAATTCCAAATTGTTTGCAAAAATCATTAAAGAGATTATTAAAAAACTCCACACCATTATCAGTTCTTAATGCTTTAACCTTCTTTCCTGTCTCAGTTTCCACTTGAACTTTCCAGTCTTTAAAACAATCAAAAGCTTGATCCTTTTGTTTTAAAAAATAAGTCCACACACACTTGGAATGAGAATCTATCACAGAAAGAAAGTAATGACCGCCAGAAAGAGAACTAGGAATGTTGGGTGACCCCCACAAGTCAGAGTGTATATAATCCAAGATATTTTAAGTTTCATTCTTTCCTATTTGAAACTTTAATATGTGGGATTCCTAAAACATAGGTTTAACAGAAATCAATAGGAGTAAATGTTTTAAAACTTAAAATACCTTGTTTATATAACTCTTGTAATCCTTGATTACTAATGTGGCCTAGTCTTTTAGGCCAAAGGGAAGACTCACTAGGCTTTCTACTGACACTACAAGACTTAGGTCCTAAAGCTTCTCCATCTAGAAAACAGAAACCATTATCTAGCATCCCTTTCATAAGAACTGTGGATCATTTAACCATTTCTAGAGTTCCTTGAACACTCCTAAAGCTGTATCCACTTTTGTCTAACATTCCTAGAGATATTAAGTTTCTCCTAAGGTTAGGGACCCCTTTCACATCCTTGAGAACTTTAATAGTCCCATCTCCTATCCTAAACCTAACAACTCCATTTCTTTCTACTTTACAGGTTTGGTTATTTCCCATCATCACCTTTCCACCTTTAATTGACTTAAAACAATTAACCAATCCTTTCTGGTGTCATATGATATGTACAAATTGAATCCATCACCCAATCCTTCTCATAGGAAGCATTAGACACAACTAGAACTTCACTATCCTCAAAACCATTAGTCAGATTAGCATAATATGTCCTATTCCCATTATTTTGACCTTTTCCTTTTTCTGGACAATTTTTCCTAATGTGTCATTCCTTATGACACAGCCAACAAGTCACTTTTCCCTTAACAGGTGACTTATTCTTATTCTCAATATTGTTCTTTCCTTTTTCTTTTCCTTGAGACTGACTCTTTTTTATTAAATTTCTTTTTAATAATCAGTCCTTCTGCATTGACTTTCTTATTTACTACCATTTCTAGTTCTTTAGACTTTAAGGCTCTTATTACATATTCTAGTGACAGAGACTTTTTTCCATACTTGATTGTAGATTTTACATCCTTGTAGGAATCAAGCAAAATATTTAGAAGTATAATAGCTTGGTTTTCATCAGTAATCTTTTCATCAATGTTAGCAGGACTAATAGTTATTCTCTTAAACTCATCCAAATTATCATCTAAAGATTTACTAGATTCCATTATGAAACCAAACAGTTTTTATTTTAGATATATTTTGTTTGAGAAAGATTTAGTCATGTACATAGATTCCAAAATTTTAACCAGATACCAATAGTAGTAGTTTCATCATTAACTTGTCTAAGAACATTATCACTCAAATGTTGAATTAACAGACTAAAGGTAGTTTCAAGAATATCATTTTTATCAAATTCAGACAAGGTTGAGGGTAAGTCTTTCTCACCACCAAGTGCTTTAGAGAACTTTTGATGTACCAGAACAACCCTCATCTTCTTGTGCCACATGTTGAAGTATCCTTTCCCGTCAAACCTCTCCACCTCCACTCTGGCTGATCCCATTAAGTGACCGAGGGTCTGAGATAGAACCTGCGCACCAGAACCTGAAACACACAAAAATGAGACAAGAAAGCAAGAACCAACCAAAGGTCTTGATACCACTTGTTAGAGTTTAAGGGCACAATCTTAAAAAATGAAATTAGCGGAAGCATAAAAGAAAGAAATAACATACATATTTACTTGGTTCAGTAACTACGAGAAAAACTCCTTGTTACCTACATCCAAGGGCAAAGAACCTGCAGTTTCTTTATTAGCACTAATGTTACAAGAGAAAATTACAATAGTGTTCCTCAAGATTACACGACAAAGCTTTCCATAAGAACAAAGGCCTCAACATCACAAGTAAGCAAGAAAAGAAGGTTACAGAGTATAAGAGATAACTACTCTACACCATTGTCACATCTAGACAATACCCAACCTTCAACGTTCCTCTGATTTGGTTCCTTTCAGAGGAAATACCTCAAGAACAAGAAACCAGACCAACACCTAAGAAATAGAACCTCCACCTGCAATACAAGACAACAAGAATGCAGAATGCAGAACACAAACCACTACTCCATCATCACTCTGTCTCGTTCGGCAACCAAAGCTCAAGATCTTAATTGAAAATATAAAACCCTAGCAGAGCTAGATCACAACAGAATGAAAAAGAAGATGAAAAAGGAGAAAACAGGAAGCTTCTAGAGTGTGTGAGAATATGAGGCGTAAAGAACAAAAAAAATGAGATTATGCACAAAGCTCTTTAGTGCAAAGGCTTTATACATATGACAACTTACTAAACAAAACGCATAGTTTCAATTAGTGGGCCATCAAAATGTTATTGGGATTCACTAACTCAACGCTTAAGATAAAAATCGTTTATTCTACAAGATTTCACAGACCAACTCATATGGACTAATAATAACTTGACTTTCCAAGTCTCCTCAAGAGTTGAACCCATGTCGTCACTGTATGAAGCACCCACTCTTAACACTCTTTCTTTTTTACGGTAAAGACTAGAATTCATTCAATTGAAATATAGTTATTTACATAACTTTGCAAAGAAGAGTAGATTTGATGAGGGGAATCCTTGACCCTTACTCTATCACCATATCTATCACTATAGGAAAAAGGCAAATTTACCAAATGGCCAGCTACAATATTCCTTTATCTTTTCACAAAGTTGACATTGAAATTGACTACACCTTTGGGGACCTATCTACAGTATGCCAATATTCCTTTATACTGGTTCACTTCAAACACTATGAAGCTACATCCAGTTTCTTCCACTCAACACTAGAGTGAAGTTCCACTATTTAATATCTGTTCTTACAAGCAATAACACAGCCTCTCTTTATCAACCCTAGATAAAGTTCAAAAATCTAAAACACTATTAGAGCCTTAGAGACAAACCCACTGAGAACACTACTCAGCAAAACCCCTAGAGAAACCCTATCTCTAGTTACATGTAAGAACTCAATTATAATAGCAAATTACAAAACAATATACAAAACAAAAATTACAATTAGATTAAGGAGAGAAACAACTTGATGATTCAAGGTATGTAATGCAAATGAAGTTACCAGAACAGGTTGAATCTTTAAAACACAAGAAACATAGCTTTCCTTAATCTTGAAAATGGTTGCATGCTTCAAGAATGACTTATTTTCACATGATCAATGCAACATGAAGCATGACTGAATCAACCCTCAGAAAAGAATTTAGAAAGCTCAGAAGACTGTTTTAGCTCAGAAATTTCAAATGGGTATTATTCCACACACTTCCAAAAACAGTTGAGCAAGGGTTCTATTTATAACAGAATTTTTTAACCGTCAGTAATCGATTAAAACGCACTAATAATCGATTAAAATGCTTTGGTAATCGATTACATTTCCATTATAATCGATTAATATGTTCATAGCTTTTCTGGGTTTGAATCACAATCAAAATAATCGATTAAACCGAGCTGTAATCGATTATTATAGTCAAAACACATTTTTCATAAAGCTTGTTTAATCGATTACAGAACCTGGTAATTGATTAAACTAGTTCTAGTATCTTTTCAAAAAGCTTAGATAATCGATTACAAATCCTGGTAATCGATTAAGCCAGTGCAACACAGTTTTGGCAAAACAAGGTGTAATCGATTACGAACTTGGGTAATCGATTATGGCAGTTCAATGCTAAAAATAGATATAAGCATGTAATCGATTACAACTTTAATATAATCGATTAAACCAGTTCAACTATGCAGTTCATATGAAAGCATAGGTCAAATAATCGATTAAATCGACATGGTAATCGATTAAAGTGTTCCTGAAATTTTTCCAGACTTAACAAAGAACAGAATAATTGATTATTACAGTAAAAATGCTTTTTCTTAAAACCTTTGAATTATTTAAAGCCTTTAGTTGATTTGATAATGCTTTGTGATTTTTGTTGACTTAATTAGTTGATTATGTAATGAATGAATGCAATGCACTTGGATCACCAGAATTGCTTTTCTCTTACACAATTTAATCCTAAATTGTCTTCAAGTTGTCCATTGCATGTTGAAAGCTCAAAACCAAATCTTGAGTAATTTCTCTTTTTTCCTGAAGTAGCTCCCCCTAAATCCAACAATCTGGCCTTATACCTGGCCTTCTCCAAACCTGGGACTTCAGGCTTCAGCTTGAAGACCCACTTGCATCCAATGATCCTTTAGTCTTTGGGTCTGTTCACCAAAACCCATGTTTGATTCTTCTTTAACGAGGATATCTCTTCCTCCATTGCCCTTAGCCACTTTTCTCGAGATTTCATGTTCATTATCTCTTTGTAAGTTCCTGGTTCTTCTTGTTCAACCATTTCTGCAACCTACAAGGCAAAGGCAACAATATCATCTTGAGCAAACCTGCTAGGGGGCATAATATTCCTCCTAGCTCTATCTCCGGTTAGAGGATAATCATTGAGGTTGGAGTCCTCTTGATTTTCTTCAAAAGTTGTTTGTGGATCATTTGCAAGTTGATCAAGTGTATCTCCTTGATCTTCAGTTTCATCATGATTCTAAACAAGTTCAGAATCATTAATACCAGTGGTCTTCTCCACCTCCTGTTGGACATTTCCAGTTCTTGAACTTGTCTAATACCCTACACAATGTCTTTATAAAATGTCATTTCATCAAATACAACATTTCTACTGACAATACACTTATTTTTAGATATTAACTAGAGTTTATACTTTCTTGTCCCTGTAGAATATCCTACAAAGATAGATTTAAGAGCCCTAGGGGCTAACTTATCCTGTTTAGTGTGAACATAAGCTAAACATCCAAAGGGTTTCAGATAACTCAAGTTAGGAGGCTTACCACCATATTTCCATGGGAGTTTTGAAATTAATGGCAGATGAAGGTGACCTATTTATCACATGACAAGTAGTGCAATCATCTTCTGCGTAAAACGATTTTCTAAGACCAGAATCAGCTAGCATGCATCTAACTTTATTTAAAATAGTTCTATTCATTCTTTCAGCAGTGCCATTTTGCTGGCATGTCTCAGCACAAGTTCTATGTCTTAGAATACCAAATTGTTTGCAAAAGTCATTAAATTGATTATTACAAAACTCCATACCATTATCAGTTCTTAATGCTTTAACCTTCTTTCCTGTCTCAGTTTCCACTTGAACTTTCCATTCCTTTAAACAATCAAAAGCTTGATCTTTTTGTTTTAGAAAATAAGTCCATACACATCTGGAATGAGAATCTATCACAGAAAGAAAATAATGACAACCTGAAAGAGAGCTAGGAATTTTGGGTGACCCCCACAAATCAGAGTGTATATAATCAAAGGTATTTTTAGTTTCATTTTTTCTTGTTTGAAACTTTAATCTGTGGAATTTTCCCAAAACACAAGTTTCACAGAAAGCAATAGGAGTAAATGTTTTAAATGTTAAAATACCTTGTTTATATAACTATTGTAATCCATGATCACTAATGTGGCCAATTCTTTTATGCCAAAGAGAGGACTCATTAGACTTTCTACTGACATTACAAGACTCAGGTCCTACAACTTCCCCAACTAGAAAATACAAACCATTATCTAACCTCCCTTTCATAAATATTGTAGATCCTGTAACAACTTCTGGAGTTCCTTGAACACTCCTAAGTTGTATCCACTTTTGTCTAACATTCCTAGAGATATTAAGTTTCTCCTTAGGTTACAAACCATCTCACATCCTTAAGAACTTTAATAGACCCATCTCCCATCCTTGAGAACTTTAATAGACCCATCTCCCATCTTAAACCTAATAGCTCCAATTCCTTCCACTTGACAGGTTTTGTTATTTTCCATCATCACCTTTCCACCTTTAATAGACTTAAAACAGATTAACCAATCTTTTTTTGGTGTCATATGATGTGTATTACCTGAATCCATCACCCACTCCCTCTTACAGGAAGCATTTAATACAATTAGAACCTTACTATCCTCAAAACCACTAGTCAGATTAGCATAATCTGTCTTATTCCCATTATTTTGACCTTTTTCTTTTTTCTGGACAATTCTTCCTAATGTGTCATTCCTTATGACAAAACCAACAAGTCACATTTCATTTAGCAACTGACTTATTCTTATTCTCAATGTTGTTTTTTTCCTTTTCCTTGATACCGACTCCTTTTATTAATTTTTTTTAATAATCAGTCCCTCTGCAGTGACTTTCTTATTTATTACCATTTGTAGTTCTTTAGACTTTAAGGCTCCTATTATATCTTCTAGTGACAGAGACTCTCTTCCATACTTGATTGTAGATTTTACATCTTTGTAGGAATCAGGCAAAACATTTAGAGGTATAATAACTTGGTTTTCATCAGTAATCTTTTAATCAATGTTAGCAAGAATAATAGTTATTCTCTTGAACTCGTCTAAATTATCATATTAAGATTTACTGGATTCCATTTTGAAACCAAACAATTTTTCTTTTAGATATATTATATTTGAGAGGGATTTAGTCATGTACATTGATTCTAGTTTTAACCATATATCAGCAACAATAGTTTCATCATTAACTTGTCCAAGAACATTATCACTCATATGCAGAATTAACAGACTAAAGGCAATTTCAAGAATATCATTTTTATAAGATTTAGACAAAGTTGAGGGTAGATCTTTCTCACCACCAAGTGCTTTAGAGCACTTTTGATGTACCAGAACAACCCTAATTTTTTGTGCCACATATTGAAGTCTCCCTTCCCATCAAACCTCTCCACCTCCACTATGGTTGATCCCATTAAGTGACCGAGGGTCTGAGGTAGAACCCTTTACACCAGAACCTGAAATAAGCAAAAAAGAGACAGGAAAGCAAGAACCAACCAAATAGCTCTTGATACCACTTGTTAGAGAGTACACACATAATCTTAAAATGAAATTAGAGGAAGCATAAAGAAAAAAAGAAGAAAGAAACACAAGAATTTACTTGGTTCAGTAACTAAGCAGGAAAAATCCTTTGTTACATACATCCAAGGGGCAAGGGAGCTACAGTCCCTTTACTTGCACTAATTATCAAGAAGTATTACAACAATGTACAACTCAAAGTTACACGGCCAGTCTCTCAACAGTGACCATGAGCCTCAATATTATAGAAAGAAGAAAGAAGATTTACAGGGAACCAAAAAAGACCCTTTACAACAGTGTTTTGGCTAAAAAACACTTAAACCTTCACAGAGTCACACTCCTCAAGTTTCTTACATAAGCACAACTCATTGACTCCAAGGGAAAACCAGAAACATAGGAGAGCCCTTCAAACTGCAATAAAAGATGAACAAGAATAGGAACAGAGACCTACACTTACATCATCTACACCGTTCCCAAACCATCTCAAGGTATTAATCGAAACAGTACACCCTAGCAAAGAACGGTGAAGGAGATGAAGAGAGAAAGACAGAAGCTTCGAGAGAGAAAGAATAGGAACCGAAGAGACAGAAAACAAAAAAATGCACCCACTTACCCTTTTGTGCAAAATAATCCTTTATATATTCAAAAGCCACAATAATTATAAAATGCATTGTATGGACATATGGGCTTTGTAATTCTTTCTTTGGGCTCCATAGACTCAACAGGTCCATAGATTACATTTTCCTTTGTAAATTTTTCCTCACTTATACAATCCCTCTGCAGATCCCCCAAACAAGGTTTCAACATTTTGGGGGCACACTGAATCCTTAAATATTCTTCTAGAAGCCTCCCGAGACAACACTTGTAGATAGTTGGGCATTTTTTCTGCTTCTCAGAGCTACTTGATAGCATGTCTTGATTGTATATTACCCATTCTCTGAGAGTTTCCACACCATCTGGTCCTGATCAGCGAACACACTCAATGAAATCACAAGAACATTTTGAACGTCTTGATCAGAGAAGAGAATGTGAATGGTATCTTCCTTCCAGATTTGACTTTGATGATCAATGAGCTCAAAGACAGTCATCAGAGCTTTTACATCATTCTGGGGTTGGCTTGTGACTTTATTATGATATGTGTTTGGGATCCACTTATCTAAACAAATATTGATGTTCATCCCATTCCTTACTTTCTAGTAAGTCCCCTCCCCATTTATGTCCCTGGTCTTAAAAATGCTTCCCATGTATATCTTGGTAAATACCCAAATGAGCTTGTAAGGGTTTGACATGGGGAGAATATTTTGCTTTCAGGATTCGAACTAGGATGGAGTCCAACTTTGATAAGATTTGCCACCACTGCTTTGCTAAAAGTGTAAAATTGAAAGAGGATACTGACCTGAATCCTATACCTCTATTTCTCTTAGGCTTTGACAACTTGTCCTAGTTGATCCAATGTACTTCTCCAAAAGTTTTTTGCTATCATGGCCTCAATTTGTTTACAGAAGGACATAGGGAGTTTGAAACAACCTATGACATACGATGGGATGGCTAGGGCAACAACTTCGATGAAGATTTCTTTGCCTACTTGTGTCAAGTATCTTTCCTTCCATCCCTTAAGTTTCTTCCAAACCCGTTCTCTCACAAATTGGAATACTTGAGATTTTGATCTCCCACAATGGTAGGAAGACACTAGTATGTCATTGAGGTTTCCATTGCCTTAAGACCAAGGATGCTTTTGGAGCTTTATTTTTTGGGGACTAGGCACGTTTTGGCTATAGAAAAACTTGGATTTGTAGAGGTTTATCTTCTAACCAAATGCTTCCTCGTACTTCCTCAAAATTATACCCAAATAAGTTGCTTCTTGAGTAGATGCTCTAGCAAAGACAATGCTCTCACCTCTTTTTTGCACACACTCTCAACAATTACTCTACTTATATTATTATCATTATATAGATTTAATTATATTTTTGGTCTCTTACTTTCTCACTTTTTTTAATTTTGTTTCGCTAATTTTCTTTTCACTAACTTTTGAAATATAAGAAGTGATAAACATTTGAAAACAAATAAATTTACAAGACAAAATTTGAAAAATATAAAAAATAGGAAAACAAAAGTACAATTAAACCTAATATATATACACTCATTTCAATATAAGAAGTGAAAATATCCTCACTCCATTGTGACCATAGCAAATGGAACACAATGTATAGTAGAATAATTTAATTATAATTATAATTATAATATAAAGGTATAAAAATATTTAATAGTAAATTATTCTCTTATACAAAAATATTTAGGTACACAATGTATAGTCTCTCAATACTTGACATTAAATTATTAAATTATAATTGTAATAATGCCACTACTGGTATCACTAGTTTTGTCTAGTAGAAGTAAGTACTTTTAATTGAGTAAAAAAGTTGGAAATTGCATGTTTTCTGAAGATTTGAAGAACTTTGTCACTTGACTAAGGTTGTGATACATTATCACGATTGTGGTAAGCAGTACTGATAATTTCTATTTATATGTAAATTATGCATTTAAATTGCACAGCAATTATCTTCTTTTTCCTCTTTTAATGCTTCTTTTGTAATTGAAAATATAAGAATTTACCTTGTCTGAGCTTTTATCCAATAAATGCTAAAATTAGTTGATTTATGGTGTGTTGGTTGTATTTTCTTTGCAGGATTACACATTAAAGACTTGGAAGATGTATTGAGGAATTAGGCTTAGCGTGTACATATGGACTTAGAGCGTCACCAATAAAAAAAGCCTAATAAAGCAAAATGTTGGCTATAAAAAGGGGTGAGCAGTCAGAAGAAAAACAAGAATGAGAAGCCAGAGAGAAACATAAGACATAAAGGAGAGAAGAATACATTCCACAAAAGTTGGCCTATGCCCTTTGTTCTACCATTCTTCCATTCTATTTCATCAATTTTTGTTCTCTTTTGTTTATTGTAAGTCTCTCATGCCAATGAGAGGCTGAATCACTCATTGTTGGGGGTTCAACAACCAAACACTCCTGATGTAATAATTCTTACTATCTATTTAATGTTATTTTCATATTATTGTTCTTTTTTGAATCTTCTGTCATGTTTGTGGTCTGATCATTCATATGCATGCAATGTTATGAGGATTTATGCATTGGGAAATGTCTATACTCTGAGAACTGGGAAAGAACATCTAAACAACCCATATCTAGGAATAGAATGACATTGTGTAGCCTTAAATATACATCTCTATTCTTAAAGCAAATTATTGAATGTAGCTTGCTGAGGGATCAGGAGTGAAATTAAGTAATTTAGGTTCTTTCATATGAGGGATCATGGTTAGAGTAAATTAGAAGATGAAGGTAATATGTAAAATAATATTAAATAGTGAAAAATCATTAACATTGCATCAAGAGTAATTTTGGTAGGCTGAACACCCAACACATTACATAATCTTGCATCTTGCCTTTAATCTAATTTTCAATTTTTTATTTTGAATTTATAATTTACATATAGTATCACTTACAAATCCCAAAAATATTTTGTTAATTGCTTACAAATAGACGTAACAAATTCTGAGTATAATCAAAGTCTCTGTGGACTCAACACTCGATCTTACCATTTTATTTACAACTTGGACAAATTGGTACGCTTGTCAAGCTTGCCAAACAATTAACAAGTACGACCATGGAAAAATGATGACATCCCTTCCTAACAGAGTTAGCTTCCGATGATGGTCGTGGTAAACTTACTACGATCCTAATCCACACCATAATGGCCATAGTAGTTCCACAATGTCCCAAGGCTTCAGCGTAACAAGTTTTCGACCACGACCATGGTGGAGTTCAGCATGACTGTAGTGTGCCTTTTTGGCTGATATCTTTATGAAGTTATAAATAGGGGTTGTTTTGTGTATCTTTTTTTATGTTTTACCTAATTAACAAATTTGAGAGCACTTTGAGGGATTTTGAAGCATAGACAACACCATGAGGATCGCTTGTGATATCGTTCCTACCTTGTGGTATATCTATGCTAATTTATTGTAGGCTTTTTAGTTTTACTTTGATCATGAGTGACTAGTCACCTTAGTCCAGGGGCTATGATGTAATTGTCTAATTGTGCTCATTTTTTTGTTCTTAATGGAATTCCTCAGTATTTTATGTTAATTAACCCTCTTTCTCATTTTATTATTTATTTGGGAACTGATAAATTCTATGCTTAATCGAATGTACTATGGAAATCAATTACTTATGTTTGGTAGCCTAGGTCGAAAATGTTTTACACTGAATTGCATAATCAAATTGTTTGGGTAATCTCTGATAGATTAGTTAATCATTAATTGATCATCCCCATAATTGATAATACCATTTAAATTAAATTGATATATCCATGATCATTGGAGTATTGATTTAAGGCAAATAACATCCTTCGAGCTTGATCATAGACTTTTGTTGACTTTGGGAATCGGCAATTAACCATGGGAGGAACTTCATTAGAATTGAGATTCGAGGAAAATTGGTACTAGTGAATCATTAATTTGTCACTATAGGAACCAATTTGTACATAGTTTTCACATTCTCATTCTTATTCCCATTGTCATTCTCATATTCTCCAATTCCAATTTTAAATCTTGTTTTATTTGTTGCTTTTCATATGGACTCAAATCAATTTAATTGGCAAGCTTATATGAATTTGTTGCAAAATTACCAACAACCTCCTTTAAACGAAAATCTACAACATCCTCTTTCATTGTTTCCCTACATGCCACTACCACCTCCATCAATGAGCGAAAATTCTCAAATTGCTCCTCATTTCATTCCCTACTTGCCACCACCACCATTAATTTAAAAGTAATTCCCCTTCTACCGAAAATTATCAAAGTTCTCAAACCTTTCCTTCGATGGCACAAAACACCTTCGTTGTGTTCCATAAGCCTCCCAGTAGTTGTAGTCATGTACAGACTCCTTCAAATGAGGAAGTTGATACATAATTTCCACAATTTTATATCCAAATTGAGTTAGAAAATATTACAGTAGAGGAAGGAGGAGGGAGTTCTACAAAGAAGAATAAGGGATCACAAAAGGGATCACAACTATTCTTTTCAATTGAAGAGGACAAAATTTTCATTAGTTCATGGCTTAATGTCTCACTAGATTCAATTGTCGGTGATGTAAAAAAATTAAAGGCTTTTTGGAAAAAGGATCGTAAAAAATTACAACACCCACCGTGACAATTTAAGTAAGAGATCAAGCAATCAACTAAATCTTGATTGCCAAAAATTCACAATGTTGTTTAAAAGTTCAACAGGTTTTACAAGCAAGGTGGTTCTTTAAAGAAAGGTGGTTACATAGAGAACAATGTGATGGTTAATGCATATGCTATTTGTAAAGGCGACGAAAAAAAGGATGTTGCATTGGAGCATGCATGGCAATGTTTAAGAGATCAGCCTAAATGGTTAGAACAATGCAAATAAGTTTCTTAAAAAAGAACAAAGCTGAATAAAAATTGGAATTACTCATCATCATCTAATCCAAAGACATCGATTGATGTTTCTGAAAGTGACACTCCTACACCACTGGCTTGCCTAATGGGAAAAAGACGGCCAAAAGGAAGATCAAAGTGAAATGAGCATCTTCTTCTACACCGGTTGTGGACTTGTCGGCCATTGAAAAAGAAATGAAGGAAATAAATGTATTCCAAAAAAAAAATAGCAGACATAGTGGGGTTCGATAACGTCGTGAAGATTTACGATATTCATATGAATGACATGTCTAACATGACTGAAGATCAACACAAGAAACACAAAATCACTTGTAATTATATTTTAAAAAAGTTTAGTAGTTAGTGTTTATGTCTTAAGTTATCGTTGATTAGTTGTATGTTTAAGTTTGTTTTAATTAGCTTCTTACTAGTTTAGTAGCTTATTTTTTATATGTTAAGTTATCAATGATTATATTGTAACGCATTTTCAATTAGTTGAATGATGAAGTTTATTTTTAATTACATAATTGATTTTTTAATGCATAACTTTTAAGCCATTATAAAAAATAGCGGTTAAAAGCTAACCATTAAAAACTAGTCATTATAAAAAAAATAGCCATTAAAAATTAACCGTGATAAAAACTAGCCATCAAAAACTAGCCATTACAAAAATTAGTCATTGTTGATGATGCTATTTAATTGTTTAATTTCCTTTCATTCATGCACACACCTTTTTCTTTAAAATTATTGTGTCTTTTTTCTACCCCATTAATCATAACATGGCACGAAACTTTGACTTTGATAAAGTTTGGCAACAAATTGTTGATGAAGCACTTGAAGACAACACCGATAAAGAAATCATGATATATTTATGCTAGCTACAACAACAAGCAAAGAGTAGCAGTTGGCCCAGACAAACAAGAATAAACATAAATCACAACTGTGAAGATGAACATAGTCGCTTGATGAATGACTGCTTCTCTAAAAATTGTGTGTATACAAAGAGTCAATTTTGACGGAGGTTTCGAATGCGAAAGCAGTTGTTCCTTCAAATTGTAGACACTCTCAGAAACCATTATCCATATTTCCAAGTGAGATCTGATGCATATGGTAGAATGGGTCTTTCACCTTTCCAGAAGTGCACTACAACAATTCGTATATTAGCATACGAATTCCTAGTCAATAGTGTGGATGAGTATGTAAAAATTTGTAGTAGGCGATTGATGTTGTTGTTGTTAAGGCTTAACAACAACAACATCAATCGCTTACTACAAATTACAGAGGCACTTGGGTTTCCAGGTATGTTGGGTTCTATTGATTGCATGCATTGGGAATGAAAAAATTGTCCAATTGCATGGTAAGGGCAATATCGTAAAAGTGATCATGGAAAACCCACAATAATACTTGAGGTCGCCAAGTCACAAGACTTGTGGATTTGACATGCATATTTCAGAGTTGCAGTTTCAAACAATGACATTAATGTGTTAAACCAATCTCCCGTGTTTAATGACGTTTGGCAAGGTCGAGCTCCTCCAATACAATTTACAATTAATAAACCCCACAATATAACGTACAATCTTGCAGATGACATTTAACCTGATTAAGCCAAATTAGTGAAGACCATCCCAATGTGATGAGGTCTAAGACATACACGCTTGGATCATACCATTTTGGATTCAAAATTCAAAGACTCCATTGATGGTTTTATTAGAACTCAAAAACAAAAAATGGAGAAGATGAAGAAGATGGGGAAGAATGACGCCACGATCCTTAGAGGAATGATAAGGTGGAGGAGGATTCGTCACAAAGGAATAGCTTCTTTGATAAATATCAATTTGGTTTCAATCAAGAACCAAGAAGAGACTATGCTCTCAAGCTCAGCAAAAGCTTAAATCATTCCCAATTTATCCCCTCAAAATTAGGATTTTCTGAGTATTTATAGAGCTAAACTTAAGGAGATAACTAAGCCAATAATCCCTGTCAAACGCACAACTTTGGACCTTCTTATAACATGCATGAAGTCCCTTACACAATTAAACAAAATTTTACTAAAATTCTTGTAGAAGGTTCCGTTAAGTGAGACATTTGCGTTAAGCACAATTTCTCCTCTTATTGAAACTGCGCTTAGCGACTTGGTGTTGCTAAGGGAATTTTCTTCTCTGGATGGAATTGCGCTTAGTGAGCTGATGTCGCTAAGTGAGCTGTTCAACCAATATTCAAAGTGCTTCAATTTAGCTCCTTGTGGCTTCCTTCTTCCTTGCCTTTGATGAGTAGTCCATCCTTGATTTTCTTGGCCATTTCTTCTTGTAGAAGCTTGGCTTTGGACCTTGTCATTAGACCCTTCAACTCATGAAGTGCTTCTAGGTCTTTATGCTATTTGGATAGCCCTCTATCATCACCTCCTTCTTGAGAAGAATCCGACCTCAGATTTGCATCCAAAACACCTATATCACAAGGAGAAAAATTAGCGACATTGAAACTAGAACTCACCCCATACTCACTTGGCAAGTCAATCTTGTAGGCATTGTCATTAATCCTCTCAAGGACCTTAAAAAGACCATCACCCCGAGGTTGGAGTTTAGATTTCCTTTGGGAAGGAAACTTATCCTTCCTTAGATGTACCTAAACCAAATCTTCAGGTTCAAATACCATGGACTGTCTCCCTTTGTTGGCATGTCATGCATATTGCTCCATCTTCTTCTCAATTTAATTTCTCATCCTTTCATGGATATCCCTAACAAAAATGGCTCTAGAAATACCATCCTTACTCAAAATAGAAGAATCATTAGGTAATGGAGTTAGATCAAGAGGAGATAAAGGGTTAAAACTATAAACAACCTCAAAAGGAGAAAAAGAAGTGGTAGAGTTAGTTACCCTATTATAGGAAAATTCTACATGGGGTAACTACTCTTCCAAAGTTTTGAAATTACTTTTAATAAAACACTTTAGGAGTTGTGAGAGTGTTCTATTCACTACCTCGGTTTGCCTATCAGTTTGAGGATGGCAAGTGGTGGAGAAAAGAAACTTGGTTCTAAGTTTTCCCCACAATGTTTTCCAAAAGTGGTTCAAAAACTTGGAATCCCTATTTGACACAATGCTCCTAGGCAATCCATGAAGATGCACTACCTCTTTGAAGAAAAGATCTGCCACATGACAAACATCGTCTACTTTGTGACATGGAATGAAGTATGCTATCTTGGAAAACCTATCAACGAACACAAAAATTGAATCCTTGTCTCTCTTGGACTTGGAAGATCAAGTACAAAATCCATGGAAATGTCGGTCCAAGGTAGGAATTGACAATGTATACAAACCATGATGCATCACTTTGGACTTGGCCTTATGACACACAATGCAATTAGAACCAAACTTGATGACATCATGTTTCATTTTAGGGCAAAAGAAATGTTCATGCAAGATTTTCAAAGTCTTTTCTACCCCAAAATGTCCTCTTAAACCCCTTTTATGAGCTTCACAAATCATGAGTTCATGCAAGGAACTTTGAGGCAAGCACAATCTTTTATTTTAAACAAGTATCCTTCATGCCTAAAGAAACCTTGGTGAGATCCTTTTTCACATAAATCAAAGAATTTAGAGAAGTCATGGTCTTGAGAATACAAGTCCTTTATGAGATCAGATCCAAACATCTTGGTTTCAAACATGGAGATTAATGCATATCTCCTTGAAAGTGCATCGGCCACAACATTAGCCTTGCCTTGCTTGTGTTTAATCATATAAAGAAATTGTTCCAAGAACTCTACCCATTTGGAATGCCTCTTATTAAGCTTTCCTTGGTTTTTCAAATGTTTAAGCGATTCGTGGTCATTACAAATCGCAAACTCCTTAGGAAGGAGGTAGTGTCGCCAAGTTTGCAAAGCTCTAATAAGTGCATAGAGTTCCTTCTCATAGGTGGAATAATGCAAGATGGAACCCTTAATTTTTTCACTAAAATAAGAAATTAGGTGGTCTTCTTATAACAATATTGCACCTATGCCAGCATTGGATGCATCACATTCAATTTCAAAAGATTTTGGTAGAGAAAGAATTGGTGTATTTGTCAACTTTTCCTTTAATTCATTGAAGGCTTTCTCTTGTTCACTCTCCCACTTAAATTCCATATTTTTCTTAAAAATTTCCCTCAATGGAGTCTCTATGCACCACACACTCATCTCGGCCACTCGCACATAGAAGAGGAACAAAGAAGTGAAAAGTGAAAATGAAATCACTACGACTGCAAGACGAAACGAGGAGGAAGAAAGAAAAATCACATGAATGAAACAACGTCTTTTCATTTTTTCACAAACACGTAGACTTAGTGCAGACTCACGAGGCTATGCTAACTCGTTCTGAGTCTTCGTAAACTCAACCGATTCCACTCATAAACAATTATGCTAATGTTTTAACTTGCAGAAGCTTCGTGGACTTGTAGAATCGTACGATTCTATGATTTAAAATGTGATTTTGACAACCATGAATAGAGATGCTATGGTGCTAAATTCTTTGTCAAATTTTCTATAGAAACTAGCCAACCCATGTAAACTCCTATTTTCACTTGCATTTTTGGGTGTGGGCCAATCTCTAATAGCTTTAATTTTCTCATGATCCACTTGAACTCCCTTAGCACCCACAACAAATCCTAGAAACACTACTTGATTAGTGCAAAATGTGCATTTATCCCTATTAGCAAACAACTTTCATTTCTAAGCACTTCCAAGACACTTCTAACATGGGATAAGTGCTTATTCATTGTTAAGCTATAAATCAAGATATCATCAAAGTAAACAACCACGAATTTGGAAATAAAATGCCTCAAAACATGGTTCATGAGTCACATGAAAGTGCTTGGTGCATTGGTTAAGCCAAAAGGAAAGTCCAGTCAATCATAAAGTACAAACTTAGTTTCGAAAGCGGTTTTCCATTCATCTCCTTCTTTCATTCTAATTTGATGGTAACCACTTTTCAAATATATTTGGGAGAAAACACAAGAATCATGAAGTTCATCCAACATATCATCAAGTCTAGGGATAAGATGTTTATACCTCACAGTGATGTTGTTGATGGGTTTACAATCCGTGCACACCCTCCACGTGCCATCTTTCTTGGGGACTAGGATAATCGGCATTGCACATGGGCTCAAGCTTTCTTCCACCCATCCTTTTTGCATCAACCCTTCAACTTGCTTTTGGATCTCCTTTGTTTCTTTTGGATTACTCCTATAGGAGGCCCTATTAGGAAGTGAAGCTCCCAGAACAAGATCCATTTGATGTTCAATTTCCCTTAAAGGAGGCAAGCCATGGGGAATGTCTTGTGGAAAGACATCCTCAAACTCCTTTAAGAGTGTATCAAAACCTTGAAGGAGCTCATGGACACTAGAAGACAAACACTTGTAATTTGGAATGAGTAAATACATTGGTTGTCTAGCTAGCATCACTCTTTTTACTTTCTTAGGTTTGATGAACAAACTTTTTTTTTATCACTAGTTGTTTTTCACTCTTTTTTTCTCTTTTATTTTGTTCTTTCTTGTCACTCTTTGCCTTTTTTTTTTCTTTTCGGATTTTCTCTCTCAAAGGGATTTTCCTTCCTTGACTTTCTTTTCTTTTTCTCTTTTCAATCTCATTTTTATTTGATCCTCACACATCTCACTTGGACACAAAGGTGAGAAAAGTACCTTTTTACCTTTATGTAAGAAAGCATATCGATTGGTGACCCTGTTGTGAAAAATCTCTATCATATTTCCAAGGTCTTCCAAGCAACACATGTTCGCTTCCACGGGAACCATATCACAAAGAACTTCATCAACATACTTTCTAATGGAGAATGTAAGTAACACTTGCTTATCCACAACCAACTCTCTATTTTCACTCAACCATTGCAACTTATAAGACTTACGGTGAAAGGTGGTTTTTAAACCAAGCTTCTCCACTAATCTAGTGCTTACAACATTGGTACAAATTCCTCCATCACTGATTAGAGAACAAACATTTCCATTCACCAAACATCTAGAATAAAAAATGTCTTCTCTTTGTGTAACATCTCAATCTTTGCACAAGCTTTCCATGTGTCTTCTTACCATCAAAAGATATCACTCTTCCGATGGAAGGAAACCATCATCCTCCCCTTTACTAGAGGAACTATGAGAACTCTTAGATGACTCATTATCCATCTCTTCATTCTCCAACACAATCATGGTCCTTTTTTTAGGACATTGGAATGCAATATGACCCTTTCCCAAACACTTAAAGCATTTAATGTAACTAGATTCATTGGGAGGGGGTTGAGTATAAGAAGTAGGATTACCTATTGAAGAGTTCCTTTCAAGATGTTGTGAAAAAGAGCTTTCCTTCATGGAAATGTCTTTATCCTTCCAAGATGAATAAGTGTATAAAGTCTTCTTGTAGGTTTGTGTCCTCTTTAATTGATGCTCCACTTTCAGTCCCTATGTATAAGTTCATCCATGGTGTTGTAGCTTTGAAGCTCTACAACATCTTGAATGTTCCTATTCAAGCCATTCAAAAATATAGTCATTGTAGCCTCATTAGTCTTTTCAATGTTTGCTCTTATCAAAGAAATCTTCATCTTCTTGTAATAATCATCAACACTTTTACTTCCTTGATAGAGCATTTTTAACTTGTTATGCATTTCCCTTACATAGTGAGATGGGACAAATCTCTCCCTCATGATTATCTTCATTACCACCTAAGTTTCCACTCCATGTCTTCTCAATCTTTCTCTATCCACTTGGATTTGATTCCACCACACCAAGGCATATCCTTCAAATTCTAAGCTAGCCAACTTTATTTTATTTTCTTCACTAAAATTGTTGCAATTGAAAATTTGGTCCACTTTCATCTCCCAATCAAGGTAAGCCTTCAGATCATAAGTACTTAGGAACTTGGGGATTTTGACCTTCACATCATCCATTCCATCCTTATTCCTCCTATGCCTATGCCTTATACCTTTTTCATAGCCATCATCGCTCCCTTGAGAAGAATGAGGTGACAGATGATGCCTTATCCTCTCTATGTCTTCCATTCTCCCACTAAACTCTTGAGTGCTTCTTTGTATCTCATCAAATCTCTCTCTCATCCTCCTCTCAATGTTTCTTTGAAACTTATCCATTTGCTTAGCCAATGAAGCCATTAGCTTAGTGGATCTAGGCGAAGATGGGTCACTATCACTTTTAGAAACCATTGCTAAAAGAAAAGGTTAGTAAAAAAAACAAAAAAATGTTGAACCTTACCACTCACTAAGTGTTTACACTCTTCAACACTCGTGTTTCACACTTGTAAGACTTTTGCTATAATGTTCACTCTTGTCTTTTTTCACTCTCTAACTCTTCTTTAGCCCTTAAGATCAACCAAAGATTTCAATTCAAGGAGTATCCAAAGTGATAGATGAAACAAATTCAAACTCAACTTAAGAGCTCAAGGAAGAAAGAAAACTCTAAGACAAAATCTTGAAAGTTTAGAAGACAAGCAGTAAAAACTCAAAAAGAAAGTACAACTCAAAAGGAATGTCAAAGTAAGACAAATAGAAAGATATAAAAAAATTGCAAGATTTCTCCTCTAATGTTGTAAAAAAAATTGGCTAAGTATAAACCACTTTAATTATGCACAAAAAGTACTAGAAAACAACAATAAGCACACACTAAGAGAGATGATTGTTAAATTTTGATTGTAATTTTTTTACACTTAGGTCCTTATATTTTTGATATTTTCATTTTGACCCCAAAATATATTTGCAAAATCTATTTACACTTAGGTCCTTCATATTTTTCTCTTTTAGCACTATAAAATTTTTATATTTGCAAAAACACTCCAAATATAATTTTTATGGATCAAACTCAATTTCCAGCAGTGTTACGAGTTCATGAAGAATATGAAGAACAACCCACCCTCAAATCATGATTAAATCAACTTTGAATTCAACAAAAAGATAAGAGAATTGAAGACACATGCAAGATAAACTCAAACACAAAAAATAAACAATTAAACACAAACAAGCAAGAATCAAAGGAAATTCATTTTCTCATTTTTCTAGAAAAAACAAAAACGAAAACTACACTTAATTGATTTAAATCTTTTCAAATTACTCTCCAAATTCAAGCTCTGATTACTTAAGGAGATAACTAAGCCACTAATCCTTCTCAAACACACAGTTTTTGGCCTTCTTATAACATGCATGAAGCCCCTTACATAAGTAAACAAAAGTTATGAAAATTCTCGCTAAAGGTTTCTGCTAAGCGAGACATTCGCGCTGAGCGTAATTTCTCCTCTGGCTGGAATTGCGCTTAGTGAATTGGTGTCGCTACACAAATTTTCTCCTCTAGATGGAATTGTGCTTAGAGAGCTGTTTAGACAATCTTTAAAGTGTTTCAATTCAACTTCTTGTGGCTTCCTCCTTCCTTGCCTTTGATGAGTAGTCCATCACTGATTCTCTTGGTCATCTCTTCTTATAGAAGCTTGACTTTGTACTTTGTCGTTGGACCCTTCAACTCATGAAGTGCTTCTAGGTCCTTATGCTCTTTGGATAACCCTTTATCACAATATCATAGGGAGAGAAAAAAAGCTTATTTGCAAAATGTCAAGAAGCGGCAAGAAAGAATAGGGGAAAGTATTTGGTATGCTCAAATCTCGTTTTACAAGTATATGTGGTTCATCGCGTAATAGAAAAATGGGTACCATGAAGAACATAATCTTGACATGCATTATATTGCATAACATAATTGTTGAAGATGAACAAGATACGTACAATGGTAACATTGATGTTAATTACGATCATATTGACGAAGAGATTTCTAACATTGACGTATTTCATGGTGCTCATCCCAACTCTGTTGCATATCTGCAAACAAGATATTATATGCATATAAGAAGAGTTCATGACCAACTTCAACTAGACTTGGTAAAATATATTTGGGAACATTTTAGTCACAATAATGATGAAATTTAATTTTTGTTGCTCAATGTCAATATTTTTGTATTTTTTTCGATCAATTTTATGTATTATTGTAAGTTTAAATTATATTGATAAATAAATACTTTAATTATTAATAAGTTTTGTATTTTTGAATTATTTTTTTAAATTAAAAATATATAATTAATTATTTTAAACTAAATTATAAATAAATATTATAAGATGAATCTCTTGCGGGACTTAAAAAATGATTTATCATCTTAAAATAAATTATATTATTGAAGTAAAAAATATTAAAAATAATCCTACAAAATTAAAAAAAGAAGAAATTAAGATCTTAAAATGAAATCTCTAGTGTTAGAGATGCCCTGATACAGCATTATTCTATTTTGACCTTCCGAGATCTGTTATTTTTGAGCAAGTTCCAACGATGGCGTTCATGAATTTTCTCTCGTCCGACCTTCCAAGTAAACACTTTTTGTTCGAATCTCGGCCCTCGGGAAAGGTTGCTCGTGCAAATTACTTTAAAGTCATTGCATATTTAAAGAATAGATTGTGACTCGGTACGGCATTTCAATATGGATCTATATGTTGGTTTTTTCCCTTCAAAAAGTTATAAAAATTAATGATACATACCCTTACTCCCCCTAGGCTCTAGCGTAAAACATTTTACAATGAAATTTAATTAGTCATCAAAACAATGTAAAATTAAATGTGATGCTAGATTATTTTACGTAGATAAAAAATTAATAAAAAATGAAAAAAGAGTTATTATAATTTTATTAAAATTAATTTTATTATTAATATGAGTCTTATTAATTAGTATTTTTAGAACATTAATTAATAAATAAAAATTATTTATTATAAAAATTATAAGAAAATGTATAAAAAATTATGAATAACACAATTTTACACATTTCAATAAAAATATTTTTCAATTTTTCTTTTAATTTCTTAACCGATAGCTTAAGAACACTAGTTAACATTTGTCTATTAATGTTATATTGTATAGTTAAAGTATCATTTATTAAGGATATTAATAGAAAGATAAATAATATTACATTAAAAGCTAACATGACACTTATTTTGAGGTTACTTTTTTACATACAACACTAATTTTGTGACAAAATAAGTAATTTAATTATAACCCATTATATATAATAAATTTGTTGAATTTAATCATGATGATTTAAAAAATTTCAATTGAAAATATATATTTTCCTATAGACTTAAATCCAATTTTGGTCCCCTATTTTATTCAATCTATAATTTTAGTTCTTTCATTTTAAATAAAGATATTTGGTCCCTTTATTTAAAAAAGTCTACAATTTTAGTTCCCTTATTTCAAAATAGAGACATTTTGTCCTATTTTAGAAAATTCACAAATTTGATCCCCTATATCTTAAAAAAATAAGCAGTTTTGGTCAAATCTTCAACTTTATCTATGTTTTATTTCTTTTATTTTTTACATTATAATTAATTAAATTATTTTTTAATAATATCTTAAATGAATATGTTAGGATTAAGATTCAACTAGATCAAAATAAAAGAAATAAAACATAGAAAAAATTGAGAATTTTATTAAAATTGTAAATTTTAAAAATTAAGAGAACCAAATGTTTCTATTTTGAAACAGGGGACTAAAATATCATATTTTTTAAAACAAAGGGAACTAAATGTTTCTATTTTAAAATAGATGGACCAAAATTATGGATTATAAAATATAAGGAGACTAAAATTATATTTTAACTTTTTTATATTGATAATCCATATACTTCATCTACCCGAATATAATTTGTTAGTAAAATGCTTTTTTTACAATATGTGGAAAAGGAAATGAAAATTTCATATAAGGATAATATTGACATATTTATGAAAAATCACATACCTTATAATTCATATGTGATTTTTTTGAAGAAAAAAATATGAAATTTTATTTATTAACACAAGTTGATTTAATAAAATATTTAATTAAGATTTTAATTATGTTTTTCCATTGCACTATAAGGATTACACATCAAAGTTGATAATGAATGGATTCATGTCCAACTAAGATATGAGTTCAATTTCTATAGTCGATATAAAAGATCCTTATTTATGAATAATTTATAAATACTTTTGTAAATTTTATTTGAATCTTGAGATCTGTTTTATCCTTTATAAGTCCTGAAGACCCTCATTTAGACTTCATTATTCATTCTACATAAAATTCTTTTACACAAGTTCACATATAATTTATTGTTTCTTTGCATTACTTATAAATTTTACATTCCTGTTAATTAGATGTCTATGTGTAACATTTCACTTCATAAATAAATATAGTAATAAACAAGAGTTGATTGAACAAGATCTTGTTGGCGATATTTTAATTTTAATTTAACAAATAAATGTAGACAATCCTTCCAAATCCGCTTTTCAATACCAACATACTCTTTAGTATAAACAAAGAAGATTTTGCTGGAGATTCAAGGTTTTTGCTGTAATGTAGAGTTTACGCTAATTCAGAAGACTTTATTCGAGGTCACAATTTATCCTTAAAACTAAATGAATGGAGAAAAAAAAATACTATCTCCCCCATCTTATATGGAAAAAACAAAAGATAATTATTTTTTCATTTCAAGAAGTATAAGATCACTTTATTACTAATTTGTTTTACCTCTAATTAATTGTAAAGTCTATTAATAATTATACTCATTTTTTCATATAAATGGATGTATTTGTTGAGCTGTAAACAAAATAATATATACTCATTAAGAAAAATTATCTTTTAAAAATTATTACCTCTTAAACCATTAATAAAATGGATAATCTTGAAATAAAATTAAAATATATAACAAATAAACTAATCTAATCATTTTTATATACATATAGGACCGGAGCTAACAGTGTGTATCATAGTCACATTATGAGCGCCCTCAACAAAAAAAAAAAAATATATCTTGAGGAATCTTTATTATCTTTTCAATGGAATAATATCAAAATGATCAGTCCTCTCAATTCAATTTAATTGGTTATGTTGTAAACTATCATTTATCATTGGTGGGAGTGTAAATGTGATTGTGTGTAATGTGTTTACACTTTTATTATTCTCTTATTTCTCTTTCAACTCAATCAATTAAGTGAGATCAAATATAATTCAATTGTAAGAATTTGATCATTTTGAGTGAAAGACGAAATGAAACATATATTTAATCGATTCAGTCTAATTATTAGTTAATCTTCATAAAACTTTATATTGAGATTAGTAATATAAAGTTATTTAATCCGTCATGTTTTTTAAATTGGGATCAGATCATTCCCTAACCTGACATATATATATATATATATATATATATATATATATATATATATAATTTTCTCCCTTATAATGACTCTATTTTTTTTGTGATATATGATTGTATCTATTTAATATTCATTTTATATTTTAAATTTAAAACTATGAATTATTTTCAATTTATGAGATTTTTTAAATACTAATTTTTACGTTTCGATATTAAATTTATAAATACCAACTTGTTTTGTAGAGGTATCAATATCAACTCTAATCATGTTAATTTTTTTTATAAATATTTATTTTCCAAGTTACATAGAACACAAACATTCAATGAATCGTTAGATTGTGAAAATCTAATACTAAGCTGATGACTTCCTGTTTGCACGTGCGAGCATTCACAGAATGCGTCATGCCGGGCCCCACTACTTCCTTCATCCTTAATCCGTGTCCCAATACTTTCCAATTTCCAATTCTAACATAGTACTGATCTTGCAATATAATTTCGACCCTCAATCACGAGATATGATCTGATCCATCTAAATCAATCATATTTATGAGAGAAATATTTTTTTCTACTGTATAATTAGGACCTCAGTTTGATTCCTTAATTTATTTAAAATGTTTAATTGGGTTTTTAATTTTTTATTATACAAATAGGTTCTTTTATTTTTAAAATTACTTCATTTCAATTAGATCTTTTTGTCCAATTTTAAGATTGACATGGTAAGGTTGTATTTTTCAATTCCAAATCGTGGTGACTTTAAAGCATCACTATATTTATTATTATTATTTTAAAATTAAAAATAGAATAAAATAAATGTAATTTTAAAGAACAAATTAAGAAATAAAGGGGGTTCAAATCGTCACTTTATTTGTTATTTTTTTAAATTTTTCTTAAAAAAAGTCTTCAATCGCACATATGAAGAACAAACTCTAGTCCCTTCAGATTATGCACTAGATGCGGGAGGGGGTGTAGGATTGTAGAGAATATAAGTCCCTTATAAACAGTAACAAATCCAAAAATTTACATTGTTGGAATGGAACAATATTTATATAAATAAATTTGTAGGAAACAAACTTATATTATAGATTTAAATTTTCGATTGCATTTCATATTATGAAAGTAATTTATAATTACACATGTATATTACATTAAAAAAAATTAAGACTTTGTGGGAGTAATTCCCCCCATTGTCTCATAAGCGATCCCGTCTTTGCTTGTAAATTTAGTTGGTATCAAGACTGCTACATAAATGAGATCTAAATCAAAATTTGACAAAGACTTGTTTTATTTTAAATAAGAACCCCTACAGAAGCGTATTAGCCTTTCATAATTAAACATATAAATATATTTTTTATATACCTATTTTTTGTTTAAAAAAATAATTAGGAAATCAAAATTACAAATATAGCAATGGAATTATTTCACATATAATCAATACACAAATAATTTTTTTATAAAAAACTTAATACAAAAATAAATATAAAAACAAAGGAGAATTTAGAAAAAGTATGGATCAAAGCGCGTTAGTTCTTAGAGAGAGAAAATGTTCACATCACTTAAAGAATAAATTAATATACATGCACTCCTCTCCCAAAATAAGACAATACATTAATCCAATCGAGTGCAACTAAATGATCCTAAATCAAAGAACACCATGATCCAAAACATATAATTGTAGTAATATAATATAATTTTATAAAAAAGAGAAATAGACAAATGGATTTTTGCTATAGATGTTGCCTTGCATTTTCTTTCCTTATTTTCCTTAATTTGTATAGGTGTCTATGTTTTCTTTCCTATATATATGCAAAACAATAAAACCCACCAAATGTACGGTCCAAGTATCACAACTAACAAATTAGTAACAAACATACAAATTTTTAAAGACTTAGTCAAACACAATTTCTAAAAGGCAGGAATAAATAGATAGGAAATAGTTTTTATCTTTAAAAAGCTGAGAAAAAGAAAATACATTTACTTTAAATTTTAAATTATAGGAAAATATTTTCCAACAATCCCCCACTAATTTAAAATAAAAGTAATAAAATAATATAATAAAAATATTTTTAATGGAGTATAATACATTACGTTTTCAGTACAAGGAACCTTTCGGATTTGAGTCTTATACCTAGTGCATATGAACTTTCACATGAGGAAATTGCAATGAATTGATTGTCTTGAACTACATCTCTTTTAACCAAGCTTTAGAACACAACACAATACAATGTAGGTGTTCATTTAAGTTCTAATCAGTGGTTGCACATTACACGATCTTGCCCATGTATTTTGTTTTGTGAGTCTCACTTAGAGATTAGTCCATATCTCGCAATGGCGGCCCCTCCACCACACTCACTAGGTGAACCCTCAAATTGTGATCCATGACTACTATCCCCACAATCAACTCTCGTTGAATTCACTAAGAGGTATTTAAAAAATGATTTATTCATTAAATTAAATATGTATAGCTCAACCTTACAATTGTCATAGTTTATAGTACACCCTGCCATAGGAATGAGAATAAGAACAAATCCGCAAAAATAATAACTTTGCTATACTTTAGTTAATAAACAATTTTCATTGTTACCCGTTGAAGTCCATTCATGGGACCGCCAATCACATAGAGATGGGTGTCCGTTATTGTGGCTAATTGATGGACTTTAGCCTCATTCCCCTTGATGACTTAAATATGTATTGACATGACAATAATTTTGTAAGTAGTGGATCCATAAGATTTTATCAAATTTACCACATACTGAGCCACCCACAATGAGTCAGCTTGGGTGCAATAGAAACCATGAATGTAATTTTCCCATTCAATAGATAAGACAATACTGAAAATCTTCTTTGGACCAAATAAAGTTTCCAACCAATAACATAGAAATCTCAATATGATGACATATTTTATTATGCTTCGAACTTGTGAAGCCATTAAGCCAAACATTCATTAATATATAAGCAATAATTTAAGGAACTTTGTGCATACATGCATAGCACGACCTTATGCCTATGCCATTGAGAATATTATAACTACCATGATACATTGATATGGAACAACATAAGTTACTTATTTAGGAATTCCAATAGGTTGCATATGAATAATTCAATATGCATACTGCAACATAAAACAACCAATACAACCATGCTATTAACATGGATAAATAATTTAAAGAAAGCATAGTTGGGAGCACAAGCTTATACTCATTGATAAGTACATAAGAATTATAATAGTATGTTCAAAAAGCATAATAAAATTTATATATCAAGAAAGTCATCACCTTCAATTCTATACTCAATTTAACTTTATGAGCATAACATAATTTATGAATTGGTGAGCACATCAAATTGTAAGTTCACATGATTGAAATATTATAATTCAAGTTTCAGAAATAAAAAGTATCATTTAACATATTATTAGATTAAAAAATGTCAAATCGATTGAAAAAACATAAAAACATTAAACGTTATTCGTATGACCAAGTTTAATAATAAGAATTGTCCTAATCAAACAAAACAGAGAAGCTCTCATTTCACAATCTTGATGTCATCATAACATGCATTAAACTGAAGGTCAGGTTATGGACGATTCTTGCCTCCATTTCCTGATCATTAATCAGTCAATAGAAATAGTTAAAGATTTTAAGATATTCAGATACAATTCAATTCATGAATACAAGACTAAGATGAACTCATCTTTCACAAACTAAAATTCAAACACAGTAAAATGGATACAAAGTAATGACAAGTTGAGATTAAATTACTACATCATTTCACACGGATAACAATCACTAACAAAATTAGGCATGACTATAGATGCAAATGATGATAGCCCATAAAACTGTGAGCAAGTTCATGAGGATCAAGCCGTAACCGTAATAAAAAAAAAAGAATAGACAATATTTTAACTTAATAACTCAAAGCCATAATTTGCCAACATGATTAACCAAATAAAAACAGTACACGTCATACAAAGCCTAGCAATTCAGTTTTATTGTAATTTAGTAGTTTTTATTGCCAAGCAATATAAACTCAATACTTACCGCTAAAACTAGAAAAACTAAATCATAGCACCATGGATTACATTGGAGGATATTTTTCAACCAATTAAATCTATCAAACTTCAAATCAACTTAAAGCAATATCACATAATCAAAAACATATATATGATTATGAAACACAAGACATAAGATTTCATTATGATAAATAATGATATTATGGCATGAAGCATTTAATAATTTATGTCCTGTACATAAACTACCAACGTAAATACATATATGCCTCACAGTTAAAATCCTTTGATCAAAATCAAGCAATAACAACCACACAATTTTATTTTATTTTTAATTATATTATTTTGAAGTGTTCAAAAAAAATAATATATTCATGGAATACTGTAACACCATATTGATGATTGAAACTGAGTGATAAAGAAGAACTTTGATACTGCACATATACTACAAGAAAAAATGCTAGCAGTAACATATCATATTGTAACATTACTTTAGTCAAGCATACAAAATATGTCAATATCAGCAAGTAATTATAACTCAATATGACAAACACAAACCAAGAAATTATAAGTTTCAAGTAAACTTTTCAATGCATATACCCAAACGAAACTCTTTTAGCCAAATTAATAATATACACACCATGGAAAAAGCGTACCATTTTTTTAATAATAAAAAAAAAACAAGATTGCTTATACGTGAGTTCCGTTACTTAGAAACTCAAATAAAAAAGATAAGTTTCTCTTTCTAAGATTGTTAGAAAAATAATTATGAAACCAAAGTTACAAACATAACAGTGGAATTGTTTTACATATAATCAATACACAACAATTTTTATAACAATACTTAATATAAAAAATAAATATAATAACAAAGGAGAATTAGAAAGTGTCCTGTTGAAGTGCGCTATGTGTTATTCTTAAAGAGAAAAATGCTCTCACCATAGAATAAAGTAATATGTTTGCACTCATCTCTCAAGATACAACAACCCTCAATCTAACCGAGTGCAGCAAAAAAAAGGATCCTGAACCAAAGAACACCATGCTCAAAAACATATAGTTATAGTAATATAGTATAATTTCATAAAAAGGAGAAATAGATAAATGATATTTTGATGTAAGTGTGTGCCTCTGTATTTTTCTTTAATTTTTTCGTAAGAGAAAACTATATATAAGCAAAAAATATAATCATCAAATGTGTGACCCAAGTATCATAATGAACAAACTAGCAACAAACATAACAACAAATCTTAAAGGCCTCTAAGGGATTAAAAAAACTAAAGACTTAGTCAAACATAATTTTTATAAGAATAAATAGATACGACATAGTTTTTATCTTAAAAAAAATCATTGAGAAAAAAATATATTTGCTTTAAATTTTAAATTATAGAATAATATTTTCCAACATTTTTAATAATCATTAGATTTAAATCTAATGGTCAAAATCACTGCCGGAGAAGCAGCATAGCCGCAGACAATCCATACACGTTTATAAGTAGATTTTTTTTTTGAAAAAATAAATAGTACTTTTATAAAATGTCAAGTATAATTATTGATGGAAACATCGATAGCTAATATTGTTACACTAAAATATACATGCATGTAACTATAATAAATGTAATCTTAAGTCAAGTACACGTCCTACTAGTTAAGCGTTTACTGAAACAAAAAAAAAAAAAATACAAGTGAACGTGGTTCTTTGAAAGAAGCAGAGAATTCTACGCCATGGCCATGTGAGATATGTCTCGGTTCTTGAGCTTCCAATTCACTCAGATACCATATTAACATGTTCTTCGGCCTCTCCAAGAATCTTCCCTGCTTCTCTCCTCTCTGTATCCAGTAAGTTGTTCCAAACTTTGTCTCTCTTTTATTAATAACCAATGTATTCTCTTCTTCCTTCTTTCCTCATCTTGTATCATTGTGTTTGTATTTTCTTTTCTCCTCCCATGATTTGGGTATTTAATTTTAATATTCTTGAATAAAGCATATTTGAATTGAATCCACCAGTATTAACTGTCTTTTCTGCCCCACACATGTAGATGCTGCAACTGTTCTTTTTTTATTTCTTTTTTTTTTATTAACTGGCCAACCATTTACAACATATTGGAGAATACATTGCAAAATTATGTTTGAGACAAAAGTAATTTTGCCAAACGGATTAAGAATCTTGCTTTTGCATTGATCTTACTTTCATCTATTGGATTTGCATTGAAACACGTGTCACAACATTTTCAACTGCAAACCAAACACACTTAATGGTCACGATGAAAACTTTGTTCAGATGAGGGTTTTTTCATTCCCAACTCACTTTATTTGAGTCGAATTCCATCACTTTATGCTGTCAAAAAAATGTGCCAACTATGCTCATGTGAAGTCCCATTCATTATTACCTCATCAAGTCCATATCATCATTAATGCTCAGTGAGTGAGTGAGTGTCTTCATATTATCACTGCTTGCCAGTGTCATGGACTTAAGTTGTGAAAATGAATGGTTGGTTTGTGTAGGATGCTTTGCTTGAAAGGATGGGGTGCACTTACTCTGTGTATAGGAAGAAAAAATCAAGCTTCCCTGAAGTGGTGGTATTTGTTCCATCAACAAGAATTCCGGTTCAATCTGATCTCCAAAGGGTGGTTAAGGGTGTAATTCCAAGGGATCTTGCTGATAAATTGACTTCACTAAGGAATCAGATAGTGTTGATTGCAGAGGATACTGGTGTGCCTTTTGTTTTTCACTTGATATGTGTTGTTATATTTATTTTGTTTGTTTGTTTTGCCTGCTTGAAATATATAGAAGATTTGAAGCATGAAAACTAGGTTATATTAATATAGCTTAGCGTTTTCACCACATAGGACAATACGTGGTCCAAATTTTGAACTTATATTATGCATCTCTTTCAATAAGTCCACTTCTTCAACTACTAACATTCATAAAGAAACACCAAATTTCTTATAGAGTGAACAGTAAAGTGTGAAAAATGTTATGCTGATCTGAAATTATAATATTTTGTGCAGGTGGGTCAGCTATAGCTGAATTGCGGCGAGCTTTGAATGAATATTTGTCTGTTCTGATTGGACTTACAAAGAAAGGTTTCCCAAGTTGACACATAATCCCCCCCCTTTAAACTTTTATAGAATGAGTATTTTCTCTTCATTTCTCAAATGGGATGTGACTTGTAAGTAATTTTCATTTATTAACAGAGTATGGTCTTGAAGGACTAATAGATTTCAAGTGGAAAAATTTAGACGATGGGAGACAAGTATGGCCATTAGCAAACTCATTCACTATTATTGTTTTTTTTTTTTTTAATTGAGTTTTTAGTTTTTTTAACATGGTAAAGTCCAATTGGCAGGATAGCAGTATATCAAATACCTGGTTTGAGGTGCTATCTTCAGTTCACCTTATGGCTATGCTGACACTCTCTGACGCTGACTCACTGATGATTCCAAAGGATCCCTCAGGGTCTGGATTCAGGGTTGTATCTTCAGGTTTTGTGCCTATCCACAAGCTTTAGCCTTTAGATTCTGTACTACTGAAGCATGAAGTAAGATCCTATTAAACGATCCACACGTCGAACAATCATTAATCGGTGCATGTTTGTATTGTCAGATAGCAAGAGGGAAGCAATTGATTTGTTACTCAAGGCATCAGGATACCTGGAGTTCTGTGTAAAGGATGTTCTTATTCGGATACCTGCTGAAACAAAGTATGTTTCTCAATAGATTTTTAGTTTGTGAAACTAGTTTTGGACCTGCATTGATCACCCTTTAATAAACTACATTCAAACAACATCCAGGAAAAATTTTCCCCACGACTTACAGGAAGGTGTATTGGAGGCTATTGCTATTCAAACACTAGGCCAGGTACTTGTTGATTCTTATAGTGAACAATTTAAGTATTTAATTCTTATAGGGTACAATTTAAGTAAACAACTTAATTAAACACTACTTCGTTAAGAGCTTATCATAGGGTGTGTTTGGCAAGTCACTAGAAACTTATAAGTTGGTTTGACCAAAATAAGCTTGTTTGGTACAAGACTTATTTTAGTTGTTTCTAGCTTATTTTCATTTGCTGCTTAACTGAATAAGCTTATTTTAATTACCCATAAAAGTGGATTATGACCGTCCTAAAACTCTTTCTAGCTTATTTAGATAAGATTCACCAAGATGCCTGTGATAAGCTAAAAAGAATTTATATCATAAGCTTACACACACCTTCCTTGTCTACTTTATTGTAATTGTAGAATGTTCATCCCTGAGTTATATCAAATATCATACATTACAGATTTTGTTAGTTCTAAATGTTGGATTGTGTATATGGTTTTCATTTTATTTGCTCTTCTTTTGATATGCTATAACCAGGCACAAAGCCCCATTTCTTCATCTTTGATTCTATTGACCAGTATCCAATATAGGTTGTAAAACAAGTCCCCTTCAGATTGGGTATAATAGTTCATCTTGATGATAATTTAGGGAACTGAGATTCAACTTGGTCTTGCGGTGGAAAGTCAGAAGGCAACTTTGTCTGTGAAGAGGAGGTTGGCATGTGAACAGCTGATTTACTTTAGTCAGGTTCTTATTCAATCTTTTGAGTCTCTACTCATCATTAATGTTTTAAATCACTAACTCTATAACTGCAATCTGCTTTGCTTCATGAACTAGTTTAAGAGATTTTTTTTACCGTAGTCCAATATTTCCTTTTAACACCAGTTTTGTATGTTCTATTGCTGATTGTTGTTTCTGAAACAAAAATGTTTCACTTTCTTGTGCAGGCTTATCACTGCTTGTCAGGATGCGACATCAACCAAGGGCATGGAAGGAAGCATATTCGATTTATCAAATGGAAGTTCCTTGAAGCCAAGGTTAGTAATAGTAATGCTATCAACATTGATTAAATAATTAACACCCCACCAAAAGATAAATCTTTGACATATCCAACAATATATGAATTTAGTTGGAAATTGGAATACATTCAGTGTAAGTATTTTTTACAATGTAATCTACTCATAAATTGGCATGAAATTAAAAATTATTGACTTTTGTACAATTATTTAAAAAGTTACTATCTTAGAATGATTTCTAATTAGTTAGACGATACATGGCAGCATATCAAAACTAACTCTTACTACCTCCGTTATATTTAGATATTTAAGGTTAATGTACATAGATTATGAAATATTTAATGAAAATATAATATTATTATATTTGGACTAAATATCCTTAGTTAATATCTTAATGCTTGATGTCTAAACCACTAGCAGGGGATATTACATAAGGATATATTTAAAAGAAAAAAATAATAATTAAACATTGAAATTTTAAAACATCTATTATTTTGATATGAAAAAAAAGGTTAAAACAACAAAAAGCATGGTAAGGAATGATAATATATATGATCCATACCTTATTCCTAGTTACAATTTTGTCAGGCTGCAGCCTACTACTACCATGGTTTGATCCTTGACAAGGGTAGTGAACCAAGCAGCCACATTGGTGCTGTGTCTTGTTTTCTTGCTGCAGAAGAGCTTCTGGCTGAAAGTAAAAAGGCCTGCTTAAGCTTTTGTCTTGCACCTCCAGTGACAAGGTTGGTTTTGATCTTTGACTCTTGTCTGAGATGGTTCTTTTGTGATATTCCTTTATCTTGACAAATTCTCTATTTCTTTGTCAAGGGCTCCTCCACTCTGGGGTGCTATGAAATTTTTACACCAGAAAATTCCTGAAGTTGCATCAAGGAAGTCCCAGATGTATGGCTACCTCTGGGAGCAAGAGAAGTAAGGAGCTTTCTTTGTATACAACTCAGATTACTCATCGGAAAAAATGTGTTTTTAATCCTTATATTTACCGCCAAACTTAATTTTGATCTTATGTTTTTTAATATAATCCTTCAACTTTTAAAAATATGTAAACTTAATTCCTCCTCAAGTTTAAACTTAGTATTTAGTGATAGTTTTAACTGTCACTATTACATAAGTGGATTTAGACTTTAACCACAATTGTTACACGTGACTAATAGTTTTTGCATCTCTTTCATTAGCATAAGTCATAGTTTGTTGTAACGAAACTATGACTGATGTATATAAAAGGGTACAATGAGTTATAAGTTAATTCATTGCTGTACTTTTTTAATTCAATAAAAAATAGAGATTTCTCCACAATCTTCTATTTTTTTAGTTCCTTTAGTTTTGAGTGACTTTTATCAAAAGGTTGCAGATCTGTTCATAACAGATTGGTATCAATAGCTTAGGTCGTTCGTTTTCTGGTAGTTTTCGCTCTCAACGACTCTGGGTTTGTCCCTTGAAGGACGGGGACAATAGGATCTGCAAAGTTCGATGCCAAAAAGTTCATGGACAAGAATGATTTCAGTTTGTGGAGACTAAAGATGCATGCATTCCCAGTCCACCAAAGCTTGGCAGAGGCTCTGGAAGGGGAAGCAAGATTACCCACTACGCTTTCAGAGAAGTAGAAGAAGGACATGCTTCCCAAGGCTCACATCCCTCTAATCTTGAGCCTCGGTGATGGAATCCTGAGGGATATTTCGAAGGAGAAAAGTACAGTAACCATCTGGTTAAAGTTGGAGAACCTGTACATGACCAAGTCCTTGGCCAATCGTCTATTCTTGAAGTATAAACTCTACACTTTCAAGATGATGCCTAGAAAAACTCTTGAAGATCACATTGATGATTTCAATAAGATCATTCTTGATCTAGAGAACATTGAAATCAAGATGGATGAAGAGGACCAAGCATTGCCTTTTGCTACAATCTTTACCAAGTGAGTTTGAAAACTTGTCAGATACGTTAATATATGGCTGGGATTCAATCACTTTGGAAGAGGTACAATCATCTCTATTTTTGAAGGAATTAAAGAAGAAATCAAAGGGAAAGGAAGATTCACTGGAAGAGGGTTTGAATGTGAAAGGAAGGTCTGAGAAGAAGGATTTTAAGGGAAAGAAGAGTTCAAGATAAAAAAGAAAGGATTGCAAGAGGAAAAGGGCATGCTTTGTGTGTGGTAGTGATGAACACTTGAAGAAAGACTGTCTTGACAGAAAAAGGAAGAAGGGTGAAATAAATTCTCATAATGGAAGTCTTGATGTCGCTTCAGACGATTATGCTAGTTGTGAAGTTCTATGTGGCGCTGATTAAGAAACCCAATTACAATGGGTTCTTGATTCAAGGTGCTCCTTCCAAATGTTTCCACTCAAGGATTGGTTTATCAATTACCATGAAACTGATGGAGGATCAGTGTTGTTGGGAAACGATAAGACTTGCAAGGTGGTTGGGATTGGCACAATCAAACTCAAGCTCTCAGAAGGAGTGGTGAAAATTTTGAAGGATGTTAGGCATGTTGCATAATTAAAGAGGAACTTCATCTCTCCTGGGATGTGGAATGCACAAGGGTACTGGTACAAGGCTGAAGGTGGAGTCCTCAAGGATTTCAAAGGTTCATTGTGATGATGAAGGGAAGCTTGGTGAGAGGATTGTATCTACTTCAGAGCAAGGCTTTTACTGGTGCAGTTGCAACAACATATTGGAGTCAACTGTCAAAATCTCAGCTTTGGCATAAGAGAGTGGCTCATATCAATGAAAGAGGATTACAAAAACTTAGTAAACAAGATCTTCTTGGGGGAGACAAAATTACCAACTTTGAGTTTTGTGAGAATTACATCTTTGGAAAGGCAAAAAGGCTGAAGTTTGAGACATATGAGCATCATTCCAAGGACTAAATTTCCATCGAGTGAAAAGTTCTTGTGGAGACTCAAACAAGTAGGAAAATAAAAGAGCTAAGGACTCTGATAGAATTGGACCAATAATGGAAGAAAAATTGTATATTATTGAATTGGAGAACACCTCCAGCTGTTACAATGGTGATTTTTAAGGAATCACAACCTCCTACAATCTGTTCCACCCCTTTTATCCATTCCCTAGCCAACTATTTATATTTCCACTACTAACTAATAGTTAGTTCCCAACTAACCCACTAACTAACAGATCTTCTAGAATATATATTTTCCCACCTTCTACTCCTATTAATACCCTCCCCTTCCAGATGGACCCTGTCCCCATGGTCCAAGTGAGGAAAAGCAGCTTTGATGTCATCAACCAATTCCCAATTGTCTTCATGATGTGGTAAGTCCTTCCATTTGATAAGGACCTCTTGTCTTCCAGCTTCTGAAATTCTCTGCTGCATGATCTTCTTAGGTTGCATGTGAAGTTCGCAATTCTCATTCAAAGCTATTGGTAATGGTTGAGGAGAACAAGTGGATTTAATTGATTTCTTAAGTAAAGAAATATGAAAAAATGGATATATCTTACTGCCTTTTGGAAGTTCCAATTGATAAGAAACCTCTCTAACTCTTTGTACGACCTTATAAGGTCCATAAAACCTAGGACTCAACTTCTCATTTGGTTTATGTGCTAAAGACTTCATACTGTAAGGTTGCAGCTTCAAAAACATCCAATCTCCTTCCTGAAAAACCAAATCTCTTCTATGCTTATTAGCATATCTTTTCATTTGATCTTGAGCTTTCAACAGATTACTCCTTAAATCCTGCAGCAATTCATCTGTGTCCTTGCTCAGTTGATTAATCTCTTCCAACTTAGAACGAATATTAGCCCCTTAGATCAATAAAGGTGGATCTTGTCCATACAAAACCTGAAAAGGAGACATTTTAGCTGAAATATTGAAATTGGTATTAAACCAAAATTCAGCCCAAGATAAGTGGCTGGGCCATTGCTTTGGTTTGCTGTCCGTTAAGCACCTCAAGTAAGCCTCCAAACACCAATTAGCCACCTCAGTCTGCCCATCTGTCTGTGGATCATAGGCAGTACTCATTTTTAATTGAGTCCCTGACCTTCTAAACAATTCCTTCCATAAGAGACTCGTGAAAAATCTATCTCTTCCAGAAATTACGGATGCAGGAAATCCATGCAGCTTTACTATCTCTTTAATAAATAACTCAGCAACCTCCTTAGTTGTATAGGGATGACTAAGAGCAAAAAAATTAGCATACTTGGTCAACCTATCAATCACCACCAATATAGTGTCCTTACCTTGAGCCTTTGGCAGCCCTCCAATAAAATCCATGGAAATCTCAGTCCAAACCCTTGTTGGAATAGGCAAGGGTTACAGTAAACCTGTTGGTGCTAAAGTACTGGCCTTATTTCTCTGATAGACTTCACATGCAGCAGCATAATCTCTTATCCTTTTCTTCATGCCTTGCCAAAAATTACTCCAGACACTATCTTAAAGGTTCTAAAAAACCCTGAATGTCCTCCCACAGGAGAATCATGCAACTCCTTTAAAATAAGAGGAATTCTAGCAAAATTTTTAGATAACACCAATCTATTCTATAATACAATTTACCTCTATGGATGGTGTATCCTGCCTTCTCAGCTGTCTTAGTTAATATGCCCTGATAAACTTCATACATTTAAGGATCATCCTACATTTCCTCCTCCCAATCACTCAATTCCTCCTCTTGCACCATTGAAATAGCCCCAAAAGAAAACTGCCTGGATAGTGCATCAACCATTATATTTTCTTTCCTTGGCCTATATTGAATATCAAAATTATATCCAATCAATTTAGTGGTCAATTTAAACTATTCTTCACTCAATAACCTTTGTTCATTTAAGAACTTCAAACTCTTTTGATCAATTCTAATAATTAATTTTTTTTCCAACAAATAATGTCTCCATTTTTTTACTGCTAAGACCACAACCATCAACTCTCTCTTATATATTGACTTAAGCTGAGCCATTTCTGATAATGCCTTACTCCAAAAGGTCAAAGGTTTCTCATCCTGCAGTAAGACTGCACCTAACCCAGTACCAAAAGCATCAGTTTCTAAGATAAAATTCTTCGAAAAATATGGTACCCCCAGAATAGGCAGGTTCTTTCATGCCTATCTTGAGTTGTTCAAAAGCAAGTGTTGCCTCCTCATCCTATTGAAAAACATTCTTCTTTAGCAAAGAATTTAAGGGTTGAGCCAACTTCCCATACCCCTTTCACAAACCTCCTATAGTAACTTGTCAACCCCAAGATATCCCTTAATCCTTTCACATTTTTAGGAATAGGCCACTTAGTCATGGCTGCCAACTTATTTGGATCAACTTCCAAATATTTCTGACCAAAGTTGCATTTTTTTCTTATTTACATGCAACTTTTGTTGCTGCAGCACTTGTAACACTGCTTTTAAATGCATGTGGAAATCTTCAAGGCTATGATTGTCTACCAATATATCATCAAAGAAAACCAAGGCAAACTGTCTCAAGAAAGGTCTAAGTACCTCATTCATGAGTGCTTGGAAAGTTGATGGAGCATTGGTAAGTCCAAAGGGCATAACCAAGAACTCATAATGACCTTCATGAGTTCTGAAAGTTGTCTTGTGCACATGTTCTGCCTTCATCCTGATCTGATGATTCCTGGCCTCAAATCCAATTTTGAAAACCATTCAGCCCCTCCAATCTCATCTAGTAACTCTTCTATAATTGGTATTGGAAACTTGTCTGGTACAATAATTTTATTAAGTGCCCTATAGTCTACACAAAATCTCCAGCTCCCATCTTTTTTCTTAACCAAAATTACATGGCTGGAAAAAGGACTAATGCTTGTTCTAATAATTCCAGCAGTCAGCATGTCTCTTACCAGTTTCTCAATCTCATCCTTCTGGTAATGAGGATATTTATAAGGTCTCAAGTTTGGTATTTTATTCCCAGGTTGAATATTGATGGCCTAATCTTTCTCTCTATGTGGTGGCAACCCTTGAGGTTCCTTAAAAACCTACTCAAATTGATCTATTATTTGCACCACAGAATCAGGGGCTACTTCTATCTTTTCTTCTCCTTCTACTAATTTTAATTCCATCAGAAAACCTTGATCAGCTTCTAACAGAGTGCCTCTGATCAATTTCATACTGATGGCAACCTTTATCAGTCAGCTCTTAGTATTATTTTCTTGTTCTGTACCTTCACAACTAAAGTCAACTTTTTAAAATTAGCCTTCACTTCCCTCAATCCTGCCAACCATTCCACCCCTAACACCAAATCAGCCCCTTCCAATTCAAACAAATAACAATCTTGAACAACTTGTAATTCTTGCAGCTCAATGGATAAGGATTTGCACATGCCTTGACACCTCACCTTATGTCCATCCCCTACTTCCACAGAATAAGTGTTGGTAGGAGTTACCTTTAGCTCTAGCTCTTTCACCAATTTCATGGAAATGAAATTATGAGTTGCTCCACAATCAATTAACACTATCACCTTTCTGTTTTTTATTCTTCCCTATAATTTGAGTAATTTCTTGGTAGTAAATCCCTCAATACTATGTAGGGAAAGTTAATGCAAGCCCTCCTCCTCTTCCTCTTTATCTTCTTCTTGATTCCTCCTAAAATCTTCTTCACCTTCTTCTTCCATAATAATCAGCCTTAGCTGTTTGTTTTTACAAACATGTGTGGGGTGATATTTTTCTTCACAAGTGAAGCATTCACCCTTCCTCATCTTTTCATTGACTTCTACAGGTGATAACTGGTGGAGAGTCCTCCTCCCTTTCACAAGATCACCCTGTACTTTAGCAACCATAGGGGGCTCCATCACCTTGCCACTACCCTGCTGCCAATCCCTTCCAACCCTTTAGCCCGAGAAGCTGAGTTTCTGAAATGGGTGAGCCTTGTTACCCATTCTAGGCAAATTCCCCAAAACCCGATTTTTTCCTTCCACCTGTCGAGCTTTCATCATAGCTTCCATCAGATTTTTTGGCTCATGCAATTGTACCTTCGTACCAATCTCCTAATCCCTTGAGAAACACCTCCATCAAGAATGATTCTTCCAGCCCCTTCACGGTCCCTACATGCTTCTCAAATTGCCCAATATAACATTGTATCATATCTTCCTACTTTAGTGCTAATAATGCTTGGAACGGGCTTCCCAGATTCGAACCCCAGAACCTCTGGGATAATGCGATCTTGAACCATTCCCACGAGTGGTTTGATTTCCAAGACTCCCACCATTGGAACCATCCTAATGCCTCTCTGTCCATCACCACCATAATCGCTTCTAGCTTGTCTTCTTCCCCTATGGCCTGTAGTCGAAAATATCTTTCAATTTTCGACAACAGACCAAACGGTCTTCTCCCATGAAGATGGTCATCTCAATGTTTCTCCAGCGATTGCCTCCAGCCACGTCACACTGTCTGTTTCTTTCCGACACGTCGCCTCCAAGTGTGTTCTCCCCATCATCTGTTTCTCCCATGCCATCGCTAGCCTCTAAGCATGGCTTTGGTGGAACCTAAACACGATTTTACCACCTTGCGATTTTCCTCCATGGCCTTCTCTATCGCCTCTACACGTGAATCCATTTTTGTGTTTGTTTTCGACCCCGTCAGCCCTTCCGCAGCTCCAAGATTGAAGCTCTGATACTAGTTGATAGAATTGGACCAGTAAGGGAAGAAAAACTGTGTATATTATTGAATTGGAGAACACCTCTAGCTGTTACAATGGTGATTTTTGAGGAATCACAACCACTTACAATTTGTTCGACCTCCTTCACCAATTCCCTAACCAACTATTTATATTTCCACTTCTAACTACTAACTAATAGTTAGTTATTATTAGGGATGGAAATGGGTCAGGCCACCTATCAGGGGCCTTTGCCCTGGCCTGACTTGTTTATTATAAAGGTCAGGCTAAGGCTTTTTGAAAAGCAAGTTTAAATAAAAAGGTCAGGCTCAAGCTTTAAAAAAAAGCTTGTTAGACCTTTTAGGCTAACCTATTTA
>CM023959.1:21824399-21838336 GCA_013407115.1 Glycine latifolia | reverse complement strand
ATATATATATATATATATATATATATATATATATATATATATATATATATTGTTAATTTGTCATATCCTAATTCTGTCCGAGTCCAAAAAAATTAGAAAACAAAAATATTTTTTTAAAAAAATAAGTATAAAAAACAAAAATGAAAGAAAAAATAATTATTTAAAAAAATGAAAACAAAAAAAGGAAATGGAAATGATGAAATGGAAAGAATAAAAAATGGGAAAGAAAAATATTAAAACAGAAAAAAGAAGAAGAAAGAAAACATAAAAAAAGACAAAGGAAGATAATAGAAAAGGGAAAGAAAATATTAAAATAGAAAAAAAGAAAAAAGGGAAAGAAAGATAATAAAAAAAAAGAAAAAAGGAAAGATGATAAAACAGAAAAAAAAGGAAAGTAAGAAAGATTGAAATAAATTTGGTTTTAGATTTATAAATATCTATATTCATATTCATGACAGACTTTTTAATAGGCTCGTAGGCTGGCCAAGTCAAGCTTTTATAGGCCAGGCCAAACCTAAAAAAAAACCTATAGCAGGTAAATAGGTCAGGCCAGACTTTATGTTTATAAATCAGGCCAAGTCTAGGCCTAACCAAGTCTGACTTGGTCTGGCCTGTTTCCACCCCTAGTTATAACTAACTATTAGTTATCTCAACTAACCCACTAACTAACAATTCTTCTAGAATATATCTTTCCCCACCTTTTACTCCTATCAGACTCATAATGGGTTGGAGTTTTGTGATGGCACGTTCAAGCAATTTTGCAATGTCAATGAGATTTCTAGACATTACTCAGTAAAAGGAACACCGCAACAAAACGGTTTGGCATAAAGGATGAATAAAACCATTATGGAGAGGGTAAGGTATGGAGAGGGTGAGGAGTATGTTGTTTAATGCTAATCTCTCTAAGAATTTATGGGCTGAAGTAGTGGTTACAACTGTGTATGTGATAAATATGAGTCCTTTTACAACATTTGAACTCAAAACTCCAAGTGGTTTGGACACCCCCCAAAATTAGACCATCTTAAGGTATTTGGCTGTGTCGCCTATGCCCATATCAGTCAAGGGAAGCTAGAACCAAGGGCATTAAAATGCATGCTTTTGGGATATCCTGAGGGGGTAAAGGATATAGGTTGTGTTTTCTTGAAAAAGGATAGCCTAGAACCATCATCAATAGAGATGTAATCTTTAAGGAAACTGAAATGTTTTATCCTAGCTTGAAGGATAAGGAAAATAAAGGTCTAGTTGTGGAAGAAGGAAGAGCTCAGCTGGAGGTGGAGTCTACTTGTCAAGATAGGGAGACTACAACTCAAGTAATAGGTGAGGTTGACATTAAGATTGAATTTGGAACCGAGTCTGATACTAGATAGGTTCCATATCAAAATGAAGAGTAGACCTCCATCAGAAATTACCAACTGACAAGGGATAGGACAAAAGATTACCTTAAAGGCTCCATCCACATTTGGTTATGTAGATATGGTGTCTTTTGCTCTTGCTGCAACTAGTGAGGTAGATTATAAAGAACCAAGGACTTTCTCTAAAGCAATGCAAAGTGAGGAAGGTGATAGCTAGATAGACGCTATGAAGGAGGAATTTGAATGAAGGACATGAAGGCAACTAGCGAGATCATAGGGATGGAAATTGTAAGAAATAAGGCTACTAGAACACTCTTCATTACTCAGTAGGAATATGTTGATAATATGTTGATGAGGTTTAACATGGAAAATTGTAAGGAAGTTCTCATTCTTTTAGCACAACATTTCAAACTTTCAGCCAAAGATTCACCTAACACAGATGAAGAGGTAGCTAAGATGGAAAATGTCCCATATGTGAGTGTTGTGGGGAGCCTTATGTTTTCTATCATATGCACACGATCTAATTTAGCTTATGCCATATGTGTGGTTAGCAGATACATGGGAAAACTAGAAAACAACATTGGGAGGAAGTAAAATGGGTGTTTAGATACTTGAAAGGGACATCCAGGGTTGGCTTAATGTATCAAAAGCATGAGGATAGTGCTGGAAAAGTCACACGGTTTACATACTTGGATTATGCAGGATGTTTGGACACTAGAAGATCACTTACTGGATTCGTGTTCAAATTTGGAGAAAACACAATGAGATGGAAATGTAATATGCAAAATGTGGTATTGTTGTCCACTATAGAGGTTGGATTTATTGTTGTGCTAGAGGCAATATGGATGAAAGGAATGGGCACAAAGTTGGGAGCAAAAGAAGCTAATGTAAGGATTTATAGTGATTGTCAGAGTGGTATTCACTTGGCCAAAAATCAACTATACCATGAACAGACTAAATACATAGATGTGAGGCTTTATCTTGTTAGGGAGTAATTTCCAGGAAATAAGTGAGCTTGAAGAAGGCGTGCAAAAGTGATAATCTTGTAGATATGTTTACAAAGGCTATGCCTAGTGAGAAATTCAAGCAGCTTAGAATTCTTTAAGTGATGGAGAGTAAAGTCAAGCCAAGGTGGAAAGTTATTAGATAACTGGCTTTAGACCTTAGCCGCAATTGCTGTTACATGTGGCTAATAGTTTTTACACGTGTCTCATTAGCCTAGGTCATAGTTTATTGTAACCAAACTATGATATGTAGCACCGACACGACACGTGACACGACATGACTCGACTCTCCGACACATCAATCTTAAAAAATTATGAATTTTGAAACATTGAGACGCGTTTTAATATTAAATAATATTTTTAATTTATATAGTGTATATTTCATTTAATATTCAATAATTTAACAAAAAAAATTAAACTAAACTAATAATACCCATCAATGTAACCAAAAAAACTCAAAGAGGCTGCATTTCAATTTTTAATTTTTAAAGATAATAACTAAATTGCCTATATTATCATTAAGAGAAAGCAAAAAAAAAAAAATAGAATATTCATAGACAAACATAAAATATGGAGATTACCTTCATGAAGCATTTTCATCAATAACATTTGACTCCATCTCTGGCTCATCAAGTGAAAGACTAGCAACTTCAAGAATTTCAACATCTTCAAATGTATCTCTAGCAATGTCCCACATTTTATTCTCCCCTTGTGTATATTGTGGACTCTTTCTTGATAAGAGCTGAAGGTTGCTATGTATATAAACCAAGTCTTAACCACGTTTTGGAGTCATCTTATTCCTCCTTACATAATGCACAAAAGAATAAATACTCCAATTGAATTCAGCTCATGATGAAGAAGAAGGTTATGCAACAAGTCACAATGCTATCTTTTGAAGCATAGGTGCACAAGCACCATGAAGCACCCACCAAGCTTTGGGCTCCATAGAATATCGATTTTGGATGGAATCATAATCTCTAAAACCCCCACTTGTACTAGCAAAGTCCACATACTCCAAATTTATTTTATTTTGGTCCTCCAAGTTAGGAAAATATCTCTTTATGCATTTTTGTCTTTCTTGATTAATCTCGTGATCCTTGTGTGGAGGAACTTGACTAGAATCTTCATCAAGCCATTGTTCACTATAGTATCTAAAAGAAAAAGAAAAACAATTAACATATTAGATCAAATAAGAGAAGTACTAAATCCATTCATATTTAAAAGCTTACTTGGGATTCAAAGCGTGTGCCAAAAAATGAAGTGGAGTTGAATTTTTGGTCCAACAATCCACAAGATGCACCACGTCATAAAAAGTTAAGGTCTCATCCACCTTCTTCAATTCATGCAAGTATATAGCTTTCTTCACTTTCTCAATCATCTTATCCCACATATCATTAATCAAATGAAGACAAGGTTTATCAGTGTCATGAATCCTGATCATATTATAAATGGGAGCAGTGAAAGCAAGTATGTAATCAATTGAATCCCACCAAAGATCATCCAATATCTTATCTTTGACAAATCTCGCTCTCCCTAGAATATCATCTTTATACACACTCCATTTTTCATTGATTACCATATTTTGGAGACCACCTTTTATCAATTTGAACCTCTTTAGCATCACAATCATGGAAGCATAGCGGGTTTCAGCTATAGAAAGCAACTTTAATCCCACAAACTCATTAAACATTGAAAGTCTCATAGAATTATTCATTATGAAATGTTTTATTGTAGAAACATCTCTAACAATATCAGAAATCTAACTACATTCCTCGTATATTATTTGATTATTCTCCACATTTTTAGTAGCACAAATATTTTTCACAGCTAAATTTAATGTGTGAACAACACATGATGCCCAAGTAATAGATGGAAATTCTTGCTCAATAAGATGCCCTGCTCCCTTACAATTTACAACATTATCCGTGATTACTTGAACCACTTTTTCATGCCCAACTTCTTGAATTACTTCTTGTAACAGCATGAAAATAAAATATATATCCTTAGTCTCTCCTGAACAATCAACTGATTTAAAAGACATAGCTTCACCATCAAATACTACCATGAAATTAATAAGTGGCCTCCTTTGTGAATCACTCCATCCATCACTCAAAATACTAACACCCTTCTCATTCCACCCAGCTTGAATAAGTGCACACAACCTAGCAATATTTTCCTTCTCTTTCTGGAAAAGAGTGGTTCGCAAAGAGTTATATCCTGGTGGCAAATAACTTCCAATATTATTATCCGTGGCATAAGTGAAGGTAGCTTGAAAGTATGGGTTCCTTGCTAAAGTGATTGGCAATCCTGCTGAATAAAACATCCTAGCAATCAAATGGTTCAATTCTTCTTGCGCCCTAACATTGAATGCCCTCTCAATAGGATTTCTAGATGAACTTTCACCTTCACTCCCACTTCTTCTTTTTTTTCGAGTTTGAATCCATGGAAAAACTAGAAAGGGGTAAAGGCACATTTTTGGGTGCATTATTCTTCAATCTCTCACTAACTTCTTGTTCTAATTTCTCCATCTCTAACAAGTCTTTCGTCTGCACATGTAAACATTTTACAATTCCTTTACCTGATAATTTTAACAAATGAGTCCTTATTCTAGTATACGAACTTTTAAAATCCTTTTCACAAAAATTGCATTTCCAAGATATATTTCCTCCAACTTTCGTTTCGGTGCCTAATCTGGTAACATATTTCCATAATGGCTTCCTTAGAAATTCATCATCTCCACTACTTCCAATACTTGAATCCATTCTAAAAAATAAAGATAGCACATGCCATAAGGTTCAGTCCCAAACATACATATATTTAATGAGTAATTAGAATGGGACTGGAGGGCTATAATATTTATACTTTTCAGTATTCTTTTGATATCTAGTCCTCTTAAAAGTACTTTGTTAATTTTACTTGGTTGAAGAAATTCCATTACTTAGTATAGAAGACATATAAAATATGAATTAACTTGACAGCAAAAATGAACAATGAATAACAGCCCAACACATACAACATTAAAATAAAGATGCAGGAAAGAAGATTAAAAAGAAAAAATTACCAAATTTTGCTAAGAACTATGCTAAACACGTATAATGGGTAAAAGTGTAAAACCAAAGCACCACCTAAGTCACAGAGTTTATGTCTATGAGTAACTAATTATGTGTCAAAAGAATGGAATTCAGAACGGAGAGAGTGAGTGAAAAAAAATCGAGAGAGAAAGAGATGAGATGAGATCAGAGAGAAAGGTCAGAGTAGGAGGCCAGGAGCACTTACCTGTGAGGAGAAGCGAATGACATGGACAAGCAGACGGGTCGGGCAGTGAGAAGCGTGTTGCGATGGGCGAGGGGTGACAGGCGACGAGCGAAGAGTAGAGAAGCAAATCACGACGGGCAAAGAGTGAAGAAGCAAATTGCGTGAAAAAGGAAAAAAATTATCCAGAAGCAAACCATATACCTAATAAAAAAAGGTATGTTTATACGAAAATGTCATTTGACCGTGTCAGACACGATCAAATTCGCGTGTCAAAAATAGTCAACGTGTCGGGTTTGTTGACTGCGTGTTGGAGCGTGTCGACGTGTCAGACCCGATTCTCCTTGTTTTTAAGCGTGTCCGTGCTTCATAGACTATGACTGCTATATATAAAAGGGTACAATGAGTTACAAGTTAATTCATTACTATACATTTCTAATTCAATCAATAAAGAGAGATTTCTCCACAATCTTCTTCTCTTTTTTAGTTCTTTTAGTTTTGAGTGACTCTTATCAAACAATTGCATATCAGCTCATAACATGCACAAAATTGGAAGAGGGCTAAGTTTACATATTTTTTAAAGTTGGAGAACCAACTTCATCAATTTAAAAGTACCAAAATCAAATTTGACCGAAAATACAAGTACTAAAAACACATTTTTTTCCTGACTCATTTGATTTATAACCAAATTCCTAATTTCCTTCATATAATAAGAAATTATGCAACAACTGAAAATTTGTTAATGATGCAGGGGTCTTCAATCATTGCCAGACCTTCCTGAGTTCCAATTATCATTGCGTCCGGATGACTATGAATTGCCTGAAATTGATCCGGTATGGGATAGTAAAAACTGGGAATCTCTTGGACAGCCATTGAAGGAGCACCTTAGAGATAGTGATGAACATGATGAGAATCCAAGTGATTGAGAAATTTGAATGGTCTTCTTTCTTTTGTATTTTGTAGTTGAATACATGCTTGAGTGTCAAAACTCTTCTATACATGCTAACATTATCATAGAATATCAGGGTTACTATTCATTATAACGATTATATGACTCCCCAAGTTAAAAAATCTTAGTGAATGACAAACTTATCTCTATATTGAACAATAAGACATAGCCTTATCAATCAAAACCAAATGGCTTTCGACTTTTAAACCAAGTGGGAGAAAAACTTGGTTTTTGAAAACGTTCAGAAAATTTTATAAAAAAAATTATTTAATTTTTTAAATTTTATTTAATTTTGTTATTTGAAAGCCCAAATTTGCACAGGCAATTTTCCGGGCGCTTATTCTCTCATCTTCTCATAAATTTTATTTTTATGAGTTCCCCGGTTCTAATTGAACAGTATGTTTGGAATAATTTCATGGTGATAAAAAATCAATTAGCTTTTTATGGTAAACATAAAATAATAAATAGTTATTTTTACATTTTCATAATATTATCTTGATTTTGTAGGTTGATATGATTCTCATAGATTATCCAAACACACTAAAAATTTGTTAATTGTGTTACCCCGGTAATTATCGGGAGGAGCTTATTAAATCTGGGAGGATTTACATCCCACGTGAATAAGTTATGAAGACTGTAAAATTACACTTCTCAATTCTCATGCTTCGCAATACTTTCAATTGAATGGAATAAGTTCAAATAGTTTGAGATTCAATTCAATAATTTGATATATATTGATTTTGATGTAGAAATAATGAGATATAAGGGTTAATTATTTCTTTCGTTACCGTTGACGTATTAATTGCTATATTACACACATGAATTCTTTGTTACCCACTCACTGTTGTTGGTCATTACTCATACCATTTGTTTTCTCTAACAGTTATTCTCAAACATTTGCGGACAGACTGATGTTTCTTTGTACTACATAAGCAACAACAACTTTCATATGCATAAAAAATATATAATCAATAACAGCATGAGACTTGATGGACCTAACATTTCTCCACTTCTTTATAATTTTTCTTCTATTTTGTGTTTTTTAGCCTCAAATGCATGTGTTTAATTAGACATAACATTCTGTAAATCATGGAGAGCAAACCAAAAATCAGATTACATCAAAGATTCATCGGAATTAATTTGTTTTTAAGGCAGTGACTATATTACCACAATATTTCTTATTCTCTTCTTGTTCATCTTATTCCTCAATAAAGACTTATCAACAAACTGATTTTCTTTGTGCTATATAAGCAACAGTAACTTTCATATGCATGAAAAAAGTATAATCAACAATAGCATGAGACTTGACGGACCTAACATTTCCTCATTTCTCTATAATTTTTCTTCTACTTCGTGTTCTTTTGGGCATTGTTCATGGGTTCCAACGTGTTTGGCCTCGAATGCATGAGTTTAAACACAACGTTCTGTAAATCCTCGAAAGTAAATCAGAAATCAGATTGCATTGGAAGTTTATCGGAATTTGTTTTTAAGGCAATGACTTTTTTCACAATATTCCTTATTTTCGTCTTTTTCATTATTCCTAAAATGAACTTAACTTAAATTAAAAATTAAGTTTGTTAAATAAATGAATTAAATTTGAGTTATGTGTAGTTGAATTCTATTGGTTCATAAACACACACACATATATATATTGTTGAATATATATGTTATATATATTAATAATAATATGTTCATATACAAGCTCAATAGGTTATTGTATGGTTATATGGGCTCATATGGACTGGAACTCAATAACTTACTATATTACTAGGGTTTTCCCTACGCTAGAGGTAACACTGTTGAACATTCCAAATTCTGATGTCTCTTGGTGTAATACTTCAAGTACCCAACACTAAACATTTCTCTTTCAAACCTCCTTACCTCCAACAATCTTGAAGTATTAGCTTCGTGTATCGGATTTGAGCGAGTAAGGTGTTGTTTCGAAGATCTCATCGAGAGAAACTCAAGGGTGTGATCACTTTCATGTTTTGACAGAAGGATTGACCGGGATCTGAGATTGAAAATTGTGCAGCCGCAACTTTTGAGGCTAGATCCTGAAAATTTCAGCCAATTTCACGAGTTGAAACCTTGTGGATTTTGTTCTACTCGTCGAGACGATCATTTTGAGTGGTCGTTTGCATAAAACGGAGGTCAGACAAAGGAGATATAGCCATTGGAAGTTTTTGCACTTTTCCGGTGACTGGTTCGTCTTCTCCGGTGAACTTTTCCGGCGAATTAGCAAATCTCCGGCGACCTAAAATCATTATTCCTAAGGTTTTTGGGCGTTTCAGATCCATTTTTGGGGTCAATTTTGACAAATTTCACCTCTACAATGCTGTTTTGAAAAGTTAGAAGATTTGGTATACTTTTGAGGATTTTAAGGTGCACTCTTTCTAACTCTTTTACTTTGATTAAAATAGCAAAATATAGCTCCTATGATATTATAAAGCTTAAATCTTTTGATAATCTCTTTGTTGAGTAAGCTACCTGCTGAATGAAATTCTTTTAAGACTGACATGCATAGACTAAAAGAATAGATGGGGCTGGATGAATTAAAAAAAATGTATATTCATATTGACGATAAAAATATTTGTAGGCAAAGTTTGGAATAAGTAGGACAACAAAAGTTAATTGCCAACTTAGTTTCACATTTCTATAAATATCAGAAAAGTCCAAGCCACCAAAAGGTGAATCCTTTTCACAGCTAGAGGCCAAAAAGATTGTCTTCAAGAAGAAGAAGAAGGGCAAGTGCCATAACTGTGGAAAGTGGGGTCACTGGGTAGCAGAGTGTAAGCTACCAAAGATGTTAAAGAACAACACACCACATAACTGTGGAAAGTGGGGTCACTGGGCAGCAGAGTGTAAGCTACCAAAGATGTTAAAGAACAACACACCATAAAATGAGTCTAATACGCTAATTAGTGAACCTGAGCCTCAACCCTTCATTGAAATGATGAATAATGGAAAGGTCAGTATCTCTTCTGAGTGGTGGTTGGATAGTGGTGTTATATGTCATACAAAAAATGATGAGAATTTACTCATTGAGACCATAAAAGTGAATGACACCGTAGAAAATTGTAATGGTAGTGAGGCAGGGGTGGCTCATGCTAGAACTGCTAATTTGGTGTTTCCTTCAGGTAAGTTACTAACTTTGAAACATGTTAAAGTAGTACCATTTCTTAAAAGTAATTTAATATCTATGAGTTTACTTGATAAAGCTGATATGCCTTTTTTCAACTATGAATGGTAGAGTAACTTTATTTGTTAACTCATGCTACTTCTGTTGTGCATTTAAGATCAATGGCATGTATAGATTGAGTTTAGATACTGATAGCATAAACCATGTTAGTTCTACTTTGATTGACACAAAATTATTACATAATAGACTTGGACATGTGAACTATAGGAAAATGCAACATTTATCTAAAACTCACAACATTCCATTAGATACTTCTATTCGATTTGACAAATGTGAAGTGTGTGCACAGACTAAGATCACTAGAAAACCTTTTAAGTCGGTTTCTAAAAGCACAACACTTCTTGAGCTTATACATTCTGATCTTTGTAACTTTAAAAACTATGTCACTAGAGGGGAACGGAAGTACCTAATCACATTCATAGATGATTTCTCTAGATATTGTCATGTTTATTTGTTGAAATCAAAAGATGAGACTTTTGACAAGTTTAAGGTTTTTAAATCTAGAGTTGAAAATCAACTTAATTTGAAAATTAAGAGGTTTAGGAGTGATAGAGGAGGAGAATATACAATGACTGGGTTCAAAGAATTTTGTGCTTTGGAAGGCATAATACTTGAAATTACTGCTCTTTACTCACCCCAATCAAATAGTGTTGCAGAGCATAAGAATAGAACTTTAATTGAAATGCTAAATTCTATGTTACTTACAACTGGCATGCATTCCTCCTATTAGGGAGAAGCTGTTTTAACTGCTAATCACATCTTAAACAGGTTGTCGCACTCTAAACTGTCTAAGACACCTTATGAGATATGGCACAAACGTCCTTGTAGATATGATACCCTTAAAACTTGGGGTTGTGTTGCCTGTGTAAGGATATAGGATCCTAAAAGGCCTAAGGTGGGACCTAGAACAACTACTTGTGTGAATCTAGGTAGTGCAGAAGATAGTGCTGCAAATAGATTTTTGGATCTATCTACTAATACAGTGATAGAATTTAGAGATGCATAATTCTTTGAGTACAAGTTTGTTAGCAATCTTGACTTGAAGGTTTTTGGATCTACAAATATGATTTTAGAATCTCCTGTAGAATCTCTAACTTGTCCTTCTGACACTAATCTCATACAACTGGTTATTGAACCAAACCCAGTTAGAAAATCTACAAGAGATAAAGTTTCTAAGAGTTTTGGTGAGGACTTTGTCACTTACCATATAGAGGGTGATCCATTCTCCTTTCAAGAAGCAATGAGATCTAGGGAATCCTTACTGTGGACAGAAGCCATAGATGATGAAATGAGTTCTTTGCTACAGAATCACACTTGGCAGCTAGTCAATTTGCCAAAAAGGGCTAAGGCTATAGGCTGCAAGTGGGTATTAAAGAAGAAACTGAATAGTGATGGATCAATAGCTAGATATAAAGCAGGTTTAGTAGCTAAAGGCTTTAAACAACAGAGTGGAATAGACTTTTTTGATGTTTATTAACCTGTATGTCATTTGTCAACTATAAGAATTCTTCTTGCTTTGGCATCTATTGAACACGTTGTAGTGCATCAAATGGATGTAAAGACAGCCTTCTTAAATGGAGAGTTAAATGAAGAAATCTACATGGAACAACCTGAAGGGTATGTCATGAAAGGCCTTGAGAAAAAAAGTTTGTAAATTAAACAAATCTTTGTATGATCTTAAACAAGCACCTAAGATGTGGCATCTTAAGTTTGAAAAGGTGGTAAAGAGCTATGGTTTTCAGTCCAGTTATTCAGATAAATGCCTTTACTATCGTTTCATGTCAAATAAGATAGTCATCACATGCTTGTATGTTGATGACATGTTAATTCTTGGCTCCGATCATTCTATAGTGAGTGATGTGAAAACCACTTTAGCTAGAGAAATTGACATGAAAGATCTTGGTATAGCTAATACCATTCTCGATATGAAAGTAAGCTTTGAAAGGCAAGTTATCTCCCTTAACCAAACTCATTATATTGAGCAGGTACGTTCTACTTAAGGATACAATGAGTGTAAATCGAGTGAGACACCATATGATTATAACAAAAGACTGAGTCCTAAAGAAGGGACCAGTGTGGATCACTTAAAGTACTCAAAACTGATAGGTAGTCTCATGTATGCTATGAGTTGCACTAGACCTGACATAGCCTTTGCAGTTGGCATGTTGAGTCGTTTCACTAGTAATCCTAGTAAAGAGCATTGGGATGCCCTCAGTAGGCTGATGAGATACCTTAAAAGTACTAAATATTATGCTCTATGTTATTCTGGTTATCCTCCAACTGTGGATGGACATTCTGATGCCTCATGGTGTTCAGAAATTGGAAATAGTAAATCCACCAGTGGATATGTATTCACTTTGGGTGGAGCTGCTGTTACTTGGAAATCCAAAAGACAGATTTTTATTGCGTTGTCGTCAATGGAATTAGAACTTTTTGCTATAGCCTCTGCTGGTGAAGAGGCAGAGTGAATAAAGAATCTGATTATGGATATTCCTTTGACTAAACTAAAGATTAATTCTTTAAGTTTATTTTATGATAATCAACCAGCAGTCCAAGTCGTAAAGAATGCTCTCTTTAATTCAAACAGAAGACATGTAAGACTGAGACATGCGTTGTTGAATTATCTGAGAGAACAAGGAGTTATCACTTTGGTCGATGTGAGATCGAAGGATAACATGGCCGATGCTCTCACAAAAGGTTTGTCTAAAGATCGATTATTCAAAACAGTGGGGGAAATGAGGTTAAAGACTATGTAGACAAGTCTTAATTATCATTTACTTATCTTAAATTGTGTGTTTTGATTATCGAATCTTCTTTTGTTGGCCAAATGATAAGCATAATTTATATGTTTTATCAATGATCGTGGTTGCTAACAATTTTGAAAAAGGTGAGTTATCTCATTCCAAACTTGATGAGATGATTTTAATCCAATTCAAAGCTCTATCTGGGAAGCTTGTGTCATTCCAAACTTGTGATACAATCCTACCAGTTTGGCCTACCATTTAGGTTAAATGATCTCATTCCAAACTTGATGAGATGATTTTAATCCAATATCTGGGAAGCTTGTGTCATTCCAAACTTGATGATACAATCCTATCAGGTTGACCTATCCTTTTGGTTAAATGATCTCATTCCAAACTTGATGCTAGATTTATTTGACTTTAAGGAATTAGTAACTGTGACATTCCAAATTGAAACATAGAAATAGTTGATTATATATGAAGCTTATTGGTCTTGTTCTTAATTGAAACTTGACATTACAAGACTAGGTTATTGTAAGTGACGTGATTATTAGTCTTATTCTGTGAAATGAGACAATCGTTATTCTCTTACAAATAAACTTAAGTTGATGGCTCTTTATAACTTAAACTATTTAGGCCTTGTTCATAATTTATGAAACTGGCTTGATGCTTATGAACATGATATTATGATGCTTTATGACATTGATATATGTTCTTCTTTGCCTGATGATATGATGCTAAGTTCCTTTAGTAGAACTAGACATTTTTAGTAGTTTATTCAAATGATTGAATTCATGATAATATGAAATTCATATTTGATATTCTACAAGGGATGGTAGAGATGGAGGAGAGCTTAAGAAGTTGGATCCTTAGGAGGACGACCAACTTGATATATGAATATATCATTTAGAGTAGTAGGGAACTTGATAGTTCACTTGCTATTGCCCATTATGTTAGAGTCCATTTACTTAAGACTATTGCCCATTATGTTGGAGTCCATTTACTTGAGACTTACATTTTGTTATTTCTATTTTGTGAACATCATGATTATTATGCTTCTTTCTTATATTTGTAAGGCCTTAGACTATTTTGACTGGCCTACTTATACTTGATTATTATACATATTTTGGTTGTGAACTAATTTTGAGATTGATTTTTTTGGATGTTGGGATTTGGATGAGTTTAGATTTAATCTAAAAACTCTTGGTATTTATATTGATATATTGATCTCAAAACAGATTCATGAGAATGATGATTCACTTAGTTTGATTGCAAACGTAGTCTAAGTTTAATATTTTATTATTAAAACTCTTTGACCGATCCGAGTTGATTGTCTTGGACTGGATGTGGATGATTTATGTTTGTTTGAACATTACACTAACTACCTTATTGGATTGTGCTGTATGATGAACATAGGAGAAGATTGTTGAATATATATGT
>CM023959.1:21699839-21816276 GCA_013407115.1 Glycine latifolia | reverse complement strand
ATATATATATATATATATATATATATATATATATATATATATATATATATGGGTTTCTAGAAAACTTAACCCTTAGTTGTTAACGAGCTCTAGATTTCTTGGATCCTCTTACACACTAAGTCCTATTGGGCTTTAGTGAAAGAGAAAAACCCAACAATTAATATATATAAAATTGTAAATTAATATAAATAATTAAGTTATATATTTTATAAGATAAAAAAACTATTGATATTTGATGAAATAATTTATATTCATATGGAACCCTTGATAAATATGTATTTTATTTATCTTAAAAATCCTTTAAACTTAATTTAAGAAAACTAAACTAAAATTAAAACAATTAATATCTATTAACAATAGCAAGTTTATAAATAAGAATAGAAAGAAAATGAAAATTTATATAAAATTATACGAAATCAAGATATAAAACATTTTAAATTAATATAAATAATTAAATTACATATTTTAGAAGATAAATAATGATAATATAATAAAATAATTTATACTTATATGTAACCCTTACTAAATATTTGATTTTATCTATTTAAAAAATATATGTAAAACTAAATTTAAAAAAACTAAAATTAAATTAAAATACATTTTTTATATAAAAAAACGTGCCAATTTAAACTGGTTTTTTGTACCGGTTTAATTAATCAATTTCTTCCGATTTTTAAATGATATAATTTTTTTAGAATTAACGGATTTTTTCCTGTCAGATCGATGGAATCGACTAGTCCAACTCAATTTTTTAGGTTTTAAATGCTCATACTTTCTCTGTAAAAAAACAAAAACTCATACTTTCTATTTGATAATTAAAATTTAAATATCTTATATGACAGAGACAAGCGTTAAACCGCAAGTCCCCCAGGAAAAAAGTTATATAATTAAAAAATACCAGCTACATGTCCAAAATAGCATACAACGTCGATGACAAATCATTATTATGGTAATAAACAGAGGTGAGAATCTAGGAATATGTCTACCGCACCACATGCATTTTATTGAAATCGAGTCAGAATTAAGGGAAGATGTTGAAGGTACACCTCATTTTGGGTGTTATAGATCGATTGACGGAAAAGAGAGGCAGGGAGATAAAATAAAAAAGAAAAAGAAATAAATAAATATGATAAATAGAAAGCAAAGAATGAGAAGAAAAATGAAGATAAAATAATGGATAATTATGCATCTTAAAATAAAGCTTCATTATGATTGGTAAATAGTATTTTCTTTAACTCCTACTTTACATGTTGTAGCATTTATAACCATACCAAAAAAAGCATTGATAAACCACACCAAACTAACAATTTCGGAACAAAATCATGCACCAAATGAAATATATAGTAGTATAAATTAACACCCCCCCCCCCCCCCCCCCCCCAAATGGCCTCATCATTATAGCTATAGCTAGAAAAGTTGTTAGTAATGATAGTTGTTGTTGGTGGTATTTGATTTGTTTTGATTAGTTCTTGGGAGAAGAAGAGACGATTTTGTAGGCTGATAGAATAGTGATTCCGAAATAGGCAATGAAAGCAAAATAAGAGAGCAAAAGGGAAACCAAGTTTGTTGTGCAGAACTTGCGCACATGGTCGCATATTGGCTGCCAACCCACATGCTCCTCTCCAAACTTTCCCACGTACCCTATGGCTGTTGCCGCTGCACATCCAGCTATCAACAACACCGTCATCACCTTCAAGGTCAAAGTAAATTCTTTTTCTCACTAAATTTGTTGGATGAAAAGTTAAATTGTAATTAAGCCTTTTTTTTTCATTCTTACATGAATGAATCAAATAGCACCATGATGTGTCATTATGAATTTTGTGTCATTACGAATTTGATTACAAGAGAATCAATTAACAAAATAGAATAAAATAATATGTTAAATTATGTTGATTTTAATGACTATGAACATGTTTGAGTTGTCGTCTCACATGCAATGACACGCATTTTAAAACTAAAGTAGCGCGGATTTTAGGATTAATGGACCAACACAAAAGATAAACTCTAAATTTGTTTAGAAAATGCACTTTTGAGGTTCACAATGGTTGCTCAAACATATACTATATATTATTAATTTAAATAAGCATTTCAGTGGGTAACATATTTTATATATACTTTCAGTGGGTAACATATTTTGTTAGACACACATGTGCATATGCATATATGTACAACATTATTGGAGAAGGAAAAGGATTAAGCTTACTATGTCATGCAAGAATAGAAAGAAATGGTATATTGGTGATGCTTGATGTTTCATAAGAAAGTTCAGTATGAGTGTCAGCAAAGACATGGCCACAACAACACCATTTGCGGCTACAAAAAACCTGTGGTACGGAAAAAACAAACAGGGAGAGGATAATTGAAAGAAAAAAAATAATTTTTTTTTCAGGTGAATGTGTGAAAATGAAAAGTGGGTGTTGGTTGGGGGTTGGAATTAAGGGTACTTACTTGAAGGAGGGTGAGTAATAAAAGTGGGCTTGGAAGCGGATAGCGAAGATGAGAACGGTTTGGTTGTTGGTGACCATGACGGCGATTGATGCTGCGGAGAGGAGAGTGGGTAGGATTCTGAGGATGTCCTGAGCCATCAAGAAAGTTCGTATAATCCTATGTTGTTGTTGTTGTGAGGCTGAGGATGTTAAGGTTAAGGTTGAGGTTGGGGAAGATTTGGAATTGGATTTGGAGTCTACTATGGAGGAATCTTTGGCGTCAGCCATATGGGAAAGGGAAACCGTTTCGAGTTACTTTAATGGAAGGGAAATGGGTAGAGACTAAAGAGAGCTTGATTGGGGAAGAATACGACACGGAATGTAAGGCAGAGACTGAGGTAAGCTAAGGAGTAATACTTGCAACTTTTATAGTATAACTGGCTGTAGGCCCGTGCAAAGCACGGTTTTTAAAAAATTCAAACCAAGAAACAGAAAAGAATAAAAAAAAAAAAAAAGTGAACCATTGGGAAGTGATGATAATGAAATTGAACTTGTGGAAATACGAGTGGTGGAGTCAAGTAGTGTGAAGTGTGTGTGCGTTTAAGAAGAGAAATTGCGGGAAAAAAAAAAAAGAGATGTCAGGAGGACATGGTGGAAAAATTGGTGTCAAGAGTAAATTACACCAATTTCTATTGAAATTTGATAAAATTACACAAGTTTTATCTCCATTTTCAACCCTTACACCCCTCTCTCCCTAAATGTTCACTACTTGTTACACAAGCCTATCCTCATTGATTAACCAAAGAAACATAGGTTTTTGATATAGATGCTCATTCCATATCTCTTATCAACACGGTAAAGAACACCTAGCATGCGGATCCTTCCTCCCTAGATGGTGCTTTTGCATCATTCTCTCTTTTAGTCGATCTCCCCAACCCCTTTTATGTTTGCAATTTTGAACCCTGTTAGTCATGCCTCAACATCGTTAGCACTGATGGAGGGCCCCTTTTATTCGCTCCTCTTTGTTGTTGTCATTGTTGGGTTTGTGCGTGATTGTGTGATGTGTTGAGGAGAGGTATTGAAAGTGAGAACACAAGATGACTATTTATAGAGAAAACAGTTATAAATGCATGTAATCGATAAAATTGTCAATGTAATCGATTATCTTGATGGAATCATTGATTATATTTTCATTTTAATCGATTAAAGTGTTCTTCCCAAAACCTGGAAAGCTTTCAAGAACAATGGAATTGATTAGATTCTTGATTTAATCGATTAAAGTGTTCTTGATCAATCCTAGGAACACTTTCAAGAACGAAGTAATCGATTACGATCATTTGGTAATCGATTATAGTAGGGACTCATGAAAAGCAGATATGATCTTAACTAAATTATGTAATCAATTACGATCATCTGGTAATCGATTAAAGCAGGGACTCATGAAAAGCAGACATGGTCTTAACTGAACTATGTAATCGATTACAGATAATTGATAATTGGTTTAACCAGAACGAGGATCTTTATGCAAGCTTCTCAAAAGACTTGTGTAATCAATTACGAATAGTCTGGTAATCGATTAAAACGTAGAGTTTATGCCCTGAAGAAGTTTCTAACTTTAGAAACAATCTTCCTAGCTCTACATGATGATGCATGATGTACATATGGATAGATAAATACTAAGATGCAACAATCAATACAAATTCTACTCAAAGAGTTGGGCATGTAAAAAGACATAACTTCTTCAAACTCCAAAGCTTAATCTTCATGTTACTCCTCCTATCTCTAACACTTTTCAGCCTCGGGATAGTAGCCTTTAATATTTTGTAGTTAAATTCCTTCATGAAACACCTACACAAAAAATATATTTAGAAAATAGACAAGTCAAAAACTATTCAAAATATTCACATCTTCCTAACACGATAGTTACTAATTATTGATGTTGTTTGATCAATTGTTAACATCGATTTTTAAAAATCGATGTTGTGTGTCTATGTTAACATTGGGTTTTATAAAAATCAATGTTGTTTAATCAATTGTTTGTAAAATAAGGGAACACTTCACACTTAACCAAGAGGGGGGGTGAATTGGTTAGCCTTGGTAATTTAAAAAAAAAATTTCTTTCTTAACCAAAAATTAGAGTACAATTGCCCTTTGGATCTTTATCACAAATTAATCAAGAAACTTTATTCAAACTCAATCCAAGACTTGTAATGCTTCAACAAACAAATTAAACTACAGTAATCTCAACAAGAATTAACCAATATGCAGTAAATGAGAGAGCACAAGATTTATACTGGTTCACCTCAAAACCTATGAGGTTACATCCAGTTTCTTCTACTCAACACTAGAGTAGAGTTCCACTATATCAAAATATTCTTACAAGCAAAAATTACAAGCCTCTCTTTATCAATCCTAGATAAAGTTCAGAAGTCTAAAAACCTATTAGACTCTTAGAGACCAACACCCACACTGAGAACACTACTCAGCTGTCCTTAGAGAAACACTATCTCTACACTTGCAAGAAAAACAAAACACAATGGAACAATTACACAGAATTTCAAACAGAGAATTTACACCATCAAAGAGTAAGGAAAGAATTCACCTGATGATCCAAGAATCATATGCAAAGTGAAGAATATACCAGGTTGAATGAATTATAACATGCAGAATCAATGTCCTTTCCTTAGACTTTGAAAAGATTTATCTTGCTTCACAAAACCTAGTGACCCATAATGGTTTGGATGGAAGTAAGAACCTTAGAACCACAACGAATGCCTTTATCACTTGTTACAAAGCTCTCAGAACGTTTAGTGCTCAAAAATCGATTTCTGTTTCGTTCGTTTTTTTTACAAAAGGCAAGGTTCTATTTATATAAAACAGCTGTAACAAAAATAATCGATTAATTCGGCTCCAGTAATCGATTAATTAGCAAATGTAATCGATTACATACGCTCCCGTAATCGATTAAAGTGTTCTAAAAAAAAGTTCTGGGTTACAGCAACAATATATTTAATCGATTATCCCGATGTGTAATCGATTAATTTAGACTTTATAAAATGCAGGTTTGTGAAGTGTAATCGATTACAAAATATGGTAATCGATTAAGACAGAGTGATTTTAATTTCAAAATAGCTTGGTAATCGATTACAAGCAAATGGTAATCGATTAAACCAGTCACTCATTTAAAACTGCATGAATGCAATAGTGAAATAATCGATTAAAACGATGCTATAATCGATTAATTTGTTCTAACTCATTTCCAGATATCCTGAAGAACAATGTAATCGATTATCTAAGTATGGTAATCGATTAAAAACACTTAGAACTATTTTTCCAAAAAGCTTTACTTATTTTTTAAGTTCCAAATCAATTATTTAAGCTTTTATGATGTAATGCATGAATGATTATCAATGGTATGCATATTGGAACTTGGATCATCAGAAGGCTTCCTTTCCTTTTACATTGAATCACAATTTTGATCTCCAAGCCTTCAAGCCTTCAAGCATGTTGAAAGCCAAAACTTTTCCAAGTCTTTACAGATCTCTAATCTTCAAAAAGCTCCCCCTTAGTTCAACAATCTTCCAAATCAACATTGTTAACGTTGATTTTTATAAAAATCAATGTTGTCTTTTTTTAAAACCCCAATATCTATTTTAGTCTGATTTCGGCCCTCACTCTCGTGACCTTGTTTCAGTCGATGGTGCCATTGTCGTCGCTGTCGCCGTTGCCCATCGTCATCACTGCTTTCAGCTACGATTGAAACCTTGTCTTCATCTTTGTTAACTACATTTACCCCATGTTTGTAAGCCATAAAACCCTTGCTTTCCGATGACGATGTTGTTCTGAGTTCTCTAACGACTATTGGATGGAACTGATAGAAGTTTTGCCATATCTTCTATATCACAATTCACAACCCACCCATTGGGATCTTGGTTTGCTACCACCGTCATGAGTGTCGCCGTACTCGGCCATGGGAGGCGATTTTCGGTCACCATCAAATATGGATCATTCCATCGAAGTTTGTCTGTTTTGGCTTTCTGCGTTCTTGATTTCAGTCACATGGTGAATTTTTTGTACTTGTCATGAGTGTGGGTTCTTCATGATTGGAATCTATTTTCTCAATTTTTTTGTTGTTTACTCTGATTCCACTGTTCCCGTGTACACTGCCATCTACTATTTTGTTCTTGTTCTTTTGAGATTTGATTGAAACGGGAACTATTGTTAATTGAGCAAATTCAAGGTGATGAGAATATAGGCTCTATTTGGTCATGTTCTTCCATAGCTTGTCATGCACACCAAGTGTTTGGTACTTTTCCTCTTTGTTTCTTTTTGTCATTGTTTAGCCTCAAAACACTTTCTCTGAAGGTTTTGGATGATGTTAATCAACTATTGCATAAAAGTGATTACGCCTCTAGCACTTTGACCTTGTTTTAGGGTCTCTACATTCCTAACAGATTCATTTTGTGGTGAGTAGGTTTGTGGTCTCAATCGAATTAACCCCTAAATTAATTGAAACCACAAACCCTAATTGAAATATCATCCAATTAATCTGTGCTTTATATTTGAAATTAGGACATGAATCCATAACCTAATCCGCTTTCAATTCTAAACGCATTCATAATCTTGAAAACAAAATAGCAATTGAAGAAGAAAGTGAACATTCACACAGAATTTGAAATACTAAACCAGAACTCAAATTCTCCTCTTGCTTGGATTGGATCCTTGGATTGAGTGATTATTTAGCCTTCCATGATGATCACCAAGGAAAGCCCCATGAAATAAGTGCAGAAAAATGGAAGAATAGCAAAGTGGAAATAAAGAAGATGAAGAACAATGAAGAACAAATGAGAGAAAATGAAGAACAAGCTTTTTGATTTTAAAAACTTAAAAAGAGAAAAATAAAGTTGTTTGTGCAAAATGTAATGTGTTGTCCAAGTTTCACTAAGGTCACTAATATGTAGTGACTAAGTCTGAAGAAGAGAATGGGTCATGAACAAAACCCATCAATTCTAATTATTTGTTATTTACAACCATAAAATCAAATTCGCAGTCCAAAATTACAAGTGCAGAGGTTCCGATTTCAAAGCTTAAAATGACCCTTCAAATGACAGAATTGGCCTCGGGCTATTTCTAACAAACTTGTAGATCTTTTTGTTATCTTTCCAGGGACTCCTAGAACGCTCCATTCGGAGTTCTGTAGCACTCTATAGGTCCTGCACAAGTCAGATATGTCAAGTGAGCAAAAATCCGAAAATACGCAACAATTAGCAATTAAGCCTACTTACTTGCCTAAGACAAAAACTGAATTAGAATAGGAAAATAAAGGTCCAAGAGAAGTCAAATAGGCTAAGAATGATAGACAAAAATTTAACTAAAAGCACTCTATCAAAATACCCCACACTTGAACATTTGCACTCCTGGGCAAAACTAAAAGAAAGACTAAAAGAAAGTTACAAACTAAAGTAAATAGAAAATTTAAAAGAAAAGTATGAACAAGGCACACATATTTTTCAATGGATCCTAACAATGTACAAAAGTGAGAAAGATGAAAAATGGAAGAATGATATTAAGGTAACAAACAATCCATGAAAACATGATCACAAAGCACAAAGTGAGAAAGTAGTCAAGTTTAGAATTAAGAATGTACCAAGGTGATAGAAATCTCTCAAAGGGCAACACTCAACCTCATATAATGTGTATGGCTTTGTGTTTACACTCAAACACCACATGTAACTAGCACATCCAAATATTGACAAGACTCTAGTTCATTCAACTTGAAATACACATGCATCAAAAGATCAATAGGACTTTATAGGCTTGTAATGAATGGCTTAGGTAAAGGTGGATAAGAAAAAGATATTTAGACTAAAACTTAAGAGAAAAGAGGGGCAATGGGGAGCAAACCAACAAGTTAAAAGAGGGGTAGAAACAAAGAAATGAGATTTAAGGGAATTTATAAGGATGAAAATCAACCATCACAACTTTTATTGCATATTTCTTTTTCTTTGCTTATACACTTTTTTTTTCCTTTGAACGTTTGTTTTGTAAGCTATTTCTCTTCTTTTCTTTTCTTTTCTATTCTTTTCTCATCATCATTTTTTTTTCAAGTCAAAACAAAAGAAAATAAAAATACCCCACACTTGTTTGAAACACACTCCCAAAACAATTCCAAAGCCCCTTTCCTCTCTAAAGCTAGGATAACATGGTTTTCCATTTTTTTGTAGTTTGCAATGGGTTATATAAGAAAGAAAAGGCTAAAGGCTCAAAAAGGGTGACAATGGATATCAACACAAGGATACGTTAATTTGGCTAGTGGCTAAAAGAACGAAGGCCTAAATCATATCAATCAAAGCATGTGCAACAAGGAATGTTAAAAGAAGCAAGGCAAAACATAAAGTAATCTAGCACAAGGGTGAATTCACACATGAAAGAACATATCCACAAAGGCTCAAAAACTCACAAGGCATAATTCTATCACACATGATTCATCTTAAATTCTATTTCTCAAACCTACTTATCACTTCAACAATTGCAACAATGATTCACATCAAGCATGAAACCTCTCAATCCAACCAAATTTTTAACATTTCTCACAATTTATGCAAGTTAAAAATTCTATGAAAAACATGAAAAAGTGCCTAATTCAATAAAAACAGCAACAAAAGCAGAAACAACAACATAAACAGACAGAAAATAGAAAACAGAATGTATAAACAGAAACGTAAGCAGAAAATAGAAAACAGACAATAACCAGAAAACAGATTTTTGAAATCGTTCACCCCCCACTTGAAATGCACATTGTCCTCAATGTAAGCATGCAAAGAAATGCAAACAAAGAGACAACAAATAAAAGAAGGGAAAAGGAAACTCCCGAAATGTCATTCAAGATGCTTCATCACACAAAATTGGCAAGACCAAAGAGATGTCCGCCACAAGTGCATAATTAGAGGCGTCGCACATCAGCTCAAAAGGAAGCTCCCAATCTGGTGGCTGCATGATGGGAGAGGTAGTCAGCTTCTTCCTCAAACCTTCAAATGCCTCTTTGCAAGGCTGGTCAAATGTAAAGTCTACGTCCTTTTGGAGAAGCTTGGACAATGGTAATGCAATCTTACTGAAATCCTGAATAAATCTCCTATAAAAACCTACATGTCCAAGAAAAGAACGTACTTCCCGCACAGAAGCGGGGTAAGGCAAAGAAGTAATCACATCAATTTTGGCCTTATCGACCTCAAGAACTTTACTAGAGACCAAATGCCCTAAGACTATACCCTCATGCACCATAAAATGGCATTTCTCAAAGTTAAGAACAAGGTTAGTCTTAATACATCGGTCAAGTACTCTAGAGAGACTATCCAAACATGCATCAAAAGAGGAACCATAAACAGTGAAATCATCTATAAACACCTTCATGCAACTCTCTAATAAATCAGAAAAGATGCTTACCATGCACCTTTGGAAGGTGCCAGGTGCGTTGCATAGGCCAAAAGGCATCCGGGTGTAAGCAAATGTGCCAAATGGACAGGTGAATGTAGTCTTGTGTTGATCCTCTGGTGCAATATGAATCTGCATGTAACCAGAAAAACCATCAAGAAAGCAATAATGTGATTTACCTGCCAACCTCTCTAAAACTTGACCAATGAAGGGAAGAGGAAAATGGTCCTTGCGAGTGGCTTGGTTGAGTCTTCTGTAATCAATGCAAACTCGCCAACTATTGGCCACTCTAGTCGGAATCAGCTCATTATCTTGATTCTTCACAACTGTGAGACCCGACTTCTTAGGAACCACTTGGACAAGTGAAACCCAAGTGCTATCTGAGATGGGATAGATGATCCCTGCAGCTAGTAGCTTTGTCACTTCCTTCTTCACCACATCCAGAATAGTGGGATTCAGCCTCCTCTGTGGCTGCCTCACCGGCCTAGAATCATCCTCCAAAAGTATTCGATACATGCATATAGAAGGATTAATGCCAGGAAGGTCAGCAAGGGTCCATCCAATGGCCTTTTTGTGGCCTCTCAAAACATGCAACAACTAAATATGCATATTTGAGGTGCTCAAGTCATGACTTCAGCTCCAAGGAAGGTGGCTGAATGGTGGAAGGCAAGGAAAGACTGGGGGCTGAGGGAAGTGGGATAGTAGGCTCAGAACCTGTATCTGTACCTGCAACACAATCAGCGTGAAGTGCGGAGGAAATCTCCGCACAAATACTACATGCAACAGCAGAATCATCACAGGTACAATTACAAGAACCAAGATCAAAATCAAAAGAATCAGAAAAATTAGAAAAATCAGAAAGTAAATCAGAAATATCTACATTATCTACTGCAGCATCAATGATATCAAGAAGAAAAACAGAATGCTCCTCTACGGGATGTCTCATAGCCTCAAAGATGTTAAACTGGACAATGTCGTCACCAAACTCCATAGAAAGAGTTCCTGCATGCACATCAATTTTAGTCCTAGCTGTCATCAAGAATGGTCTTCCTAAGATTAATGTGGAACCATGACTAGAAGAAGACTCATTCTCCATGTCCAAAATATAAAAATCCGCAGGAAAAATCAAATTATTAACTCGTACCAACACATCTTCAATAAGTTCAAGTGGAAGCGCAGCACTCCTGTTGGCCAAGTGAATGACAACACCAGTGGGTTTCAACTCACCCAGGTGTAGTGATCTGTAAACTGATGTGGGCATGATATTAATGGAGGCTCCAAGATCATACATGACATCTGCAAAAGTAATACCTCCAATGGTGCATGGAACAGCGAAAGTGCCAGGATCCTTGCACTTCTGTGGCAAGGTGGATAGTGGCATGGAATCAACAGTCTTGCCCTGTATGAGTGCAGATACATTCCTGCCCATCTTCACTTGCTCATCTCCCTTTAATTTCCTCTTATGAGTACACAAATCCTTCAAAAACTTTGCATATTTCGGAATCTGTTTGATGGCATCCAATAGGGGAATGTTGATTTCAACCCTCCTGAAAATATCAAGTAAATCAGAATCAAATTCCACTTTCTTTGCAGAAATGGATCTAGAAGGAAAATGTAGAGGAATTAAAGGAGTAGGCTGCTTTGGTGCAGAATCTGATTTAGCACCAACAACTGTTGACTCTGAAAGCTCCTTGCCACTCCTCAAGGTAATGGCATTCACACTCTCTGGATTAATCACTGGTTGTGCTGGAATGCTACTAGAACCTTGCTGCTGTATCTGGTTGACAGTTGTAGCTAACTGTCTAATCTAAGTCTGGAGGTCTTGGATGGTGGCACTGACATTCTGTTGAAACTGAAGGTTGGTGGTGGCCATCTGCTTCATCAAATCCTCCAAAGAAGGTCCAGAACTGGGTTGCACAGGTTGTGCAGGTGGTGTAGGTGCAGGTTGCTGGAACTGTGGCTGTTGTCTGAATGGGGGAGGCTGGTATTTGGTGGTGGCAGGCTGGAAGTGCTGCTATGGAGGTCTGAAGGGCTGCTGCTGTTGTGGTGGACTAGGACCATACCTCAAATTCGGATGATCTCTCCAACCAGGATTGTAAGTGCTGGAGTAAGGATTATACTACTGTTGAGGTCTAAATGGTTGTCCAGGTTGCATGGCAGAAACTTCAGCTGCTTATTCTGTCTCTTGGAGAGTGGGGCATGCATCTGTTGGATGATCAGGCGCACAGCAGATACCACATAGTCGTGGTTGGTTGGCTGCCATCACATTCTGTTGTTGACCAATAGCAAGCTGCCTCACAAGGGATGTCAACTCTGTCAATTTGTTCTCCAACCTCTGGTTATCAGTAACCATAGAAACAGAAACTTCATTTGCAGCCTTGGATGGAGCAATACCGATTCGAGTACCAAATTATTGATAATTGGCTGCCATGTTAGAAATCAATTGCCTTGCAGCAATAGGGGTCTTGTCCATCAAAGCGCCTCCACTAGCTGCATCTATCATACTCCTGTCCATCAACATCAAACCTTCATAAAAATATTGAATTAATAATTGCTCACTGATTTGATGGTGAGGGCATGTAGCACAAAGCTTGTTGAATCTCTCCCAGTACTCATACAATATCTCCCCAGCTAGTTGTCTTATACCACAAATCTCCTTCCGGATGGATGCTGTTCTGGAGGCTGGAAAGAATTTCTCCAGAAATCTTCTCTTCATATTCGTCCAAGTGTTGATAGGATCTGGTTGAAGGTACAACCAGTCCTTGGCTACACCATCCAGTGAAAAAGGAAATGCCTTCATCTTGACATAATCTTCATGAATGTCATGTGGTCGCATGGTGGAACACACTACATGAAACTCCTTAAGATGCTTGTGTGGATCTTCACCTGCAAGATCATGAAACTTGGGAAGCAAATGGATAAGTCCAGATTTTAGCTCATAACTGACCTCAGTCTCAGGATATTGAATACACCAAGGTTGGTAAACAACATCAGGTGTGGCCAATTCCTTAAGAGTTAGGTTGTTAGCAGCCATTGTATCAAGATGTGCAGAAGTAGAAGGATTAGAAGTAAATTCAAAATCAAATTCAGAAGATATTATGCTACTATTTAAAACTACAATATCAAAGTCATCTAAACTAATATTATGTCTGTTTAATCTGTGAAATGTCCTATCTATCTCAAGATCATATGCATGTAATTCACTTGATGTGGACCTAGTCATACACAATTCAGCTCATAAGGGACAATAAACACAGACAAAACAGCAATGTCAGTCAGCTACTCTACCAAGACACTACTCATTATATGTGCTAAAATGAAATAAAAATTGGAAAACTGCCCTAAACAATTTTTAAAAATTCTAGAAAAATAACAGTGAAAGTCTAAAAATCATGATTGATTTTTGTAATTTTTTTATGATTTTTAAAAATCATGAAAATAGAAAATTGCCTCAAAAGTGGCTTAAATGAAGGAATTTGGCGATTTGGACCCCTCCTGACCGTGTTTATCCATCACAAGGTCACCATGATGTATTAATTTTCTCCACATTCTGGTAAAATTTCAGTCCATTCCGAGATAGTTTGCTGTGAAATGACCAGAATGCCCCTGCGATAATTGTAAAAACAGTGTTAAAAATCCTACTTAGAGGTCGAATTTGCCAATTTTAACCTAGACCCAACCCCTAAAGGGGTTGCTTTTGTTTAAAATGAGGGATAAACCTTGGAAAACAAATCGCAAGCAAAACTGCACAGGTTAGAAAAAATTCTGGACAGCAAAATGACACTACAAAACAACTACACTACACAATTTCTCATCCTACTACTACTCTGTTTTTGCTCTATTTTTACTCTATTTTTCTCTGTATTTTGACAGCAAACATGAAACTACATCATCCACACTTCATAATGAACAAGAATAATCATGCAATTATGTGATAAAGTGCGATTGTGCAACAAAATGTAAATATGCAGTGAATGTAACTTTTTTTTTTCTTTTATATGTATTACTACTACTATGCAGTAAATATGCAGAAAAATGTAAATATATTACAGGGAATTAAAGCTAGCACACAATGAACCGTGTCCCCGGCAACGGCGCCAGTTTTGATAAGCGTTTGTCGTGTGGCTTCAAAACAATTAAACTACGCTAATTCTGTAGCACAGGATTAACCTAGGTCGACTCACAGACACAATCAATATGGTTCCAACTTCAATTCACTAGTAAATAATGGGGGGAATTTTGTCGAACAGTTTATAGGCGCTAAATGAAAATTGCAAAAACACAAACTACAATTAAAGATTAACGCAGAAACTAACAGAATTGATAACAAGTAATGTAAAACAGATTAAAGAGCATCAATCCAATTCACCAAACCAAGCTATTCGAATCATCATCATTCTCAGAAATTTATCCTATTGTGAAAGTTCATTCAATTTCATTAGGAGCAATTCAATCGAATTAACCCCTAAATTAATTGAAACCACAAACCCTAATTGAAATATCATCCAATTAATCTGTGCTTTATATTCGAAATTAGGACATGAATCCATAACCTAATCCGTTTTCAATTCTAAACGCATTCATAATCTTGAAAACAAAATAGCAATTGAAGAAGAAAGTGAACATTCACACAGAATTTGAAATACTAAACCAGAACTCAAATTCTCCTCTTGCTTGGATTGGATCCTTGGATTGAGTGATTATTTAGCCTTCCTTGATGATCACCAAGGAAAGCCCCATGAAATAAGTGCAAAAAAATGGAAGAATAGCAAAGTGGAAATAAAGAAGATGAAGAACAATGAAGAACAAATGAGAGAAAATGAAGAGCAAGCTTTTTGATTCTAAAAACTTAAAAAGAGAAAAATAAAGTTGTTTGTGCAAAATGTAATGTGTTGTCCAAGTTTCACTAAGGTCACTAATATGTAGTGACTAAGTCTAAAGAAGAGAATGGGCCATGAACAAAACCCATCAATTCTAATTATTTGCTATTTACAACCATAAAATCAAATTCGCAGCCCAAAATTACAAATGCAGAGGTTCCAATTTCAAAGCTTAAAATGACCCTCCAAATGACAGAATTGGCCTCAGGCTATTTCTAGCAAACTTGTAGATCTTTTTGTTATCTTTCCAGGGACTCCTAGAACGCTCCATTCGGAGTTCTGTAGCACTCCATAGGTCCTACACAAGTCAGATATGTCAAGTGAGCAAAAATCCAAAAATACGCAACAATTAGCAATTAAGCCCACTTACTTGCCTAAGACAAAAACTGAATTAGAATAGGAAAATAAAGGTCCAAGAGAAGTCAAATAGGCTAAGAATGATAGACAAAAATTTAACTAAAAGCACTCTATCAGTACTTTTCCTCTTTGTTTCTTTTTGTCATTGTTTAGCCTCAAAACACTTTCTCTGAAGGTTTTGGATGATGTTAATCAACTATTGCATAAAAGTGATTACGCCTCTAGCACTTTGACCTTGTTTTAGGGTCTCTACATTCCTAACAGATTCATTTTGTGGTGAGTACTGAGGTTGTGGAGGAATCGATGAAGTGTGCATGGTTTGGTGAAATGAGAGTGAAGATTACAATGGAGACTGAGGATTCTTCTAGAATGATGTAGTTTCAAGGGATGGTGTCTTCTGCATGTGCTTCTGAGAATGGACATTGGTGCATGCTTTAGGTATGCTTTGTTTGCATCGTGTTCTGTAATTTTTCAATTGCATGGTCTTTTGATCCAATTTGGATATAAACTTGTTGGAGAAGAAAATAAAATCAATAAAGTAAATAACATGAATTAAATGTTTGTATAAGTTAAATTAACTTGTGTTCTTGAACATTTTTGGACGTTTATTCATGTAAACTAACTTATCAATGTACACCTATAAATTTGTATTGTAACTTAGGAATGGAATATTTATCTCAATTAAAAAGTTTCCATAAGTTAGAAGTTGATCCAACTAGGGTCAATTCTTGTGAAGAAAGAAGGGATAATGCATGGTGCGCTCTTATAGTTTTGCCAAATGCTAACAAGTGCTCTTATATTTTTTTTTAAAATGGAAGGGTTAAGTCATAACTGTGTTTCTTTGCACCCCTGTCCAATGGGATTAGTCTCACGCTCAATGCATATGGGGATAATTATAGAGGGCAAGGGAAATAACATTGCCAACACTCTCCTTGTGACAATCTCTAGAGTCTGGATCATGGTTTTTGATTGGTTCAATTTTTTATTAATCTGTAATTAGACTTTGATAAAGTTAGATACGCAGCTTGTTTATGATCCAACCAGTTCAAAGCATTTTTTTATCCTTTCAAATCTTAAACTCTTAACAAACATAACTTGATCAAAATTCAAATCTAAATTTTTCTAGCTTTAATCCAATTAGTCTTCAATAGCATAATGACTAAAATTATCAAGAATAGGTTGTATATTAGTATTTTTCTATGCTGGTATTTCTTCAACATCAACAACACCTTTAATCCAAGCTAATTAGGGTCGATGATAGATGAACCCAATGATTTATATGAGGAGGTTGAAAAAAAAAAGTGGAAGGGGAAGATGAAGGGAAAAGGGAATAAGATAAAAGAAAGAAAGGGGGAAGAAGGAGGAGGGAGATGAAGAGGAAAAAGATTAAAAAATGATCATCTAGAACATAGAGATAACAACGGGTCTAACCCTCCACCAAGCTTATAGCTTTTCTCTATTCCGTCTTAAGACACACTGTCTGCCAATTTATATCTCATTCCATTAAGTCTTATTTAACTATCTTTCCACAAGTAAGTTTCAGTCTACCTCTACCTCTCTTTATGTCGAGCTCTTGATAACAAATTTTTGTTCTTACGAGAGCATCCAGGGCCATCTCATTACGTGTCGAAACCACCTCAATCTATGTTCCCTCATCTTTTCACTCCCCGGTACTACCGCTACCTTTCATCAAATATCTTTATTTCTTATCTTATCCATATTTTTATAACCACGTATTCACCTTAACATTCTCATTTCTGCTACCCATTTTTTATGATCATGTTGGCCAACATTTAGCTTCATATAACATCGCAGGTTTTACAGTTGTTCTATTGAATTTTCTTTTTAGCTTAAAGGGATTTTGCGGTCATAATAAAACTCAGATGCACTTCACCATTTCATTTACCCTGCTTCGATTCTATGATTTACATCTTCATCAACCTCTCCACCTTTTTACAAATTTGATCTCAGGTATCTAAAAGCATCTTTCTTGGATACCTCTTGACCAAATATATGCACGTGGTCTTGATCATCATCTCTTATCAGCAAAAATTCACACTTCATATACCCAGTCTTGCTCAAGATTAATGTGAATCCTTTAGACTCGAAAGTGTTTCTCCAAAATTCAAGTTTCCTATTAACATCGTCTTTGGTCTCATCAATAAACACAATATCATCTGGAAAAAGCATACAACACGACATTTCCTCTTGAATATCTTTTGTTAGTTCATTCATCACTAAGGCAAAGAGATAAGGACTAAGAGACAAACCTTGATGTACACCTACCGTTATAGGAAAATAACTTGATGCTCCATTACAAGTTTTCACACATGTGGTAGCCCCATCATACATATCCTTGATTGCATTTACATACTTTAATGGTACTTTTTTCTTCTCAAGAGCCCACCATAAAACTTTTCTTGAGACTTTATCGTATGCTTTCTCAAGATCTATAAACATCATATGTAAGTCTTTCTTCTTTTCTCGATACCTTTCCATTAATTGTCGCATCAAGAAAATGGCTTCCATGGTACATCATCCTGGCATAAATCCAAATTGATTTACAGAAATCTTGGTTTCTCTCCTCAAGCGATATTAAATAACTCTCTTCCACAACTTCATAGTATGGCTCATAAGCTTAATGCCTCTATATTTAGAACAATTTTGGATATCTCCCTTATTTTTGTAAATAGGCACAAGCATACTTTTCCTCCAAGCATCAGGCATCTTATTTGTTTGAAGAATCTTAATGAAAAGATTGGTAATTCATTTTATTGCCACATCCCCCAGGCCTTTCCACACTTCAATAAGGACGCGATCGGGTCCCAAAGTTTTATTATTCTTGATCCTCTTTAAAGCCTCCTTAATTTCATGTGTATTAATTCTGTGCATAAATCTTCTATTCAGATCATCATAAGCGTCCTCCAAGTCCACCTCACTTATTATCACCATCCTCATTACAAATTTTATTACAGTAGTTCATCCATCTTTCATTTACATCTTCATCTCTTATCAAAAGTTTTTTATTTTCATCATTGATGCATCTAACTAGGGTGAGGTATTTACTCTTCTTGTCCCTCATTTTTGCAATTTTGTATATACCTTTTTGACCATCCTTGCTCCCAAGATTTTTATACAAATTGGCAAAAACCTTGCCTCTAGCTTCCCGCTATGCTTTCTTTGCATTTTTTCTTGCTAATCTAAACTTTTACAAGTTCTCATCATTGGGACTTTTATGTAAATATCTAAAGCATTCATTCTTCTGTTTAATTGTCTCCTGCACCTCTCCATTCCACCACCATGTTTTCTTTGTAAGAAATTTGTTTCCTTTGCTTTCTCTTAGCATCCTCTTTCCCACATTTTGGATACTCATAGCCATATCATTCCATATTTTATTTACTTCTCCAATAGACTCCCACGATCATTTACGCAACATGTTTTTCTTGAACTCTATTTGTTATTCCTCATTTAGCTTCCACCATCTTATCCTTGGGTCTTGAGCCATCTTCTTCATATTAAGTACTTTGTTGAATCGAACCTATAGAACTATCAGCTTTGTTATGTAGCGACACACTTTCCATGATAGACCTTGCAGTCGATACAAGAATTTCTATCTTTTCTTCTAACGATAAAGAAATCAATTTGACTATTTTGGCCACTATTATAAGTGATAAGATGGTAGTGCAACATTCAAGATATCTTCTCCAGCTAATTTCTCATCTCATAGGCCAAACCTCCATAAATTCTATCGAAACCTCCATTGCCTTTACCAACATAACCATTTAGATCTCCTCCTAGGAAAATTTTCTCCTCTCGTGGTATCTATCTCAAAACCTCCTCTAAGTCTTCCGAAAATTGGTTCTTACCATTTGATTGCAGTCCAACTTGGGGTGCATACACACTGAGGATATTTAAAATTAAATCACTCACTGCAAGCTTAATTAGCATAATCCTGTCGCATTTCCTTTTGATGTTAATGCATTTATCTTTGAAACTTCTATAGATCATAATTCCAACACCATTTTGACTCTTGTTTATACTTGTCTACCACAAATTGAAGCTAGTGTCGTCCACTTCCTTGACCTTTTCTCCAACCCACTTAGTTTCTTGCAAGAAAACAATATTCACTTTCCTTCTAGCAAAAAATCTGCTAACTCTCTCAGTTTACCCGTTAAGGTTCCTATGTTTCAGCTTCCCAATTGCATCTTTAACCCCGGGGCGGTGTTTACCTACCACACTTGCCCATCTGCATGTTGGGATCCTGACTTACTTGTCACAAAATCCAGGTGAAGACCTGGCGTCATGCCTTGAGACAAGGACCCTAGCTCTTATCGCTACATCTCGGGACTGATGTAGTGCCTTGACTTATGGCAAGGGCCCTAGCCAATTTTTTGCTACACCTGAGGCTCGATGTAATGTGTCTCTATGAAGGATAGCACCCCAACAAAATATCATAATGGTTCATCTCATAAATATAGCTATTTTTTACAGCTGATTTGCAACACCTGATGCCAAACCTCATCCTTTATCCTGACCTTAGACAGGCCATGCATGTAAGCACACATAGGCGGAGTTTCCATGCTGGTAATTTTTATAGTTAAAAATTGTGTAATAAAGAAGTCTTATAATGTTCACCCAAAAAAATGAAGTCTTATAATTAAATAGTATGAACCTAATTCAGAGGATATTTTTTGTATTTATTTCCCTGCATGTATCAACCTCTCAAATTGTTTCAATCATAATGGCATAGAAAATCACACGATTCAAAATCCTATAGGGAAATAAATGAACAACCATGATTAATCTCTGTGGAATTACATGTTCTAATAGATTCTATCTATTCTCTAGCAAAAGTTGAGATCTGATTCTATTGCTATAGAACTACCTTGCCCTGAAGTTTTCCCAATGCAATATAAAGAAGTCTTTCTAACCAAAGTAGAACTTACAAAGGTTTGGACAATTCCCACCATTTAAGCTAGCTTTTGAGATTGAGTTATGCCTAACTCAAATTAAGTACCTTTCAAGTTTTTAAATTTACAGTATATTATTATAAGTGTTATTTTACATATTTGTAAAAAGAACAATTTTTATACACCTTAAATTAAGTACATTATCTTACAAGTGCTACCAAATTTTAATTTCTTCATTATGTGTAAATATGCTATGCTTTTCTATACTTCCCCTTTTGGAGCAACTTTGTATATTGAGTACAAAACATCTTGTAAATCAATTTTTTCTTCAATATTGGTATAGAGCATAAGTTGTGTTTCATGTTGCAAATAGTTTTAGATCCAAACATACCAAACAAGAGCATAAAGGAAATCAAGAGTGTACTTGTCTCAGCTCTAGCAGCACATTAGCAATTGTCTGAGGCTCTTCTTGTATATGGGGAGATCAAGAAAGCTGGACATAAGTTGGAGCAAAAAGTCGTTATAACTCTGATTCTAAGGTTTTGCATTAATGATTTGTATAACATATGCCTTCAACTTTATAGTTAATTACTGGACATTCTTAGGAGGAGTTCACTAAATTCAATGGGGAGTTGGATGGATTGCTGCTTCTGCTTGAATGATCTAGACTATTGGGTTAATTGTTTCTTCAAGGTTATCATGTATTGTATACGAAACAAGAATTTAAGGTTTAATGTTTTTAGCCCTCCCGTATTGAATTTGTTTGTAGTCAAATTGTATTATGCAAGTTGCTTATCTAGTTATCTTCATACATCTTAAAATTTTTGTGTCAGGTCTACTATTCTCTTGTTCAAACAACTTAAGGACAAGTTCAAAAATGATGACATAGTAATGAAAGCTCTTTTTTATGCGGTGAGTTCTTGTTCCCTCATGGTTTAATTTTTACAAACTTGCAATAATTATGTTGGATTTGGATAGAGTACGAGTTATTGGATTTCCTTACAATGTATTAAGTTACCTGAGGTAAGTTGTAATCTTTTCCCTCCCTCTCCCTAACCCTGTTTGAGTTTTTGTATAGTGATTATCTTTGCCTTATGGTCTTGGCTGTTAATTATTTCTATGGTTGTAAGATGCATCAGGAACTTTTAGTAACAGGAGATGGTAGATTTGCTCACTTTATGCTTAAGAAAATTCCACAAGATGATGTTGAGGTTTGTTTTGTCATCATAGAATGTCAGGAAACTTACAATGGTCTTAATTCTGTAGAAGAGAAGACAAAGCAAGGGAAAAAGAAAGAAAGAAAAGTGTAAGACTTGAGTACTAGTTCCAATGTTATATGTATGGGAAAGAAAGAGATGCCAAATTATTGTGTGGCTTTAGGAATGTGCTTCAAAAGGGTAAATGCACCTGATATGATATATCCATTTTATGTTTACTTATATAGCCTACAATGTCTCCACTACACAATTAAACTTTCTTTGTCATTAGAAAATACTTTGTTATGCTAACTAGGTCATTGATTATCATTGAAGATGTCGATTCCAATTAATTTGTATTCAGGCTTGCCCTACATAAACCAGCTTAAAGGTAGTTTTGGATTCTCATGTTGTAGGCTTGTATCACAGATAATAGCATTTCATTTCTAGCTTTTTTTTCTCAGCAAAACAAATCATATATGTGTGTGTGTGTGTGTGTGTGTGTGTGTGTGTGTGTCTGTGTATAGATAGATAGATAGATACATAGATACATAGATAGATATTAAGGAAAAAATAAGCAGCATGAGACATGCCAAACTAGGAAAAGGAAAAAATAAGCAGCATGAGACATGCCAAACTAGGAAATGATTTTATGCCTCTTGTTGAAGATTGGCAAGAGACAAAAACCTTTACATTTGCTTTAGAAAGAGTAGAATGGTGGATCTTTTCTCGAATAATGGAGTCAATGTGGTGGTAGGTAGATGTTGTCTCTTGTGCTAGATATTTGATGCATTCACTAATGTAAGAAAATAACCATTCTTACATATTGTCCAGTACAGTGGGAGAAGTACATTATCTATTCCAACCATCTTATTCCCATCATCCCATGTTTAACTTATCTACAAGTTTAACTCCAAATAGGAATTAATCAGTATCAATAACATTATTTATTATGTTCTAAAGTCGATATATCATCAGTATGTTGAATGATTCATATACCCTAGGACACCATTGACACAGTAGATCTCTCTATCATTCTTTGAAGCATTTTTTATAACTTGAGAAGCATGCTATATTTTTAGGTTTTAACTATCTACATGTAATCTCCAGCTGGGGACTCTTCAAATAAATCCATTGGGAAGCTAATGGGGCTTACTCTTGGTGATCACAATCAAGGAAACTTTTCCATCAATCTATAGAGAAATGCTTTCCAAGATGCTTTTCAACGACTCTGTCTTGTTTGAGCAGGAGGGCACGAGTGTGGTTGTTTGCCTGATCGATGTTGTATTCGACTTTCAACATCAACTTTTTCATAATCGATGTAGAAAACACTTCAAAATACACAATTTTGATCATATTTCGACATCAGTTTTAGTCATAATCGATGTAGATAATGATTTTCAATATTGGTATTAAAATCGATGTTGAAAAATATCTACTTTCAACGACGATATAAATTGATGTTAAAACTCCTCCATAACCAATGTTAAAGTCTTTTTATGTAGTTGTGTATCAAGTAAGTGAAGGTAATTAGATAATCTAATTATACTTTTTAAAATATAAGAAATTAATTGAACACTTTAATAAAAATTTTAACACCAAATTTAGCATTAAACCAAAATTGTATAATGGTGTTTATGACTTTACATGCCCAAAATATTTTACCCCTTTGGTCCTTTGCGTGATAGAGCCATCGAGAATTGATTCATCTTTGGTAATGGTGACGTGCAACATGAAGTGTAAAGAAAAAAATTTAAAAGATAACCAAAGTCTAATTAAGTTAATTACTTGAATGGTAGGTAGATTTAGCATATCATTGGATGCCTCCATAAACGATACATGAAGAAAGCAAAGCCTCTGTACGGATATCTAAATGAGAGTTCTCAAATTAGTCACGTTGAAAATTCAAAACCTTTTACGTTGACACTTAATTATTGTAATTTCATAATTTTGCTTGATCAGAGAATCAATATGAATCTTGTTAACTTGACGTATTGTTTAAATTTATGCAAGTTAGAAGAGAAAGAGACTCGACACCCGAAATGGGTGGAAATGCACAATAATTGTGTTGAATAGAGTATAAAAAAAAAATCGTGTTGAATAAACTGATCATAGATTCATATTCTTCTTGACTTTGTAATGTTTAGGTTAAAAGAAAGAAGCAAAATTAATTTCCCGGATAACATGACAGTAAAGGATAAATTTTTCCAGAAAATAAAATAATTTTTTTTTCATAAGTTGAATTTAGTCTATAGTACATAATTATAAATGAAAAGTTAATATGAAAATACTTCTACAAATAATTTATGCATGAGTTAATTTTATTTATAATTTTTTATTTTCTTATTATATAAGTACTTGCAGAAAAATTTATCCAAATTAATCTTAATTACCATCATTTGTCGTTTGAATAAATAATAATTGACATCATGCAGTCATATAAAATTGCACCGTCACGAGAGAGCAAAATGGCAAGTATAAAAACCACACGGAACAGCAATCCTCAAAGCTACATCCAAACAAACAGTTGAATGTTGAGTTTTCAACGTATTCTTATTTTTATTCACTTAATTCGTATAACCAAACAAATAATATTACTCCAGCATTCCACATGAGCCAAAATTAAGTTGGAATGGTACCTACTAATGATAATTATTAGAATTGAGCTAGCGACAAAATTAAGTTAGAATGGTGGAGAAGAAAATATCACCGTTGTCGTGAGAGAATTCTCGAATAAGTTCATGATTAATTTCCTCTTCTGCATGTGTATTTTTATGTTATCATTATCATGAAATAATACTTGTAAATATTTTAAATTTTCATGTAACCTTATATAAAAGAATCACTATTTGAACTTTGATAATTTTGTGAATGAATTTGTGTATGATCAGAGTTCTTTATATTTCTCTTACATAAGGTGAAAATAGAGTACTTTGAAAACAACTTTTGATAAACAAACCATAAAACTCATTTTATTTTGTTAAATTACAAATTAGTTCTATGTCTCACACTATTTTTCTTTTGTTTTCTTCCAAATAATTGAAGAAAGATGAATGATTTATATCTGCACACTAACATAAATATCCTATGTAAAATAAAATAAAATATGATATAATTAAGAATATTTTGATACTCGTATTAAAAAAAATGCTTCACTCCCTTTTCTGTTCCAAAAAGAAAGGAAGGCTAAAAAGCCATGTGACACAAAAAATGCTCACCTTGTCTCCTCTGAATCTCATTATCAAATGAAGGAAGGAGTAGTTTTAGTTTTGCTTAAACTTTTCCTTTCGATATTCTTCAAACTATCCTCCTCTATTCTCCCGAAACAAATAAAACCTTAATCTATTTGTCTTTGGAAAGAATAAAGTTTAGTAATATAGTAGTGTTCGTAGTGTTGTTTTAAAAAATAAATTGAGTTAAACTTCATGTTTACATTTGGCTCTTTTTTTTTTTTTTTTATAATTACAATCTGATATTATCGAAAGTACTGCAAAGTAATGATAGAAAAGTCACTACCAAACAAAGAACATATGATATGATGAATAGCCCATTTCCACAAGTTTTAATATGAAAAAAAAATGACCTATTTGATTATCATTTTTTTATTCTGATTTTTATTTTTAAAAATTTTATTTTGATTATTTATCTTTTCAAAAGATTAAAATGATTCTTTCATTAATTTAAAGTTAATGACAATCAAATATTAGTGACTAAAAACACCCACAAAATAAAAAATAAGGAAGAAATAACGATGCATCATCAACAATTGCATCAGTCACAAACTATAATTTTATTTTTCCCAAATCAAAAATTACAAACCTCACAATTTAATTAACAATTCAGTTTCAATATAACATCATCCACATAAAATAAAATTTGATGTGCAACCTACTTTTCCTACAACCAGGTGCACAACATCCTCTTCATTTTCTCATCTCAGCTCACAAAATTGTCAACCCACAACCTTTTTTGCATCTAAGCCCGAGGAGGTCATTGGATTCAACAAGAACCTCAATTCTCCAACAAGATCATTTTCAAGATGTCGGAATGCAATTTTCCCTCATCCTTTCAACAAGAACCTTACCTTAATGATTCTTTTTATTCCTTTCTTTGCTTTGATTCTTGAAGGTCTGGTGGCTTTTCAAGTTAAATTGGTTGTGGGATTTTGGGGATTTCAATTTGAGTTTCAGGTTTGTGATTTTCAATTTGAGAAAAATGGGACTAGGATTTCTGAAGGATAAAATTGTTGGTGTACCATTGCTTCTTTCTTATTTTTTATTTTGTGGCGACTTTTAGCCACCAATATTTTATTATTATTAATTTCAAACTAACGGAAGGGTCATACGGAAGGATCTTTTTGAATCTTTTTAAAAAATAAAAATTAAAATAAGTTTTTTAAAAGATAATAAATCATAATAAACCAAAAAATAAGATAAAAAAATCAAATAGATTATTTCACCTTTTCATATTATTATCATCAATTGTAAATGGACGCTTATTTTTGAATTGGGTTTATATTTGGATGTTAAGGCCCAATCCTGAAAACTAAGACAAATGGCTGAAGGTAAAGCTATGGACTAAAAAAAAAAGGCATGCATGGACTAGTCATACGTAACGCATTACACATGCTAGTATTTATTTGACACTTATTTTTTACGCCCATGTTTGCTAAGCACGCCCTTCCTTTCTCTTTCTATTTTATTGCCAATTATACCCTATTATTTGTTAAAATAATTTTAAAAATTACTTTCCAGAACATTATATATCAATTCAAGAAAGTAATTCCTACAACTATGTTTTATCAAAATACAAATTATTTTGGAAATTACTTTCTAGAATAACTATATATCAATTCCGCCAAAAATATCAACAATATGCAACGTTAACACTTAATTTATCCCCAATTTAAAATTGACTCACATTTAACAAGCATTTCAACCACCCAAATCGTTTCAAACACTTTCCACAAGCACGACCAATTAAAATTGTTTTAATAAAATTTAATTTATTTTAATTGAACCCAAATTCTTAAAATTGTAGTAGCATTTGAATCATAGTTGTGATAAGGCACTGTTGTTGTGGCCAAGAGAGTGAAACAAATGCATAATTGTTTGATTTTGATATGAAAATAGCAAAATATGAAGATAAGGGTCAATGATAAAGAGAAATAACAAAGAAGCTAATTTCTATAGATAAAATCATCGGTATCTTTGCCTTCATGTCGGAGCACCTGGTGAAACATTTCGCCTCCATCTTCCTCCTCATCGTTGTTGCTCTTCTCTGTGATGTCATTCAGATCCAGAGATGAGATCTTGTTCTTTGCCATGTTGTGCATGCTCAACCCGTTCGAAAGGTGTTGGAACTCGCTGCCATGCTAGCCATCATCGTCCACATCAAAGATCGGCTGCTAGTATTTTGGTGCATCATTAGAATTCACGTCTGAGTTGTCTCCATTTTCATTTTCTATGCACACCACCAAACACTCAAACCCTACTACACCATACACCCAAACATTGGGTGTAGATCTCACATACATGTCTGTCAAATTCAAGTAAGGTAGAGGTTGAAACCTTGCGTCACAAATGAAAATGATGGCATTTTCATTCATAGATATTTTCAAATTTGTGATACCTACGTTCAAGATCTAGACATGTACCACATTTTTTATCTAGATAAAACCCCTTAATTGACAAGCTTCTGTAACTTGCAACGTGCCTACATGTCTTTATTTTCGGTTGTCTTAGTAACTGAGTTGTTTTGGTAACTGACTGATGATAAAGTCAAATATATGGTCCACATTGTTTCAGTAACAGCAACAACCCATATTTTCTGCACACCACTAATAACAGACACCTTGATGGTTAGGTGCTATATATAGTGTATGTTTGGGGTCCCTGAGTTCACTGTGAAATATATGCAATACACCATGTGCATTAGAGCTAGAGCATGGAAGACTTGCAAAACAATCAAGAATTACTTGACTCACAAATAACTACAATTCATCTTCGGAGCAAACAAGAATAGCAATGACAGGAGATATTTATAATCTTAATTTTTTTTGCATTTGATCTAATAGCTTCTAATGTATATAAGCGTGATTAGATCATTTAATTTTTCTTACATTTGGTATCATAGCCCATTTTTGCCTTTGCCTTAAAATATGAAGTTTAGTGTTGAAAATGGCTGAAAAATCATTGGGTTTTTAATTCGAATCCATGGGTTGCAACCGGGTCAAAGTGACCCGGCTCAAGGTTGAAGATGATGAACAGTAAAAAAAAAAAAAAAGAAACATTTTGCACTATCTGGGTCTCAAACCCATGAGCTTCCATTTAATGATACTCACATCACCAGTGGGTCATTTGAAGCTATTTGATATTGTGTTGTTTTTCTGCATCTTATATGTTTATGTGTTTCTGTTTAATTTTAAAATTTGTAGAGTTTTGATTTGTTTTATGCATGAATATATTCTGGAAAAGTTTATTCTATGCATTATATTAAATCAAATGCATAATATTATGTTTCAATTATGATTATGTATGAGAATTTTATTCATCATTGTATTATATCTTGATCTTGAAGTGCATAATATGATTTATTCTCATATGATTAAGTTTTAGGTCTAAGTGATCTCTATAATTTGATTAAAATTATATATTAAGTTGTTTAAAGATCATATAAGGAATTAGACATAATATTGTAATTAATTGTTACACTTTTCAAGTTATTATTTCGTGATATTTAATTATTTGACATTATTGCTTAGAGCTTGATGCAATAATATAAAGATAATCTCAGTGACCTATGTAATTTAATTAATTAAAACTTAGCCACAACAACTTTAATTATTTATTTTATATATTAAGAGCCTTTAGATCACATAAGGTAGATGATATTAATTGTAATTAATCATATATAATATAGTAGATATTATCTCACAGGAATTTCTATTGTAATTTTGTATGATTAATTAGGATAAAATATTAAATTATATTTTTTGATTTGCCCACATAGATCAAGAAATATAACTTGATAGTTTTATCATCATGTTTATGTGAATTTAATTAAATTAAAATTTTAGCTCACAGACAAATTTTATGTTGCTAAATTCATAATTTTATAAGCATGACTAACATTGGTAAAACATGATACATTATTTTTGACTCAAATTTTAATGATAAACATATATGTTGAAATATTTTGTAACTATACAACCTATTAATACAATTGATGTCTCAAAATTGAGAGGATCTTATTTTTCTATCTGGAAGGAAATGATTTTGTTGACGTTAGGGTATATGAACATTGATTATGCTATCAGGAAAGCTGACCCACCAACAATTACATAGAACAATGAACCGGAAAAGATGGATCTGAATGAGAAATAGGAAAGATCCAACTGACTTTGTGTGATGTTCATTAAGACTAAGATACTGGTTGGTATTAGGGACTCAGTTGAACAATATTACAATGTGAGAGTGCTCCTAAAGTTCATTGATGACAATTTGAGACTTCAGGGAAGGCATTAGTTAGTACCTTAATAATGAAATTTTCTTCCATGAAGCTCAATACTCTGAGGGGTGTGCATGAACACATGATGCAGATGAGGGACATTGCAGCTCAACTTAAAACTCTAGAGGTGGACATGTCTGACGCCTTTCTAATGCATTTTATGCTGAATACTCTCTAGCACCATATGATCACTTTAAAATATCCAAGAGCACACATAAACACAAATGGTCTATTAATGAACTCATGACCATGTGTGCTGAGGAAGAAGGGGAGGTTGCAGTTGGAACAAGGAGAGAGTTCTCTTATGAAGACTAAAATGAAGGATAATAAGAAAGGTCATAAGAACAAGGGAAGTGGTAAAATATCACCTCAAGCTACAATTAAGAAAGAATCTAGGTGTTTCTTCTATAAAAAGAAGAGGCACATGAAGAAAGATTATCCTAAATTCAAGCTATGGTTTGAAAAGAAAGGTATGCCTACCTCTTTAGTTTGTTATGAATCTAATATGATTAATATCAATCATAACACATGGTAGATTGATTTGCAACATGATCTTTTCTATATTAATTTGGAAAATGATACCACTTATGATGCTATGCATGTTAATGTTGGCACGAAATGATGTGCTATGAATGAGGATTCCTCTATGTTGTGGCACCTAAGATTAGGACGCATCTCTATTGAGAGAATTAAGATATTGGTAAATGAAGGGGTACTTAGTGCTTTGGATTTTGCAAATTTTGATACTTATATAGATTGCATTAAGGGTAAGCAAACTAACAAGTTTAAGAAGGGTACAAAGAGGAGCTTAAATCTATTAGAAATCATACATACATATATTTGTTGTCCAGATATGGACACAAATAGTTCGAAATACTTTATCACCTTCATAGATGATTTTTCATGATATATGTATCTCTACTTACTTCATTCTGAAGATGAAGCTTTAGATGCCTTTAACGTTTTTAAGGCGAAAATGGAGAAACAATGTGGAAAGCAAATTAAGATCGTGAGATCTAATAGAGGTGGTGAATACTATGGTAGATACATGAAGAATGGACAAGCACCTGGTCTATTTGTGAAGTTTCTTCAAGAACATGGAATTGTTGTCTAGTACACTATGCTTGGTTCTCTGGATAAGAATAGTGTGGTAGAAAGAAGAAACCGAACCTTAATGGACATGGTGCAAAGCATGCTTAGTAGCTCCAAGTTTCATAAGTCATTGTGGACTGAAGCAATGAAGACGACAATGTACATATTGAACTGAGTTCTAACTAAGGTTGTCCCAAAAACACCATTTGAGTTATTTAAGAGTTGGAAACCAAGTTACGACATGTATGCATTTGGGGATGCCCATTTGAAGTGAGAATATATGACTCACAAGAAAAGAAGCTTGGCCCAAGGACCATTAGTGAGTACTTCATTGGATATGTTGAAAGGTCTAAGGGATACATATTCTACTGTCCATTTCACAGTACAAGGATTATGGAATCAAGAAATGTTGAATTTCTTGAGAATGACTTGATTAGTGGGAGCAATCAATCTAGAGATTTTGTTTCTGAGAAAGATCATTTAGTTACTCAACCATCCACTTCAAATCTTAGATTGTTATTAACAATACCCTTCCAGCTCAATCGGGTGTTGTGCAACCTATCATTCAAGATCCACACCCTGTTGATAATCTAGTAGATCAAGTTGTTCATGAAGAGCAAGAAAAAATTGTTGATCAACCATTTGAACAACAAGTTTCTCAAGAAGATAATGAAACAACATTAAGGAGATATACCAGAATAAAGAAATCAGCGATATTGAGTGAATTAGTTGTGTATCTACATGAATCTGACTATATTATTGGAGCTGAAAATGATCCTGAAACATTTTCACAAGCCATGAGTTCTAAGGAATCAAACTTGTGGTATGATGCTATGAAAGATAAGATAAATTCTATGGCATCAAATGAAGTCTGGGATCTTGTTCAGTTGCCTGATGGTGCAAAAGCCATTAAATGTCAATGGGTCTTTAAAACTAAGAAAGACTGGTTAGGCAACATTGAGAGATATAAAGCAAGACTCATAGCCAAGGGATTTATTCAAAAGGAAGAAATCGACTACAAGGAGACATTCTGTCCTGTATTTAAGAAAGATTCTCTTCGCATAATTCGGGCACTGGTTGCACATTTTGACTTAGAGTTACAACAAATGGATGTGAAAAATGGCTTTTCTCAATGGAGACCTAAAGGAAGAGGTTTATACAAAACAACCTGAAGGATTCTCCTCTACTGAGGGTGAACAATTGGTATGCAAACTTAAGAAATCAATATATAGATTGAAACAAGTCTCCCATCAACGGTACTTAAAATTTCATGACGTTATTTCTTCATTTGGTTTCGTAGAAAATGTTATGAATCACTGTAATATATACCAAAAGGTCAGTGGGAGCAAAATTTGTTTCCTTATTTTATATGTAGATGATATTTTACTTGCAACCAATGATAAGAGTTTGCTATATGAGGTGAAATAATTTCTCTCTAAGAACTTTGATATGAAGGATATGGGTGATGCCTCTTACGTTATTGGTATCAAGATACATAGAGACAAAGTAAGAGGCATTCTTGGTTTGTCTCAAGAGACCTATATTAACAAAGTTTTGAAAAGATTTAGAATGAGTGACTGTTCACCAAGTGTAGCTCCATTGTGAAGGGTGACAGATTTGATTTAAGCTAGTGCCCGAAAAATGATCCTAAGTGGAAACAAATGAAGAACATTCCTTATGCTTCAGCTGTTGAAAGCCTTATGTATGCTCAGGTCTGCATAAGACCTGATATTGTTTTTGCGATTGGAGTGTTAAGGAGATATCAAAGTAACCCAGATTTAGACCACTAGAAAGTTGCAAAGAAAATGATGAGATACCTTCAGGGAACTAAGAACTACATACTTATGTACTAATTGACTGACAACTTGGAAGTGATTGGCTACTCAGATTCAGACTATGCTGGCTGCGTTGATTCGAGAAAATCGACTTCGGGATATATTTTTATTCTGGCCAGCGGAGCTGTGTCTTGGAGAAGTGTCAAGTAGACCTTGACTACTAATTCCACTATAGAGGTTGAGTTCGTTTCTTGTTTTGATGCTACCTCATATTGTGTATGGATGAGGAGTTTCATTTCTGGGCTTAGAGTTATGGATTCCATTTCTAGGCCATTGAAGATATACTCTGATAATTCAGCTGTTGTTTTTTTTACTAAGAATAAAAAAAGTTGTAGTCGAAGCAAGCACATCGACATTAAGTATCTAGCCATAAAAGAATGTGTTAAAGATAATGCAGTGGTTATTGAGCACATTAGCACTGAATTAATGATTGTCGATCATTTAACTATGGGCATGCCACCATTTAAATTTAAGGATCATGTAGAAAGGATGAGACTTGGTTCCCATATGTGATTTTCATTGTAAGAATGATATTAAGAAACTCTATTGTGATGTTTTTCATTCAGTTTATACGCATCTTTAGTTATTTATTTTGAGAAACATCAATTAAGTTTAGTTATTTATTCATTAAGTTGTATGAGCTTGAGAAATATAATGCAACGTAGTACATGGAAGATAATACTCATATATATTAGAGGAATTATCACCATGATTCATGTATTTTATTTCTCATTATAGTATATGACAGGATATATGAACCAAGTGGGAGAATGTAACTTGCAACGTGCCTATGTGCCTTTATTTTCGGTTGTTTTAGTAACTGAGTTGTTTTGATAACTGACTAAGGATAAAGTCAAATATATGGTCCACGTTGTTTCAGTAATAGAAAAATCCCAACAACCCCATATTTTTTGCACACCACTAATAACAGACACCTTGATGATTAGGTGTTATATATAGTGTATGTTTGGGGTCCTTAAGCTCACTCTGGTATATATGCAATATATCATCTGTGCATTAGAGCTAGAGCTTGGAAAACTTGCAAAGCACTCACAGGTTACTTGACTCATGGACAACTGCAATTCATTTTCGGAGCAAACAAGAGAAGTAATGACAGAAAGTATTTATGATCTTAATTTTTTCCGCATTTGATCTAATAGCTTCTTATGTATATAAGTGTAATTAGATCATTTAGTTTTTCTTACAGCTTCAACGACGAAGGTTGTATAAGTGACATGAATTTGTGTTGAAGGCGTGGTTTTTCATGCTCATGGTGATTGTGTGTTGGTGAGTGGAAGACAAAGGTTTGTGGGTTGAAGGCACGATTTTTAACAGTTAAATTATTTCAACATTAAAAATTCAATGAAACATTAATATTGTTAATGAAAAATGAAAAAATAATAAAAATAAAATTCTTAAAAATTAAAAAACTAAAAATAAGACTTTTAAAATTTAATGTGTTATAAAAACATTAAAATACAAAGGATTAAAATTAACGTTGAACTTAACTTTGAAGATAATTATTAAAATTAATAAACCTAAATTATATTATAATTTGTAATTAGATGAGAATTTAAATTTTGAGACTGAGTTTGTTGTAAACCATTTACTCAATTTCTAAAGTAATTTCATTGAAATTTTTAACAATTTTTAATATATTGATTTGAAATTAATATCACTAAAACATTGAAAACAAAATATATTTAGAAAAAAGGTTTAAAAAAGTTTTTCATACTTATAATATATTTCTTTTTCAATTTTCTACCTAAAAAATATATTTATACTTTTATTTTTAATATTTGTTATTAATCTAAATAATGATATAATACTTTTTAATTTATCACTTAATAGAATATCATATCATTATTTAAAAATAAAAACATATTACAAAAGAAATATATTTAAGTCTTAGAAAAATTGTGTGTGTGAAAAAACAACTGGTGACGCAACGCACAAGTACGCAACACAGACACCGGATACACCCATGGAAGAATCGTTGCTTTTCTTCAAACCTCATGTCTGGTTTTTCCACAATTACGTAATATAATAATACACTTACTTTTAAAAATTATTATTATGATTATTTAACTATATATACCGTGTGTGCTGTGTATATTTTCACTTCCAGTTCCAGATTCAGATTTTCATTTTTGTCAATCGTTGAGTCCTCATTCAAACATTTCCGCAAACTATAATCATTTCCGATTTGCCTTTTTTTTTCTTAGTAACTTCCTCAAACGCTACTCACGTTCAAATCTCCCACCGCCATGGCGGCCGCCGGAGCATGTCTCTTCTCCGCCGCGCTCTTCCGCCGCGAGCCGCCGTCGCCTGCCGGGAAACCGAGCTCCCACCGGATCTCGAGTACGACTCCGCGACTCGCCGTGTCGGTGGACCGAGTTCCGGCATCGGCGGCAGCGGTAGAGAACGGAGATGGAAACGGTGCGGTGGTGAGAGAGAAGCGTATGGAAGAGAAGGAGGAGAAGGAGAATCGACGCATGAACGGTTGGAAGCAGTATTTGGAGCAATCGAAGGAGCTGATAGAACCGGACGGTGGACCGCCACGTTGGTTTTCGCCGTTGGAGTGTGCTTCGCGATGGGACAATTCTCCTATTCTGCTCTTCTTGCCGGGTATGTTTTTATCCTTTTTCTTTTCAATTACAATTTTTTACTACTATTTTATTTGTTCTTTTTTTTTCTCCTCTACTTTATGGTTGCGCTCTAGTTTTGTTTTCGTCTGTTACTTTCAAAATAGCTCATTAAATCTTTATTTAATTCCTGAAGTTAAATAATTTAGAGTTTATTTTTTTAGAGTTTAATAAAGGAGTAAAGAGTTTATGTTATCACAGTATACAAATTTATCAAATAATTAAAATTAATTTTAATAAAAATTTTAAAATAATTATTGTAAAAATTAATAAACTTACCTTTTTAAAATTTTTATCGATAAATAATTAAAAATTAATTTTAGTAAAATTTCAAAATAAACTTACCTACTTACTTGATGCAAGTCGGATTTCATTAAATGTTTTTTGGCTGCATACATATTTGTTTTTTAAGAAAAATATGGTATAAGAATAATCTCTAAAATGCAGTAAAAAAAGAATAATATATAAATTAAGAGTTTTCATAACTGATTTAAATTTCATAAAAAAATTGATTTAATTTAATGCAAATTTTAAAACTTGATTTGGAAATTAAAATCAAATAAATTAAAAATTTAAAAGTATCATCATATGGATTTGTTTAAGAATATCTATTAGGTTAAATAAATGTAATTTAACTTAATTATAACAAAGATATTTGTTTATTTTATTTAATAGTTCATTTTAGCAAGTTATTATTATTTTTTCAGTAATAGGCATCAAGCTACTTGTGTAGACAGAAAAGTATTATATAGACAATGAGAGAAACTTATTATTTAAAATTATTGAGTAGTTAGAAAAAAAATTATATTTTTTGTTGATTCATATTATATTTTTTTTATACATAGAAAAAAATTTATATGAAATACCCAAATAAAAAGACTCTTTAACATTTCTGTTTAAGCAAAAAAAATGTGATATAATTATTAATGCTTACATTTTTATCTTATATTAAAATTTCTAAGTAGCATTTTAAATAGTATTTTTTGCGGCAATCAAATTTTATTTTATATTGTTTCAGTTCTAACTTTTAAGTATAAAATTTATTAATTATTGCTTTAAATAAAGCGACACAATGCAATTAGTGATATACAATCAAAAACCACTTTCCTTTAAAAAGAATTTCTGTAAAGATTGTGTAAGTTCAACATAGCCACTTTCAATTACTGAGAGTCGGAGAGTGGCTGTTATTCCACTGGTTCATATACGATCAAGGTAACATTTTCTTAAATAAATAAAAAAAGGTAACGTGACTAAGATTTCAAAAGTGGGACAAAAATAAAATAAAATTTGAAAGGCCTAAATATATTGAAGGTTACGATAGTGAATAAAGACAAACACTTTAATTAGGCTTAGCTTCAGAGTTTTTTCATAAATTAGTAACTATAGTTTATAAAAATAAAAATTTAGGACATCTCGTCCATGTCTTTTTGCCTGCCCCAGTAGTTTGTCTTATTTCGTCTCTCCTTTTTTATTGGTTAAAGTCTTATGTTGTCTCTAACACTATTATAAAATTTAATGCAATAACATTATTTCTTGTTTGAAATAATAAGTGTAACAATGTCATTTGAATGTATCTTACATTTTTCATTTATTTATATTATATAAATAATTTGATCCTTAATTTATTCAACTTTGTTTTACATTGGTCCCTATCAAAGAGAAAAAAAAGTTGAAAATGAATATGCATAATATAAGAAGTTTGGGTTAATTTTTATAATAAATAATATAAAAATGTAGTTTTTTTTTTATAAACTACAGTTTCTAATTTATGAAAAAACTATGTAGCTATTTTAAAAAAAAAAAAGTTATTTTTTTCAAAAAATTATGTAACTATCGATTTTAAATTTAAAAACATTACAAAAAGCATAAACATTTTCCATATTTAAATTAAAAATAAAATTATAAGAAATAATATAAATATTTTCAGTCTCTCTCTGGTCTAACGAGTCAATAGTAACTTACTTTTTATTTTCTGTCTAAACTTCTACTTCAAGTTGCTCTTAGAAATTAAAAGTCTTACTTTCATTTATTATCTAAGTTTATTTTCTTTTTCTTGAATTTTTGGGTCACAGGTTCTTTTTCATTTAATTAGTCCTTTTTCCTTTTTTTAGCCTTTCAATTTGTTAGCTGGTATCTCTATCTCCATCTCTTTATTTTGGGCTTCCGATATAAATATAAGCTTTGACATCATATTAGAATTTGAGTGGACATATGTCTAAGATTATGAGAGAATAAATTAGTAAGCGATCAACACTTGTCCTTCTTGAAGGTCACAATTGTCCTCATCTACTATGTTTTTGTTTTTTTTTATATAAATTTTGGACTTACCTAATTTTTGGGCCATTCATTTTATTTCTAGTCTTTCTCTCTTGGTTTAATTTATTTGCACTTCAAATTTGTATGGGTTTAATACAGTGGAAGAAAAACAAATAGAGTATAAAGAAAACATGTTACGTGAAAGACCGTGGGAATTTATTGGAGAAACTAATGAAATATGGAATAAGATGGCTATGTGTGTCTAAAATGTAGGAATGAGGGTACTGGGTGAAAGCAAAGGAAACATGGTAGTGGAATGAAGAGGTGCAAGAGGCTATTAAACAGAAGAAGGAATGTTTTAGATTTTTGTATAAATGTCCCAATGATGAAAATTTGCAAAAGTTTAGAGAAGCGGGAAAAAATGCAAAGAAAACAGTGCGGAAAACTAAAAGCAAGGTTTTTGAAGATTTGTATAAAAATCTTGGAAGCAATGATGGTGAAAAACGTATTTACAAACTTGCTAAAATGAGGGATAAGAAGAGTAAAGACCTCATCCAAGTTAGATGTATCAAGGATGAAAATAAAAAATTTTTGGTAAGAGATGAAGATGTAAGTGAAAGATGGATGAATTACTTTAACAAACTTTTTAATGGGAATGGCGACAAAAGTGAGGTGGATTTGGAGGGCGTTTCTGATAATTTGAATAGAAGATTTATATGCAGAATTAAGACACATGAAGTTAAGGAGACTTTAAAGATGATGAAGAATAATAAAGTTTTGGGACCCGATGACATCCATATTGAAGTGTGTAGAGGCTTGAGAGATGTGACAATAAAATGGTTGACCAATCTTTTCAATAAGATTCTTCAAACAAATAAGTTGTCTGATACTTGGAAGAAAAGTATACTTGTACCTATTTACAAAAACAAGGGAGATATCCAGAATTGTTCTAACTATAGAGGCATCAAGCTCATGAGTCATACTATGAAGTTGTGGGAGAGAGTTATTGAACATCGCCTAAGAAGGGAGACCAATGTTTCCGTAAATCAATTTGGATTTATGCCAGGAAGGTGTACCTTGGAAGCTGTTTCCTTGATGTGACAATTAATGGAAAAGTATCGAGAAAAGAAGAAAGACTTACATATGGTGTTCATAGATCTTGAGAAAGCATAGATAGGATCCCAAGAAAGTCTTATGGTGGACTCTTAAGAATAAAAAGGTAGCATTAAAATATGTTAATGCAATTAAAGATATGTATAATGAGGCTACTACATGTGTGAATGTTTGTAATGGAACATCAAGGTATTTCCCTATCGTGGTAGGTGTTCACTAAGGTTCAACTCTTAGTCCTTATCTCTTTGCCTTAGTGATGGATGAACTAACGAAAGATATTCAAAAAGAAGTGTCGTGGTATATGCTTTTTGCAGATGATATCGTACTTATTGATGAGACCAAAGATGGTGTTAATAAGAAACTGGAATTGTGAAGAAACACTTTGGAATCAAAATGATTCACAATAAGCAAGAGCAAGATAGAGTATATGAAGTGTGAGTTCTCGCGGGGAAGAGATGGTGGTCAAGACACAGTGCATCTACTTGGTCAAGAGGTAGTTAAGAAAGATGTTTTTAGATACTTGAGATCAATTTTGCAAAAAAGTGGTGAGATTGATGAAGATGTAAATCATAGAATTAGAGCAGAGTGGATGAAATGACGGAGTACATCTGGATTTTTGTGTGACCGCAAAATTCCCCTGAAGCTAAAAGAAAAATTCTATAGAACAGCTGTAAGACCTGCAATATTATATGGAGTGGAATGTTGGCCAGCACATAGGTAACATGAGCACAAAATAGAAGTTAGAAGAAATGAGGATGTTAAGGTGGATGTGTGGTTATACGAAGATGGATAAGACAAGAAATGAGGATATTTGACGATAGGCAGTAGTAGTTCCGAAGTGTGAAAAGATTGAGGTGGTTTGGACATGTTATGAGACAGCCACTGGATGCTTCTGTGAGAACAAGAGTTTGTTACCAAAAGCTCGACATAAAGAAAGGTAGGAGTCGACCTAAACTCACCTGGGAAAAGTTAGTTAAACAAGACCTAATAAAGTGAGATATAGATTGACGGACGATGTGTTTTAGGACGGAGTGGAGAATAACTATTAGCTTGATGGAGTGTTAAAGCCATTAGTATGTCTATGTTCCAGTCGTTTCCCATTTTTTTAGTTCTTTTCCTTTTCATTTCTCCCCTCTTCCTTTCACCTTTCTTTTATTTTAGTTTTTTTTTTCTTTTGTCTTTTTTTCCCTTTTTTTTGCCATCCCCCTTTCTCTTTCTTTGTTTTATTTCCGATTTATCATTGAGTTCATCTATCATCAACCCCAATTAACTTGGGTTAAAGGTGTTGTTGATGTTGATGTTATTGATGTTTGTATAGTCTTGGAGAATAAGCCAGTAAACTTTCAAATTAAGTTAGCATGTTTATCCAAAATTGCTTTGATGCTTTGGATTCATGGTTCTCTTATTTATATGCTCTTTTATTTGTTTCTAACTCACTAATGTGAGATTTGTTCTACAACAATGATCGTTAACTTAATCGGCTCAAATAGTCAAATATTTTATCTTTATCATTAAGTATAGAAGACAGTGTTACGGGAGAGTTAGAATAACTCACATCCCCTTACATCGGCTCAAATATTTTAATAATACTTCTCAGTATTAATATCTTTTAATTGATTTTTTATACGAATGTAACATTTTAATTTAGTCATTCAATTGAATAAATGGTCAAAATTAAATTTAAATTAAAATATTAATTTTTCATGCATGGTCGTATAACTATACATTTCGTTTAATATTAAAAATGATTTAGTAGTCACACGTCTGCTTTAAAAAACCATATGTACCAATCAAATAAGATCTAATAGTTTATAATCATAATTCTTATTTTTACAGTAGGAAGTGTTCTCATTTAACATACTTCTTATATATACAACGAGAAAAGCTTATCTATTATTCATGTCATGATTACAAACAAGGTTACTCCTAATTTGTGTGAATAACTTGCACTCCAAATTTTGCAGGGATTGATGGCGTGGGACTTGGACTTATTTTACATCATCAGAAACTGGGGAGGTTTGTGTTCATTTAATTTTAAGGCCTAAGTGCACTCACCAAATTGTCGTTTTAGGAATGCACTTTTTAGGCGATTAGATGAATATGAAGCCAAAGTGTATCTTCTAGCTGGATGGTGCTCTTGGGTTATTTTCTGATATGTGAGAAATACTTTTTTTTTTCTTGAATGAAGGATTTTTGATATGTGGTGCTTGCATATTCCAGTCGCTGATCGGACACCGTTTACAGGTACTCTTTTTCCCTTGTCCCTCAGTATACTAACCATTAGTTTATTGTGTTGCTTTTGCTGTACTTCTTTAAAATGGTTAAGAGCCTGTTTATTGTGTTAAAAATGGGATCACATGTTCTTTCTTCCTTACATTTTCAGAAAATTGATGAATGTATTCGAGCTTAATTTATTGTTCTGTATACTTCCCACTTGCAGACCTTCTGAAAATAGTTGAGAGAACAGTTAGGTCAGAACATCAACGTTCACCAAATAGACCCATATATCTTGTTGGGGAATCTTTAGGAGCATGCCTTGCACTGGCTGTTGCGGCACTTAACCCTGATATTGATCTTGTTCTAATTTTGGCGAACCCAGGTAACTTTTAGTGATGAAGATAAGATTTATTCTCTTGTATTTTATTGTTCCAGACAATTCAGCACCATTAACATGACTGAAAGTAAGAGTTTAACTTCAGAGAATCTCCAGTAGCCACGATGAACTACTAATTCACTGTTATATATGTGCACTGATCTGTAAAGTCTAGCAATTGATATTCTGACAAATGAAAGCTGTAAATGTTAGAGTAAGCCACATGTGAGTGAGTGGATGCAAGACAATGTTGAAGAAGTAGATCACACATTGAGTAGAAATTAGAATTTAAAATATACCTTGACTTGAGGGTTTAAGTCTTGGATCATTTTGGTGCTAACCCAAGTGTGTCATCTTTCTCATAAGCTTGGAGTTAGCTTATTGATATTTAGATGGCAAGTCTGATAATTGATGCAATCAAGCTTTAGCTTAGACATCGATGGCTGATGTTGTTTACGAATATGGTGGGGAATAGTGTTTTTAGAATGATGCCATTGATTGAGATTTGACAACGGTATAGTGAAATATGAGATCCTTAGCTAGAGATTTGAATGAATATTCCTATATAATATTCAAGTTGATTTTCTGTAGCTGCACATCAATTAAAGATGGACAAAAATCTCACCTTCCCCACCCAATTTGGCAGCTACTTCATTCAGGAGGTCAAACTTGCAACTTTTAACACCATTATTGGAAGCGTTGCCCAATCCACTCTCTCCTGGCCTGTCTAAAATTCTCAGGTCAACAGAAGGTTTGTGTTTCTAGTTCTGAAGGCTATGTTTTTTTTTCTTTTTTTATAAACTATTTTCAAAAGATTCATGGCAGATGTGTTTTGGGTCTAAATTCTACCTTAAGAGCTCTTTTATGTCTAGAATACTTTTGCATCATTATGCAAGCCAAAAGAAACTTTGTGTGTTTTGGTTCAGCTTATTTTGAAATTATAATATCTTATTTAGCTTCTTGAGATAACTTTTTTAAAAATAAGCTATCATTCCCTCTGAAAAAAGCTCTCCTAAACATGCACCATATATAATACATTAAATACTCTTGAACACAACCGGATAATGAGGACCTAGTGAAAGACTCCATTTGTAGGTTGTTTATATTACCAGGCAGTTGTCTCAGTCTCAGCAGTGAGTAACTTTTGCTTGGTCAGTTGTAGGTTTGTAGTTGTTTTCAATGCTTCAAATCATTAGCATAATTCCTTATGTTTTTCTCTTTGAATCCATTGATGAGAAACATTCATGGATTTCATGTCATTTACACATAATTTCATATTATTTCCGTTCATATTTGAAGCCATTTATGCTCCATTGTTTTACATTGTATGATATTTTCATGGATCTATCTCATTTTCTTCCTTTACCATATAAATGTCTCATGCCTTTGCTAGATCTTGTGACTTGTCTATGATTCTTTTTGTCATTTCCCCCCTTCTGTATTCCTTTCATGATAAAATATTTAAATGGTGACTAGTGAAACAAGATTTTCCCATGTTTTGTTGCTTTTGCTTATTTTTAACTAAATATTTATGAATCGTAGTTCTTTAGTTAATTTAATATAATAAATCAGCAAGCACTTAACTTCAATGTCCTATGCTAAGCTTTCTACTTCAAGATCCTTAAACACTGAATATTTTTTAGGAAAATGTCATTTATTATTCATAGATCAAGGACCAATATACGGACTTTATCTTTTACAAAAGAAAATTATGCCTTTTTCCATTTATGCCTTCAACATTTCTTTTTTTAGGTGAATCTCTGAGGATGCTGTTGGATAATGTGGTCCGAGGACTTCCTCTACAAAATACAGCTGGAGAGCTAGTGAAGGATTTTACTACTTTCTCATTATCTCTGCCTGTAAGGTTCAATTATTGCTTTTGTTCAAAAAATAAAGAAATTCCTATTGGAAGAGCAGCGTATTACTTTTTCTTTATGCTTTGAATATATGAAGCATTTTGTATGAGAAGTAATGACAATGCATGAGGCATATTCCAGAAGAAACCTAAATTGAAGATTGGATAGCTTATTTGCTTTTCTTTCTTGTAACCAAAACTTCATAAAAATGGAATAATGCTGGACTATTGAAAAACATAGATTGACATGATTAAATTTTCCTTACTTTGTCTTCTTGGTGTATTAGAGTATTCTTGCTCCATTGTATTGACTTTACTTACTGTTAGTGTGCTGTCACCAACTGTAAGGTAGTTACAGTTTCTAACTGTAATTAGTTAGTAACTGTCAAGATTAGTTTACAGTTGAGAGTTAGTTACAGTTGAGTCTCTCTATATAAAGAGATAACACTGTTGATTTAAACCTTGTCTAATCTTTTCAAATTAATGATAAACACTATTTTACTTTCTCTCAAATTCTATCATGGTATCACAGAGCTAGGTTGCAATCTGCAACACATTTTTTGGGGATTTCCTCATCTTTTTTTATCTTGATTTTTTTTTTCTTTCGATCTCTTCTTTGTTTTCTTTCTCTGCTTTCCCCTCCTCCTCCACCTATCTCTGCCGCGCTTGCGGTCATGATGACTACTCCGGTTACCACCGGTGCTGCCAGTGGTGATCCTCCGCCAAACAGTGGCCATGTGCAGCCGATTCAACCTCCATCGGTGAACACAAACTTCAATCACGTCATTACCAAGAAGCTCAATGCTGTGAATTATCTCTTCTGGAAATCGCAGGTTGAACCTGTGATTTGTGGCCATCGTCTTTTCCATTTCATTCAGAATGTGCAGATTCCAGTGATGTTTGTGATGATTGCTGATCGTGATGCTGGTCGCGTAACTGAAGCTTACCGTGCCTGGGAGCAACGAGATCAATTGTTGCTCTCGTGGTTTCAATCCACCATTTCTGCTTCAATGCTTCGCAAGTTCATAGGTTGCACAAATTCTTGGTCACTATGGGACAAAATTCACAATTATTTTCATGCTCATACAAATGAGAGAGCAAGGCAGCTGCGTACTGAAGGTCAATCTGTTCCAGATTTTCTTTCTGCAATACAAAATATTGTTGACCCTCTTGTTGCTATTGGTGATCCAATTTCTGTGAAAGAACACATAGACATTGTTATTGAAGGTTCTAAATAAACTACTTCAGGTAGTTAATGTTCCTGCTACTAGTCAGTATGCAGATATTCTTACCAAAGCTCTGTCTCCAAGTAATTTTGGAGTGTTCAGGGCCAAGCTCACACTGTTTGATCCCTCCAATTCTTCCGGTCTCGGGGTATTAGAGTATTCTTACTCCATTGTGTTGGCTTTTTCTTACTGTTAGTGTGGTGTCACCAGCTGTAAGGTAGTTACAGTTACTAACTGTAGTTAGTTAGTAACTGTCAGGATTAGTTTACAGTTGAGTTAGTTACAGTTGAGTCTCTCCATATAAAGAGATAACACTCTTGGTTGTAACCTTGTCTAATCTTTTCTGATTAATGATAGACACTATTTTACTTTCTCAAATTCTATCATGGTGTTAAGCTCGTGTGTGAAATTTCCCATTGTTTACTTTCAATATTGAAAATCTATCTTTGATTGAACTCTCAGGTTCTTACTGACATATTACCAAAAGAAACACTTGTGTGGAAACTAAAGATGCTTAAGTCAGCTTCGGCTTATGCCCATTCACGCCTTTATGCTATCAAAGCTCAGACTTTGATACTTTGCAGGTTCATTCTCTGACATTGCACATCTTATATCTGTCATAGACTCATAATATGAAATCTCATGTACTTTGTTAACTTTTCACTTCCTGCTGGAATTGAAGTACATCGTATAGTTAGGATTCAATGTAGGGAATCTGTTAACTGAAGAACTCATGATTCATTAACCAGATTCTAATCAATTGCTATGGGTTAACTTGGCCAATAAATAAAAGCTTAAATGATAGAAGCAATTGATATCTGAAAACAAGATTACATTATGATAAAATGAACCTAGTGGGATTTCCCATTCCTGACTGCAATTCCTTTTATCTAATTTGTGCATTTACTTAAATTGAGTAATGAACTCCCAGGGTGGATGGTAAATTAATCCCACCTAATACCGCATATACACAGTTTATTTTCAAGTGTATGAACTATGAAGTGAAACTTACTTTGCCTTTTGCCCTTCTAGTGGAAATGATCAGTTACTACCTAGTCAACAGGAAGGTGAAAGACTATTGAAGTTACTGCCTAAATCTAAATGCCAGCTTCGTAAATTTGATGACAGTGGCCATTTCCTATTCCTGGTATATGTTTCTCCATTTCTACTTTTCTGCATGCATGTTTCTCCTGTGTTTGCATTCAGGCATGCATCACGATCCTTTTCATCTGATAGGAGAAAAAAGATATCAAATGTCAGTTGGAAGTTCAAACCAACCCTAATATGGTGCCTCTGTCCACTTCTAACAGGAAGACAACATTGACCTGGTAACGATCATCAAAGGCACTTCATACTACCGCCGTGGCAAGTATCATGACTATGCATCAGATTTTATACCTCCAACACTTGATGAGGCCAAAAACATAATAGAATCAAACAGGTAAAAATAACAGGATGAATTTGATCGTACAAGCCATCAATTAAGAATAACAAGAGACTTCATAGTATATATTATAAAGATAGTAGATTGCAAGGAGAGCTCAGCCTACTGCTAACCATGATGACTATACATATCTGGAGATTTTTCTTTGTTCATTTTTTATTAACTGATTGTAGTATAATCATTAATCAAACTAGATATAAGATTGACACCTTTCACTTATAATGCTTCCAGTTTGTTTAACCTTATTGCAAGTGCTGTAATGCTCTCAACTTTGGAGGATGGGACGATTGTAAAAGGCCTTGCTGGAATTCCTTCAGAGGGGCCTGTTTTGTTTGTTGGGTACCACATGCTACTCGGATTAGAAAAAATTCCCCTGATTTCTCGAATTTTTTTGGAAAGGAATATCCTTCTTCGAGGGGTAGCACATCCCATGATGTTTATGAGATCTAAAAACGGAAGGTTACCAGATTTATCTTCATTTGACAAATACAGAGTTATGGGTGCTGTCCCTGTAGCACCAACTAACCTTTTCAAGCTCTTTTCTTCCAAGTCTCATGTCCTATTATATCCTGGAGGGATGCGCGAGGCTCTGCATAGAAAGGTAACCCCCAATAAGTAAACTCTTTAAGTGAGTTTCATCTTTCACATGAATTTGAATACTTCTAAGGACTTTAACTTGTATTTACCATCTTGGGCATTAATGCAATCAGGACTTTAAATTTTGGAAAGAGCATGTGAAACTTACACAATTTGAACTAATTATCTGATATCACTATTATGTATTTTAAATTTCATTTGAGAAGAAAAAAACAAAGAGAAAAGGGAAATTGCATGAAATATCATAGGTTGTAGGTATGCTGGAGAACAAGATCATTGCTTTCCTTTTACAACAAGCAAGTCATGTTTAGATAAACTATTGACCTTAGTTTCTTCTTTTTGGTTTCACTTGTTGCTTGACACTCCAAGATACTTAAACTTGTATTATAGTCTCCTATTTCCCCCTCTAAGCAACGATTTATGCACTTCCTACTAAACTTATATTCCATATTCTCCATATTATTTCTACTTGAGCAAAATCCATGTGCTTCCAATTATTACTTTCCTTTATCATCATCAAATTACTCGAACTAGTTGACTGTGAGGTGATATTTAATACATTGGAGTTACCATGATAGTCCCCTAAGATTTTTCAATCAAATGCTTGCCATTCAATTTGCCAATGCCATATGATGAATGTAGAGTTCTGAGGTGGAACATCGAGTGTAGACATATAAGATGTTGGGGTATCTTTCAGGTTTTAAAAAAATCAGGCATAAAAAATGAAAGCAAATGCATATTTTATCATTCTCACATTCATTGCCTATTTGGAAACACTTTTTCATGAAAAACAATCTCTTTTTTCAAAAGCTCTCCCAGGAAACTGCAGGGGGGGGGTGGGGGTGATATGATTAATATTCAAAAGTTAGCTAAATAAAACACGCACTTAATATGAAAGTTTTTAGGCTTGGTTATTTTTTAGGTTCACTTTATCTGTCTGTCTCTGTATTTGTGCTTTGAAATGCACCGGAGTAGTTTAAAATCTTCAGCATTGCGATAATTCTCAGGGTGAAGAATACAAGTTATTCTGGCCTGAACAATCTGAGTTTGTAAGGATGGCAGCAAGATTTGGAGCTAAAATTGTACCTTTTGGTGCAGTTGGAGAAGATGACCTTGGTGAAGTAAGTTTTGGTCTTTTCTGTACCAATCCTTTTCCTTCACAAATCTATTATGGCCTGAAAATGCTTGTATCAGGCAAAGAGTGACCAATTGTTTTTATGAAAAGCATAATTCAAGTAAACTACCCATATTTACAAACTTTTGTCTATGAACTTTGGGTTTTAATTTTGCTTCGCTGTGAGTGAAGTGCATTTTTTTTCGCTGTCATCCAAAGTGTGACCACATCATTAAAGGATTTGGACTTCGCAGGTAGTTGTTAGCTTAGTCAACTCAAGTTATTTACATAAAGTGATAACACATGATTGGAATTTTTTTATAACATTGATATTGGGTCAAAAATAAACTCTCTATATATATATGTGTGTGTGTGTGTGTATTTGCATGTGTTAACGATAACATTTGCTGCCCCACGAAATGCAAAGCCTTTCCTAATTAAATATTTAGAAACTGATTTTTCCATATTTTGTACCGATCTAGGGTAGCTATGGCTCTACAAGTAACAGAACACCCTTTTAACTTAATGCATGAATATGACCATCTTTGAATTTCATTTTCGCATGATCTGTGGATGCCTTGGACATGGATTGACCATAACACATCATATCACATTGGTTTTTTCAGGTAGTTTTTGATTATGATGACTTGGTGAAGATTCCTTACTTTAGGTCGGAAATAGAAAGCCTCACAAATGAGGCTACGCAGTTGAGGTATCCTGTTTGGTGTGGTTTTTCTTTTATTCTTTCCAAATCATGAAATATAACGTCCTGTATATACCATCTTTGTTGTCATTATTTTCCATCTTCTAATATGTATGCATATGCATGATTATACATCCCTTATTATTGGAAATCCAGGAGTCATACTGGTGGTGAGGTGGCAAATCAGCCAGTGCATATGCCTTTGATTTTGCCTAAAGTTCCTGGTCGGTTCTACTATTATTTTGGAAAACCATTGGAAACGGAAGGTATACTGAATGCATATTTACAGCTTGGAATGTCCATGAAAAATGGTGTTAAAAACGATTTTTCCTTCTTAAAATTAATGAGATATTTTTGACAGGGAGGAAACAAGAATTGAGAGACAGGCAGAAAGCTCATGAGTTTTATTTACAAGTGAAATCTGAGGTTGAGAGATGTATTGCTTATTTAAAGGTAAAAAGAGAAAGCGACCCCTACAGAGGTATAGGGCCTCGACTATTATACCAGGCTACGCATGGTTTTGAGTCTGAAGTTCCAACATTTGAAATTTGATTGTTTTGCACACACAAAAAAGGCATTTTTCTAATTGGTTCTGAGGGTTGTTTTGCATTCCCTAGATTAGTGGCAAACTATGAATATTGCCAGTAGTTTCAGGATTGTTTTCAGGCCGAAAAGGCATGATTTCTTAATAGAAACATTGTACAATTTTACCAAGTTTAAATCAATAAGAGATAAAATGCAAATAATAGATTATTGTGGAAGGAGAACAACTACTGAAGTTCTATTTAAAAGGGATTTGCTATTTGGTGTGCATGACACATGATAAGAAATTCTAGGGTGTATCAAATTCCACTCGGTGCACAACTGAAAAATATCAAATTTTGGCATAGAGGTCTACGATTCTAAGTTTTTGGTAGCATATTTTTTCTTTCATGCCTTCGTATCGTGTCCATGGGAATGTCACTTGTACTTGTAAAATAGACAAATATTAGAGGGTTAGAACTTTTTAGAAGAATTAATATTAATTTGTTTAATTATATCTTGACAAGTGAGTGGTTCTTAATTTAACTACTTAAAATTTTGGCAGAAATTCAAATTCTTAATAATATCTTTTGATTGGGTAGTATTACTCATTACTCTATAAAATATTGGGATTTTGATCCTCTCCCGTAAAGGTTCTCTCCATCTTCTCTCCAGCTGCATCCTTGATCATTGGATATATCTAATGGTTAAGATTAAAGCATTAAAAACAGCCGAAACAAAAGTAAATGTTAACCTCCTCTTTCTACCTCTGGAACCACAAAAGTTTAGTGCTCCCTGCAATGTATTTTTTTTTATTACGGAAACAACATTTTTTTTTTGGAAACAGAAATAACATAATTATTTAGTGCTTTGTCCTCATATTATTAAAGATTATAGAATAATAATGAAAATTAGCAATAAAAAGAGAATTGTTAGCACCAAAATACTTTTTGTTGTGGCAATGAACATATCTTTTTTTAGATAGATTTGAGCATTGTTTATTTTATAACAAAATTTTTTGACGTCTTATTTTTTATTTATACCTTATATTTTTTCTTTTTAATATCATATTACTTATTTTTTTTCCTTATCACTCTCATCTTTCAATATATATAAGATTTTATATTGAATTTGTACACAAAAAATGATGAATGGATTATTATCTTTCACATTAGTTGTTGCCATCAGTTGAATGAGGTACATACCACAAAGGCGTATGCGCGGTATCGGGGGCGTCGTTGTGTGCGTGGTGACCTTCAAGGTGGGGGTTGTGATGGGAAGAATATCAAATATACACGATTTTAAACCAAATCCAATCAGCTTTTCTATGCATCGATTATGTTTAAATGAGAGTGGGAGCAAGAGAGAAAGGGGAGAAGCGGGGGAAGAGAAAAGAGAGAGTGGGCAAGAAGAGCTGGTATTTTAGTATTGAATAAATTATAAGTCTTCTTTGATATATAAGAAAATTACATTTATTTTTTTTATTTTTAAAATGTACACAAATATATAAATGTTGGCTAAATATTTGTCAATAATAAGTTATGTGCTAATAAGTTATGTGCGTTAATAATTTTGATTAAATAAGGATAAAATATGTTTTTTATCCTCATAATTTAAAAATATTGTCACTACAAAAAAAAAAATATTTTTTGTACTTGCAAAAATTTAAATGTTAGTTTTTAACTCTGAAATTAGGTTTGAGTTTCGAACTTATGTTATTGTAGAAAGTGTCAAGCGATATAAATTGAAAAACCCAACATTTTTTACAACAACATACATGTAAGTTCAAATGTATCCGAACCTACCGAAGTAGACAAATTAAAAACCTAACACTATCTACAACAACATACACATAAGTTCAAATGTACCCAAACTTAGTTCTAGACCAAAAAGTAACAGACTCAAATTTTGCAAGGACGAAAAATAGACAAATTTTTTTACAATTATGGATTCTGAATATTTTCATATTTATGAAGACGAAAAACATATTTTAGCATTTTTAAATCAAAATTGTCGACGCACATGATTTGTTATTATCACATGCTTAGACAACATTTAGAAAGTTTGTGTAAGTTTTAAATACAGAAAGAAGACATGTATAATTTTCTTAAACCTTATGGAAAACATGTAAGTTTTTCAAAAGAATAAAAGACATGTATAATTTTCTTAAATCTTAAGGAAAACATGTGCAATTTACTTTTTTTTAATCTTTGAACATTTTGTATCTTTAATAAAAAGTTGTGTGTTGTGGTTGAGTGAGTATCAAAAAATTGTTTTTTGTTGTCCATTGTTATTTCTCTTGTGCTGTCCCATGATCATTTTTTTTTGAAACAAACATGGAACAGTTGAATTTGTGCTGTTTGTGCTGTTATGTACTGTTATTTAAAACAAACCAAACGGACCCATAGGAAATTTAGGATAACTTCATATTCTTTAGTTCAGAACCTGTTGGAAATTGTAATAGGTGATGCTTCATTTATTAGCATTAGAATTAGAATGCAGAAATGCTACCCCCATTGGTTTAGTTCATCACCGTGTTTTATATGTCCATAAACTTTACCCTTGCTTAAACTGCAATTTACAAAAAATGTTGGTCGTCAACCAATTTTATTTAGCTACATTTAAATCTTCAACACATTATCTTCTGGAGTGTCTTCACTGTTCCTATTTCGATACCAGCCACTATTTATCTGCATTAAGGGATATCCTTTCTCCCTTGTATTGTTGAAGAGATTTTCGTGGTTTAAGTCGAATAAATGCAGTAATTCGTGGAAATCTTAAAATATATTATATTTATAGTAATTTAGTATATAGTGCATGTGGTTACAACACATTATCTTTGATACTCTGGAGCATGTAGTTACAAGAGAATTAAAAGTTCAATTTCTCAACCTATTTGCTTCCTCGTGAATAGTGGATACTTTAGGGGCATGCTGCTCGGATGGCAATTAATCTAGAGCTAGTGTGTTAGTACCAAGCTGAAGATGTGGCTTTTCTCGAAATACATGGATGCAAATCCAAAGGCTATCTTTAGACCAGATCCTGGGTGGTGACCTTGCAACTGTGGATCTGCCAATCATGAAAATTCCTTGTGTCTCTAAACATTGGAATGCCTACAGACATTAGGAAACCAAGCTATGTTATCCTTGCAACAGAAAAAACAATCTTGACCATACTTATCAAACTGCAACTACTTATGTAGGGCTAGAACATGCAAACAGAACAAGCAATGCAATAATATCCCTGGATAATATTTAGCAATCTGAAAAGTAAATATTCACCAATTATAAGCCTATTATCATTGCTTTCTACAATACCAACACACCTGCACATTCATAGATTAGCAACAGCTAATCAATTAAGAAAATTCTTCATATTTCAGCTTCGTCCTCTTTCAAGTGCATAAAGATAAATTAGAAATGCAAAATACAAGAGTAAACATAGCATTTCATTGGAAGACTGGCGAGAAAATGCACAACTTGAAACAAATGTGATCTGGTATGTTTAGAATATGTATATATGTATATTATTAAACTGAGAGAGAGAAAGAGATATGTTATTAATCCTGGGCTGAACCAAAAAAAGAAAAGAATTATAAGTTTATAACTATGAATAATTACCCAATTATCTAGATGCTTTTCAGGGCCATGGGTATCATCACATGCTCTATGTCCAGTAATTAGCTCCAATAACACTATGCCAAAAACGAAAATGTCAGATCTCATCGTTAATTTTCCAGGAGTGGTATATTAAGGGTATAATAATCTTGTCTTTCCCATAACCCTAGGGACAACATATGATTGGCCTCCAGTTGACCCAAACTGTCACTCTCCTCATTCGGAGTTCCTTTTTACCTAGGTCCTGTATCAAACCATGTGATGTCAACTTGAGCACATAAGGTTATGGCACTTCAAATATGTCATCATCTCCATAACATAAGCCATAAGTCATTGTTTCTGATAAACCAAATTTGGTTTCTAGAATAGTGCCATTTGACAAGGTTTATCAGCAAAGGAAAAGGAAGAACCGAGTTTATACTATCAGTACAACTATTATGCGTAAAAAAAAATAATGTAGTGTTAATGAAAGTTACTACCACCTGTTAGTATGATGGCTTCTTATGTTCGAATAATACTGTAATTCTGTAATTTATATTTCTTAAGATGGGTAGGACTAGTTTCAATATTCAACATTAATAACAAACAAACCCCTTTTCCTTCCCATTAGAGCAAGTCAGTTAAAAACATTAGGTAAATTCAGCATCTGAAAAAAGGTAATGCTGAAACTGCTGCAAGCATAACAATGATTTACACAGCTAAACTACTGCAACCAACGTCTTAACATTCTTAAGCATGGTGTTATTCCTTCAATGCAAAAGAAAGGAAAGATTATTGATATTCTAAATCTATGCAAGATGTTGAAATCATTATAATTTTACTTCCTTGGAGTAACTATACAAAACCAGTCCACGTATCTAGGTAACACGTTTTGGAAGCAAAACAGCAGTACCATGTAATGTGGAATACCTGCATATGAAGAATCACCCCATATCCCATCCTTAATTCTCTTGTGCACCCCATCATGATCCACCAACAACCCACCCTCCCCCACCGCACGAAGCCGAACCAACCCATAAGTATACTCTCTCGACACAAACCCTCCCTCAACCAATTCAACAAGAAACCACCAAGCCTCAACAACCCTCCCAGCTTCACAAACTCGAACCGGGAAGCCGTGCCCCAGCCTCTGCATCTCCCTCAACATCTCATTAACAACACAATAGTACCTAATGAAGCAACCATAAGTAACACGGTTCGGCACAACGCCCCTTCTTTTTATGTCATCAAACAGCTCCAGCGCCCTCTCTAAATGCAAAGTCTTACATCAGGAACCAATTTTCTGAAGAGCATTGACCGAAGAGACGCCCGGCCTCGTAAATTCGCCTTCACGTGGCCTTCCGGCAGCCGGTGAGAATTCCATGGCGGCAGTAGGAGCTTATGAGGATGGTGTAGGTGAAGGTGTCTGGCGGGCACCGGAAACCGGGAAGCTCCATTTGCTGGAGAAGGGAGCGGGCTTTGGTGAACTTCCCGACGCGGCAGAGCGCGTGGATTAGGGTATTGTAGGAGTGAGTGTCGGGTTTGCAGCGGAACTGCTTCATTCGGTGGAAGGTGAGAAGTGCTTCGTCGACGAGGGCTTGTTCGCCTAGGAGTTTGATGAGTCACGTGAGGGGAGTGTTTGAGGAAGTGCTAGAGGGCGAGGAGGCAGGCGAGTTCGCGGTAGGTGGGTTCGGAGTGGGGGAAGTTGAAGCGGGCCTCGACCCAGCGGAAGAACTCCCAGCACCAGGGTTTGGCTCGCGAGATGTTTGTCAAAATGACGCAATGAGTTTGTTCTTATCATTCAGAATTTGCTCTATAGAGTGTGGGGGTTGCAATTTGCAAACGGGAAGCAGGGAAATTGAAGTACTAACTGTTATAATCGGTGAAATTGGAAAAAAAATTTGGACCATTTCTCGATTTGTGCGTGTCATCCTTGCGCAGGGGCCATGCTAATCTTCTCTGTATCGTTCCAATTTTATCGGATGTCCCCGAAGGGACAACTAGTCTTTTCCGCTTCTGTTATATAAACAGACTGGATGAAGCATAATTAGTCGATATGGGACTAAAAAGATGGTCACAACAGTAACTAACAGGAGCTCGACGAGTCCTGCACATCCCTTTGCTGAATACAAACAACATGAAGATTAATCAGAAGGATAGAGAACAAGATACTTCGATGTACTCTTTTAGTTTATCATTTAAGTTTAAGTTTTTGTTCTTAAATTATGTTTTAGGAACAATGAATAGGTGCTGTATGTTGAACGAACCACCACCTGATAGACCTTTTGATTACTATCCTCTCTTTCTTCTTGACATAATGATATTATTTGGGTTTTCGTTTACTTTACTATTTATTTTTTTCTTTTCGATTCTCTCGATTTTAAAATAAATCTACTGTATTTTTTTAATATGACGTGTGGTGTGGATGATTGAATCAGGTGTCCTTCTATAGCGTCACAACATTTTCAATGATAACGAAACAAGTTCAAAAAAAATTCTCAGTAAATCAAACAACCGAATATATCTCCTCTTTTAAAAAGAAAATTTAATAACCAAAATATAAATAAAAAATAGTACGAGACCGATTAAAAATTTAAGGATTAACATCCTTTTACTATTTTACTTTTACAAGTAAAACAGATTTAAATACATACATTAATGCAGTATCTAATGTTATAAAGGGTAGCCCTTGGCCCCTTGCAAGAATAAATTTATTCAATGGGGAAGTATTCTTAGGAACTACGATCAGTAAGTTCATCAGCACTCACCGATCTGGAAAATGAAGAACATAGTTACACCTTTTTTTTTATTATAAAAAACATAGGCACACCTACAACAATGATTTTGCTTAAGGTTTTGCTTAAAAGCATAACCATTACACTAAAAAATACAGTACCGAACATTTCCATTTCCATTCTACAAAGAGTTATTACTTCTATTTAAGGAAATAAATCTTTAGAAAAAGGTTTTATTTAAAAATTTGTTTAATAAGATCCTAAATCAACCATAATAATTAAAATTGAAACTCTTGTATAAATCTCTTAAAAGTCAAATGAGTCTAATTCAGTTAGTTGAACAGGACGTGTGAATCATTGTAAATCTTCTAACACAATCTTCAATTCCTATTGATAAAAAAAAACCCAAAAAAAAGTTATGAATATAAATACATACTTGAATAAAGAAGCGCAATAACATAACAACATGAACTAAGAATAAAAGAAACAAGATTACCGAGGAAAAGCATGTGATGTGATCTATAATGAATCACTTTTATATATCATTAAATTTATATGATCCACCGTCTATTAGATTTTTCTCTTTCCTTTAATTTTTAGGTTAACCAAGTTTTTAGTATTTAAACTTTTTGAAATTTTGAATTTTAATACTCAAACAAATTTTTAATACCTATTGATATGAATACACAACTATCAACTATTTATGTTCTACATCAATCTTTATGTTAATCTGACATATACTGACATGACATTTTTTGTGAATTAAAAAATATTAAATTTTACATTAATTTTTCTTTTTTTGTAATTAAAAATAATTAAATAGATTTTTTATTTAGTTAAATAAAATAAAAAGTAAAAATGTGCTTTATTTATTTCTCATCTTTTTTTTGATTTAAAATGAAAAATAAATCTTGTACTTCAATTTATTTATCCTTTTTATGTGAATTCTGAATAAAATTATTAAATAAAATGAAAATTTGATCTATACTTTAATGCTTTTCTATTTTATTTTTGTAAATTTAATAGATAATTATTAAATAAAATAAAAAATAAATATGCATGCTTGAATTACTTTTCCATTTTTTCTTTGATAAATTTAAAAAATAAATAAATGAAATGAAATAATTTTATGATTGAAGGCATTTCATGAAAATAAATGAAAAATAAATTTATACTTGAACTTTTCCTTTTAAAACTTGTAGTGCCTTTATCCCCAAACTCAAATGCCTTTTTATAACATTAGGAGGTAGAGAATAATTTGACAACACAAATATGATAATAAATAATTCCATGATTGCAGACATTGCATATTATATCGAGTGACACATGTTGTGTCATGAGTTTATAAGTTACACCATCATAATTACTTGATTGTAATGATGATATAAACTAGTTACATTCTCATTACCAAATCCCACAATAATAGTCATTACTTACAACCAAAAAGTAAATTATCAATCAACCATCCCATAAAACTAAAAAAGTGAAACCCCATAAACCAGTCAATACTCTTATCAGGTGTTACATAACCAAAAAACATATGACTATAAATGTATTAAAATTGTATTAGTTAGTCACAACCCAAAAAAAAACATTATTCTTTAAGCAACCTTTTTTTTCCCCTTTTTGCCATTGACATGATTTGGGAATTTTCCATTGCTTCTTGCAAACAAATAAAAAGGGGCAAATTGTTAGTTCCAAAGCTCCATTCATGTTTAACTGAAATTATAAAATGTCATAAATTTACATGAGTTTCTTTTAGAGCCTTATAAGATTCAATAATTCTCATTTGCCTTTGCTTTATCATTTTCAGCAGTGATTAATGAAAAACAAGTTTGCAAATGATATATTATATGTTACCATCTTTTCTACTAAAGGGACCATAAACCAAACATTTCTTCAATTGTTTTAGTCACACGACTTTTAGATCTTTTTTTTTCTTACAACCCTAAATGGTGTTGTGTTTGTTGGTATTATGGTACCTTTATTGGCTTTGGTTGTTGAAGTTGGTCCTTTGCCTTTTGCACTAGAAGATGATGCACTTGATTTTTTCTTTTGAATTGGTCCAATGTCAACTTTAACAATTGCAACCAAGCCAACCTCATGCAAAGCAAACGCAACTGATCCAACATTCAATGCAACACGTGGTATGTCAGTACCAACAACTATTGTTTCTGGTTCAACAGTTGCATTATCAACATTGTTTGTGGTTCCTAGATCCTACAAAAGAATAAATACAATGTAAACAATCACATTATCGGTATATTTCACTAAAAAACATAACAAAGAAAAGGTTTATTTGTTGAAGATGCACTTGAGATGTAGTCTGGCGAAGAAGTCTACAACAAACAAGTGGGAGAGGCAGGATTCAAACCTACGTAGAAAAACTTGTGCGCCCCTTGAGATCCCCTCTAATGTGTTCCATGAGTTGTAGGTGGAGTTGCATCTATTACTACTAATGATCGAGCATATTGTAACAATTTTAAATTCAAAATATAATAATATTCATCAGCCAAAGACAATAAAAAAACATAACTAATTGAGTTTAGGGTCATACATTTATGGGAGTAGCAGATTGTTATGCTTCTATACTTGGTGTTGTACCATTATCACATGTTCTCTTATTATGTCCAGGTTTACAACAATTCCCACAATTGATAAGTGTTTTTCATGTCTTCCTTAGTTTGGTTCTGGGCCCTTCTTCATCAGGCTCTTTTTCTCAATTTCTTTGGCCTTCCAGGTTTGTGTTTATAATTTGGTGGTAAACACTCATCATACGGAGTTTTGGGCCATTGAGGTTCACCTTCTAAGGGAGATATGACATTCTCATAGCACATTTTGTACAAGTCCTTACAGTAATATCCTAGGAAGCACCGACACGTTGAAACAGTGTCTGTATCGCGTCCGACACGCGCTGACACGCCAACACGCTCTAACGCGGTGTCCGACACGCGGTCAATAAAGCCAACGCGTTGACTGGTTGCGACACGTAATTTTGATCGTGTCCAACACGGTCAAAGGGCAGCTTCGTAAAAAATAAATTTTTTTGAGAAATTTATATTTCTGCCTCACCTTATTTTGCTTCTTCACGATTCCGCTGCACTTCTTCACGGTTTCAATCACCAGTCACCACCGTTGGCGCTTCTTCATGAGCCTTCGACCGCCATTCGCTTCTCGTTCAACACCGCCGTCGCCCGTCGCATCGTTCCCTTCTCTCCTTCACGCCGTTCCCCCTGTGTCCACTACCAGTCTACCACTAGCGCTCCTGTCCACTAGTCCAAGCTTTTCATTGTCGTCATTCCGCCAAAGCTTCTCACTGCCGCAGTTCGCTTCTCACATGTAAGCTTCTCACTGCCAGTTCTTATGTTTCGTAAGCACCCCAAATATTATTTTGTAAGCAGTAAGCACACCAAAGGCCCAAATATTATTTCCTGCATCTTTTTAATTAAACTAATTGTACCTTTTTGGAATGTGCCGTGTTTAGCAATTAGCTTAGTTCTTATCTTTTTTCCTGCAAAGCACCCCAAAGCCCGTATGCTTTTACAAGATATTTAAATCATTATTTAAATCAAGATATTTAAATCATGACCATGTGCTTTTACAAGTGTCATTATTCATAGAGAGTAGTATATATAAGTGTCATTATTTAAATCATGTCCCTACTTCCATCTCTGTTATGCACACCTACAATCACATCCTGTCTTTTGCTTACCTTGGTTTGGGAGTTTGGCTGAAGAAGAAAAAGTGTATTAAAGTGAAATAAGAAAAAAAATTAAAGGTGTGTCCATTAGTTATGTTTATTTTATTTATTTTTATTCATTTATTTTGTTTGTTTGTTTTCATTTAATTTTTCTATTTTTTAACTATCATATCCTTTGTTGGACTGTTTGCTATCAAGTTTTATTAATTTTTTTAAAATTATTGAATATTAAATGAAATATACACCCTATGAATTAAAAATATTATTTAATATTAAAACGTGTCCCAACGTGTCAAAATTCACAATTTTTTAAGATTGTCATGTCAGAGAGTCAAGTCGTGTCGCGTGTTGGTGTCGGTGCTACATAGGTAATATCTATGCACATACATTTTTGGTTTTTCTGGAATTGACTGTAAGGCAACAATTGCATGCCTATATGGGAATACCAACTAGATTCCAAAAGTTACATTTGCATGTTTTTTTTATCTATGTCAACTATAAACCTATTTGTGAAAAGGTTGTGGGTCACTTCAAATACTAACCTTGTTGAAGAAGATGCAAACGAATTACCACTATATTAAATCTCTCAATTTAACCTTTTCAATGGTTTAGGCATTATCTCTCCATGTTGTTTAAGTGATTTCTCTTAGTGCACTAAACTTATGCATTAAATATACTCTAATCCAGTCAACCATGGAGAGAATTGGTTTGTCGCTAGCAACTAAAAGTGTACTATTCAAGGACTCAGACAAATTATTGATAACAACATCACATCTGGAATGATACTTGATTTTTTATCTGCACCAACTATTCCTAGGTAGATTGCACAACCACTGATATGCCTCTTGATTAATGGCCTTGATTTGTTCCATCTTCTTAACCCATGTAGCTTCATATGTTGCCTTAGAAGCCCCCATCATAAGGCCATTCATCATAGTGCCTCTTCCAATTTTTTTCTTGAAGTTCTGGTGTAAATGTTTGACACAAAACCTATGTTCATGCACACATATCGAATCCCTATAAAATGATACAAACCATTAACATTACCAAATAAAATAATAATTCAGTAGTGGGGTGGTCAAAATAATAAAGATACATTATTATACCTTTCGTTGATTTGACATAATTACCCATGGAACAACTATTGGATTGCCTATGTCTTCAAAAAGCAATGCCAAAAACCATCTCCAAGTGTCTTTTGTCTCGGTCTCAATTCTTAACAACAGAAAATATTATTGGTAGATTTTGTTCATTGGGGTACCTCCCAACAAGCATCAACAATTGCTCTCCAAATAAGTTCTTCAAGTGGCATCCATGAACTCTAATAAATGGTCTAAATTCTCACTTAAATGTTGTTTTACACCCTTTAAAGTAGAAATAAAATGTACTAAATCTAGGCTAGACATCTAGAAAAGGCCTATCAGTTGCCAACATACAAGTGTTTTTTTTTCACATGCACTTCTTACTACTTCACAGTAAGACCACAACAACCTATATTGTTTCTTAGCATCCCCTTTAATTTTTTCCAGTGCCAATTGCCTTTTTGTATCAACAATTGTTCTTGTTATACCCACTGATAATGTATCCTTAATGTAATCAATAACATATGTTATAGTCATCTTTGGATTTGACTTCAATTAGTCTACCAACTATTTTGCAACCCATGGAGACTTGGAACTTTTAGTATAAAACACTCTAGCACACTAATGCTTTGGATGTCAAGTCTTCACCTTATAAGTAAGGTCATCGCCTTCTTTGCTAACATAAATTTTAAATTCACAATTTTGTGAGCAAATAACCTTTACTCTAATATTGTCATTTTTTTTATAAAAGTAACTTCTCTGTCATTTAAAACTATATGCTCCAATATGACTTCTTTACATTCTTACAAACTGCAAAACTCCATGTGAAGTGCAAACTTGAAGTCCTTCGATATTGCTTCCTCTCTGTATTTGTCCAATTTTTTTGCATTTACATCTTCTATATCAGAATCTATGCACTATCCAACTCCTCAAATAAGTAATCTTCATCTACATCATCCAAATTTGGAAAATCATATGCTACCCCACCAAAGTAAAAAGGGTTATGTGTTTCCTTTGAATTTAAATCAACAGTATCCTCCTCATTCTCAGTGTCCAAGCTAGTTTGCAAACTATCATCCTCAACTTGAATACATATAAAATCTTCATCTTTATCACTACTATTAATGCCACTGTGTCCATCATGTATAGATGCAACACCAACCATCTATGTTCATGCAAAACTTCCTCCATATTAATTTCATCACCACCACGATCATCCCCAACTACCTGCACATTAATTTGAACACCATCATCCACAACTACCACCACACCAGCCACCTGTTCATTCACAACTTCCTCCACATCAACCACTTGTTCATTCACAACTTCCTTTGTAACTTCCTCCACACTAGCCATTTTTTCATTCATAACTTCCTCTGTAACTTCCTCCACACCAGCCATCCACAACTTCCTCCACATTATTTTCATCACCAGCACTATCCTCATCCACAATTGCAACACCATTATTTATTCAAAGTAGTGGGTTTATAATATCCATATCAATAATAGGGATTGGAACATAATCTACATATATATGTACTTCTTCATTAGTTGAAAGTGCATAATGCTAGCTCCATTGCTTGTATGTCATCATTGATCAACTTTAACCCTTGCTCAAAATCCATATGATTATGCTTCCACCATAATCCGAACTTATCTTTTAGGTACCCTAATTCAACAACCAAACCAACAACTTCAAAGAATGACCAAGTGTCCACATCCTGGTTGTGAATGGCATCTAATCTTCTTCTTTGTAGTGCAGATGAGGATTTCTACAAAAAAAACCCTATGATGAAACACCACAGAAAAAGCCATGGTTGGAAAAAAAAAATATTAAAAAATTTGTTAAAAAAATATAATATAATATTAAAGTGTCATTTTATTCATATCACATGCAAGCACAGAGCATAATCAAGCAAGCTTACATATTAATGGCAAACACATTACCATAAAATGGGCAAAAAAGAGCAATTTGAAACTCTAAAAAAATGTTAAACAATAGCACTGACCCCAGATGAGTTCACTAGAAACACATGACTTGAATACTAACAACCCACCATTTCAGTATTCAATACACATCGAATAACAAAAATAAAGATGACCGCAAACCAAAAGAATCAAAAGCATTTCTCAAAAGTATAAAACAAATGGAAAAAAGAAAAAACCTACCTTGGTCCACCACACATCTTTGTCGTTACACAGACAACTAAAAAATCTCTACCTTCAATATATTGGTAGTCTAGTGTCGCCTTCACTAAATAACCTAATTTGTCTTCTACGGGTTCAACATCGCAACTTTTTTGTTAGGGTTTCAATATATTAAGGACGATATGATTTCAAAGAGAGGTTTCAATAGGTGTGGGTTGTGTCGAGGGTAGGGTTTCATCGAGGATGGGGTTCCATCGAGGGTGAGCATGAAGGGTCGATGCAGTTGAGGTTGGGTTTGTTGAGGGTTGTCGTCAATGGTGGGTTCTCATAGATGGGTTCAAGAGAGCCTAGAGAGGTGAGAGTTGCGAAAAGTGGGTATGAGATTTGGGAAAATATTATTTTTTAATTTTGTGAACAAATTAATTAATATTCAAATATTTTTTATTTAATAAATTTCAGTTTGAATTATTCAAGTTTTTATAAAAAAAATAAAAATACAACATGTCCTCTGCTAATATGCCACGTCAACTTCAAACTCCATGTGGCACATACCTACTTGACAGTTGTACATCCACACCAATAGATAACGACAGCACAGACAAAAAATGACAAAAATGTGTAATGGAGTAAAAGAATAAGAACGGTGACCAGTCAAATATTTGTTTAAGGACGGGGTCTAGCATGTGCGAGGCAAACAAGTTTCGTATCTTACTAAAGTAAGGAGGACCGTTGGATTTGCATCTTCGCTTTTCATCTTGCCCCAGAACCGGTACCCTCGATTTTTTTTATTTAAGATAGGCACAGTACAGACCTCTGCTACACCTCGTTGAATGCACCTTATGGTGCACAGGGTTTTAGTCTATTTGCGTCAGATTCCAATGTTGACCGTATTCTTTGTGTCTTCGAATGGAGGGAGCAAACAAACAACAGCTCACTGAAGTAGCAAAAATATTAAAAGGTTATTAAAAGACTGGGGGTTAGAAAAAAAAGTTGATGGTTTAAGTTTTATAATAATGGTGGGAAAATTATGATAATTGTTGAAAAAGAGGAATAGCAAAGAAAAAAAAATGAAAAAATAAGAAAAATATTTAATTTATTTGAAAAATACCATATATTGATGTTAAGTAATTAATACAAGTAATGATGTTGTAATTTTGTAAGGTTGTGATTTTAGAATTTTGTGTGTTTCCATAAAATAATAATAATATAAATTATATTAATTGATTAGGTAAATGTATATTAATGAAAGTTGTGTTATAAGTTTGAGTTTGAGTTGATGTAAATTATTATGAAAAGTGAATAATAAAAATATTAAAGGATTTTTTAATTGATTGGTAATTTTGTAAGGTTGGTAAAATCAAAAATTGTGTTTTTTTTAAGAAAATAATAATAATTGAAATAGGATGTTTGTATAAATGGAATTTTTGTTATAAGTTTGAGTTGGTGGATTCTAAGGTGAAGTTGAAAACTTACTCCCTCGCCGATGAGGAAGTAAATTTACACTCATACCAATTGTGGCTAAAGTGGACAACATTGTTTCAATTAAAATTACTGACAAAGTTGAACCATTTAAGGGCACTCAATTGGTATTTTATAAATTTTGCAAGTGTTAGTCAACCAAAAGATAATGTTTATTCAGGAAAGAAATAGTGATATCATTTATAACTTATGGAAATTGTTTTTTTATGCGGTTCAAATCCTTTTTTTCTTTTTTTCCTATTTTGCTTTTATATTTCTTTTTTTTCCTCTGTGGCTTAGAAGTCGTGTAGAGCTACACGACTTTGAAGTCGTGTGATGCCCCACGACTTTGAAGTCGCACCATTTTTTTTCTTTTTAGTTTTTTAGCTTTTTCATTTTTTCCTTATTTTTGTTTTGTTTTTTCTTTTTCTTTGTAACTTAGAAACTTAGAAGTCGTGTGGACCTACACAACTTTGAAGTATTTTGTCTTATTCCAAATTTTTATTACTCAAACAAAATTTAAAATTGTTACTTAAATTATTTTAAAAAATATGCAAGTTTACAAATAAAAAATAAAAACAAAAATTTAACGTTGTTTTTTTTTTAATATTTAAATTTAATTTGTTTGTCTAATTTATTTAATAAATATAATAATTTTAGTTAATTACCAAATGATAATTGAATTTTATAGAAGTAGTTGTAAAATTAATATAACATATAATTTGAAAGACATATATTTATGAAAAAAAATTAAAATAATTACATAGTCATTAAAAGAAAAAAGTAATAATGTCATGTGGTTTCACGTCGAGTTCTTGTAGATACACGGTGAGGTCTTTCATGTTGATGTGCTGGATTTGGATCTGGGATTGTTCTTCTTGTTCTACCACCTCTTCCCCTTGTTCTATGACGATTGTTGTTCTTCAGGAATATCATCATCACCGTGGCCACCATGATCATCATCATTATTGGTTGTATTATTTTGATGATCATCATTAGCATTATCATCATTATCATCATCATCATTACCCAATGTCGGACGATAAAAAGATGTCGATGTTGATGGATTATATGCTGATGATGAAGTGTTGAAGGTGGTACCAAACCCCTGTGACAGTCCTTCAAAAATGTTGAAGGTAGAAGGAACTTGGAATGAGCACTGAGACACATACGATGCGAACCCAAATTGTTGTGAATGTTGTTCAAAACCTTGAGGCATGTGTCCAGAAACATGCACTGGAGGAATATTTGGTTGAGCAAGTGGTTGATGGTGTCGATGTCCAGCACGGGACTGTAAACAAAGATTTTTTAATTTAGAAATCTATAATCATTAATAATAGCAATTTTCATAGGAATATACAATTAACAATAGTAAATTTACCTCATAAATGTCTATCCCCTCACACGATATATAACGTCTAGTTCGACGTATATACCATTGCATATATTCTGAATTTTCATGCAAAATACTGTGGTTCATCTCACCTTGAACAATAAAATCATTCCAATCATTGTAAATGCGAATCCAGAGACGATGATGGTAAGGCCAAAAAACATCTGTTCGGCCTCTCATATCTATGTTGTGCAATTCATCTAGGTTTGGTGAGTCGTTTGGAATATATTGTCTCATTCCAAATTGTCTCATGACCCTGTCTATTGGATGTCATTCCACAATTGCATAACATATAAGAGGGACTGTTGCACGAACAATCATAGATATGTGTACATTATTAATTAATGGCCTTATTGCAGGAGTGTCATATGGTGTCCACAAGAACTGCAAGTAATATTTACTGTTATGACTTATTTATTAAAGAATATCAAAAATTTTAAAAGACTAAATAACAATATTAAGGAATGAACCTCGTTTATATGTAGCCTATCGAATATTCCGCCTATCAATGTCACTGAGTTGGTGGATATGTTTGGTTGTATCATCGGACGAGACCACCTTCTAGCAAGCGGAAATCCAAGACCTTGTTGCACTTCTTCGTCCGACAAGGGAAGTACATATGGGGCAATGCATGTAAGGCGTTCCCACGCCCATGATTGCAACAACAGCAAACAACCACCTATTTCAGTTTGTGAAGGCTTAACAGCCTGATCCAATGACCAAAATAGGGAACCTAAAACTGCTGAACCCCAACTATAGCCACCTGCCGCAGTCAAGTTGCCTAATAACAATAGATACATAAAATGCACGCGTGCTCCAGATGTATCCGGCATCAAACAACCGCCTATGACCATCATTATATGAGCTCTGGCATGTTGTGTAATGACTAAGTCATCAGCATCGTCAGGAAGGTTTTGAACTAGTTGGCGCAACCATGTTAGATAAATAGTTTTGCCCTTAACATACTTATCAGGAGGAGTGACCCCTAATAGGTTTTGACAAGCTTCACATACATCACCAATACTCCATCCAGTTACTGGTATCCCGTCTATCTTCAACCCTAACTGTAAGGCAACATCTTGTAATGTGATGGTTGCCTTTCCATATAGAAAATGGAATGTGTGCATTTCGGTTCTCCACCGTTCAACCAACGCACTAATCAAATGATTGTTAATTTCCACTTGTCTAATCGCCATGACATGACCAAAGCCAGCTTGATTTAAGGCATTCTTGACACGAACATCTATTTCATTGAAGTGTGCCATACCCCAGACAGAATGAAACCTTGGACGAAGTAGTCGCTCCTCTCCTTCCCATATTAAGTTGGAAACATGATTGTCTTGGAACCGCAGCAATGAACCATTAATAGGTCCTGGTTGTGTGTTTGCCATTATATGAATTTAGGAACAAATGTTAAGAAAAAAGGATGAAAAAGATGGAAAGCTAGATAATATGAAATAGGCTTTTGGAGGGGGGACGGATGTGTTGTTGTAAGATGAGTAGAAAATATGAATTATGAAGCTGTGTGTGCCACTCCAAGCATTATATACTATTCATTTAATATAAAATATTTTAACATGCAAAGGTCACAATGACTTTGTAACAGGGTTAGTCATGTAGACTCACGTGAAATTCAAAGTTTTGAGTAAAAATATCTGGACTTCAATTGACGAGCACGAGGTTGATGAAGGTGTCATTGTCTGGTCATTTCCAAACCTTATGTCATACACTATCATCATATAGCATGAGCCTCATGAGCAATAGGTTTGGTGTTTATTCAAAGCATTCATAATGGATGGCAATAATGCTACAGGAACACGTTTGGAGTTTATTGAATTCAAAGCATTCATAATGGATGGCAATAATGATACAGGAGCATGTTTGGAGTTTATTGAATGCATTCAAATTGGGTTGAAATTACCACTATTCATATCCATGTACAGTAGCTGTAGTTTCAGACTCATGAGCAGCAGATTTTTCATGTGCAAGCTGTGTGGTCTTATCCAAGCTCTAATTAACAATTTTTTATTATTATTTTAGATTAAAAATACTTCTAAATTAAAAATAAAAAAGTAATTATAAATAATTAAAAAAGAGACAAGTATTAATAATGTTTATAATTTTAGAAGTATTATTAAAGTGTTACCTATATCAAGTGCTATTTGATTTACAGAGGAAAACAAATGTTGTTTATTATTATCGACTGTTGATTAACCATTGATCGTTTATTAATGACCTTTACAGGGTGAAGTAATGTGTTCTGTATTGGGCACGATGTTTGACATGGTAGACATTAGTTGCGGCGTACATGATATGGATCATTGAGACATCGTGCAACCAAGGGGAATACCAAACTGTGGCTCTAGGTAAGCTACTAAAACATGAAGTATGTTGGCTTTTTAGACACATATGTGGTATGACACATATTTTTTTATAATTAATGGGTGTTCATACTGTGTCGGAAAATTTCAATGAAAATTCTACTGTCTGGGTCCTTGAGTGGATGTAGATGCAGGAATGTTTTGTGACCATCTTGTATGGCTTGGTAAGCAGTGTCTCAATTACTTTGTTTACAATACTAATGTGAATCTGTTCATTTTTTGATGAATTTTTACTTGTCCAAAAGCTTGATGACAAACATGTCAGAATGAAAGTTGCAATGACATTATTACTTGGTCCACACAATGACATGATGAACAATGTTGGTAGTTCTGCAGCAATGCATTGGGAAGATTTTTTGGTGGGAATTAAGTGACAAAAACTTGCAGAATGTCGTTATTTTTTTGTTTATAACATCATAGTTTGGGGCATATATTCATCTGCCTGTTGGAAAAGCATAGTTTTGTTTTTTGTTTATAGGTTGGGCCATATTTTGATATGGGTTTTGGAAAATCCTTGTTTTGTTCTTTTGTTTATAGCTTAGGCTATATAATGATCAGTGTTACCATTGAACAATTTGTAAATGTTGTTAAAAAATTGCCCGTGTTAAACGCAGGTTTGTACACATATGATTGTTCTAGGATAACACTGACCATTTTGTAAATGTTGAACTCAAACTGAAGTATATTTTGGGAATTTAATCTTTGTATATATCTGATCATATGATTGTTCTAGGAGAACACTGACCATTTTGGAATTCGTATGTGTTCTTCGTTTTGGCAAATGCATGTCTTAATGGATGAAACAATCATTTAGTCATTTGTGAGTTTACTTCTATTATTTCTTTAAAATGTTAAATTTTGAATCGTAATATTTTAATACATATCTTCCAAATGATAATTTATTTATTTATTACAAACAAGATGTTTTAGTAAATACATACAATTTAATATTTTAAAATACATACAAATTTTTTTTGATTTTCTATATCATTTCATTTAATATTTTAGTAATTTATGTTATAAATAAATTTTTTATATTGATTTAATTAATTAAATTTGTATATATGATGCAGTGGCAACTAAAAATTTTTATGTTAAGTAAGAAAGGGGTTAAAAAAATTTCATTATTACGATTCGGAATTTAAAATTTCAAAGAATACTGGGAATAAACTTAATAAAAACAAGGGTGGAATTAGCACATATCAAAATTTTTTAAAAGTTAAGTGCACACGACTTTGAAGTCGTGGATTCTCACACGACTTTAAAGTCGTAAACGGTTAATTTATAAAAAATTCAAACTTTTCTAATTGCACCCCTATATTTTATTAAGTTTACTTCCATTATTCTTTGAAATTTTAAATTCTGAATCGTAATAATGAAATTTTTTTAACCCCTTTCTTACTTAACATAAAATGTTTTAGTTGCCACTGCATCATATATACAAAATTTTATAATTAAATAAAAAATATTTATAACATAAATTACTAAAATATTAAATAAAATGCTATAGAAAATCAAAAAAATTTTGTATGTATTTTAAAATATTAAATTGTATGTATTTAATAAAACATATTGTATGTAAAAAAGAAATTAATTATCATTTGGAAGATATGTCTTAAAATATTACGATTCAAAATTTAAGATATTAAAGAAATAATAGGACTAAACTTAATAAAAGCGGGGGTGCAATTAGTAAATTTCATTTTTTTTAAAATAAACTATGCACAACTTCAAAGTCGTGTGATGATATAAAAAAAATTGTAAATATATTTACGACTTCAAATTCGTAAACACAAGTATCAGTAGTTTAAATTTTACTAAAGTTATACAGAAATTTATCAATTTCAAATATTTAACTTTAACTATATGATTGATTTAAAAAACCGAAAACTATACATTTGTTAATAATAATTTTGTAATTATACAATTTGTATTATATATTTGGTCTTCATATTTTATAAGTTAGTTGATGTTAATTTGCCATTGAATTACCATCAAATATTTAACAAATATTGGCATGACAAGTCAGTAATAACGTGGCCCTCACATGCTGATAGAGTACATGGTATAACTCACATGCCTTCTCAAAATTATGACATTGACTGTCACATTCACTGACACACAAACAAGAAAAAAGTTTAAAACGATAATGTAGTAGGTGCAATACGGGTGCTGAATGTGAAACAAGGGTAAATATGAAAAAAAAGCAAAATCACACACGGTTGCAAACTGATTTCCCATTTAGGAATCCACCTCATGATTTTGATCCAACGGCTTAACAACATTTACTAAGCAGATAGACCATCAAAACAAAAAATGAATGTCATTTCTCATAATTGAAAACTACCAGGTTTTGCAAATTTGATTACATGAACAATTTATTTATTTTGGTGTTTAGGAGGATATAACAAAATGAAGGGTCATATGATCCTTCAACAACACAATGATAGTAACATAGTTCATCAGCTCAATGGAACACCACCATAGCAACATAGTTCATGACCTGGCTAGTTGCCTCAACAACAAACTCAATAGGATATGCTCACCAATACATATTTGCAATTCACAAATGTCGTCCAACAAGTGTAACACAGAATGGCAATTGCTGCAATAAATGAAACACAACTACTATTAAACCCATGTCATGTTCACCTAATCACATCATTGTGAAGTTCTTTAAATAACAACTGGTTTTAAACAACAGTTAACATCAAACCTTAATCACACATTCTGTTGGCTAGTAGAAGCAATAAATGAAGCTGGATTCTCAGAAAACTGCAAAACAACATGTTAAGCAAATAATTGGTTAAATTCACAAGTAAATTACATAAACTTTTTAAATAACCACCGTTAAGTACCATAGTGGAATACCAGATGATAATTATACTCATCTGCCTCTTCAGGAGCATTGTATGTTTGTTGAGTTGAAGGAATAGGAAACCCACGAGCAACATCTTCTACATTTTGAGAGCCAACAATACACTTTCGTCTGTTATGACCAGTTGCTCCCCACAATCCACATGTTTGTATTCTCTTACGCCTGTTGCATTCATCATTCATTGATTCACCGCACCCCTTTGGTCGTACAATAGGAGGATCCAACACTCCATTAAATGCAGTGAAATTTTCTACTTGACACTGGTTTGGAATTTCGGTAGCTATGTTGTTGTTCTTCAACTTTAACCTTGCAAGCTGATTAGAAAACAACACAACAACATCATGGAAGTCTTCTTCGAGGCGATAACCAGCCTGACAAACTTCTCTAGATAATTGTAACAATGTCGCATATCTACCAATATGTTCAGATTCCCAATATAATGAAGCATCTGGGTACTTTCCTTTAATTGTGTCCTTTGTAGTCTTCGACCACCTATCAGCAAGCAATGACTTAGGGAAGCTAGTAATATTTAAACAAAGTAAAACACAAACAATGTGATCACATGGAAGACCCATGGATTCCATTCTCAAGCAAGAGCAACTGAATTCAGCAGACAACGGGCAATAAGAAACACGCCAAACAAAATGACTGCGATACTTCAAAACTGTGAAAATGCTAAACATTGCCATCTCCTTGCAATCAACTACCCTTAGCCTAACTGTCTTGGCAATAGTAGGCCTAAGAAGCAAAAACAACTCCTTAGTAAGGACTGTAGCAGAAGATGTCTCAAGGGACTTAAGATTAGTCTCCAATTCAACATTGCCATAATTAGAAAAAAAAATCTGTCTCAATTTCCCTATGTTGGAAATATGTCAAACATCTTTGAAATTGTTCAACAAAGTCGGTCAAATTGGACTTCACATCTACATATTTTGCAACATGACTATGAAAAGCTTCACAACATGATGTTGTGCAGATGCCAGCAAAAAAATTGTCTCTAATATGACCAGGAGACCACATTTTCCTTCTACCATACAATTCGGTGATCCAATTGTTATCTTCCAAATCATACTTTGCAACCATGTCCCTCCATCTTTCTTCAAATTCAATGACCTCAAAATCACTAAGCATAAAAGTCTTCAAAGATTTTAACACATCTTTGTCTTGTACATGGCTGGTTGCATTATGCATCAAATGCCATGCACATAACCTGTGATGCGCATTTGGGAACACCCTTTTAATGGCATTCTTCATAGCTACATCTCCATCAGTTATGAAAGAGGAAGGAGCTTTACCACTCATGGCTTCCAGGAACTGCTCTAACAGCCACACATATGTGTTCTCCGTCTCATTTGTAACCACAGCAGCAGCAAACACTATTGTCTGGTTATGGTGGTTAACACCTGAGAAAATCACAAATGGACATAAGTATTTATTTTTTTATAGGTCGCATCAAATGCAACAACATCACCAAACACCTTGTAGTTCATTTGACTTTCAGCATCACACCAAAACAAATGTTGTAGCCTTTCCCTTTCATCAACCGTGTAAGAAACAACCATAATTGGATCTTTTTGACATAATTGACTTAGGTACTTTAATGCACCAACAGCATCTGATGTTTTCTGCTACCTCATCCGAGCTTGTTGGTTATAAATATCCTTCCTTGTAAACCCTACCTAGTGATATCCACCAGCAACATTTGCAAAGGCAGCATAAATCTGAGGTGGTTTAATACCAACCTTTCTAAAATTGTAAACCTGCATCACATCACTCTCTCCCATTTTTCTGTATAATGGTAACAACGAACAATGTAGACCTTCCAAAAAATCATGGTTATGATCAAAATTCCAAACTGACACATACCATCTGGAACTATGCAAATCAACGTGCACACAACACATCGCCTCACAACCACATCTTGTTATATTCTTCGATCGTCGCTTCCTCTTCTCCAAACTCAACCCTTTCTCAGCTCTAAAACCAGCTCGTGAGCAAACATAACTCTGCTGCACAATTTCCCCATTTTTGTTGCTGACAATATGGTCCTTTTTGACAGAGAACCCAACAATTCTACCATACCAGCAATAGAATTCATATGCTATTTCCAAATCATAAAAACTTAATCTCGCAACATCATCAATGGAAATTGATCGCATTTCATACATCCTAATATCAACCATTGTATTTATAATTATGATATCCTCTTCACATAAATCTGACAAGTCACCAACACCCATGTTTTCATTAACAACATCATCGTCATGTTCATATTCTTCATACTTTTCTTCTATGTTAGCAGAGTCATCAACATCTTCATCATCTACATTTCCATCAAAACCAACATTCACGAACATTGATCTATCTATGCAATTACGTACGTCATTATCCAACATTATGTCACCGTACTCTGTAAATAAATCATAATAACAATTAAACAAACAAAGGTTAATTATACCCAACTCAAAACACGATTAAGAACCAACAATTTATGACCTTCCTTACTTAGTGCCAAAATTTTATGGACCTTTCTTACTTACTAGTATACAACATGCTATAGTACCTCAATAAATCTACTAGCCCTACCATGCTATCACTCAGAACATTTAAATACACAAACAATTTCCATTACTGGTTGTCTCAACCATCATATTATTATATAACCATCCAAAATTGAACATTATTCAACATTTTTACCTACGAAACAATGATGCAATTTTTTCCCCTAAAATTGTGCTTTCACCGTCCATTTTCTATTGTAATTCTTACTTGTCAAACAAAATAGCATAAAAAACCATTCTTCCTTGACCATTGACACAAAAACTTACCTTTCAAAATAACTTATGTTCCATCATAGTACAAAACAAACTAACCATTGTCAACACAAACACACCGATTCTACAACTTAAACTACAAAATAGAATACCAACATAAACATCTCAACAATTAACAGAAATAACTAAAAGTGCGTTGGATCTGGACAACTATCACCATTTTTGACAAAAAAACACAAACAGCACAATAACAAGGTCAAAATCGTAACATTCAAACACAATAATAGTTTCTGTAGCACACACTTACTGGCTGTGGTAAGGACTTGGTCGTCGCCGATGTAGCTGAAGGAACTTCTGATTCGCCGACAAGTGCTGGAGACAACTGGTACGTCTGTGTGTGTCGCCGATGCCGTTCCAACAAATGGAAATACTCTTTCAGTCTCAATAAAGAAGATGAAGTTTTCATTTTTATGTATTTTTTTAATTCATTTTCTTTTATTTGTTAAAAATTATTGCACAAGACCTTCAGACCCGCAAAAATAAATCAACATTCAAAATAAATCTCTGACGCAAAAACAGTGATCCAAAATAAATCTCTGACGCAAATACTGTATATAGAATCGTATGCAGCATAGGGTGCATAGGGATGTACTGGATAATAAAAAAAAATACAAAACCGAAGGTACCGGTTCCAGGGAAATATTAAAAAGTCATGATCAAATCCGATGGTCCACATTACTTTCGCATAATATGAAACATATTTGCCTTGCGCATGCTAGAATCCATCTTATTTAAGGACGAAAACCCGAAATTTCAAAAAGTTCAGGACTAAAAATTTAGTAAACCCTTAATTTTTGCTTCTTTCTTCCTCTCCCTTTTCCCTCCCCTATTCCAGTAGCAGTGACGCCCTATCCCTTCTCCCTTTCCGCAGTGGCACATTGTCCTTTTCAAACCACCAAATTTCCACATCCAAGAATTTCAAAATCGCTTCATATCATTCGTAACTCCCATAAAGATTTTACATAACATCATTAAAATCGAAGCAGGTATGGAACAACCTTTGACAATTGACATTAAACCAGAATCAAATAAACCAACAGCCGGCCAATTTACCAGATGGGGGTACTTTTTTTTTTTAATTACCGATTGGTGGTAGTTTTTAAATTATTTACGAAAAAGGGGTAAGTCGTAAAATATTTTGCGACTTTTATAAGTGAAGTCGTAAATATATTTATGACTTATATTTTTTCTTTTTATTTAACTAAAATTGTATACCTATTTACGACTTCTTTTTGAAATGATATATTTTTAAAATACGACTTATAAGTCGTAAAATGGAGTCGGAAATAAATATACGACTTTGGATAATTTTTTTTATGGCCTATACAACTTCAAAGTCGTATTTTTATTTTTATTTTTTTTCTTTTTTTTTTATGGAAGTCGTATGTCATTTTATGACTTTCTTTAATTTTTTTTCTTCTAAAGTCGTGACCTTACGTACGACTTTGCTTTTTTTTTTTTTCTTTTGTTTACTTTTAACGTTTTGTTTGTAACTTTTATAAACTTTGATTTAATTTCTTAATTTATTTTGTTTACCAAATGTTAATAAAATGATTTTATTTATTATTTAATAATTTACTAATTAATATGAGTTTAATATTTTTGTTTGATTTAATATTTTGTATAATTATTTTTTATTTTTTATTTAATATTAACATTAAAAGATAAAGATAATATTGGTTTCTTTTAGTTTCTATTTTTTTGTTATTATTTAAATTTTTTATAATAATATTCAATTATTGTAAACAAAATTTAATATTGGACACAATAATATGTTAATGATTTTTGTTAACAATTATGACAATCTTGTCAACATAATATAATTTATTAATAAAAATGATTGTTAAAATAAAAACATTTGTAATTAATAGAAATGAACAATACAAATTAAATAAAAATATAAAAACTATATTTATTTTGATTTTGTTGATAAATTTTTACAAATATAATTATTTTTACTTTTGTTAACACAATGTCATAATTATTTGGGGTATATTTTAAAAATATTATCATTTGGAATTTAAGATTTAAAATAAAAGATTGAACTATACTTAACAAAAACATGGTGTAATTAGCAAGTTTCAAATTTTTACTTAATCACTTTTGAAAACGGGGGTGCATTTACTAATATCTGGGATGCATTAAGTAATTTCATGTGTACGATGTAAGGAACATCATGACTTTTGTGGGTGCAAAAAGCAAAAGCAAAAAGCAAAAAGAAAAAAAAAATATTACGGCTTTAAAGTTGTAAATATATATACGACTTTAAAGTCGTATATATGTTTACGACTTTTGAAAGCTTAAAAAAAATAGATTTTATTAATTTATGTTATATATTATTTTGTAATATATTTATTTATTTAATATAGTTTTATATTACTTTTTTTAAGTAATTTTGAAATCTGAAAAGAATTAAATTTAGATGAAACATTAAAAAAATCTATATTACTTGTTTTGTAATTAAATATATTGATTTTATAATTATTATAATTAATTTTATTAATATTATATTTTAAACATTTTTAAAAAATCTATAATTATTTTTTATTTTGTTAATTAATTTTGTAATTGAATATTATTTATAAAATAATTATTTATAAGATGATATTATTAACATTTCCTAAACAAAATAGTTTAAAAAATTAAACAAAAAAAAAGTTTAAAAAATTTACAAAAACCAAAACGTTAAAAGCAAAGAAAGAAAGAAAAAACCAAAGTCGTATATTACCTTACGATTTCACCAAAAAAAAGAAAAAAAATATATAGGAAATAGTAAATTACCGTACGACTTCCTTAAAAAAAGATAAAGTCATATACAGGTAAAATAAAATTAAAGGTCGTATATTTATTTACGATTTCATTTTATGACTTTGAAGTCGCATTTTAAAAAAATTTCACCTTTAGAGAAGTCGTAAATAAATATACGATTTCAATTAAATAAAATAAAAAAATATAAGTCATAAAAAGATTTACAACTTCAGTTATGGAAGTCGTAAAAGATTTTATGACTTACCCCTTTTCCGTAAATAATTTAAAAACTACCACCAATCAGTAATTAAAAAAAATAAATACCCCCTTTTGGTAAATTTGGCCCAACAGCCCCACTTAATTAAAAGAAGAAGAAGAAGAACAAGGACAAAGATCCAAATTGAAAACATAACCTCTTATGAACAACTTGGAACATTAAAGAAGAATCAGAAGTAGAGATTTGAAAAGGGAGAAAAACATTGAATGCGTCATCAATGAACACCTCGACTTCATTAATGACCATTTGTCGAAGGTAGTATAGCTCTCGTCGCCATTTGACACGGAGCTCGGGGCTGCGTGTATTTTGAATCTAGTCAGCGAGGTTGGTGTCACCAGCGTATCTAGTGAAGCTATCATTGTGGCAAACACTGCTGTCGCAGTATTGACAGAAATCGTTCACTAGTTTTCTAAAGATATCAGTGGTGTAGTTTTTGAAGGAATCTATCATAGGCTGCTGGTCCATAAAGTCAAGCTTGACGACATCAAAGAGAGATCATTGGAGAGGAGGGTGGATGTGGCATGGAAAAGAAGTGTTGTTTCTGATAGCAATGACGAAGGCAATTGTTGGGAGGAGGTGAAGGATCCAGTGTGAAATGGCTACTGTAGCAAGATTAATCTAATGGTAAAAAATAGGCAAAAGAACCAAAATAATATCTTTTTAATAAAAAATTACCAATTTGGGGCTGTTTTGAAACTATTTACCAATATAGGGCAGTTGGTCACGCCCAAATTTGGCGTGACTTAATCGGTCTCTAATTCGGTCGCTAATTCGGTCGCTAACAGTTTTTGACAGAATATTGTATTTTTTATGTTTGCGGCAGAATTTTCCGTCGCAAAAACTGTTAGCGACTGATATAGAGACTAAAATTGGCGACGGAAAATTCCGTCGCAAACAAAAAAGTACAATATTCTGTCCAAAAGCTGTTAGCGACCGAATTAGAGACCGATTTAGAGACGGATTAATTTGGGCATGACCAACTACCCCATATTGGTAAATAGTTTCAAAACAGCCGTAAATTGGTAATTTTTTATTAAAAATGTATTATTCGAGTTTTTCTACCGTAAAAAATATGGTTCATTTTGGACCACTTATGATATTTATCCATGGATGCAATGGTCAAAAGAGAAGTAATATTAAAATGTTTAACTGAAGTAACAATAGCAAAGAGAGACAGAGAAATCTGAGACATCATATAGGACACTTCCAGAATAACTCTAAATGTGAATGAAATCATCCGATCAAATGAAAGGCACATAGTAATATCGTATTAAAAGAGTAACAAAGCATGTAGAGCAATTAAAATTTCTACTCATCATCAATACATGCAACGAACACACAACACAAAGATGGAAGAAGAACAAGAGCTTAAGGGAAAATTACCAACAACCTCAATATGAAGAGATTTTTTCACCTCAGACAACACTTCCGAATCCCAAACAATTAGGACAAAATCAATGACCAATGATTTCTTAGTCAATTAAGCTTTCCCAAACTTCAGATTGTTGCCATAACATTGCACAGGTTTGACAGAGAGTCGAGACCAACAAATCAGTGCAATCGAACAAAAGTCTACACATATAATTAATGCCAAAATGAATAATACCTAAGCTTGAGCTATTTATCAAGTCAAAGCTTCCCCTGATAGACTATACCATCAAATGTTAATAACAAATTTACTAACAATTAATTATAGAAATTAAAAGTAGGATAAATCAGACAATAGTAACCAAATAACAACAATGTTAGTTACAAAAAGGCTTTGTTTCTCCCTACTGTCAACTGAAGAAAATAAGAGATTGTATAGTAAGAGGTGAAACATGATTGGGAAATACTCAAGAACTTGGTTTAAGTTAAGCCATGTTTTGTTTTTTGTTTAGGGTATTCCAAACTCAATTTGGAGAGCAAATTCAGTTTCATGGCAAAGTACAATTGTACATTAATTTTTTTGCCTAAAAACTCAATTTTGTATCATGCAATACTTGGTTGCTTTTGCAAACTCAGTCTACAAACTTAAAGTTTAACTCAAACTTAAGTTTTTAAACTTTAATCGAAACATGCACTTTGGTATTGTGATTTAGAAAGAAACAAAAATGCCTTTATTATATACATAATACGTTATAGAGTAAAACTAGAAGTTCAGTTTAACATTTAATAAATAGCATATCCCCTAACAAAACATGTACAACAAAAATATTAAGTTTATTACCTACCTAAAGTAGGGGGTGTGCAAAAACCGATTCGGGAAAAACGCTTAACCAAACCATGTAGCAAATATGTGAACACCAAACTAGTTTTAGAAAACTGGTTTTGAATTGAACTAGTTCGAACGGATTTTAAACTGATTTTTAGAACCGAATTAGCCGTTAACTAGTTTTCAAACTGCTTTTGGTTTTTATAATAAAAAATGTTAAAGAGGTTCAGTTAACTTGACCTCTTTTGTTGAAACAATTGAGTTAACCGAACCTTTTTTGTTAAAACAATTGGGTTAACCGAACCTCTTTTGTATAAGTGTACCTTTTTTCAAACCAATTCAATCCAAACCTTTTTTTTCACACCCCTAACCTAAAGTGTTTGACCAACATATTAACACCAAACATGCACACACTCTGTTTAGATTCCACCAAAAGCAAACAAGAAACATCTTTCAATCTATACGGAAGAAGAACTTCTTCGAAGTAGAACAAAGAAAGATTTTGATATTTTGTATCTTTTTATATCTATTGAAACACAAGAATGGTTGGTGTAAACAGAACTAGATACCTTTATTTCTTTAAATAGCCTTATAGCTCCATGATTATTTTGTTAGAAATTGGGAAAATATAAATCGGATTATGATAAAATCATACATGAACTTTTATGTTAAATTGTCAAGAATATACAATAAATAAAAAACAAGGTTGTAGCAAAAGTGTATCAGTATCCATGGGTGATTATAAGAGGAAGAAATAATTTGGCTAAATGATCTTCCAAGTCTCTATGCACAATCCCTCTTGATCATCTCTAGTGATGGGACGTTAGAAAATAAAATTGATATATATGACTTAGGAATTATAACCTTTTTTTTATAATAGTTAAGTATCGGAATTATGTCTTTTCATCTTTATACTCATTAACAAAGAGTTGTAACAATTAAATATTTCTTATTTCTATTTTGTTCATCATAATAACAAAAATAAAACTTATGGTATTTACACATTATATATAGTTGACCACACCAAATGAAATATTACATATCCCAATCAATTTATCCTTATAAAATCACTTGGAACAATAAAATCTTATAAATAAAATATAATACATAAATTAATATTATATGTATACTTACGTATTAAAAATATCTAACATATTCTCCTTTTCACTTTCCATTTACATAAAGGTATATCATTTTCTTTTTAAACCATTCGTTCCAGAAAATTGTCCATAGGAATGAGAAAACATGGTAATAGTGTATCCTATTGTAGGTTGATGAATTCTTTGCTACTCGTGTCCCTTTGGCCAGGCTATTTGTTGCATAATATCCACCTAATGCCAGTTGTAGCTTTCTGAAATTTTAATTGTTGCCACTTAACCTTTTTATTATACCCACAAAAATACAAAGCTAAGCCTGTTGGATAAGTTCCGCTTTAATGCTTGGCCCAAATCCCTAAAAGCTCTAAAAGGGGAATGTTTGACTTGGGCCCAATTCCCGAGGGTGTTGACCTCGGCACATTCATGTTTAGGGAACAGAATCCCTAAACCTAATTCCCTCTCTATAAATGCGTCATTTATAGATGGAGGAGGTAGACTTGAAGCTTGAGACAGAGAAGAAGAAGAGCGCAGTCAAGAGTGTCTCCTGTGAGTGTTTCTCTGTGAGTGGTTCTCCGGCGAAAGGCTGTTGAGAGTGAGAGTCTCTGAGAGATTGAGTGAGCAACCCTTGTAGAGAGAGAAAGCTCCCTCCATTGTTGGTGAGGTCGAGCGTATACTCCGGCTTGTGGCCGTGGAGTGTGTGTGTGTAACCATTATTATTATAGTGGAGTTTTCTGGATAAGGTCCCGTGGGTTTTCCAGTGTTCTGGTTTTCTCCCACGTAAAGCCATTACTGTGTGTGCTGTTACTCTCCTGTTCCTCCTTTGATTTGTTATTTACGTTTCCGCATTTACTGTTTGATTCTGGGTCGAGTACGTGACTCCCCAATTTGCTGGATGTCATTGTTTGGTGGTAGCGGAGAAGCGCACCTCCGCCGAGATTACCACAACAGAGTGGTATCAGAGCACCAGGTTCGGCGGTTCTGAGAGAAGGAAGGAGACAGGATGGAGACCAGTAGTGCTACTATCCATGATGGGGATATGTTTAAGTTGACTGTCGACAACTTCACCTACTGGAGACCGCTGATGGAAGATCATCTGTATTGCAAGGACTTGTATGATCCTATTGTCCTGGAAGAGAAGCCGACAGGTAAGTCGGACAGGGATTGGGAGATCCTGAGTCGGAAGGTGGTGGCCACGATCAGGAAGTATATTGACAAGTCATTATTCGAGCATGTGTCCGAGTTCACCAATGCCTTCGAATTGTGGAACAAGTTAGAGTCCATGATTCAGAAGAAGACTCCGAGAAACAAGGCACATCTCGTCTGCCGGCTTGTGAAGCTGGAGTACACGAAAGGGATGAGCATGATTGAACACCTCAACACATACAAAGGTATTGTGAACCAGTTGTCCAAGGCCGAGATGAAAATTGACAACGAGATGCAAGCTTTGTTGTTGCTGAGTTCATTGCCAGAGAGTTGGGATACCCTGGTAGTGACGTTGAGCAACTCGGCTCCTGAAGGGAAACTGGAGATGGATGTTGTGACCGACAGCCTCCTGAATGAAGAAGCCAGGAGAAGGGAACGAGGTGTTTCCAGCACGTTTGACGCCAACGTGGCTGAGATGAGTAAGTCCGACTTCCGAGCTCGAGGAAAGAGCCGAGGTCATGAGAGGCGGGATAAGTCCCAAGATCGATCGAAACCGAGGAGTGAACTGAAGTGCTTCTACTGTGGGAAGCCCGGGCACAAGAAAGCCGACTGCTGGACTTTGAAGAAAGATGAGCAAAGTGGGTCTGTGAAGTCAGACCAGAGTTCACAGAAGAAGACCACCACGGCAGTAGTTGCCAGTGCCAATGCCGAGGTATTCCTCTTGAGAGAGGATGACTCTGTGAACGTAGCCTTCAATGACTACACCTGGATAGTAGATTCAGGCGCTTCTTTCCACGTGACCCCGCACAAAAGGTTTTTCTACTCCTACCGGAGTGGAGATTGTGGAGTTGTGAAGATAGGGAATCAGGTAACCAACAAGATTGTTGGTATCGGCGATGTGACCCTGACCTTGGAAGTAAGGTGCCGGATCGTGCTGAAGGACGTAAGGCACGTACCTGACATGCGGCTAAATCTAATCTCGGTAGGGAAGTTAGATGACGCCGAGCTTGTAAACAGCTTTGAGGGCTGTAGATGGAAGCTGGCCAAGAGCAATTTGGTGATGGCCAGAGGAAAGAAGGAAGGCTCCTTGTATGTTATGCAAGGAAGGATGATTGGCGGTGAAGCCAACACGGTTTTTGATGGTTCAAGTCTGGAGTTATGGCACAAGCGTCTCGACCACATGAGCGAGAAAGGACTTGAAATTCTGGAGAAGAAAAAGCTATTGACCGGGTTGAAGGGCCAAGTGCTGGAGAGTTGCTCGCACTGCCTAGCTGGGAAGCAACACCGGATTTCGTTTGCGAGACCGGATCAACTGCGGAGACGGAAGCACATACTTGACCTCGTCCATACTGACGTATGCTCCATGTCGGAGAGATCGCTTGGAGACACGCAGTATTTTGTCTCTTTCATTGATGACCACTCCCGCAGAGTGTGGGTTTACCTTATGAAGACTAAGGGCCAGGTTCTCTAATACTTTAAAGAGTTTCACGCTACGGTGGAAAGGGAGACTGGAAGAAAACTGAAGGTGGTCAGATCAGATAATGGTGGTGAGTACAGGGGTCCCTTTGAAGCTTACTGTAGAGAAGCCAGGATCAGATTGGAGAAGACACTCCCCAAGACACCTCAACTGAATGGGCTAGCTGAGAGGATGAACCGGACTATCGAGGAGAAGGTCCGAAGTATGCTTTCCAACACAGGGTTGTCGAAAGGATATTGGGGAGAGGCAGTGAGAACGGCGGTCGATCTGATAAATCTTTCACCATCTCGACCGCTGAATGGAGAGATTCCAGAAGAATCTGAGGGTGTTCGGATGCCGAGCCTTCGTGCATGTCCCTAAAGATGAAAGGGCGAAGCTGGATGCGAAGATGAAGGAGTGCATATACCTCGATTCGCCGAAAATCGAGTTTGGCTTTAGATTGTGGGATCCAATCAAGAAGCAGATTGTGAGAAGCCGAGATGTAGTCTTCCATGAGGATGAGACCATCCATGACATCTCGAAGCCCCAAGTCCGGGTTACTGTCCGAGGTGAAGAACCCGTCCCTCAAGTGCATGCTGAAGCAGGGGGAGAAGCCAATGAAGAGATCGCTGAAGGCGATGTTGAAGATGATGACCAGTAAGATGCCGATGATACCGAAACCCGGAATGAAAGTGAAGAGCCAAGTTTCGAGGATGAAGAAGAAGAACAACCAAGATACCCCACAAGAGAAAGAAGACCTTCTACAAGGTATCCACCTGACGAGTATACCGTAATTGCTGAGGAGGGCGAACCCCAGAGTTACGAGGAGGCGGTGGAGAGCCCAGAGAGCGACGAATGGGAGAAGGCCATGCAGGATGAGATGAGATCCTTGCTGACGTATGAGCTGACCGAGCTACCCAAGGGAAGGCGAGCTCTGAAGAACAAGTGGGTGTATAAGATCAAGCAGGAGGAGAACGGCAAGAGGCCGAGATTCAAAGCCCGGATTGTAGTGAAAGGCTGCAACCAGAAAAAAAGGGATAGACTTTGATGAGATATTCTCTCCTGTTGTGAAGATGACCTCGGTCCGAACTGTTTTAGCAATGGCAGCTGTTGTGGACCTGGAGGTAGAACAGATGGATGTGAAAACGACATTTCTTCACGGTGAGCTGGAGGAAGAAATCTTCATGGAGCAACCAGAAGGGTTTGAAGCTCTGGGATCAGAAGGCATGGTGTGCCGACTGAAGAAGAGTCTCTATGGCTTGAAGCAAGCACCTCGCCAGTGGTACAGGAAGTTTGATTCCTTCATGACCGATCACAAGTTCATGAAGACGGAGGCCGACCATTGTGTTTTTGTGAAGAGGTACGAGACTGGTGACTTCTTGATCTTGCTACTATATGTAGACGACATGCTGATAGTAGGGCAAGACAAGGTGAAGATTTCCGCCCTGAAGGAGGCGTTGAGATCGTCCTTTGCTATGAAGGACCTCGGTCCAGCAAAGCAGATCCTTGGGATAAAGATTATCCGGGATAGGAAGAAGAAGCTGCTGTGGCTAAGTCAGGAGAAATATGTTGAGAAGATCTTGAAGAGATTTAACATGGACAAAGCCAAGACAGTAAGCACCCCCTTGGCCGGACATTTGAAGCTGAATGAGAGGCAATGTCCGAGGTCGGATGAAGACCGAGAGGAGATGGAGAAGATCCCGTACCAATCTGCAGTCGGAAGCTTGATGTATGCAATGGTTTGCACCCGACTCGACCTGGCGCATGCAGTTGGTATGGTTAGCCGGTATCTTTCGAACCCCGGCAAGGAGCACTGGGAAGCAGTGAAGTGGATCTTCAGATACCTCCGAGGAACGACCAAGCTGTGTCTTTAGTTTGGAGGAAGTAAGGCCGAGTTGCAAGGCTACTCAGATGCTGATTTAGGGGGAGATTCCGACTCGAGGAAGTCAACGACGGGATATTTGATGACCCTAGCTGGAGGGGCAATCTCGTGGCAGTCAAGACTGCAGAAGTTTGTGGCACTATCAACAACTGAGGCCAAGTACATTGCCGCAACTGAGGCGTGCAAAGAGTTGCTGTGGATGAAGTGTTTTCTCCAAGAGCTCGGCCATAATCAGGACAAGTATGAGCTGAAGTGTGACAACCAGAGCGCCATTCACTTAGCGAGGAACTCGACGTATCACTCCTGCACCAAGCACATTGATGTGAGGTATCATTGGATACGGGATGCGGTGGAGGCCGAAAAGCTCACACTTGGGAAAGTGCACACAAGGCAGAATTGGTCTGACATGATGACGAAGCCGGTGCAAGCAATGAAGCTTGAAGATTGCTGTGAAGGAGCCGGGCTGATGAACTCGGTATGATGAAGCCGAGGTGTAGAGGCCGAGTTGCAGAGTGAAGATCTCGGACCTCAGTGGAAGACCGGATTAGGCCGGGTTGCCGAAGTGTTGCATTGAAAGCGGAAGGGGGAGATTTGTTGGATAAGTTCCGCTTTAATGCTTGGCCCAAATCCCCAAAAGCTTTGAAAGGGGAATATTTGACTTGGCCCCAATTCCCGAGGGTGTTGACCTCGGCTCGTTCATGTTTAGGGAACAGAATCCCTAAACCTAATTCCCTCTCTATAAATGCGTCATTTATAGATGGAGGAGGTAGACTTGAAGCTTGAGACAGAGAAGAAGAAGAGCGCAGTCAAGAGTGTCTCCTGTGAGTGTTTCTCTGTGAGTGGTTCTCCGGCGAAAGGCTGTTGAGAGTGAGAGTCTCCGAGAGGTTGAGTGAGCAACCCTTGTAGAGAGAGAAAGCTCCCTTCATTGTTGGTGAGGTCGAGCGTATACTCCGGCTTGTGGCCGTGGAGTGTGTGTGTAACCATTATTATTATAGTGGAGTTTTCTGGACAAGATCCCGAGGGTTTTCCAGTGTTCTGGTTTTCTCCCACGTAAAGCCATTACTGTGTGTGTTGTTACTCTCCTGTTCCTCCTTTGCATTTGTTATTTACGTTTCCGCATTTACTGTTTGATTCTGGGTCGAGTACGTGACTCCCCAGTTTGCTGTTTGTCGCTGTTTGGTGGTAGCGGAGAAGCGCACCTCCGCCGAGATTACCACAACAAAGCCAGACAAATCATTTACTTTTGAATCACCAATACATATCCTTAGACAGATAAAACTGAGACTTAAATGGACTCTTATTAAAACACAAAAATTAGATAAAAGGAATTAGTAAGCTTTCAAATGTACAATGTTCAACTAAAAATGATAAACTAAAAATGATAGAGGTAGCATACAATAGCTCAAACTTTTCTTCTCTATATGATGATCCAATTCATAAGACAGTTCTTTCAGGACCATGTTTGCACTGCAGATATAAAAAATAAACACATTTTTCCTGCTTGTTCTACCTTGAAAAATAATTAATTCAAGTATATAGCATAAAGAATTAAAGATATACATAACTAGTTCAATTACCTCATAATCCACATTTCACAGGCATGAGTAGCCAAATAATAATCACTTCTGCACTTGTTGGATTTCATGAAATTCTGTGAGCATTGCATAACCTTTATGATGTCCAAAGTGGAAGCGATGTCAGTTCAACAGGAAGCAAAATTGTAGACGGCCAGATACTAGACAACTAGCATGAAAACGACAATAATGAATTTTGACATACATAAAAAATGAACCTGAAACATTTAAGACCGTGCTACCAGCATACATAGACAAACAGAATCAAGGTGACAAAATATTTAATTACATTAAAAATTTGTAAATTATGAAAACTTGTAACATGTGGTTCCTCATTTCAAAGATATGAATCTAACAAGTGATGTCAACTTATCTTTGCAATGTAAAAAGGACACTTCCCCAGTTCATCAAACATAAGCCCCCTTGCTGATTCACTGCACATTATTTCTGCTCACTTCACAAGCAAAAATGAAAACACCTAAAATAGGACCATACTGGTTTGAAATATGCCCCTAATGATCAGAACCGTAGGAAGAAGCCGGGGAACCATAGTGCGGAAAAGCAAAGACATATATCTAAACGAGAAATTTCAAAAGAAATTTGGACCATTTCTCGATTTGTGCGTGTCATCCTTGCGCAGGGCCATGCTAATCTTCTCTATATCGTTCCAATTTTATCAGATGTCCCCGAAGGCACAACTCATGTTGTGGTGCATCACATTATAAACAAGAATATTGTGCTAGGTTTGGGCAATGTGGGACTACAGTTGGAAAACTCGCTGAAAAAGTACTGTTGAGTATATGCAGCTTCCACCGAAAGCAAACAAGAAGCATCGTCTCTCAATATGAACGGTGTACATTGTTGTCAAAGTTGGCTAAAGAAAGATTCAATTATTTTAACAAATTTTTCTGCACATAAGAATCGGTGTAGTAAGTAGTATCATCATGACTCTGCATACTGCAGTCTAGTTTTGATTGGACATTGTACCATTTATTTTGTTCTATTATTAGTATCGATTATTATATTTTATTCCATACATTTTTCTGATTTTTCATAAGGAACTGAAATACTTCTGGCACATGTGAAATAAATATCTATCTGTAAATTAACTGAACAGTTAATATTTCCTTCTTTTTTTTTTAAAAAAGTTGTTATATTTTACTTTTTATAATGTTTTGTAGAAAAGGAAAGAAAAAAAAAGTACAATAAAATAAATTATGTTAAGAATATATAAATAAAATAATTCTTATATTTTATGCTTGACATGACTGCGTATGCCATTTAGCCACGTTGAAATTCCAATCCAAATTTCAAAGATCACTCAACTATAAGTTAGAAGTTACTAAAATTTGAGTACAAATAAGTTTTAATTATAAATTAACTTATAAACTATTAAATGACTTACCGCACTCTTATAATCATGACTTTATTAACTAGTACACATGCCAATTTGAAGCAAAAGCAATTTGATGGGGCTAATCTAGGTGTTTTACTATTGATATCTACATATTTCCTCATAATCCAAATTCCTTCTCGACATTTATGATAGATCATTGGTTAAAAAGAATTAAAAAAATCACTTTTTAGACGGTTGGTTGTTTTGTAACACAAACATTATGATTATGGGATTATACATGATACGCAATGTTCCTACTTAAAAGTAGATTGCACATAACACTAGCGGTATAGAGAGTAAAGATTTTTGTCATGGCAAATCCATCTCATTAAGTTTCTCACCCTAACACACCAACTACATTTAATTCAAGCATAAAGGTAAGTTAGCAAGAACAATTCAGCTTGATCCACCATTGATTTCTTCCTGGACAAACTCCCAATACTCCATGTCACTAGCATTCAGCCAGAGAGAGAGAGCTACAGCAACTTCCACGGGTGCAAAGGCTAATTAATTGCATAATACAACATATCAAGCAAAGGAAAGCAAAGCTCACTCCTAGAACATCAAACAATTTCTTCTCAGAAGCAGAATGCCTTAAAAACACTTACAAACATCTTGCAAATGCCTACAACCCCCATATTGCACATAATTTTGCTGTAGAATTACCACATGAACAGTGTAATATTTTATCATCATAACAGTAAAATCAAATCTTCAAGTCCCTTTGACCACGCTGTTTGAAGCATAATGGCTACGCATGACGGTTCTCATGTGCCAAACTACTACTGCTGCCTCCACCAACACGGTTTGGTTCCCCCACCCTGGCTGCCAAAGCCAGAACTTCAGGGGACATTTCCCAGCTTCCACTTTTTCTTCCCCAGCTAGATCGTCTAGGATGCATTCCAGCACGGTCCGAGTCATCTACTGTTGTCCTAATTTCTGGGGACAATTCACCATCCTTTATAGTCACACGATCATTGTTTATTTGAGCTTCGTTATCATCAATTCCAGCACCCATGTCCCACACTGTTTTCCTGCCCATCTCTATGTCCTCCCCTGCTTTTCCCATATTTTGGTTCATAAAACCTCCACCCACTGATCGATTAGGTAATGCTGGTTCTCTTGGCACCATTGCCCTGAAATTGTTCTTTGAAATGGGAATGCTGATGCAGAATATCTCTTTGAAATTATCCAAGACTCCTTTATTATATGGGTTGGCTCGCCGATCATATCGGTATCTGAAGTTTTCATATGTAGTCTGCAAGAATAATGGAGCAAATATGAAGCTGTATACATCTAAAAAGCCAGAGCATGTGGATTAAAAGAACAGTGCTTACCTGATTGGTACTTATCAAATACAAATGGAAGGCAGTGAGGCCACCTACAAACCACATTGATATAAAGGTGTAAATTATCAACACTGTGGAGGCTGGAGTTTTTATCATTGCCTTCCAAATTGTTGTCTCCTCTGATGCCATAATTCTTACAATGTAGACCCAGCAAAATGCAAAAACATATATACATAGTAGCGTAGTTGAGAAGACAAAAATGAAGAAGAACCGATAATTACGCTGCATAAAAAATCATCCAAGCAATTAGGATGCATAATGCATATTCAAGAATGGCACGTAGCAAATGATAACTTAAAAGTAAACAGAACAAAAAAATAATGAAAATGAAGAAATCATCAGGAACGAACACAAATCAAAGCTGCAAAATCAAAGAAACAAAAGCGCCCCCCCCCCGCGGCCCAATCTTGCTACGTATCAGCAAGTGGAATTCCCACAACTATCTAGAAGCATCGATGAGAAGCAAAATGGCACACAGGATCTAGTGTGTTAATTCAGTTCCACTTAAAACTTATCTGAATTTTCCTCCATTAATAGAAGTAGATTTCTGCTACAAAGAGTATTCTTTTTGGTTCATGGAGGCAACACAACAGGGGTAGCATTTCCTTATTCTAATATTAATAAATTACACATCACTTGTTACCATTCCCAACAGGTTCTGAACCAAAGAATATGAAAATTAACCTAAATTCCCTATAAAGCATTCTCAGTTTATGAAGCACAAAATTATGGAGGATGTGATTTGAAGAGAAATTTTCCATGAAATAAATTCAAACTTATAGGACAGTAAGTATATAGATAGGTTTATAGTCAAGAGAGTTAGAATAAGTTAGGAGAATGGAGTTTGAGAGAGTAATAGTTAGGGAGGAGTTGCCTACAAATAAGAAGGGTTGATTTTTTTTTTTTTTTTTTGATCAGCAAAGATAAGATATTATATATATGTAAATAGGATTATAGTACAAGTAGTACTATTACAAAAAAAACACCTATCACCAAAGACAAAACCTGTGGCAGCTTAGTCCATGAAAAGCCAGGATTAAGAGGCCAAAAGTCTGAATGGCTTGTAAGTTACCCCAAATACAGGGAAAACTAGGTAGTATACCCTCCCCTAATTACAAAAGCCTCCCTCAAGTTACTAGACCAAAAGTGAAAAGGTTTGTCGAATCCTTTGTCCAAATTCTTAAGCCATGTCCAGCAGGTGAAGAGTGCATCATCCATCAGTTTAGGATAGTTGAAGCCGTCATTATGGAAAATAATTCTATTTCTATGTCTCCAAACCGTCCAGGTCGCGGCTATCCACCAGATTAGCCATGAATGTGAGCATGCCCCGCTGCTACAAAAGAACCAGCATTGTCTGAAATGTTCTTTTGGGTTTTCAGAAAAAGCACCCGAAATATTTACCCACGACATAGATTCCTCCCATAACAGCTTGATTTTGTCACAACTAACAAACAAATGTGCAGCCTCCTCTTCCTTGTTCCTACAAAAGGGGCAAAGGTTATCGCTAAGATCTATATTCCTCCTGTGTAGGTTCTGCTTTGTAGGTAATCTGTCCCAGAACAGACGCCAAGCAAAACATGATGCTTTGGATGGGATTTTGGCTTTCCACATGTCCTTGAAAACATGATCCTGCTCCACTTCTATCCCTGGCCTATTATAGAATATATACGCACTTCCCACTGTAAATTTTCCAGTCGGATCAGCCTGCCATTTCCACGAATCTGGCTGTAATGCTTGTCTGCCACAATCCTGTATGTCTTCTAAAAATTTGACGGCTGATTCAACCTCTCCCTCCATGAAAGCCCTTCTCCAGGAAAGCTGCCACTCCCAACCAGAGTTTGATTGGGTCCCCATTTGCTGGATATAATTCTGTTGTTGACGAGATATATTGTATAATCGTGGATACTTCTCCTTCAACGATAAACCCTCATTCCTCCAGCCGTCCTCCCAAAACAGCACCTTTGATCCGCAGCCCACACTCCATGCTATCCCACTCATCAACCCATTCCCAACCCCATTCGAATTGCATGCCAGCCTTAAGTCCCTCCACCAGATTGACTCTGTTGCAGACCTTCCAGATCCAGCAAGGCTCCTCCACCCACCATATTTGGATTTCAACACCTGAACCCACAACTCGTTGTGCTGATGGAACATGTTCCACATCCACTTCCCAAGTAAAGCGTGGTTAAAAGTATTTAGGTTCTTGATGTCCAAGCCTCCGCGATCTTTTGATTGGCACACCAGATCCCACCTTACCCAAGCCACCTTTTTTTGGTCAGCGATCCCGCTCCACAAAAATCTTTTCTGAATTCTCTCCAGTCTAGCTACCACCTTCTTTGGAACCCTGAAAAAAGAAAACATAAAGATAGGAATCGAATTTAACACTGATTTAATCAGTGTCACCCTTCCCCCAAAGGATAAGTGTTTCTTTTTCCAACTCGCTAGTTTCTGCTCACATTTCCTAACTAAAAAGTCCCACGTCTCACATCGTCGTGGGTTAGCCCCAATAGGAATACCCAAATAAGAAAAGGGTAAAGACATCACGCTACAGTTCAGATAAGAAGCAGCGTTGTGTGTCCACTGTTCGCTCATGCCAAAAGACCCAAATCTGCTCTTTGCAAAATTAATTTTCAGCCCCGACACCAATTCGAAGCTTCTCAACATGACCTTGATAGCTTTTACATTCTGTATGGATGCTTCCCCAAAAAATATGGTGTCGTCAGCATATTGTAGGATGCTGATTTCAACCTGGTTGTTTCCCACCTTATACCCCTCGTACATCTGTTTTTGTAGTGCTTCCCTCATCAATCCAGTAAGGCCTTCAGCAACGATGTTGAACAAAAAAGGAGCTAATGGGTCTCCTTGTCTGAGACCCCTATATGGAATAAACTCCTCAGTTGGACTTCCATTGATTAATACAGAGATAGATGCAGATTTTAGGCACCCTTCAATCCACATAATCCATCTTGAGCAGAAACCCAACCGCTTCAGCATGTAGACCAGAAACTCCCAGCTGACTGAATCGTATGCTTTTTCGTAGTCGACTTTAAAGATTAGACAGCTTCTATTACTCCTTCTAGCTTCGTCTACCACCTCGCTTGATATGAGCACTCCTTGCAGCAAATGCCTTCCTTCGATAAATGCAGACTGTCGGTGGTCAATGAGGGAAGGCATTACCCTTTTCAATCTGTTGGATAATACCTTCGCCACAATTTTGTATGCACAGCCAATAAGGGATATAGGTCTGTAGTCATTCAAGGCCTGTGGGTCATGCCCCTTTGGGATCAAGGCAATAAAAGATGCATTGCCACCCCTAGGGAAAACACCATTCACATAGAATTCATCCATAAACCGAAGGAAATCTGCCTTGATGTCATCCCAAAATTCTTTGATGAATTTGAAATTGAATCCATCTGGCCCAGGGCTCTTCTCACTACCACAGTCCCAAACAGCATTCCTCACCTCCAATGCTTCAAACCGTGCCACCAAAGCCTCCTTATGATGTTGATCAATGGTCTTGAAGTTAATACCATCAAGCTTTGGTCTGCCCGGAAACGGCTCCTCAAATCTGCGTTGGAAGAATGAGCGGGCAAATTCCTTAACTCTGTTCGGTTCCTCTACCCAACACCCATTATCCATGACACCTCTCAGCATGCTATTTCTTCTCTTCCAATTTACAAGCAAGTGGAAGAACCTGGAGTTACAGTCCCCCTCCTTGATCCATCTGGACCTAGCTTTTTGTCTTAGGAGGGAGGCATTGGATATAGCAGCAGCCCATAAGTCCTCCTGTAGCATCTTCCTATTTCTGATTTCATCTGCAGACAAAGGTCTGTCATCACCCTCAATCTCTATCTTATTCAGCTCCGCTTCAATATTCTTCAATTTCTGCTGGACGTCCCCAAATTGGGATTTATTCCAGACTTTCAACTTCTGTTTGAGGGCTTTGAGTTTCTCTTTTAATGCGAATCCCCCCCAACCACTTACCACAGTTGAATTCCAACAGTCCCGTACAACCTTCCTAAATGATCTGTCCTGAAACCAGCAGTCAAGGACCCTGAATGGCTTTGGACCCCAATCTGTCTGTGAGGATCTCATAAGGATAGGACAATGATCTGAGAAATTTCTGTTTAATATGAACTGGGTAGTTCCTTGCCATTTATCCTGCCATGCAGCTGATACTAAAACTCTATCAAGTCTGCTTTTAGCAGTCCCATTTGGCCTATACCAGGTGAAATTGCGGCCCACACAAGGAACATCTTCAACTTCCATGTCTGCAATCCATTCATTAAATTCCCTCACCACCCCAGCATCTATGGGTCGCTGGCATATCCCCATTCTTTCAGAGGGTCTTCTAATATTATTGAAATCACCAAGGATACACCATAATCCTCCTGCATTTGTAATTTTCAATTGTCTGATAGCTTCCCACAGAGTTCTTTTCATGGGGGTCTCACATGGTGAATAAACATTGACTATATTAATTTTAGATCCATCTGCTACCCAAACACCTTCCAGATATATGAACCCTTCACCAAGTACCTTATTTTCCAGTTTAAACACCTCTTCACTCCAAATGCTAAGCAAACCACCAGTTCTGTTGATTGCTGGTACAAACTCCCACCTAACCTCCGGATCACCCCACAAGGCTTGACATACCTTGATATCAATGGTGTCTTTTTTAGTCTCCTGCAGACATAGCAAGTCCACCTTCTCCTTCACCACCAGCTTTCTAATTGCAGCCCACTTCACCCCCCTCCCCAACCCTCTTACATTGTATGAGATAATCTTCATAAATTGTCCTGGCTGTTTCCCAACCTCAGGACCTCCGCCTGGTCTCTTTCTTCCATATCCGTCATAGCTTTCATCATATCATCTTGGCTACAACAGGTTAAGCCAAGTAGCTGCGCCATGTTCCAATCTCCAGCTATTTCTGATTTCCAGGCAGCATTGGCCTTTTCGGGAGATGAGATTCCAGCCTTTCGGTCCCCCCAACCAGCTATTTCTTTTAATCCACTACCCCCCTCCATACCTGAGGAGGATTGAAGGATATTGGCTTCGGTATCTTCCTCTAAGTGCTGTTGGTTATTGGGGCCAGCTTGTTTGTCATTATCTCTGTTGGACCCAGGTTCCATTTTGCACCCCCTATTTCTGGAATAAACCTTCCATAAATTGGGCCCAGCTTCATTATGGCCCAATATAGAATTTTTTCTTGCACCAATGTTGCTGTTCACAGGGCCCACAGAAGGGGTTGTAGCATTCTGTGCTTCTCTGGCCACGTGTACCTCCAGCTGCTGTGGGCTTTCCTGAAAGTGTGGGTCCCTCATCACTTTTGTTCTTATGTTTTCTTCTGCTTCCAGATCCCTTTCCGCTCTCTCTCTCACTCCCATCTCCATGACTTTGTCAGCCCTAAATCCACCTACCTCTGACCCTTGAGCGTAGGTTTCCTTCTTGTCTCCCCTGTCATCTGTTGCGTGCTGCAAACCTGCACGGGAGTCGAGCCCATCATCAGACTGGGCACTGCGCCTGCTATTCCCGCTGTGTGGGCACTGTTGACGGACCTCCGGTCCTAGCGCAGTGCTTTGACCGGCGGTTAAAGCTTCCATCTCTCCATACCTACCGTCGTCAACCCTGTCGGCCCCCACCCCCGTGTCAGCCGCCGGAGTTTCTGGGACGAAACTGCTTCCTGACAGCTCTCCCTCTCCAACCGAGCTCCCATCAGACGTGATCTCCTCCTCCGATGAGGTGTATCGGTCTTTGCGGCACTTGCAGGAGATGTTGCATGTCTCCTCCACAATCGTGATGTTGTGAACTGAACCATTAATGGTGGCTACTACCTTGTGATTGATCGTGGGCTGCCATGGTGTTTTTACAAGCACCCGCGCCCTGTCCAACCGGTGAAGATCATCCGTGTCGTCGTCCAAGTCCACTACTTCGCCAATCCCTGCGACTAGCTTGCTGATATGTTCCGTTTCCCAAGCATGGAGTGGGATACCCCAGCATGATACCCAAACCAGCCTAAAGCCCGTTCTTAGATTCGGACTCCATTTTTCCAGGGAGTTAAACAGAGACACACCTGTTTCTTCTGCCTCCCTTTGCATTTCCTCTGCTTTAGAATCAGTGAGTCCCACGAGTAGTACCATGTCATCACCCAGGTATTTGGGCCTTATATCCTCGCCGCCGTCCCACAAAAGCTCCTCTTCTATTCTGTCAAAAACCGACAGTTTTCTGAGTCTCCCTATCCAAGCATCGCGGCACCACGTCCATTTCTCCTCAGGGATGTCTAGCTGGGCAGTCGACTGGGATGGCCTAGCCATTGATTGCGCCCTCCTCCAATTCTGCCGATGCTTGCCTGATTTCAACACTTGTGCATAGGTTGGCTGACGAGTATGCTGATAGAACTTTACGCCTGACGTACCCGCTCGATCCTCAACAACTTTTCCTTTGCCCTTGTGATGATCTGCCCCTTTGACCTCCATGGTTCTTCTGCTGTTTTGCTTCGTCACTATCGTTTTCACCCCCTGCGACCAAGCTCTGTCGTGTTTGGGAAGATTCACATGAAGCTTAAGGCCCCTTATCACCAAGTTATCAAGCGATCGTTCGAGTTTACGGATATCGCTGACCCCTTTGAACCGCACAAAGCCATACCTTCTTCCGCTTTTGTTTCTTTGTCTAGCGATGAAGATCTCCCGCACGTCGCCCCATTGTTTGAATTCAAACCACATATCACTTTCTCCCATCTCTTCCGGGAACCGAGTGAAATAGAAGGATGTGATGTCTGCCGCATCCCTCCAGCTTTTCCTATTGCCGTCCCATTTCCGAGCCTCCGCTGCCACCGGAGAGTGGTGTCTGTACCCTTTTCCGACGACGTTGAGACGTGGCCTATCCTTGTACCTCTCTCTAATCCTACCTCTATGGTTCACTCTCACCCACCCACTGTTTCTCTCACTACTTTTCTCTCTCATCTGTCTTTTCTACAAATAAGAAGGGTTGATAACGAGAGTAATTGTCTTTGGATTTGGGAACTCTATGGAAGAACCTGGTCTCTTGAATACCTGGAGTGTAACACTGTTTTCTATCAATAAAAAGATCATTCTGATCTATAATTTGATCCAGTTTCTATCATATACACCCATCGAGGTAACACTTCATAGCTAGATTGTATTATGCATTACCAACTACTATAAAGTAAAATTACACTTAAACTATAAGAAAGCTGGATTGAATTTGATAAGTTTATAGAACATGATAGTTTTCTCAGCACAAACCATGTATAAAATGCAATAATTACAACAATTTCAATAAGTTCAAAGCTGACTCAAAACCATCTCTGTCACACTTAACAATGGGATTAAGATACTCTTCCCCCAAATTCATACAAAAAGAAAACATCAACATCAACATCAACATCAACAGCACCTTTAACCCAAGTTATTTGGGGTCGGTGGTAGATGAACCCAATGATAAATCGAAAAAAAAAAAGACAAATGAGAGAGAGAGAGAGAGAGAAAAAAAAAAAAAAAGGAAGCTAAAAATAGAATGGTTAGAGGAAGAAGATATAAGATCCAACTTACCAGCCCAATACATTGCCCAACCCAAGGACAGTGATGATCAAACCGTTCCACACAGTTATTACAGATTGAGCAGTGCGAGCATCGTGGAGGCCTGTAGAGCATGCAAGTATCACAATACTTGACCTTAATAGGGATGCCATTGACCTCAACCTCCTTAAAGCGAGGCAGCCGCAATTGAGGAGTCTGACCAGCACCAACATCTAGATTACTATCCAAACCTTCTGACTCTGGAGGATGTGCATTGCGTGGAATTATGCCTGGATCTCGGCTAGACGTTAACAAAAGAAGAACTAAGACCTGAAAAGATTGTAGCATCAGCATAGGGTTGGAAAGAGTATCTTTTGGGTGCATAGCATGGTAAATTGGTGATATGCTTCTATCTCATGACAAAATCACCAAACAATAATTAAGCAGTAAACAAAAAGTTGATAGCTGGACTGGAAACAAAGCATATCATTTTGGCAACTAGTATACCAAACACAAATATAAGGAACTAACAACTAGGTGTATCCGAGTGGCATATCAAAATTCACCTTTAAAAATTATTTATTTGCCCGTACAAATACAATTTTCAACTAACAAAAAGCACATTCCAATCTATTTTTAGTCCTTCAAATTCTATATTTCATTATAGCCTCCAGAATATTCGAGTTTGATATGTTCCTATTTTAGCAATTATATCTTATAGAGAGGGTTGTCCCCCACTTGTATACTCTATTTTGACACTATCTTTAGTCGATGTAAAACTTCAGACTTTCACAATGCACCCCCTCATGCGCAGCACTATTGAGCTCGGTGCATGGATAATAGAGTGGGTGGCATTAATGGATCTAGGAGGATAGGTCCTAATCAGTGTTATCAATGGCAGATGGTGGAACATGGTGGAAGGCCAAAATTCCGCCATATAAACACGCCATTGCGCCTTATGGTGGCAATCCCTTCACAAATTGCATACGACGGTTGGTAAAAAACCGCCATGCCATTCCGCCATGGCAGCACCATGGCCGCTATTTAACAACACTGGTCCTAATACCATCTTAAAATATGGGTTTAGGCCCAACTAAACCCCAAAAGCTATATGGTGAGGGTTGCCCCACACATATAAACTCTATTTTGGCACTATCTTTAGTCGATGCGAAACTTGAGACTTTCACAATGCACCCCCTCATGCCCAACACTATTGGGTTTGGTGCATGGGTAAATAGGGAAGGTAGCCCATAATTTATTAAGGATTAATTTGTTCCCACGGCCTCACTTTGTTGTTGCATGGAACTCTTCCAGAAAGTTTCCCCCACAATAGCTATGTGGCAGAGAGACTGCAGAAGTCTTTAACAAGATTATTATTAATTTATTATTACTTTTTTTCACGGCATTGTTTAAGGGAGGATATCCTTCCCTAACCTAATAAATTATCATCTTCCATCTGAAAGGACCACAATCCATGATATTTGGCTTAACCATGGACCCAATTGCTCATTAGGATCAGGATTGTATTAGCTGCACCAGTTAGAAAGTATCAATTCTGCAATGGCTATGGCTAGTTTTGTTCGGGTAATTGTTCCAATGAAGATATGAAGATGTTAAAAAGGGCATCATTCCATATTGTATTTCATTGACAAGTCAACCAAATCAATTCACTTCAATCAAGTTTGAGGTTGAATATAGAGGAATGCTTCTTATCATTCTAATCATCGAATATTACCAACACAGTTGAACATACAGAGAAAAAAAAAACCTTGTATATGAGAGAAAAAGACTCACATAAACTGTGAACACAACAGCAACAGCCATTATGGATATCCCCCAGTGGTCAGAAAATGCATCCATCAGTTTTCTGGCAACAAAGACACAGAAAACTGCGACAGGAACAACAATAAGAATAATTGTCAGCGCCAGTGATCTCACATCTGGTCCAAATATGAACGTTCCTTGAAGAAAAAATTTCTGCAAGAAAATGATAAAAGCAATGAATAAGCACCCTCGTAGTCATAAATGGATAGAAACTGTACCATATTTCAAATAACAATGCAATTAACATTTTTCTATTTTTTTAAAGCATGACAAATAAATTACAAATGAAAACTGAACAGTAAGTACATCAAGACTCGACACCTCACAGGTCATAAGGAAGCACGGGAGAAAAGAAGGAACATCATACAAGGCAGAGGCTCAAAGGCTAGTAACAATCAATTTGGAGATACCACCAGAAAATTGCTGCATCAATAATTTCTTTAGAACTTACATCTATTATTTGTGCTTGCCTAAGATTAGAGAGAAAAAAGCCCAGTAGTTTAAAGAGTATAATGTTTTGATTCATTTTAATTTTTCTTATTGCTTATGTATATAATAGCATCATCCAATATAAGATATTACATCAAATACTATGTCACAGACTTAAGCATGTAAAAATCAGTAATTTAAATTCATTTTGATCTGAAAATTTAACACACACCCAGCAACTTTCTTTCCTAAAACATCTTAAAATTGCAGTGCTTGTGATTTTCCCCATCCTAATTTTAGCCTTCTAGGAAGGAAGAAACTATGAGAAGCAGCTAAAACTAGGTAGTAGGTAAGCTATATATGTACTGGATCCGGATCATCTGCAGTTCAAAAAGCACTGCAGATAGCGCAGTTAAAGACCAAGCAGCATGTAAGCCTGGATTTTCTGTACCACATGTTTTGTTTTAATATTTTATGTAAAAAAATATTTATAACGGTAAAGATTCTCAACAGTTTTTAAAAATGTAAAAAACTTTGATCCGTTCCCATTTTGTCCAAAGCAAATAAAGCAGATAAAAAGTAACACAAAAGTCCAATCAATACCCGGTTCTAACATTGTACTGGAAACAAATCAGCGTAAACCTAACACATCAATCAAATGAAGACGACCAATTGATGTTGTTGTGGTTTCTGGGTTACCATCACTGGTCGTTTCACTAAAATTGCTTAAGAACCTGACAGTAATGCATCCACACAAATCCATCCATTTTCTTTTCAACGACGCCTCTCAAAGTCAGCACATAAGCCTATATCACCTAGAACCCCTTCCCAAATAGTCACACTCCGAACACAAAAACCAAATACCAGTACAAATCAAATCCACACAACACAAAAACACAAAGAAAAGACCACAATAACCACCAATAATAGAAAAGCTACCAAAAATTCAGACGCATAAATAGTACTTGCAAAAAGGGGAATTTTCTGCCAGCAGAACTGTGTCACACCCAATAAACTAATTCCACAAGCAACTTCCTTTTCTTTAAGGGGAAAAAAAGTGAAAACAAACAAAACTTGATATAGTTACTTAGGTGTTTTTTTAAGCTGTTCTTCAATCAAAATCAGAGTTTTCACCATCCTAATCTAATCTACTATATTGACCTATAACAAACTTTAATTATGAAACTCAAATTTTGATTAAGAAAACAGCACCAAGAGTACTTAAGGTACTACATTTAAGTTTTCTAGAAACAAATAACCAAAAACAAAAGTGAGAACATTAAACTCACATTGCTACCCTTCCAAGCTTGGTAGACCCGCAAATCACCGGATCCTGACCCTGGATCGGAGCGTTGCGGCGGAGGCACCACGTACATGTCGCCGAGGCACGAGTTATCAGAAAATCTTTCTCAGTTGCAGTGGTTTCAGAAATTGAGGACCCGAAAAGGGGGAAAAAGCGAAGAAGAAAAGGCGAAAACTTGAAGGGTCTCTAAGGTCGGAAATCGAGGGCCATGGGCGACTTCTGAGACCCTTTTGGGCAAAGTTTCCGGCGAGCTCAACGGGTCCAGTCTGGTCGGCCACAAGGCATGAGGGGGTTGGTTGGGGAGGGAGCACCAGGAGGAGGTGCTGCAGTGCAATGCAGTGCAAGCAAGGGTTTTCTTTTTTGTTTTTCTTCTTTTTTTCTCTCTCTGCTCTTGTGACTTGTGTTGCTGTGATGTGTGTGTGTGTGTGAGCTGGTTTTTGGTTAGCAGTAGCAAGGGATTCTTCCCTTTTGGACAATTACTGTGTCACTGTATTTATATGTATGTATATGTATATGTATATGTAAGGACCAGAAAGGTCAATAACATACGGCACGATTCATATCTATTAAAAAAAAAATTATACTTAAATACACTTTTTGATCACCCTATTATACCACTTTTTGTTTCGGCTTTTATAAAATTATTTTAAAGACTTGAAAATACATTTTATCACTATGAATCTGTAATGTAGTATTATTTTTGTTTTGATTTATATAAAATTATTTTTTAAAATGGTTCTTATAAAATGATTATTTTTTATTTTGGTTCTTAGTATTTTGATAATATTCATTTTTCCATTTTTACCCTTATATTTTAAATTAGTATTTTAGTATTGCATTGTATAGAAAAAATATTTATTTAATAATTAAAATTTTTAATTTTTAATAAATAAATATTTCTTAATATAAAAATTATATCATAATTAAAATCTTTAATAAATCATTTTTAACAAATTAATTATATTTTAATATATTATTATTTTAAATTAATTTAGAACTAATGATATTAAAAATAGTTGAAAAAATAAAAATAAAATTTGAGTTAAATCGTTGAATTGATGTTATGAATATGATTTACTATATGCATGCTTAAAACATATTTAAATTTTATCGAATATATATATATAACTCGCCCATATGTTCTTGCATGCATGATTTGCCTAAAACCAGGATAAAAGATGAGGGTTGGTATTAAGTGTTGCGAGACCATAAAAAATAGCTATATTTATGAGATGAACCATTATGATTTTTTGTTGGGACCTACCCTTCATAGCGACGTGTTACATTGAACTTGGGATGTAGCGAAAAATGGGCTAGGGCCCCTGCCTCAAGGCAAGGCACTGCATTGATCTCGGGATGTAGTGATAAATGAGATAGTGTCCTTGCCTCAAGGCAATGCGCCAACTATTCACCCAGATTTGGTGACAAGTATGCCAGGGGTCTTAACACATAGATGGGCGAGGGTGGCGGGCAAACACTACCCAGGGGTTAAGGATGCAATTGGAAAGTTGGAACATAGGAACCTTAACAGGTATACTGAGGGAGTTAGCATATGTTTTTCCATAAGGAAAGTGAATATCGTTTACTTGCAATAAACTAAGTGGATTGGAGAAAAGGCCAAGGAAGTGGATAACACCTGTTTCAACTTGTGGTATACAGGTATAAACAAGAGTCAAAATGGTGTTGGAATTATGATCGATAGAAGTTTCAGAAATAAAGTTGTTGACATCAAAAAGAAAGGCGACATGATTATGCTAATTAAGCTTGTAGTAGGTGATTTTATTTTAAATATTCTCAATGTGTATGTACTCCAAGTTGGACTACAATCAAATGATAAGAATCAATTTTGGGAAGACTTGGATGAGGTTTTGAGAGGGATACCACGAGAGGAGAAGATTTTCCTAGGAGGAGATCTAAATAGTCATGTTGGTAAAAACAATGGAAGTTTTGATAGAATTCATGTAGGTTTTGGCTATAGGACAAGAAATGAGACTGGAGAATATATCTTGAATGTTGCACTAGCCTACGATTTGATGCTAGTGAACACCTTTTTTCAAAAAAGGGAGTCTCATCTTATCACTTAACATAGTGGTCAAAATCGTAGTCAAATTGATTTCTTTATGGTTAGAAGAGAAGATAGAAATTTTTATATCGACTGCAAGGTCTACCCTGGAGAGTGTGTTGCTACGCAACATAAGCTGGTAGTTTTAGAGGTTTGGTTCAACAAAGTATTTAATACGTGCAAGAGGGCTCAAAATCCAAGGATAAGATGGTGGAAGCTAAAGGAGGAAAAACAAATTGAGTTCAAGGAAAACATTTTGCATGAAAGACTATGGGAGTCTATTGGAGAAGCAAATGAAATATGGAATGAGATGATTATGTGTATCCAAAATATGGGAATAAGGGTGCTGGGAGAAAGCAAAGGAAATAGATTTCTCTCAAAGGAAACATGGTGGTAGAATGGAGATGTGCAGGAGACAATTAAACATAAGAATGAATGCTTTAGATCTTTGCATAAAAGTCTTAATGAGGAGAACTTACAAAAGTTTAGATTAGCGAGAAAAAATGCAAAGAAATGAGTGCAGGAAGCTAGAGGCAAGGTTTTCGTCCGTTTGTACAAAATCTTGGGAGTAAGGATGATGAAAAAATATATACAAACTTGCAAAAATGGGGGATAAGAAGAGTAAAAACCTCACTCAAGTTAGATGCATCAAGGATGAAAATCAAAAACTTTTGGTAAAAGATGAAGATGTAAATGAAAGATGGATAAACTACTTTAACAAATTTTTTAATGGGGATGGCAATAAAAGTGAGGTGGGCTTGGAGGACGCTTATGATGATCTGAATAGAATATTTGTGTGCAGAATTAATACACATGGAGTTAAGGAAACTTTAAAGAGGATGAAGAATAATAAAGCTTTGGGACCTAATGGCGTCCCTATTGAAGTGTGGAGAGGCCTGGGGGATGTGGCAATAAAATGGCTGACCAATCTTTTCAATAAGATTCTTCAAACAAATAAGATGTTTGATGCTTCAAGGAAAAATATGCTTGTACCTATTTACAAAAACAAGGAAAATATCCATAATTGTTATAACTATATATGGGTTATGCTTATGAGTCATACTATGAAGTTGTGGGAGAGCTATTGAACATCACTTGAGAAGAGAGACCAAGGTTTCTGTAAATCAATTTAGATTTATGCTAGGAAGATGTACCATGGAAGCCATTTTCTTGATATGACAATTAATGGAAAGGTATCAAGAAAAGAAGAAAAACTTACATATGGTGTTCATAGATATTGAGAAAGCATACGATAGGATCCCAAGAAAATTTTTATGGTATGCTTTTGAGAAGAAAAAAGTATCATTAAAGTATGTAAAAACAATCAAGGATATGTATGATGGGTTACCACATGTGTGACATGTTGTAATGGAATATCAAGTTATTTTCCTATCATCATAGGTGTACACCAAGGTTCGACTCTTAATTTTTATCTCCTTGCCTTAGTGATGGATGAACTAACAAAAGATATACAAGAGGAAGTGTTGTGGTGTATGCTTTTTGTAGATGATATTGTGCTTACTGATGAGACCAAAGATGGTGTTAATAGGAAACTTGAATTGTGGAGAGTTTGTTACCAGAAGCTCTACACAAAGAGAGATAGAGGTAGACTGAAACTTACTTTGGGAAATGTAGTTAAATAAAACTTAATGGAGTGAAATATATATTGACGAATGGTGTGTCTTAGGATAGAATAGAGAAAAAGTATAAGCTTATTGGATGGTTATACCCATTGTGATCTTTATGTTCTAGATGGTCATTTTTTAGTCTTTTCCCTTTTCATCTCTCCACTCCTTCTTTTCCCCTTCTTTTCTTTTATCTTATTTTCACTTTTTTTTCAACCTCCTCATATCTATCATCAGGTTTATCTGTCACCAACCCCAATTAACTTGAGTTAAAGGTATTATTGATATTGATATGTTTATATATAAATATAAATGTCTATGTCTATTTGTTATTTCACCCTCCAATCTTTCTCACATTATTTATATATAGAGAGAGAGGGAGAGATTTGCTATTAGTGCTAATAATTTGTTTCTCTAAATGAAATAACTCAAAATGAATAGAATATTATAGAAATTAAAATAAATAATGGATATAATAGAAGAATTAAACTAAAATAACAAGGACTAAAATGTAGAAGATAAATTTTACAACAATATTTTTTAAAAAATATATTACAATGATTAAAAGTATATGTAAAACTCTTTTTATGTAAAATAATCTAATGACTAGTATTTGAATATTTATTAAAAATTAAAAAAGTATATTGATGTTTATTTCCTATTATAAAAGTTTTATTTTTGTTGAAACACTGATCAAAAATAATTTTTAATTATAATATGATTTTAGTTTTTTATTATTTTAAAATACTAAAATAAACACATGCAAAAAGGTGATTTTTTAATAAATGTTTTTATGAAATAAGTTTTAACAAATTTATATTTTCTATCACCAAATAAGTGGATGAATTGATGACAAAATGTTTAAATTTTAATTAATGATTTTGAGTTGAAATTATTAGTATAAAGGAAAACACTCTAACTCATTCTATTATTAGTTAAAAATTATAATGTACCACAAATTATATAAATTTTACTTCTTATTTAATAAAATTTTACTGATGATCAGTATTTTTTAATAAATTTTAACTAATAAAAAAATATTGTATGCATGAATGCCATATGCTTTACAGCATCATGGAAAACGACGTGCCTGATTTTCGTTGGATGTTAATGTGATAGGGCGAATGTGGTGTGGCATGGGACTCCTCCCTACTTTTCTAATTTCTAATAATAAAAAAGATAATGACCCATCTCTCATTTTATATGGCTGGGTGGCTTTGAGGGGTATTTGTAAATTTAATTGATTATAAATTCAGTTAAAAAAAGACTAATTCTAATTTATCAGGGAAGACATAATTTTATACATGAGACCAAAAATAACATTTTATTTATTCTACTTTTTCCTCTTATACAAACAGTAAAAAATTAATTTTCTTATATCCGTTTCTTTTCCACTTCATCCACCTAAATCCATGCACGAAGGACCAAGCACACACCTCATTAAGAAAAAACATAAGTTTTTATCTTTTGTTTATAAAAATGTGTCATGTCAGATTTCTATTTTCATAAATATGCTAACTTTTAAATACTTTTTTAATACTTTTTTAAACTAAAAGTACTAACTTTTAAATAAATTTAAACAAATATGTTATAAATCACCTATAACCAATAAGTTATTGGTTTGAATATAAATAAAGTTTTGGATAAGTTTTGGATTTGAATCGTATTTGTGTATAAAACATTTTCTTTACAAAATGAACTTTCAACAAAATTGTCTTAATGTCAAGAAAAAAATTATCATCCAATCTTGCCATTTTAATGAATGAGAAGCAAACTAATTAATATTTTTTTAGAGGAAACCAATTAATATGTTAATTGTATACTTTAAGTGTACAATGACCAAATTTTGTGAATTCAACTTACTAAAAGATATACTTAAAAAAAAACTCACTAATATATATATATATATATATATATATATATATAAATTGTCGTCCTAATTAGAGTATACGAGATAAAAATACAAAGATTTTATTACAACTTATCAATTCGATCGTGTAAATTTAGGATAAATACTTATTTTTTTATTAAATTTGTTAGACACTGAATAATTAAAATTTTAAAAGATGAAAAATTATAATTTAATCTTTGAATTTGTAAAATATACAATAAATTAATCATAACAGTAATTTTTTCCATTAACTTAAATAAATATATCTACATAACACATTTGATGATGTTGTGGCAGTGGACCATTAGCACATGTCACATGTGTTAGGCATAATTGTATCATGTCAAAAAATTAACTTTTTGTTTAGTCTACACGCTTAATAATTTGTTATCATTTTAGTCTTTAAATTTAACTATTTACTCATATTTTGGTCCACGAATTTAACTATGTACTATTATTTTAATCCTTAAATGCATTTTTTAATTTTTAATTAAATATCACACTACATATAAATTGTTAACATAGTGATAATAAATGACATTTGTTTATAATGATAACAATTATTTATAGCGATAAAAATTAAATAAAAAATAATTGTCAATTATAGAAATAAAAATATTATATTTTATATTTGAAATCACTATTAATTTATTATTATATTTTGTTAAGTTAAAATTCTAACAAATAATATTATAATGGTGACAAATAACAGTATGAATAAATTGAAAATAAATTAACATATGAAAATTAAATTAGTTTTACATAAGAATCAAATTAAAAATGTGTATTATGTAAATATATAGATACTAACAAATAATTGTAAAAAAATCATTATATTTATTTAATTAAGGAAAAAATTAAAAAGGGAAGAGATACAAAATGGATCATCTTATTCAACCAAAATTTAAGATGAAAATATATATTTTTGGTTTTTTACCTTTTATTATATTTTCTTTTATTTTACATACTCCAATATGACTGATATAATGAGTGAACTATATTTCATACTAAATTTTATAGGTTGTGTATATTGTATACTCCAACATGAAAAGTGACAACTACCTTCTCCATTGAGAATATAATGGATGAATTATATTTTATGTTTAATTTTGTAAAACATATATTTGTTACTTATAATGGGTGGTGTATTCTACTACTTAATCATTGAACAATAATGTGAAAATTGCAACAAGATATGTAAGTAAATGATTCTAATATTTTTATTTTTTATGTCCTCTTATACTCAATTGTTATAATGGATCAATTTTTTTTAAGACATGTAGACACGACTATCTTAATTAAAGAAAACTAACCATAGAACTAGAAGTAATTTGTTGTACTTTTTTATAAATTTGATAACAATTTTATTTTTTCATCTTTCATAAATCTAACTTTCAATTCCTAATAAATCCAAAGATAAAAATGGATATTAACTCATAAAATTAAAGAGTATTTCATCTTAGTTAAAAAACATTCTATAGTTGGACAAAATAAGAGAATATTCATGGTCAAACTATAAAAGAAATAATATCTAGAACATCATGATTATGTGTGATAAAAGTAAGCATGACAATATAGTCTTTTGAATAAAATTAGTTTATCACGTACAATGAGGAAATTTTTTACTTACTCTAATCTCTTGTTAACTTCATAATAACAAGAGTACCATTTGCAAATTGAAAATACAACGACAATGTTAATAATCGCTAAATATACAAATTCACCCATATTTCATATTTTCAAGAGAAACGCTGGGAGGCTTAGAGGTCTCTAATGCCTTTTAAGAAGAAAAGTATAAATTAATATGATGGACCATTCAATGTAATTAGCTTATTACTTCAAAATCAGATTAGTTCTAGTCCTAACTACTTAGGTCACATTTTTTTCTAAGTACATTTGTTGTATATTTTTTATAGTAAGAGCGACTTAGACACTACAAAAAGAAAGTGTTTTTTCGACGGATTATATTCCGTCGATAACTTAAGTATTTCCGATGGATTTTTTCGATGGAAATCAGAAAGATTTTGTCAGAAATACTTGAATTACCGACGGAAATATTCGTCGAAAAATAATTTGTGGGAAATTTTTTAATTTTCGACGGAAAATTCTGTCGAAAATATTTAAATTATATTTCATTTTTTTTGCATTTATAAATTCTTTACTTTACATTTATTCGGTAAGGCAGGCTTTACTCATTTATTGATATTTTTAATATTTTCTATAAAATAATAAAAGAGATATCATTAAACTTTTAAGATGTAAAAGCTTCAATAAAATTATCATAAATAATTTTATTTAACAATTTTTTTTTTCATAATAGTGCAAGTATTTATCTAATAAATAAAAGGAAAGATAAACAAAATTACAATCATAAATAATATTTAGAGGATAAATAATTAATAACATTAATTATTTAATAGAAACACTAATGAGACTTATTTGAGTGTGTGTGTAATTATTCTTAATTAAGATACTAGTGTTGTTTATTAAATAATTATTTAGTTTTAATTCTTTGAAAATATATTATTAATAAATAAATAAAAAGTTTAAAGAACTTAAACCATAACTTCAATGAACCTGACCATAAACCAATATAGGAGTGGGAAAAAAATGATTGAAACCTAATTGGTTTTGAATTGAACTTGAATCAAATTGATTTAAAGTCAAATCGACTAATTTAAAATGATCTAAATTGATTTTCAAAACAAAATCGATTTAAATTATTTATTTTTGAAAAACTAATTCAGTTAATCGAAATTGATTCATAATCAGTTTTAAACTGATTCTTTAAAACTAGTTTAAAAGAACTGATTCTCTCAAATAGTTCAAACATTTGAATTTAAGATCCAAACTTGTTAAATAATTAGATTTAGTTTTGTTCAGTTTTTGGAGTATTATTAGTTGACTTTCTGGTCCACACAATTCTTTTCTTTTCTTTGTTACTCAATTTACATGAAAGATATTGTTTGTTATATTATTAATTGTTTATTATAATTTAGGCATGTATTAGATAAGTTAACAACGAGGAAGAGAAAAGGTGTTAAAATAACAATGCTCACAAATCACAAGTTCCAGTGTTGCCACCATCAACTATCAACATTATATAAATTTTTCCCTTTTTGTTTTTTATTTTTATTTTTAAGTTAATTTTACTCATGGGAAAATTTAATTTTTTTCATATAAGTATTTATGAAAAAAATTACTTACTATACAGAGACATAATTTTGTGATGGATATTTTTTTTTGCAAAATATATAGACTAAGTTATAATTTTGATCTTCTTAATTTTTTAATTATATAATGTTTATTTAGTTGATTTGTATTTGTAATATTTGGTCTTCCCAATTTTATAAATTTGTGATTTTGATTCCTCAAAGATTATTAACTAATAATTGTAATTATTAGAGATATTAAATTAATTATAAATTAAATAAAAATTATAAATCATTAAATTTTTTTAGTAAAATACTATTAATCCTAATGTGGTGTTATTATAGAGAAATCATGTGCGATAATGGAGGTAAAATATGTGTTTGAGAAAAAGAAGAGAAGCACAATATTATGAAAAATTAGGAATAATTATTTTTTATTTAGTTGTTTCAATAATTAATAGTTTTGATTAATGTATAATTAACTCAATTAATTAGAATTATTTGTTAATAATCTGTTAAAAGGACCAAAATAATAAATTTTAAGATTAGAATAAAATTATGAATTGAAAAATTAAAAAATCAAAATTAAAATTTATCCAAATATATATATATATATATATATATAATGTGATAAAAGATTTAACTTGTAGTTGTGACAAAAATTATATAGCATATGATTACTAGTGACACAAACATACGACAATATAATAATAATTTAATGATCAGGTATAAACAAATATAAAATAAAATTACATGTATGACTTATTTTCTCAAATTATAATCAATACCAAGTTTACTTTTTTTTTGCTAACTAGGTTTAGTCATATTTTGCTCCTTTAAATTCAGTGTTGTTTTAGTTTGTTAAATTATTTATGTTAATAAACTTTTCTATCTTTTTATATTAAAAAAATTTAATTAATTAATTAATTTTTATTTAAATTCTTAAATTATAATTTAAGCAAAATCCTAAGCAACCCATGTAATTATTATTGCCAGCTATATATGTAGGTAAAGAGAAAGTATAATTAACAATAAATAAGAGTGGGTCATGGTCAAAGCTAGCAGTGGAAGTATCCATTGGAACTTCGTCAACGACGTTAAGGATCTTCTATCACATGAATCACTTTATGTAGCCAATGTCCTGTTGTACCTTGTTAACTATCCAAAAAATTTTGTCTAAGGGGCCCTTTGTAGTATCAAGTGAGCAAAGGAAAAGATGAATATACAAAAAGAAAAATAGATTGAGAAAAGTAAGAGATTTGAGGTATGATAAGATAAAAAAGAAATAAAGTTATAAAAAGACAAAAAAATGTTAAATAAATAAACATAAAGAAAATATAAAAAAAATTATAATAAAAACCCTTGATTCTCATTAAGAATGATTTAAGTTACATTACTATTGTGGACCATAAATACTAATGACAATGGATCGTTTGGTTGGAGTTTGGGAACGAGATATGTATTATTGACATGATTTTATTATTTTAAAATATGTAGAATCTTCCATACAAGCGTAGCATGTATCTTTTTGTTTTTTCTCTATTGCGCTGCTGCTTTTTAGTAATAATGAGGTTCCATTCAAGTTTCTTTTCACTCCAACTTCTGTCTAATATGCCTTCATGGTCTTGAAACTTTTATTAATTTGAAACCTACAAAAAATGACGTTCTAGATTCTATTCATGCATGGTTGTGCACTTAAATGGATCCATGGATTGGCTACTTTGGGTGAGTTACTACTAATTTTTTCCATTTTAGTATGGAAGTTAAGTATAATTGTCTACATATGTACGAGTTATTGCCAGCTATATTAATTGTTGCTGCTGTGGAGTTAACTGTGGGTCACTATGGACTTAGGTAGCTATATTCTCCAATGGCCATGGAAATACCTTAGCTAGTTCTTGAATGGTGGTGTTAAAACGTGTTTTACTGGGTTAAAAAAAAGAGAAATGAGATAATTATGTGCTGTAAATTACTCATGTGAGTATGTGACTGATGTCTATGTTGTACATGCATTGAATTAATATTATGTCTTTGTATCCCCTTTGTGCCGACCTTGCTAAGTGTTTTTCAAATTTAAATCACATTTCTTCTACCTTTTAAATGATGTATTTATTTACTATAAGCAGTTGCACTTTATATGTCAATTCTTGTGTATATTTTTGGAAAGAGAGGGAAGAAAGTAATTAAATTGCAGATTTTAGACACTTATAAATTGTACATGTTTTAAATGTGCTTGCAGTTCCCGAGTTTCTATGGATAACTTTTCTTTTATGTCAAATGCTTTTTGTATTTTTCAATAAACTTGATAGCATGGACTGAGCAAAAATTGACCAATTATCTTGTGCAGAAATATTTTCTATCACTATATAATCTCCAAGTGTATTTTCTTTCACCTCAACATATATGGCTTCATTGCTTCTTATCACTTTTTTCTTTCATGTTTTTTTATACTATCTGTCACAGGACCTCATGTGCTTTTAGTGTTGTTCTCTATCAAAATTGGAGTTTTACCTTGGTAACCCATATCATAAGGTTGTTGTCTATCAATGCACTGGATACCTTGGCAAACTTATTAAACATAAGTTATCGACGGATATTTGCGACAGATTATTCCGTTGGTAATTTCCCACGAAATGATTTCGTCGGAAATTTTCGACAGAGCATTCTGTTGAAAATTTCCGACAAATTATTCTGTCAGAAATTAACCACGTATACTTACTGACGGAAATGTCCATCAGAAATTTTCCAAGGATTAAAAAATTCGTCGGTTAAATTTCCAACAACCATTTTACTGATGATTTTTTGTCCATCGAAAATTTCAGTTTTTTTTTTATAGTGAGAATAACTTCTTTCCTTCATTCCACACATCACAAGACGATAGTTGTGGTTTGTTTCTTTTAACAGAGAAAGGTATGAGAATCTTAAAGTGACTAGTTAAAAATATATTTGGCTTTAACCCCGAAAGAATTATGAAATGATACTTGAAAAATAATTATTAGAATTGTTCTTGTATCTTGTCTTAGCAGGAATTGTATAGTAAACTAATATATAAATACAATATCTTTATCTTGTTCTCCTTAACATTTATTTTTATTTTTTTAACCAAAGAAGAAATTAGACAGTGAAGTATTTTTTTTTAAGTTTTTTCCCACTCTATTGTGAATTGTCGTAGTCCTAACATAACATTTTTTCATTGAGGCTTACATTTCTATGTATAGTTTTTTAGTTGTTGTCTAAACACAATCATTTAATTTGTTAATTTTTTTTAAAGGTAACGATGTAATTCTTGACACTCATGTTTTGTATTTTAATTTTTTTCACTTAACTTGTAATGGAAATTATAGTTTTTTTCACGTTTAATCTAACATATTTTTTATATCAAAATCGTGATAACTAAAAATAACTTAATACATATTTTAATATATATATATATATATATATATATATATATAAATAATCAATCAACAAGTGATTAGTTTATTTAGTACATTTATAGTCTTCTTTAGATAAAATTCTATTATCATATTCATAAAAAAGTTACAATTAAAAACAAAAGGAAAAATTATGATTTTATTTCTTCAATATTTATAATTTTGGTCCTTACATTTTTCCGGAGACGGATCAACATATCTAAACTTTTTTTATCCAATATTTTTGTTGATTTTGGTCATAGGTAATGATGTAACATTATTTTTATTATTATTTTATTTAGGATAGATAATCGTTTTTGTTTTTGAATGTGTAGAGTGCTGACAAATTCATTCTAAAAGATGGAAATTCAAATTTTTGTCCCCAAAAGTACAACAAATTCATCCATTCATTAACTTCCATATGTTACTGTTAATGAAAGAGCTTATGTGGTACATTCAAGGATGGATGTCAACGTTCTACACATTCAAAAATGAATTTGTCAACGTTCTACCCAAAATATAATTTAATATTCATCTTTTCCCTATTTTAACGGTTGCAAGCATAACATTACAATAAATACTTTAAAAAAAAAACAAACATAAGTTAGAATGAACATAATAATAGTATAATATTGATTAATAAGTTGCTTTGAAATTTCTATTATGACAATATTAAGTAGTGACAAAATCAAGTTGAGTATTATTTTTTTGTAATGATTAACTTAATGATTGTGAATTTTAATTTATTTGAGTCTCATATTTTGGGTAAGACACTATCTCATATTTTTGCTTTAAAATGTATAATATGATAGTACATTACCCAAAATATGAGACTCAAACAAAAAACACAATCATTAAATTAATCCTTAAAAAAATGAGACTCAATTTGATTTTGTCACTACATAATGTTGTTACAATAGAAATTTTAGAGCAACAAAAAAATTATGTCATTAATCAATATTATGTTTATTATTATATTTGTTCTAACTTATATTTGCTTTCCTAATTTTTTAAGTGTTTATTGTAATTTTATATTTGCAATGATTAAAAAAGGGAGAAGATAAAGATTAAATTATATTTTGAATAGAGCGCAAACAAATTTATCCCTATATGTGCATGTAGGATATTTCAATTAACGGTAATGGAAGAAAGTTAACTGATAGATGAATTTGTCCCAGTGTTTTCACTTTCAGAGAACAAAATTTGAATTTTCATCTTTGGGGAACAAATTTGTTAGTATTCTACACATTTAGGAATGCAAATAACTATTTATCCTTTTATTTATTATCTTTTTTAACGATTAAAAACTACCAAAAATATTACATGGATTTTGAACCATAAATATAAAATGTTTGGAGACTAAAAATATAATTCTTTTTTTAAAAAAAAAGTCTCATAATACTTATATATGGTTGTTCCAAAGTCAAATAAAACTGTTTCTCGTAGAAAATATTTTTAATTTAGAAAACAAAATATGTTGGTTAGGAACAACTCCCTTTAAAACAAGTAAATAATTAATTATTTTTATTTACTTAAATACAAATTATATAATTAACTCTTTAATGTTAAAAATGAATATATTAAATGAGACCAAAGTGATGGTTCCGTCAACCCTCAACCCTTCTAAGTTAAGGTAGATCGCCATCGTTTAGCTAACTTTACCTCAATGATTCCTATTTCTCTGCCAATGATAATGAAATTTCATATATGTTTATGTTGTTTAAGCATTTAGCCGACAATGAATATTGAAAGATTAGTTCCTTCAAGGCAACGCATGTAGGTACAAGAAGAGATTTTTTGGTAGTTAACATGAGAAGAGAATTTGAGATGCATGGTCACTTTATTTAAAATTAGATAACAAAAATGGTTTTAATAGAAACAATTTTAAGAGTTTAAATTTTGATACATTGATACATATAATTTTTATTTGTCAACTAATTAGAATTTTTTTTTTGTCGTCAAAACAAATCATAACTTTTTGCTTATTTAAGAGGTGATAATAGGATGAAAGAAAATAAATTGAAATTACATTTATAAAACAGAAGAAAATAAAATTTTAAGACTTTCTTTTTAAAAATCTTTTTTTTTAATTTTCTCTTTGATTTGATAAAAGATGACATTTATTAATATTTTATCTCCTTTTTATCCTCTTTCCTTTTATTAGTTTAACTTAATTTTTTTACAATAAAAACTTAATTTTCAGGAAAATTGTTTTAGAAAAATCAATAAAATATTATGTTGGTCAACAAAGTCTTATAAACAAGATTGAAGGAAGTATAAAAATAAATGTATTATATATAAATAAAAAGTATTATTTACTAATGTTGTTAAAATATTAGTTAAAACACTGAAAGAAAAAATATTTATTATAAAAATCATAAAAAAAATACAAAACTAATTACAAATAGTAAGTATAAATTTTCATCGTTCAATAAAAATATTTCAAACTTTAAGTTAATGGATAAGTGTCTTATATATAAAACTACGTGAGTTTTTACTTGCTTGTATCTTGCATAAACTAATATGAGTAGTACGATCTTGTGCTATTAGAATGAGAGCCGGGTTGGATGCTTAGTATAGAAGATTTTATAAATAAAAAATATTCAAGAAGTGCTTATTTGAAAAAGTTATTTTTATATAAGCTAATTTGATGTTTGAATTATAAATTTTTAAATGTTTATTTGAAATAATATGATGTTTGAATAAAATTATAAAAAGGTCTTTTACATAATTAAAATTGTCAAAAAAGATATTATATGTTTTGACATTATTTCTAGAAATTTTGATAAAAACAATTATTTTTATAAAAAAATGTATCTCAGAAAATATAATTATATATCTTAACATAATTAATTTTCATATTTTATTGTTTTGGTAATGCAATCATTACATTCTAATTTATAATTTAATTATTATCTATGTAATTATAATTTATAACATATAAAATATAAAATGTCATTAACCTCATAATAATATCATCAATAATGTCATCCAATATAAAATTGTTCAAATATACTCATACCATAAACATACAACCTTGTATTTTTTTTAAAAACAAAGAAATTATATATGTTGGAAGCATATTTTTTAGAGATTCTCTATATCGTTCCATTTGTAAAGTACTTTAAGCATATGATTCTTCACATATTGTAGTACTAGAGCCAACTTCATTTTCCTCATCAATATCTATATATTCGTTATCTTCATCTAGTGAATCAAATTCTCCATCAATCTTGTCATTTCTTTGAATGAAGTTATGTAAAGTCATGCAAGCAACAATGATTTGGTTTTGTGTCTTCAAAGCAAAAGGTGGCACATTACCCAATATCTTCTATCTCACTTTACACAAACCAAATGCACGTTCAATTGTACGTCGAATACTAGAATGATAATAATTAAAAACTTCAACTCTCCCCCTGATTCTAGGCCCAATTCTAAATTGCAAGAGATGGTAACTAGTTTTCTTGTATGACCCTAGAAAATCCTTAAAAGTAGGGTAACCAGAATCAACAAGATAATATTTACCTAAAGAATAAAACAATGGTGCATGTTAGAACACAAACTTATAATGATATAATATATATATATATATATATATATATATATATATATATATATATATATATATATATATATAAATGTTAAGTACCTTGAGGAGGATGTGGAAAATGAAATGTAGCTTTACGTAAAGCCTCCATAAATATCTTAGTATCATGTGTAGAACCTTCCCAACCTGCCCAAACAAACGTGAAACACATGCTAAAGTCACAAACAACCATGACATTAGTAGTAGTGTAGCCTTTCCGACCAATATAAACTCCTTTAGATGAGAGGGAACACAAACTTGTATATGAGTATCATCTATTGCACCAATACAATCCCTAAAATAAGGGTGATATCTATCTGACATCTTTCAAAATCTCATTAGGAGTATCTCTAAATGATGGATCAACAGGCTTAATTATGTCCTTTGCTCAAGTGTTAAAGTTAATCCATCCAAGTTGTAGTTTAGGATCTTATAAAGCAACAAAGGTAACAATGTTTAACCTTTTTTTCATAAGTCTAGTGACTTTGTAAAATAGTTCACTCCTACGCTCAAGTCCTGATAGATATTTCAACTTTGCTACACATGTAGTAATGCTAGTTGGATCTTGAGCAGATACGATAGATTCAAATGTTTGAATAATACAATTTAATTGTGAGGAAAGCTTGGTAGCAACCCCAATTCTTTTATCATTCTCTTCCTCTGTCTACTTTCCTTTGCTGAAGAAGTTGTTTGAGTTGTCGTCTCTATCTCAGGCTAATTTACTTCAATCTCAGTGTTATCATCAATGTTATCATTTGTCTCTTTTGTTCTCGTGTTGAATCCTTCATTTTGTCTTGAATCTTCAGATGATGCATATGCTGCAAAACCAATAGCAATAGTACCCTTAAAGAGAAATTTCATCTTAGGCAAGAGTTTGAGGTCTTGCTCTCTAAACTTTGCTACTTCAGAATCCTCCTATAAAATAAAAAAATAAGAATTATCATATATATTTGGCATGGGAGCAAAGAGACAAAAATCTAAACAAACAATAAGAGTAGAGAGTGGTAATAAAGTTAAAAATTGAAAATTTCCCTAACTAATTCATATTAGAAGAAGATTTAATTAGTGGTAATAAAGTTAACCACTGGGTAGTCAGGGACTTCAAAATCCATGTATTTAGGTCTGAACTAACAAATTTCATTAGTTTCTATGTCATGCGCAAAACAAATTTCTCATATATAAAAGAGTTATGGTTTTATTAGAATTGAGTTTATAATAAGGGTTGGGGAATTTTGCATTTCCATATGTCCATCTACATTCTTTATAATAAACGATAACTTATTATTAATCATAATTTCTGTTTTCTATAAAAAAATCATAATTTCTGTTATATATTATCTAGTTTAAATAAACATCACATCGGATTTGAATTTAGTATACTTTAACTATTAGCAATCTATTTTCTACCTCCTTAACTATTATTAAGTATTACTTTTTAAAAATAGGAAAATACATTTATAATAATCCAAGCACCAGAGGTGCTAATGTACAAAATATTTGTCCTCCTAAATATGTGTAACTATTGGGAACTACCACCATACTAATCCTACCTTCCATCTACGTACAAAAGCCACACACACTTGAAGAAATCATATACAACCTTATTATATACCATTGCCATAGTATATATCAAAATACCAATGATTGCATTTGCAGCACTAGACAAATGGATCTTCATGTCCCAATTATATACATGAGGCATGATAAATATTAGTCTACTATTATTAGTCTTTTAGAATGAAAAAAAAATATTTATTATCATAGGAGTATAAAGTATATTTAAAACTTACCATAGGATATAGCAAGAGAATTAAGAATTCTTAAAAGAAAAAATGAACATGCATGTTTCTTAGGACAAACCTAGTTGTAACGAATCTCACCAAACCAAAATATCTAGAGCCAAGCTGCGTTCTTGTTTCTAGAATAAAAAGTTAAAAACAAGGATAGCTTTAGCCTTAAGGTTTGGGACTTGGGAGGGACATGCTATTGCTGATACAGTGAAGTCAAAGCAACTAAGAAAGTTGGTATGCATTAAATAATCAAATCTTATATATATAACTAAAAACGAAGGTAGGATAACTAGCTAGCTAGAAGCATGCATAACAATAATAGAGAGCCTCCCCCAACACATTGAATCATATAGATAAGTGAATGGAATTGAAGCTTCCTCAAACACCTTCCAGCGGCTTCCTCAAACACATTTTATACTCCTAAGATGATAAATATTTTTGTTTTTCAGTTTTACAGACCATTTTTAACTTTAATTGTGTAATACAAAAAAATAATTGTAGTTTAGTTTCACAATTTGAAACCGTAGTAACTACGATTTATGTAGAATTGGCTTATATCTTGGAAATTATCATTAGCAATTTGCAAATTGTTAGATATGCATGATATGACTAATTGATTGTCCTTTTTTCCTTTCCCTATATCTTAGACCATTGCCACAGCCATAGCCTCAGGGAAATCACACGATCACTAGCTATATATAGCTCCTAGTCTAAGCTCTCTTCTTCTTTAGTCTCAACTAATGACCAACCAACCAACCTCTCCCCTTATTTATCAATATCTATGCATGTCATATTCATAGTC